>CM028328.1:25330000-26530000 GCA_016647705.1 Eucommia ulmoides
GAGCACATAAGAAATTGTCTCTTAAGTTTTTCGGCCCTTATCAAGTGATATCTCGGGTTGGAGCAATGGTATACAAGTTGGACCTGCCTTCCACCATCCAATGTTCCATGTTTCGGTATTGAAGAAAGTGGTGGGCAATGCTACCTGGGTACAGCTTCTACCTTAGATCCTTACCGATGAGATGGAGTGACTTGTTGAACCTGAAGTTGTGGAGGGAATGCATTACAATGCGCAAGGAAAACTAGAAGTGTTGATCAAGTGGGAACACCTTCTAGATTTTGAAGCATCGTGGGAAGAGTTTTGAGTTTTTGAACACTCAATTTCCCACTTTCCACCTTGAGGACAAAGTGAGAGTCCGAGGGAGGGGTATTGATACACCACTTATCAAATACACTTATGTGAGGAATAAGAAGGGAAGTGTGTAGAAGACATGATTTGTTTAAGATTGGTTGAGAGAGGGGTTGAGAAGATTCTTGACAAGTTGGGATAAGTTGTTGAGTTTGTTAGTAAGTTGGGTTGTTAGAAGAGTTTAGTTAAAGGAGGATTCTAGCCTAAATAAATAGCAGATCAGTGGGATGGCCAAGGTACCGAAATTCTAAGGAGTAAGGAGTAATTGGGAGAAGCAAAGCTCTCGAATTCTTGGAAGTTCATTTTCTTTATTCTCCTTGTATTTTGTTCATTTCATAGCTGTAACTTGTGTTTGTCCATCATTATTGAGGTAAATACAATTACAGTCCATGTCCATTATCTCAAATTCATCCCATTCTCAGTTTTAGTTGCCTTTGATCTATCACATTACTTGCTTAGAATATCAAGAGCGTGTTAGGGGTATTTTTGGAAGAAACAAAAGAGTCAGAAACTGCCACAAAGTGGTTATTTCCCTTGAAAGAAAATTTTGCCAAATTATGTTATTCCTTGCTTAGGATTCAGAAGGACAGTTAGGGGGTATGTTTGGAAGAAAAGATGGAAATTGCCACACGTGTCTGTCCAACAGGATGTTTTTGTGAAATATAATTAAAACCCAAAATGGTCTTGGCCCATAGAGTTAATTGAACACTTTAAAGTGGCATTTACATGAAAAAATCCTTTGGAATTTATCACATGCCTGTTGTACACGCAAAATTATTGTACAAGTCTATATACTATGGTACTTGTTTCAATAAATCCACTCTACTTCAATACATCTCAATTAAGCCACGGTAATTTTTCAAGTGCTTCAATGTGGCCCATCCGCATGTCATCGTGTGACTTTACTAATCTTATTGTAAACCCCAATTGAGAGGCCATATTTGAGATATCATTTTAATTTCATTAATTATTTCTTTGGGCCACCCTAGAAGTACTCGGGCACAAGCACGACTAGCTTTTGTCATTGGAATATTGCTTACAAACTTTTGGAACATTGTATCTTTAAATCTCGGTAAGTTGAAAGTTATTTTAGGGTTTTATAGAGAGAGAAAGTTAAAGAAAATAGGATTCACCGAAAACGATTGAAGTGTCTTCAAACTACACCCAAGCTCTTATATGACCTAGAGTAACAAAGCATCTAAATGTCATTTTAACAAATAGCTAAGGCCCCGTTAGTGTTCCCAACCCAATCCAACCCAACTCAACCCAACCCAAAAATTTTGAGTTTGATTTTTGGGAACGCGTTTGGCAAATACAAAACTCAACCCAACCTAACCCAAAAAATAGGAATTGATTCTCAAAATCCTAAAGAAATCAGAAACAAAAAAAAATTGTTTCTTTTTGTGCCCAAAATATTCAACCCAAAGTTCTCAACTCCCGTCTTCATCTGCCGGCCGACCACCACCACCCGCCGCCGTCGCCAGTCACCGTCCGGCGACCTTTCGCCGTCTCTGCCCACCGTCCGGCGACCTTCTGCCGTCTCCGGCCATCGTCCCACGACCTTCCGCGCCGTCGGCATCCACCTTCGTCAACTGCCTGCCGGCGACCGTCGCCGGAGGTGGTGCGGCGCCGCCACCAAACACAAAAAAAAATTTCAAAAAAAAAAAAATAATTTTAGGATAAAATCGTTACCAAACACATTCTGTTCTCAGCACAAAATAAGAATTGTCGTTACCAAACGCAATTCTGTTCCCAAAATTCTCAACCCAACTCAGTTGGGTTCAGAAAAGTGGAAACACTAACCAAACGCCACCTAAATATCTAATACTGCTCATTGAAGTGGTCGTGCAATGCCCAACTTGCAAATGATGAGGAACACATCCATCAACCTAGCTATCATAATACCTAAAATCTCAACAAAGAGAAACACATTCATCAACGTAACCATCTTCCTTATTTGCACGATCTTTGCTTACTTCACCGGTGAATTTGTCATTTGCCTTCAACAAATTTAGTCCTCTTAAGAACTTCCTCTCCATGACTACAGTCGATGAATCAAGTGTCATCGTGATGTTCGTTAGTTATTATGCCAGAATACAACAAAGTTTCATGCCAACAAGCACAACAGAATAGCAATGGAAAAGACTAAATATCGTTCTAGTAGCAAAAAGACATCGCCTACATGGTGTTCTAGCAGACAAGGGAATCCACAAGAAGGGTTCTTGAATCCACAACAAAGAAAGAGAGAACTGAAAATTGCATTCGACTTGAGTAATTGAATAATGTTGTTCTAGCCAAGAGGATAACTATCTACAGGCAATAAACACAACCCTAGGAACCCTAGTCTTATAAAATAAAGGAAAAAACTAGGAAACTACCAATATTAGTATCTATAATCATTGGAAAACTATTCCAAAAATAATTGTACCTATTAAAGTATCCTAATAGTACGCTAATTTGACTAATTATTTTTAAAATATTAAACTAAGAACATAAATTAAAGAAAGTAACAAAAAATATTACAAAAAGTTGTAATTTGCCTGGAGTCCTTGTGGTACATAACCTACCCTCTCTCCCTCCCTCTGAGAATCCACCACTGCCCACCATCCCTTTTCTTTACAGACACCATGCCACCAATTACCTCCAATCTCATCCCTTAACATCATTGAAACCATTTCCACTACTAGAAACACTCAACCTTTTCCCATTAGCCTCCTTATAGTTCTCTGCTAAACCTTTAGAGCACCAAAAACAACATCGTCAACCCCTACCAGTATTACCTCCTACCTCCAGTCTCATCTCCTAACATCATTGAAACCATTTCCACCACCAAAAACACCTAGCCTCCTCCCATTAGCAGCCCTATGGTTCTTCGTCTAACCCTTCAGAGTTCAGACCACCAAAAGAAATATTATCAACCCTCACCAGTACCACCTCCTATGTCGCCAACACGCATTACCATCTACCCAACTTCGTGAATCAGATGGATTTTCCAGTAGGTACTCAATTTTGGATATGATTTCTTGGTTCTCAATGCTATTTAGCTTTTTTATTCAATTTTGGATTTGACTTAGGGTTTCTTATTCGATTTTTTCATTTCAAGTATTTTGATTTTGGAAATTTAGATTTTGGGTTCAAGTATTTGATACTAGTGCATTTCCTATTAATACAGAGTTACATCAAGAATCATCTTTAAGTCCTTATCTCTTCGTTCTGGTAATGGATAAGCCAACAACACATATCCAAGATGAAGACCATTTGGAATGAGGTCAAAGTTCAAGGGTTAGAAATGTAACTTGCCCAATGTTGTATATCGTAATTTGTATCTTAACTAATAACATGTTGTATTTCAATGGCGTTTTTGCTTGTTACAATGGATATCTACTATTCATGAAAAATCAAATCATATTAACCATTCAAGATTAATCAATTAACAATTTCGATTAAACCAAACACGCTATGAAGCAATTTAAATTATTAAAGAATTGGAATTTTGCAAAGCAATTAAACATCAAAATACTATTTTTATGTTTTTTTCATAGTACCATCCGTTTAGATTACTATCGAAAAGGAAGAACATCTTCCATTTTTACTCTTGTCAAGTTGGACTCCGAAACATCTTCAACCCATCTTAAGGAAATATTTAACATTTCTATTAATGGAAATATTAAATATAGGTATTTGCCATTTACCTCCGCTGTTATTTTGTCGAAAATCACAAACCTTCCCTATCATTCCAAAATACTAGTCAACCCTTTATTATTTTGGTCAAACACCATTTAGTGTCATTCTAGGTTGTAAAATTACTAAAAAATTAATTGTAATGATAATCGTAAGATACCGTTGAAACTCAAAGGAAAATTCTACAAAACTGCAATAAAACCAACACTCATGTATGGTTCAGAATATTAGGTGGTAAAAACGAAGCAAGTCCAAAAAATTGATGTGACATAAATGAGGAGGCTATAGTGGATGAGTGGGAAGACGAGAATGAATAAAATTAAGAATGAAACTATTAGAGAAAATTTAGGAATAACACCCATTATAGAAAAGATTAGAGAAAATCGTTTACGATGGTTTGGGCATGTGCACATAAGACCCATAGAAGTACCAATGAAAAAATGTGATTTAGTTTAAGTACGGGAGGCTACTAAAGAGACAGGTAGACCTAAGAAGACTTGAGACGGGACTATTAAAATTGATTTGATGACATTAGACCTGATTGAGGGAATGGCCCTTGATCGATTACTACGGCGTAAATAGATTCATGTAGCCGACCCTACATAAATGGGATAAAGGCTTAGCTGTTGTTGTAATTTTACCCTAGATAATTTAAAAATAATTAAATAATTAAAAAATATATAAATATACCTTTAAGGTTTTTTTTAACTTTGTTTCCTTTATTGTTTAACACTAACATCCCTACTTTAAAAAATAAATATTTTTTAAGCCAAAAACTTTTTATATTTTTTGACCCCACCTCTACTCCCTTCTTCTTTATCACCTTCTTCTTCGCCTTCTCCTCCTCCTCCTCCTCCTCCTTCATTCTTCTTCCTTCTTCTTTTCTCTAACTCTATCTCTCTCCCCCTCTGCAAATATGGCTCCCAGAGCTGGATCTATGCATCTTAATCGCACTATCTAGCTCAATTTTCTCCTTCATTAACATACAATCGTCTGCTGAATGAATCGATCCTTCCGGATTTGTAGATTGTTCAAAAATATGTGAGAGAGGCGAGAGCTCTTATAAGCGACAAAAGAACAGAGTGAGATTGTTTCAATATTAAACCTTCTCGAGCCGCACTAGCATTCTCACGTCGTTTTGAGATGGCTCTCGAGGAGAACTCATTCTCCGCTTTGCAAGATTGGTTGGGTATGAATGGTAGATTATATAGGTAAAGTAGAAGGAGGAGTTTCTCTCAAGTCGAAGTTGGCACTTATTTTAGGGCTTTACTTCTCTCCTCATCTCTATTCATTTAAATCCACTGTCTCTTCTCTCCATCTCTCTCATCCCCACCCTAATCCAAAATAAATTGTAAATTGGTGAAATGTTATGAGAGGAGGTAGCTTACAATTAAACAAATTCGAGAGAGGGATAACAGTAGATTGTGATCGTTGTTCAACAACCATGGTTGTATCTCCGTCTCTTGCTCCAACAAGAGAAAAGAAGCATTGATGAATGGTAGATTACAACCATGGCAGCGTCGGACCTGTGCTCCGAGCACAAGTCCAGCGTCAGGCGCCAGATCTGCAAAGAAAGGAAGAGATAGAAAAGTAGAAGAAGAAGAAGAAGAAGAAGAAGAAGAGGGTTGGTCGCGGGTAACAATAATCTTGAAAAAATTTAAGGGGTAAAAAGTATTTTTTTATTTTTTTAAATATGGATGTTAGTGAATTTTTTTTAAAAATAAGAGAGAGAGAGAGAGAGAGAGAGGACGGCATTTGTGTCTTTTTGCACAAAAAAAAAAGGGTAAAAAGGGTTGACTAGTATTTAGCAAATGATAAGGGAGATTTGTGGTTTTAGACAAAATAACAGGAGAGGTTAGTGGTAAAAA
Source organism: Eucommia ulmoides (assembly GCA_016647705.1). Classification (NCBI taxonomy): domain Eukaryota; kingdom Viridiplantae; phylum Streptophyta; class Magnoliopsida; order Garryales; family Eucommiaceae; genus Eucommia; species Eucommia ulmoides. The sequence goes on from CM028328.1 coordinate 25,335,898, forward strand.
CCCTATCAAATGTTATTTGCAAAAACAATTTATCTTTGATCTGTTATTATTTGTGTTACATTACAAACACTCAATACACTAACAAGCATTATCTGGAATATACATTAAATAATCTATCTAATTTATCACAAACATAAAAAAAAAAAAAAAATAATAATAATAATAATAATAATAATAATAAAAAAAAAAAAATAATAATAATAATAAAAAAATTAAAATTAAAAATTAAAAAAAAAAAATCATAAACCTAATATAGACACACCATGCATGAGCCTTGGGCTTTGAGTGTAAGCCACAAAGTGTGTGTGTGCACGCACCTCTGTACCTTACTAAAAGGACTCTGCCTTTACACTAGGCAAGGCACCATAACTGGGAGTCTGGAACTTCTTGAGCCTTGAGCCTGAGCGCAAATCTAGGCACGTCCATAATAACACCAATGAGGTCAATAAGTTTGGTGTACCCCTTGCCGACCAATCAAGCCTTGAACATCGTGATTAAATCGTTAGATTTCTACTTGACGGCAAAAACCCATTTTCAATCTATGGAGTTGTTTTAACATAGAAAAGAAACTGACTCCCAAGAATCATTAATTCCCAATGATCTCATTTCTTCCACCACAGCTTCTTCCCACTTTTTTTTTTTCCCGACAAGCAGCTTCTTCCTACTTTAGATCAACAAGAGCTTCCTTCTAACTTTGAGCTTAGACAAAGGGGACGATTGAGAAACAGGGCTAGGATAGGATGAGACAAAGCATAGTATGAGACAAATTTACCAGTAGAATATTGAGTACATGTTCTCACTCCTTTCCTAACCGTGATAGGCAAGTAGGTTTTCTTCATTGCTAGCAAAATTATCGATAAGAACATGTAAAGTTGAAGACTCGCTACCTGACGAAGTATCTGAAGATGCAAATATTGTAGGAGATTGTGACTGACATGGAGGTATATGGGTGGTTTGTTCATTCTGACCTAAAGAATAAGTCCTAAAATTCTACTTCTTAAGCCTTTCAGAAGTTCTTCCTTGCTAGAAATTTCTTCCTCTGCCTGATTACAAAAGAGATGCCTAGGCTAAGCTCACCAATAGTAAGCTCCTCAAGAGATGTTGGGGAAGAAGAGAATAAGACTCAAGATTCCCAAAAAGTGACATCTATGCTAACAGATAGCTTTTAGGAAGGATGACTGTACCAAGGATGCTCTTTCCGCATGGAAGAGTTCCAACAAAAAGACACCTCAAATCCTTTAGGTCAAGCTGCTATCTGGATGTTTGGGAGCATCAGCAAAAGAAACGGAAAAAAAAAAAAAAAAAAAAAAAAAACACAAATACCTCATGTTGAATAGCAAAAGATGAGATACAAGGTATTGGAAATAGATTCAGAGACGATAAAATTGGAGAACACTACAGGGCATATTAACTAAAATGGCAGATGTAAGAAAAACATCCACCAAAACGCATTCGGAAATTCACTGGCGGAGTGGCAGTATGCTTGAATTGTTAAAGAGATGCTTTATACATTAAGTTTGCAAATAAGTTTCTCAGTTTGTTTTGAAAGCATCATGATGTGCCCCTTCCAGTGATTCTTGTTGTTTGGCTTTTGGCTGGTGATTACAATATGTTCCCTTAGGTGTCTACGATGGGTTATATTTGGGGACAGTCTGTATTTAGTTTTTTGCTTTTTTGTTATTCAAGAGGACTATCGGGTAACATTGAGGCTAGGGCGCTAGGCTTTTGTTAGAGTCACGTAGCCTCATAAACTTTACTTAATTTTATAAAGTTCTGCCCAATAAATAAATAAAAAAAATAAAAATAAAAAAAGGTCATACAAATGTCAGATGACCTATTCAAGCCCAAACCACCCCCAACGCCAGTATGTCTATAGTATTTCCCAAATCCTAATTCATTCACCTTGTCATTTTCAATCAGCATTGATGTTTTCGGATTGAAATGATTTACAGTTATTCACAATTAAATCCCTATATTAGTTACACGTAAAGAAGATTTATACAGATGACCCTACTTAGACACAACAGCTTTGTGGTTGTTGCTTTTAAACCTAGCTCGATTTTAATTGCTCTACTGGATCTCCATAACTTAGAGATACCCCCAATAACTTAGAGATATACACAAATGAAACAATAACTTAAGAAACCAACAAGAAATTAGTCACTTGGTTGGTCCCATAGAAACATAACTTCTACAACTAAATCAAACCTCAAATCAAGAAGTGAAAAAAATTTCCAATTAACATATCTGCCAGATAAAACAATCGAAATTTAGAACTCAAATGCATCAAATCCCATTTGAACAACAAAAAACACAAAAGCAGGAAGAAAAACAAATACTACACACAGGCAACTTTCCAACCACCATAACATTCTTTCCAATGATGAATCAAAAACATGTTAGGAACGATAATCACCTTTACTTAAACATACAAACAAGAATTACATACCAAAACTCATACCATAACATGTTAGGAGCATGTTAATATACATGCTCCACAAAATTTATTATAACTTCTTCTCTTTGCGAGATGTGTTACGCTGTTCATCAAACTATCTCAACATTGTCAAACAATTGTTAAATTAAACACTTATCTCTCTTTCCTCACAAAACCAGGAGAATATTGCAGATAATCATCATAAAGTAACATTTACCAAGTATTTAACGAGAATAGTTCTACATCAGAACCATACGCAAAATTAAAGTAGAATTAAAGAAAAATACTCACCTTTCTTGGCCAGCCGTGTCCCAAATCTGAGCTTTGATGACCTTGCCGTCGATGTTGAGACTCCGTGTAGCGAACTCAACGCCAATAGTAGACTTGGATTCAAGATTGAACTCATTTTTAGTGAACCTCGAGAGAAGGTTCGATTTACCAACGCCCGAGTCACCGATCAGAACCAGTTTGAACAGGTAATCGTATTCATCATCACCTCTATAGCCAGCCATCTATCCTCTTTCTCTCCGACAGTCCCTCTACTTCTCTCTTTCAGCTTTCACTTTGTTCGGCGTTGGCTACTTTTGAATTTTGATTTAGAGTGGAAATGGATGAAATCGAAGGATTTTTCTACCAAAAGCAACGCGGCATATCCCAAGCATTTACCAAAACTTCAACTATTGTTACATTCTATGTCCAGTATAAGCCAAAAGAATTATGAATTTTTTTACCCTAACACCCAATATTACCCAAAATTAGTTAACACAATAAAATCCATATCAACTTAAACCCATTCATTATTTATTTTTTAATAAAAAATCATTTTAACAAAACATTATTTATTTTTTAATAAAAAATTATTTTAACAAAACATACACACGTTTCAGTGATGAAGAAGAACAAATCTTGTAAGGCCAAAATAAAAATAATAACACAACTAAAAAATAAAATTATTTGCTCAAATAACATAAATCAAGTGTTAGAAACGAAACAATTTTGATTGATTTAATTCTTCATTTTTATTCATACTTCCCTAAGTTACAAAATATTCCATTGTCAAGTGAATACTTCGATTCAACAAAGATCAAGTGTTATGGTGTCAATTGTTTCTTAGCAGTAAGGTTCTTTTAGTGGGAAAGACAGTTGATGATAAAAATTTTCAACAGCAAAAGTGTTCGCGTAGAGTGTCCTAACCTTATTTTACGATAACGACATTTGAATTATAAATATATGTTGTGTAACACTTTTTTATGGATATGACTAAATATTTACTCCCCAATTTTTATTCTTAATACGAGCGTCAATATGTGATATAAAAATTATTGCACCGTCGATAGGTGATATAAAAATTATTACACAATAGTAATTATCTCAATATAGTTTAATTTTGCAAATAGTGTTATGCATCAAATATTTAAAAACTCGGTGTAGGCATTTTTTAATATGGTTCAGAATATTGTTGTGCAACAAATATCAGTGGATGATGGATTTTTGCCTAAATAAAAATAAATAATGGGGATTTCATGAAATTAATATTGGGTCTTGACGCTCATATAAAAAAAGCCAAGAATTATTTTACTCTAACATCATATAATTTTAAATTTAACATAGTATTGGAGTTCTAAGAATTTCTCTCTTTTCTCGTAATTAAATTATCCTTAAAAACCAAAAATTATATTTAAGAACGAGTATTATATTTATGTTCTACAACGATTCGTAGAGTGTTCTCAAATGTTATATAAAGCAAAGAAATTACTTCATTTGGCTCCATATGGTTTAAAGTCGGAACCGTCTAACAAGCTAAATCCCAATGGATATTGACAAGTCTTGAACTCCATATTCAAACAAGATCAACAAATAAAAGAAAGTGTTGCTATATGTATTTTAATGATGTCAATATATGTATTTTGATGATGTCACAATATGTGTTGTGATGATATCAATATTAGTGATATGATAATATCATATTAATAATATTAGACACAAATTATATGTTCCAATGTGTTTTGATTGAATCATACCTTGAGTGTACTAACTAATGTGATATCTTAAGTGCAGATATTAAGATTCAATTATACATTGTGTGTGCTAACCATTATGAAATCTTAAGTGTGCAATGCAGGTATAATCTCGATACGAAGAACATAAGACTGATGTAAAATTAAGTCTATAAGGTTAAGTTTTATAAGATATTACTCTTGAATATATTATAAACTTTGGCTTATTAGGATGCACGCACACACCGAGAGTGTATACATTCATGATATTATGATTTGAACATGATCATTATTTGATTATATCATGATACATGTGATTGAATTATCAAACGCATGATTAATTATCAAATTCACATCTTGATCACAATATATTTAATATGAGAAAACTTGTTTTCAATGTGATCAAAAGATACATTACATATATTGCTTGATACAATATGTTAAAAATAGTTGTTATACAATAACAACATGATATACTTGATCTAATATGTTCAACTTATATTTATATCATGATATGATGTGTTCAACACATACCTTGCATGCATTACATGTTCAAAATGCTCAATATATGCTTACAATGATAATTCGATCAATACATATATATATGAAATTTTCATATTTTGATCAATATTCTTAAAATAAGAAAACTTGGTTTTACATGACTAATCTTATTGTCATTGCTCATAATATATTATATGATTGATAAGATATGTTCATGATATATATATATATATATATATATATATATATATATATATATAATATGCTTCATATACATGGTATTGAACTATCATATACGAAATTTGTACATACATTATACATATATACAAGATTTTATGAGTGTATAAACAAATCTTGATTTAGCAATTTTATTTAACTTTTATACTAATTCTCATTAATAACATGGAGTCAAATCTTTCCACAATATGATATTTATTACTCCATCTACTTGTTGTATAGATTTAGACAAATCATGAGTTATATTTATGATCATTATAATGTCTTTATACTCTTTATTCAAATTACCACTAGAAAATGTGAATCTTGGCCCTTGTGTATTCAAAATGGCATAACTCACTCAATACTTGTCCAAAACTAATGAATCTTATATGGTTGGAAATCTAATTCAAATATCCATTACACCATATTAATTTCATGTCAGTTAAAGTTGTTTGACTTGTCCAAATTTGAACATTTTCTCATAAAATAGCAGTTGGTTTGAAAAACGCAATTTGGACCTGGTGGCCGCAATTTAAGCGTTGTCACTTTCACCGCAAGCATACGGATCAAGTTTTAGTATAATGGACTTTTCGGTCGGGTATCATATCCACAAGGATTGGTTGAGATTACTATCAAGTACCGCGATTATCATAACCTAATTTTATCTAGGCGCTAAAAATGAAATATAATTTAATACTAATACTAAAATACTAATTTAACTATACTAATACTATATTGAGATAGTTTTGAGAGAATAGGTTGTCTAGGGATTAGTTTCATTTATGAATACGTGTTCGATCTCGTTTTAATTTATATTAACGGCGTTCGACTTATCCGACAATCTCAGTTTGTAAACTCCTTCGTCACCTCTCCCGAGTGTAAGACAGGAGAATATGCGACTTCGTGTCAACGAAGAAGTCTCCCTCAACGTCTTAACGACCCTAAGCTGCGTGAGTCTCGCCCCAACGTTATCAATTGCACACAATCCAACTCCCTCACGGGTTATTGGATCGTCGCGTTGTGTTTACCCTATCGACAATCTTAAATCTAAAACTCCCCCGTCACCTCTCCCGAGTGTAATACGAGGGATATAATGCAACTTCGAATCAACGAAAAAGTCTCCCTCAATGTCTTAACGACCCTAGGTCACGTGAGTCTTGCCCCAACGTCATAGATTGTCCACAATCCAAACCCCGACCGGATTATTGGATCGTGGCGTTTGTTTATTCTAGTCCGAATCTGGGATTTGTCAAACTCCATATTCTCATAACATAATTCTAATAACATAACAAACAAACAATATGGCACACACAATCAAAATAACGAAGAACATCCGCAAACACAACACAAACTCAATTAAACAACATATTTATAAATTTATTAATAATTCTTAAACAACCTATATTTAACCAATTATCATAACCATGTATACAATGTAAAATGGCGTAAACATGCTCAACAACAACTAAAATGAAGAAAACAAAGAAAATAAATGAATGACTTAGCCGATATCCGAAGAATTGGCGTTAAAACCGTTGATCGATCGCTTCCTCCTTCATCTTCTACCTCGGGTTGAGAGCTCTCCCTCAAAAATCTCTCAAACTCACCCTAAAATATAGCCTAAGGGGTTGGGGGTGATTCCACCGGAAGAGATGAGAAAATGAAGGGTTTAAATAGACCAAATATCTAAAAAATATCTTAAAATTGTGCAGAGATGACCGCCTAGGCAGTGGGTATGTCAGTTTATTATTCGCCGCGGCGGTGGAAAAGGCGATGGATTTCAGGGATATCCTACAGTTTCACCACCTAGGCGGTGAATCCCACTGCCTAGCCGGTGAGTGTCCAGTAAGAATTGCCCTTTTCTGCATTATCACCGCCGCGGCGGTGGTCTGGACACCACAGCGGTGGGATTCTTTTCAGAATCTTGCCTCCTTGCTTGTTTTTCCACCGTTCTCCGACTATTTTTTGTCCGAATTGATCGTTTGCGCTCCGATTTCATACCTTTTCACCCATACACCTGTTTTAATACAAAAAGAATAAAAACACATTAAAACATACTAAACGTACTAAAAAACTAACAATATTGGGTTTGAAAATAGATAGGTAATTTACACCTATCAAGACCTTTGTTTACTTAAATCACCATATCTCACTCATTTTATGTCCAAATAAAGTGATTCTTTTTTATATGGAACGTTAATTTGATAAGATTTAATTATGTGCTTAGTATGCATAATTTGGATTTGTCCTTATAATCCAAATATAGTTGTTTGTCCAAAAATATCAATAACTGCGGTAAAAAGCTGAACTAGACCTTTGTCTATTCTAAATGGCATATCTTTCTCAAATCTTGACCAAATCTAATGAGTAATATATGCTTGAAAATATAATTCAATATTATAACTATATGTGTTAGTTGCTCATGGATCCTATCTACCTAATTGAATAAAATCTTGGATATTTTAAGTCAAAAGTTAAAGCAGATTTTGAAATTTGCTTCGAAGATTTTGTATCAAGGAGTCTCTTTGCTATAATAATCTAAGGGACAAGAGACAACAGTTATGACGACTTTTAGCTTCATTATTGGCTGGTATTATACCATCTTTGGCGATATAAATGAAGTCCAAACAACTGGGATAATAAAGAATCATATATGAGAGCTTACTAGGGTTATATACTAAAGATCTTCAAGTTCTCATGCTATATTCTTTAACAATATCATTTTGATTCTTATTCTTACACTTCTTGTGTGATCACTCTTGTATCTAAAGGTCATCTATCTTTTCTTGACTGATATTTGTGAGAAACACTATACACTAGTGAGTCAAAGTGTTGTAATCTTTATGGAGAGTGTTTAGAACTTCAAGGTCGGTTTTGTAAGTTAGATTACAAGACCATTTTGAGTGTTATATTGAGAGACTGTACTTCATAGAGACATCCAAGTAAGGAAGATCCTCAACATCACTTAATCAAAGATCAACTTGTGAAGAAGTTGAAGAAGACCAAAGAAGGCGCCTTTGGTGGTGATGGACCGATCTCGCCGAAAAGAAGATCATGTGGAACGGTTTGATCTTCACCCGTAAGAAGATTGTGAAAGGTTGCTCTTCACCCGTGAGAAGATTGAAATATTGTAAACGGTTTGATCTTCACCCGTAAAAAGATTGTAAACGGTTTAATTTTTACCCATAAGAAGATTAAGGATTAGTGAACTAGAACTCTCCATGGGAAGTGCTGAGTGAACGCTCCCCGATTTTCCAGAGAAAACCAAAAACAAATATATATAGATATATGTTTATATACTTGGCGCTGGTAAAATGAGAAGGGTTTTTAAAAACGTCGATTTTCTCATTAATATATACTTAAGCCTGTTTTAGAAAAATGAGTCGCCACCTAGCATTGGGTTTAAATGATGTGCTAGGTCACCATATTTTTCTTTTTTTGAAAATAATTTTAAAAAAATGGCTTAAGTAAAATTTGACTCCAAAAATAACATGGTCTAACCAGAGATTCGTTTAAAGAGTTCGGGGGTCAGTTACGCTCGGGGAAGGTGTCAAGCACCCCAAGACGCCCGTCCAAAGACGGTACCTTATCCGATTAAGTCCAATTAGAATTTAAATCCGAATGTTTTTTATTTTATTTTTAAATCCTCCTTATATACACATATACACATACACACACATTGAGGGAAGTGATATCCCTTCTAAACCTAGACCGTTCTGATTGAAGGTTGGGAATTTTCCACCTCATATTGTTAGCACATTATATTTAATACAAATTAAATAAAACACCCGCACACACGCATCGAGGAGAGTAATTCCCTTCTAAATTTAGCCATTCAAATTGAAGGTTGGGAATTTTCCACCTCGTATTGTTAGCACATTATATTTAATACAAATTAAATAAAACACCCGCACACACACATCGAGGAGAGTAATTCCCTTTTAAATTTAGCCATTCAAATTGAAGGTTGGGAATTTTCCACCTCGTATTGTTAGCACATTATATTTAATACAAATTAAATAAAACACCCGCACACACGCATCGAGGAGAGTAATTCCCTTCTAAATTTTAGCCATTCAAATTGAAGGTTGGGAATTTTCCACCTCGTATTGTTAGCACATTATATGTAATACAAATTAAATAAAACACCCGCACACACGCATCGAGGGGAGTAATTCCCTTCTAAACTTTAGCCATTCAATATTGAAGGTTGGGAATTTTCCACCTCGTATTATTTACTTAAAAAAATAAAAAAAAATAAATAAAATAAATAAAAAAAAATAAAAAAAATAAATGAATAAATAAAAAGAAAATAAAAAGTAATAAATAAATAAATAAATAAATAATAAAGGAAGAAGAAAAAATAAAAATCTAATTTACAAAAAAAAATTAGTATAATAACAACTTTAAAAAATAAGAGTAGGATTTACAGCAGATGAAAATTTACCACCTTCTGAGAGATTTTTCTTCTTCAAAATTACAATAAAATGAAAATAATATTATTTTCTTCAAAATTTTTCTCCAGATTTCTCCTCTCCTTTACAAAAATTTCTCTCAAAAAATTTCTTCCCCTCAAAATTTTCTCCCCTTCCCTCTTGTGATCCTTCCTATATTTATAGGAAGGAAATCCCTGAAGACTCTTACGACAAACAACAAACAAAAGTAAAAAAAAATAATAAAAAAAGAGGTGGGTGCACCGAAATTCGGTGCACCCACCAGCTTTTGGGTGCACCGAATTTGGTGCACCCAAAAGCAGGGGGGACACCCCCCCTGCTGGCCGCACATGCGGCCAGTTCACTGGTCGCACCGGCGACCCCTTTGCAGTCCCCCCCCCGTGTTCGGTCCAGGCCTCTCTCGTTCTCGTCTTTTCTTGTCCATTTTGTTCCGAATTAACGCGTTTTTATTCCACTTCGAAAAATCTACAAAATCAAAAAAAATAAATTAATTAATTACTAATATTTAATTTACTTAAGAGATTAATAAAACTTAATTTAGCAGTATTAAACCGTACAAATACGGTACAATCAAAATAAAATAAATAGAAAAATAAAATAAAAATAACTATAAAATAAAGTATATTTTTTTTGCGAAGCGGTCAAAATGCCGTGTCTACAGCTGCCCCTCTTTGTCATGCAAGTCCCACTTGCTTGACAAAGATAAAAGACCACGTCATTTTGATCGTCCCATTTTATCTTTATTTATTTATTTATTTATTTTTATTTTTAGTGTATTTTCCAATAATAGAATAAATAAAATAAAATGATTCATGACGAATACGTGTACGTTTAGAGTAATAAAAGAATACTCATGACGATGTTCATGATAAACAAATGTCCGTTTAGAGGATCTTTTAAAGTAAAAAAAATGACTTCTAACGATACTCATAACGAACATGTGTCTGTTTAGAGTAATAAAAAAAGGACTCATGACGATACTCATGACGAACAAGTGTCTGTTTAGAGGATCATTTAGAGTAATAAAATGATGACTCATGACGATACTCATGACGAACAAGTGTCTGTTTAGAGGATTGTTTAGAGTAATAAAAAAAGAGACTCATGACGATACTCATGACGAACAAGTGTCTGTTTAGAGGATCGTTTAGAGTAATAAAATGATGACTCATGACGATACTCATGACGAACAAGTGTCTGTTTAGAGGATTGTTTAGAGTAATAAAAAAGAGACTCATGACGATACTCATGACGAACAAGTGTCTGTTTAGAGGATCGTTTAGAGTAATAAAATGATGACTCATGACGATACTCATGACGAACAAGTGTCTGTTTAGAGGATCGTTTAGAGTAATAAAAATTATTCATGCCCCAGCCCTCTTGGCCAAGGGCTTAAAGAAAGTTCAAGAGTATAAAATATGCCTCCACTTGTGACTGAGTCAGAATGAGAGAACAAAGATATAAATGTGCCCCAGCCGAACTCTCAGATGACCGAGCATTTATAGATTGCCTGCGTACCTTAGTATTATGCCGAGGATTAAGTTTGGGGTAGTTCACTTTTCGCCATTTTCAGGGCAAAACGCATACCTGGAAGCTCATTTAGAGCTTTGGAACTTTTAGTAATAAAAGTTTCTAATTTGAACCGGAAGGTAAGAAGTCTTTGTGAGAGAGAAATCCATGCTTCCCTGTCCTTTGAAAACCCTATAATTGGACAAAAAACACATGCAAAACGAAAATTTAGTTTGAAAAACTTGTCACTCTTGACGACTAGCAATTTTGTCCCCCCCTTTTTCATCGCAATCCCCCATTTGATGGCGCTTGACTTTCTCGGGTCACGGGACAGTATCGGGAGATTTCTCCGTCTCGTCCTTCCGTCAATCTTAGAGATGTACTTTCTGAAGGTTTTCTCCGGGTTGTTGGCAGAGTCTGGGTTTTTTTTTTTTTTTTTTTTTGGACAACATCCCTATTAGCCTTTATTTCTCTGCACCCGCCGATTCTCACTTTCTCTTTTCTACTAGGCATCCTCAGTGCTTAGGAGAATCACATACTCCTGCTTGCTTTGTATTTTTCAAATCCTGTAAAACTGATTTAACCAAATATGGGAAAACATGTAAAACCTTACCCCAAACAGGTATCTTTATCACTAGATATGTTGACTGCGAGATTTCAGGCCGAATTGTCTGACAAGTATGATTTCAATGCAAATTTGAGCCATATTCGATGTTCCTTTTCACAGATTCCAACTCTTGCTCAAATCCATCAAGTTCCGAACACAGCAAAGTCTTACGATCAATGGAAGTCAACCGTAGTGGGAATTCCAAAAATGCCCCTATGAGTGATCTAACTATTTTTTTTTTTTTTTTTGCAACACGGTCTCTACATTTTTCTCATAGCGCCCTTTCGAGTTTTCACCATGTTCGAGCCGTTTTTTTTTTTTTTTTTTTTTTTTTTGCGACACGGTCTCTACATTTTTCTTATAGCGCCCTTTCGAGTTTTCACCATGTTCGAGCCGTATTTTTTTTTTTTTTTTTTGAAGCAACAGATAATCACAAATTGAAATAAACTTACTTAGGAAATAAGGACATTTATTAGGCAAAGTATTTCTTTACAGAATCCGAGTTTAGGGGCTCGGGAAATACATCACCATCCATTTCCTGGAGAATCAGCGCTCCACCGCTCAAAGCCTTATGAACAACAAAAGGACCTTCCCAATTTGGCGCGAACTTACCCTTAGCTTCATCTTGGAAAGGAAAGATTTTCTTCAAAACTAACTCACCGACCTTGAAGACTCTAGGGTATACCCGTTTATCATGAGCTCTAGTAATCCTCTGTCTGTAACACTGTCCGTGGCATATCGCTGTCAGCCGCTTTTCATCGATTAAACAAAGTTGGTCCAACCGTTGTTGTACCCATTCAGTTTCATCAAGCTCGGCCTCTATGAGCACTCGTAGAGATGGAATTTCCACCTCGGCTGGTATCACCGCTTCTGTGCCATAAACCAGAGAATAGGGGGTTGCCCCTGTCGAGGTCCGAACCGAAGTTCGGTAAGCCATCAAAGCATATGGCAGCATATCATCCCACTCTTTATAATTATCAATCATCTTCCGGAGAATTTTCTTTATATTTTTGTTGGCGGCTTCCACTGCTCCATTCATTTTTGGACAGTAAGGCGCTGAGTTTTTGTGCTCGATCTTGAACTGCTGACATATTTTCTGTATTTCTGAACCCTTCAGGTTTTTAGCATTGTCAGTTATCAATGTTTGCGGCAAACCGTATCTTGACACAATATTTTCTTTGATGAATCGAGCTACTATCTTTTGAGTCACTCGGGTTAAGGAAACGGCTTCTACCCACTTTGAAAAATAATCAATTGCCACCAGGATAAAGCGATGACCACTCGGCGCCTTAGGGGTAACTTCCCCAATAACGTCCATACCCCACATTGAGAAGGGCCATGGGGCCGCCAAGCAATGAAGGTGCGAAGGTGGGACATGGATTTGATCACCATGAATCTGACACTTATGGCATCTTCAAACAAACTGCACGCAGTCGCTTTCCATCGTTAGCCAAAAATGACCGGTTCTCAGGATCTTCTTGGCAAGCATGAAGCCGCTCATGTGAGGTCCACATATGCCACCATGGACCTCTTTCATCAACTGGATGGCCTCTTCGACTCCAACACATCTCAACAGGCCCATGTCAGGGGAGCGTTTGTACAGTGTCTCCCCGCTTAGGAAGAATTGGCCTGCTAACCTCCGGAGAGTTTTCCGATCAACACTTGATGCCCCTTCCGGATACTCCTGATTTTTCAGAAAGTTCTTTATGTCATGGTACCACGGGTCTTTGGCTGGCTCAGATTCAAGCTGGCAGCAGTGGGCCGGTCGGCGTTGAACTCGGATCACCACCGGAATGATATCATCATCCTCTCGAGTGATAGATATCATAGATGCCAAGGTAGCTAAGGCATCGGCGAAGTCATTTTTTAGCCTTGGTATGCTTTCAAATTCTATTATTGTAAATTGCTCGCACAACTCCAGGAGGTGATTGTTATAGGCTATCAAGGTCGGATCTCTTGTGGCATATTTATCCGTCACCTGATTGATTATCAGCTCAGAATCTCCGAACACTAGCAATTCTTTGATTTTCATATCGACAGCCAGCTGGAGTCCCAGAATACAGGCTTCGTACTCAGCTCGGTTATTTGTGCTCTGGAACTTCAACTTGGAAGCCACTGGATAATGCTGTTTGCCCGGAGAAACCAGAACGGCTCCGATTCCAGCCCCTCGAGAGTTCACTGCTCCATCAAAATACATTTTCCAGACTATTTCCTCATTTTCTTCATCCACCGCATGAATCGACTCATCAGGGAATAGCGTCTCAAGAGGCTGGTTATCCGTTTGAGCTGGACAACTAGCCAACTGATCTGCTATCGCCTGACCCTTTACTGACTTTTGGGTCTTGTAGATGATATCGAACTCCGTCAGCAGCATCTGCCATTTTGCAACTTTTCTTGACAGAATCGGCTTCTCGAAGATGTATTTTAAGGGATCCATCCTGGCTATCAAGTAGGTAGTCAGTGGGAGCATATAATGGCGCAGTCTTTGAGCGGACCAAGCCAATGCACAACAGGTTCTCTCCAGCAAGGTATAATTTTCCTCATACTTTGTGAAGCGCTTGCTGAGGTAGTAGATGGCTTGCTCCTTCTTTCCAGATTTATCGAGTTACCCAAGAATAGCTCCCATGGAGGAGTCGAGAACTGACAAATATAGTAATAACGGAACCTTCTCCCGAGGCGGCACTAAAACGGGAGGGTTCGTTAGATAGACTTTAATTTTCTCCAAGGCATTTTGGCAATCTGCATTCCATCGCCCGTCACTTTCTTTTCGAAGTAGCTTGAAGATTGGCTCACAAGTGGCAGTGAGTTGGAAGATGAATCGGGCTATGAAATTTAATCGCCCCAGAAAACCTCGGATTTCTTTCTCATTTCTCGGCGGTGGCATCTCACGAATGGCCTTCGTCTTTGCAGGATCAATCTCGATTCCATGGAGATTTACCATGAAACCAAGAAGTTTTCCGGAAGCCACCCCAAACGCGCATTTTGCTGGATTGAGCTTGAGCTGGTACTTTCGAAGTCTGTCGAACACCTTTTTCAAATGGCAGAGATAATCCTCGTTCTCTTGTGATTTAACGATCATGTCATCAACACATACCTCCATCTCCTTGTGCATCATATCATGAAATAGGGTCGTCATTGCTCTTTGGTATGTTGCCCCGGCGTTTTTGAGACCGAAAGGCATCGCCCTATAGCAAAAGACTCCCCATGGGGTAGTGAAGGCTGTCTTTTCTCGATCTTTCTCATCCATCAGAATCTGATTATAGCCAGAGAACCCATCGGCGAAAGAATAGAGCTTTCGCCCCGCAGTATTGTCGATGATGATGTGAATGTTTGGCAGTGGAAAATCATCTTTTGGACTCGCCCGGTTGAGATCACGATAGTCCACGCAGACTCTGATTTTTCCTGAGGACTTTGGCACGGGAACGACATTTGAGAGCCATTCACTGTAGTTACAGACTTCAATAATTCGGGCATTGAATTGCTTCACGATCTCCTCCTTGACCTCGAGACTGACAGCGGGCCTTAGTTTCCTCAACTTTTGTTTGACTGGTACACACCCCGGCTTTAGCGGCAGCTTATGGGCCACGATACTCTTGTCCAGTCCTACCATGTCATCGTAGGACCAGGCAAAGATATCTTGGTAGGAAATTAAGAGCGTTGTCAACTCTTTCTTTTCCAGAGTCATGAGAGCTGATCCAATCTTTACTTCCTTCAACTCTTCCGAGGTCCCCAAGTTTATCAACTCGGTCTCATCGTTACTGGGAATCGGCTTGTTCTCGAACTCCGTGAAAGCTTTTCGGATCTCACCATCGTCTGGCTGGCAAGAGTCATCTTCTGCTTCCACTCCCATCGGGTTATGGTCTGGTTCTGCATTGAAATCATACTTATCGCACTCTGGCTCAGTTATATCGCATGCATCATACACTGGTGTTTTAGACATCCTGAAAGCATAAAATTTAAATATTTAAACCATATGTCGGATAAAACAGAATTGCATTCATTAAATATAAAAATCCATTACAAAGAAAAATCCCTTTCCATCTAGAAGGCAAGGTGGATGGAGGGATGACCAACAGAAAATCTCCCTAAGTTTACCGAAACGCCTGGCGAATTGGGAGAGAACAAGAATCCCAATTCTGCAGCTTTTCTTTTCCCTTGGTTCGAATACCAGACCCATGACTTGGCCCTGCCTCGTCTCTCATGATTACATTCACAGCTTCCTTGATCATTACTCTCTCAGGGTGCAACTTGAATCCTGCGGTCTCCTTCCCTTTGTTGAGGGTTTCTGCTGGATAGGGGAAAGTGACCCGGAAATGCGGGATTTTCATTGGCTGGTTGTCTGGGGATCTATCTCTCTTCTTCCGGAAGAACTTCGCTCTGTCTGCTTTTGTCGGCTCGTATCCCAATCCGAATCTCCCCTTCTTCTCCTTGACTTCTATCGGTTCTGTAATTCCGTCTAGATTCTTGCCCAAACCTTTCCCGGGAATGCAACCCCGAGACTTCATTTCTTTAGCAACGAAGGCCACAGTGTTAGACAGTGATGGTGTCATCTCATGTCCTCCTTCCTTCACAAAGGTAGCATTCGCAACGTCGAACACGTGATAGGAGGCTTCAATCTTCTCCTTCTCCTTTCCGTCATCTGTTAACGGGACATGCCGACTTATCGCTTGATGGAAAGGTATGATATCTGAATCAGCCCTGATCACGTACAGTGTGTCATTAATGATAAACTTGATCTTCTGATGTAGAGATGAAGGCACTGCCCCAGCGTTATGGATCCATGGCCTCCCCAACAACAGGTTGTACGAAGCAGGTATGTCGAGCACTTGGAACTTCGCATTGAACTGTATTGGACCAATTTCAATTGGCAGGTCAATTTCTCCAACACTATCTCTCCTAGCCCCATCGAATGCTCGGATAACCGTCTTAGACGATCGAACCTGTGATAGATCTATCCCCATTTCTTCCAGGGTTGACAAAGGACAGATATTTAGTGCCGATCCATTGTCAATCAGCACCCGAGCTATGAACATTCCATGGCTTTCGACCGTGATATTCAAAGGCTTGTTGTGACCTGTTCCATCATCGTCCATCTCGTCATCTGTGAAAGTGATGGTGTTAGATCCTAGGACCTGCTCGACCAGAGTGACAAATTTCTCCGGAGAGATTGTGCTAGGCAAATGGGCTTCATTTAGGACTCTCAGCAGTGCCTGTCTATGTACTTCTGAGGATAGGAGTAGTGAGAGCATCGAGATTTGTGCCGGTGCTTTGCTGAGTTGCTCCACTATCTTGTATTCTGAATTCTTCATTGTCTTTAGAAAGTCGTGAGCCTCCGGTTCTGACACTGGCTTTTTCAGGGCCCCTCTTGGTTCTCTCACAGGAATCCTGATCAAATCCTGTGGCGTATACACCCTCCCAGACCGAGTGATTCCACCGGTTTCTCCTACGGAGATTGGCAATTCTTCTCCTTCTCCTGTTTTAGCGACGATCTCATAATTCCACGGAACCTTATTGAGATTTTCCACCATCTTTTGGATTGGGAAAGACAAAACTAGAGATTTCTCCAGTTTTTGGGCTACCCTTTCTAGATGTAATTCGAACCCTCCGTAGAGAACCTCCGGGTGTAAATAAACACCACCGATATCGATCACATCAACTTCTTCTTCGACCTCCTCTGTGAAAATTAGATTGACGCCACTTCCTGAGGAGGCGTGTTCAGGCAACGGATTTTGATGACAATTTGGCATACCGGCCTCAGGTTTTTTAGGAAATGTGATGGCTCCGGTCTGTATAAACTCCCGGATTTTGTCTTTTAGCTGAAAGCATTGCTCAGTCGCATGTCCTCTGGTTCCCGAGTGGTATTCACAGAAAGCATTTGAAGAAGCTGCTTTACTCCCAGGTTTAACTTCGTAGAATGGAAGGGGCGTCAGCATCCCCTGCTTCAAACAATTCCGGTACAACTCGGTGATCGAAACCGGAAGGTCTTGTAGCTCTCTGTTGTCGTTTTGGAAATTTCCCCCAGTAGCATGAGGTAGAAGGTCTTGGTGGTATTGGGTTCCTGACCTTGGAGTGCGGTTAGGAATTTGAGGTGGGGTGTTCGGGCGTGGTTGATAGGTATGGTAAGAGGGTGTTGGGTAGGCTTGAGGGTAATATTGGGGAATGTGGTTTTGATAAGGGGGAGGTACATTTTGGTAATAGCGGGGGCGGCTTTGGGAATAGGGTTGGTTTTGAGGATAGTTTTGGTTTTGGCGATTTTGAGGAGGGTAGTTGTGATATTGGTTGTTCTGGTTCGGGTAGTTCTGGGGACAAGGAGTTTGGGGGTAGTTTTGGTAATGGGTTTGTCGAGGGGAAACGACAACAGCTACTTCATTTTCTTTCATCTTTGGC
The DNA here is from genome assembly GCA_016647705.1 of Eucommia ulmoides. Lineage (NCBI taxonomy): Eukaryota > Viridiplantae > Streptophyta > Magnoliopsida > Garryales > Eucommiaceae > Eucommia > Eucommia ulmoides. The sequence continues at coordinate 25,354,009 of CM028328.1, forward strand.
GGGGCTGACCTTTTCGTCAGATTGGATTGGGCCCCTTCAATTTTTCCGCTCCTTATTCCTTCTTCCGTCACCTCGGCCTGTTTGATCGCATCGCCGAAAGAAACCACTGCTATGCTCGAGAGATCTCGATAGAACGGCGGTGCCTGAATTGATTTGAATATCTCTAACTGAGCCTCCTCGCTCAGCTTAGGGACAACTTTGGCAGCCTCTTCCCTCCAACGAGCAGTATACCTCCGGAAACTTTCGTCTTTATTTTTCAGTATCTGGTAGAGGGTATTGCGGTCTGGCGCGGCATCCCTATTGTACACATATTGCTCACAGAAGGCCTCTACCAGATCTTCAAATATTTTAATCTGTGATAGCTCCAGGGTCATGTACCAGTTGAGAGCCGACCCTTTCAACGATCTCCGAAACATCTTTAGGCAAAGGTCTTCGTTCCGAGCATGAATTCCTAACTCCTCTTTGTAAATGCTAACATGCCATTCTGGAGGGCCAGTGCCATCATATTTTGTGAATTCTGGAACCACGAAATTTTCCGGGTACACAATCCCGGGTGGTGCTGACAACTCCTTGTACGTCGCTTTCCTGGATGGCTTCTCTTTTTGCCATTCTTCCATAGTTTTTTCTAATTTCTCCATTTTCAGAAGCCAAGCCGGTGGAGGGCCGTTCTCTTCTTTGTTTTCAGTTTCAATGGCCGGGGCCGGTTGGCTATCATTTGAAATGTTTGGTGGAGCAACGACCCTCTCCGGGTGAATGAGGATCTGCGGGGCGGCGGGGGCCGAGCCCTCTGGCGAGGCCTGATAGACATGCCCCTGGATGGGATATGTCGGAGCTCCATAGGCGAAAGGATGAGGGCCCAGCTGAGGTCCATAGTAGACCGGTACTGCAAAGTTCGGGCCGACGTGGTTCGGATTCGGCCCTGAGTTCTCCATCCCAATACTTGCAGGGTTTCCATTTGGGGATTCAGTCACAGGAGTCCCGTTGGACGGAGGAATAGGCACCTCCTGAGGTCGGCTAAGTTCATTGATCCTTTCCATCAACTTGTCAATAGTTTCCTGCATCTGAGCTATCTGGGTCGTTCGGGGAGATTCGGGATTGCTTTCTGATGTCATCCTGGAATGAGTCTGTGCTCGACTGCGTGTAAAGATCGGACTTCGAAAGGGGGGAATTGGATTTGCTTTTCGGGGACCAATTTTCTTTGTCTTGTCCTTTTCTTTTTCACCTACAAAAAAAAAAAAAAAAAAAAAAAAAAAAAATCATTTTTTTAGTTCATGTGGGTCTTAGGTGGCCTTAAAGCCCTTTCTAATTCGAAGATTTCAATTTCGGTAACGACTAATTAAAAAAAAAAATTATTAGTTTTTTGTTTATTTTTATTTATTTATTTATTTATTTTTATTTTTTTGTCGTTCCCTACCGATATTGAAAACTTTGAACTTGTTTGGTGTTTTTTTTTTTTTTTTTTTTTTTTTTTTTTAGGACTTCCCCAGACGTCATAAATCCATCAAGTACAAAAAATCATTTCTCGTCTTGTATCATAGAATCCTGAGGGAATAATATGGATACAAGACAGTTTTGTTTTTATCAGAGGATTTACAACAATATAAGGGCCTGAGAGGAAATAAGGAAAAATAAAAAATAAAAAATATATATATATATATATATATATATATATATATATATAAAATAAAATAAATGATATATAAAAAAAAATAAAAAATAAAAAAAATCACAACTTATTTACTGAATTGAGGGAAAAAATAAAATAAAATTTAACATTCGGACTTTAGATTAATTGGACTTATTCAGACATATTGGGCTCAACCCTCAGCCGTCCCCAGCGGAGTCGCCAGCTGAACGCTCCCCGATTTTCCAGAGAAAACCAAAAACAAATATATATAGATATATGTTTATATACTTGGCGCTGGTAAAATGAGAAGGGTTTTTAAAAACGTCGATTTTCTCATTAATATATACTTAAGCCTGTTTTAGAAAAATGAGTCGCCACCTAGCATTGGGTTTAAATGATGTGCTAGGTCACCATATTTTTCTTTTTTTGAAAATAATTTTAAAAAAATGGCTTAAGTAAAATTTGACTCCAAAAATAACATGGTCTAACCAGAGATTCGTTTAAAGAGTTCGGGGGTCAGTTACGCTCGGGGAAGGTGTCAAGCACCCCAAGACGCCCGTCCAAAGACGGTACCTTATCCGATTAAGTCCAATTAGAATTTAAATCCGAATGTTTTTTATTTTATTTTTAAATCCTCCTTATATACACATATACACATACACACACATTGAGGGAAGTGATATCCCTTCTAAACCTAGACCGTTCTGATTGAAGGTTGGGAATTTTCCACCTCATATTGTTAGCACATTATATTTAATACAAATTAAATAAAACACCCGCACACACGCATCGAGGAGAGTAATTCCCTTCTAAATTTAGCCATTCAAATTGAAGGTTGGGAATTTTCCACCTCGTATTGTTAGCACATTATATTTAATACAAATTAAATAAAACACCCGCACACACACATCGAGGAGAGTAATTCCCTTTTAAATTTAGCCATTCAAATTGAAGGTTGGGAATTTTCCACCTCGTATTGTTAGCACATTATATTTAATACAAATTAAATAAAACACCCGCACACACGCATCGAGGAAAGTAATTCCCTTCTAAATTTTAGCCATTCAAATTGAAGGTTGGGAATTTTCCACCTCGTATTGTTAGCACATTATATGTAATACAAATTAAATAAAACACCCGCACACACGCATCGAGGGGAGTAATTCCCTTCTAAACTTTAGCCATTCAATATTGAAGGTTGGGAATTTTCCACCTCGTATTATTTACTTAAAAAAATAAAAAAAAATAAATAAAATAAATAAAAAAAAATAAAAAAAATAAATGAATAAATAAAAAGAAAATAAAAAGTAATAAATAAATAAATAAATAAATAATAAAGGAAGAAGAAAAAAAAAAAAATCTAATTTACAAAAAAAAATTAGTATAATAACAACTTTAAAAAATAAGAGTAAGATTTACAGCAGATGAAAATTACCACCTTCTGAGAGATTTTTCTTCTTCAAAATTACAATAAAATGAAAATAATATTATTTTCTTCAAAATTTTTCTCCAGATTTCTCCTCTCCTTTACAAAAATTTCTCTCAAAAAATTTCTTCCCCTCAAAATTTTCTCCCCTTCCCTCTTGTGATCCTTCCTATATTTATAGGAAGGAAATCCCTGAAGACTCTTACGACAAACAACAAACAAAAGTAAAAAAAAATAATAAAAAAAGAGGTGGGTGCACCGAAATTCGGTGCACCCACCAGCTTTTGGGTGCACCGAATTTGGTGCACCCAAAAGCAGGGGGGACACCCCCCCTGCTGGCCGCACATGCGGCCAGTTCACTGGTCGCACCAGCGACCAGTGGCTGGTCGCTGGTGCGGCCGGCTGGTCGCTGGTGCGGCCAGCTGGTCGCACCGGCGACCCCTTTGCAGTCCCCCCCCCGCGTTCGGTCCAGGCCTCTCTCGTTCTCGTCTTTTCTTGTCCATTTTGTTCCGAATTAACGCGTTTTTATTCCACTTCGAAAAATCTACAAAATCAAAATAAATAAATTAATTAATTACTAATATTTAATTTACTTAAGAGATTAATAAAACTTAATTTAGCAGTATTAAACCGTACAAATACGGTACAATCAAAATAAAATAAATAGAAAAATAAAATAAAAATAACTATAAAATAAAGTATATTTTTTTTGCCAAGCGGTCAAAATGCCGTGTCTACACTGAGGAGTAGAGTAGACAAAAAGGTTTTGCCGAACTACTATAAATCTATCGTATCTTGTGGTTTGATTATCTCTATCTCTTATTCTTTACTTTGATTATTCTGATTTGATTGATTATTCCATTGCACACACAATCATAAGAACTAACAAGTTTGATTTGAGATTTTAGTAGGAAGATTTTACGAAAAAAATTTATAGATCCAATTTACCCCCCATATGGCTCAATCTCTGGGCCAACAAAAAATGTATTGTCTTTGTTGGCCCAAAGATCAATTTCTTAAGTAGCAGGAAGGTGTTTAACTGGTGCACACCTAAACAATAAGAAATATAATAATGCAGCACACAAAGATTTATCCTAGTTCGACAAATTACTTTGACCTACATCCAATCCCCTGAGCTCCACAGGGATTTCGCAATTTACTAACCCTTTTATTTATTTCCTAAGTAGGAACCAAACCCTTACAATCCTAATTTTTTTCGTAGGCTTAGAATCAACATTTACAATCTCACACTGTTACACTTATCTTTTTCATAGGCTTAGAAAGAATCTTATTTCACTCTAATTCTATTACAAGAAAAATAAAATCTAATCTTTTAAAAGACTAAAAATTAACTTAATCTTTTTCGCAGGCTAAAGATCAAACCCTAATTTTTTTTACAAGTTAAAGATTAAACCCTAATTTTTTTCCCAAACTAAAAATCAAACCCTAACTACCCAGATTAGACACTGTCACAAATATTCCAACTCCATTTAAACTCGCAAATACAAAAAATTCACAAGTTTCTTCCTACAGGAGTTTCTACCACCTCAATACAATTATGCTCAATTATTTTCCTGAAATACTACGTGATAGAATTTATGTGAGGCACAAATGTGATTTAATCAATTTAATATACAAATAGTAAATAATCAGATTTCACAAATAAAAATCGTTTTAAAATATTTTCACGATATTAAATTTGAAAATGATTTTTCTCAAAACACTCAATTCAAGTAATTAAACAAATAATCTAAGAAAACAAATTAATTAACTTGAAAAGATTTCATCAGGATTTCTTGAAAACGATTACAATAACTCAGTGAAGAACACAGACTAGTGACCAAAACTTTTTCGTGCTTCAATCAAGAACTCTTTTCGATAAAACTCTCTTATAAATTTCAGCATAAAATTCTCTCTTATAATATCCAAAAGTTGAATGTTCTTGATTGATTTCATATGAAAAACACAAGTTTATATATATAGACTTTCAACGACTAATTTTCAAATTACAAGGCCTTAAATGGTCATTTAATACCCCATATATCATATACTATTGAAATGGGTATGTTTCATTTAAAAATACTTTTAGAAAAGCTTGATTTGGCCCTCAAAACTTTTTAGATTCAAAATTTTTAAAGATAGAAAATAGTTTTACTGATTCAATTAAAATAATAGTTTAATATATAGACCAAATAAATAGAAAACTAATAATATATGATATATAAAAGTAAAACACCTAAATCCCTTAAAATTCTCTTTGAAAAATGTTAAAAACAAAGTGATTTGGCTAAAACATCGAAACAATCAAAGCTGACTACTGACTTTGCCGGTTGACTGATCCCACCATCGATTGACCAACCCTCCAACGGTAAGATTTTTTACCAATGCTTTGCCTACGTTACGTTGACCAACTACCCAGTCGATTGATCAATTCGTCTGGTAGGTTCTTTATTTTTCCTTCATTTCGACTATTGGATTAGTTAGTTCACCGACCCTAACTGTCGGTTGACTAAATTGGCCAGTAGGTCACCTATTTAGCTTCCTTAAGCTATTTTTTTCATTAGTCGACTGACCTATTTTGTCGGTTGACCGAATTGACCCAAAAATTCATCATTTTATGTGTCAAAATCACTTTTTCTATTACACTATTTACCAAAAACATTATTAAGATTTAATACTTTATAAAAATCATTTAGGACCTTAAACTTATCACTTCTTACTATAACTCAAATAGGGTTATTCATTTTAATGTATCGTGCGTGATCCTAATTCGGGTTATATTAAGAGTATAAAGGTAATTGTTTTTACCTAATTGTCCTCAACGTCTTCAATGCTCTGAAAATCTTCATTATTTTCATCTTGCACTTGCCTTGAATTCAATTGATTCTTCAATAATCACATCATGAATTCTTTAATGATTACTCATTTAGATTTTTTTTTTTTTTCATTTCAACCTATGAAATTTTTAATCTAAAATCACTCAATAAAAATATTAGTTCCATAAAATATTGACGTTTAATTGCCTATCAAAATATTAGGTTCAACCATCTTAAATGAATTTGGAAAAACGGAGGCTATGGATGTAATCAATCTGTCAAAATTATCCTAGGGCCAATATTAGGTAGTACAAAATCGATCGATAAACTCTTGAACATATCAAAAAGATGTGGTGAACCGAATCAACAATATAAAGAAAAGTATATTATATGATTTGAATTCGAATAAATAGCCATAGACTGATTCAGAATGCTGAAATTAACAAGAAAATCATACTATAGGATGCAAGTCGGTCTACAAAATCAAAACCCACTTAGATGGATCAATTAAGTGTTATAAGACGCGCTTGGTTACAAGAGGATTCACTCAAGAGTACAATATTGACTATAAGGAACATTTGCCCCAGTGCTAGACTTATTTTTGTTTGTCCTCTACTTGTCATTGTTGTCATTTGCAAGTGGAGGTTATTTCAAATGGACTTAAAAAATAGATTTCTAGATGGTTCTCTTCTTGAAGAGGTGCATATGAAACATCCTCTTGGACTAAATCATCCACCAAACAAAGTTTATCTTCTTGGTCGTGTATTATGTGGGTTTAAGCAAGCCCCTCAAGCATGGTTTGCTAAATTAGTGCCACAATACATGAGTTTGACTTCATTTTCCAACTCTATGATTTTATTCACTTCATCGGTCAGATTAAAAAATGTATTATCCTCCTTATTACCCTATGTTGAAAATATGTTCATTACTAACCATGATCTTTAGGGCATCTAAGTTCTTAAGAAATTCCTCATTACTCAATTTAAGATGAAAGATTTCAACCCTCTAACTTATTTTCTTGGTCTAGAGATCTCTCATGACATAGGTTATTACTTCCTTTCTCAAGAAAACTATGCCTATGATCCATTGTCCAAAACGGGTATTACTAATCCAAAGACTGTTAGTACTCCGATCAAGTCGAACACTTGGTTCAATCCGTTGGATGAGACTTTCTTCCGGATGCTACTTTATATTGTCAGTAAGTTGGTAGCTTTGTATATCTCAAAATGATATGCCCAAGCATTGCTTGTGCAATTCATTAGGTCAACCAGTGTTAACCGCACCATTAATTATTTATTACTCAAGAGTTTTGTGTATTTTGCAATAAATTGAGGGAACATCTTCTATGGTCTCCATTTTGTTTTCAAGTCCTTTCCAATTTTACATGTTAACCCTAAATGATGTGATTCCTATTTTGATGATTTTTATGGTTCAATTAACTTGATGATTTTTATGGACTAATATTGTAATTGAGATATGATTATAGTGTAAAATAATGTTAACCAAATTTATGATGGACTAAGAACAAGGTATGCCAAATGTCATGCATAGGAAGTAAAAATAAATGATCAAGATGAAACAAGGTATGCCAAATTTGATGCATTGAAAGTAAAACAAACGATTAAGATGATTCAAGATCAATCGCATGACGAAAAAAGTTTTGACATTTGTTTTTGTATTTTTAAGGTAAAACAACATTTATATTTGTCGAATTCATTTCAACCTGATTAGGATCACACACTGCGATTAAATATGTGCTAAATGAGTCAACTAAATTGTGATTTAGTTGACTGTATATTACAAGTTCTAGAACATTTTGGAAAAAATGGTCAATTTAGTCGATCGAATGGCAGATTAAGTCGACTTTATTTTTCAAAGACCAGATTTTAGCCTAATTCAATAGACTAAATGACTGATTTGGTCGACTTGATTTTTCATGTTCCATACATTTTCGGAACTTGTTTAAATTGGTTGACCGAATGGCTTGATGAGTCAACCAAGTGCTTTGATTTTTCAAATTTTATGAACATTTTCAAGAAATCTTTCAGCATCGTTTTTAATGATAAATATTTCTAAAATATTTTTTTATTATTGTTAAATGGTATTCTTTTATTAAAAAATAAATAAATTATGCAAAATATTTTTAAATATGATAGTTTTATCAAAATTTAAGTTTAGTTCCTATTATTTCTAATTTCATAAAATGATAAGTAAAATCTTTTTAATCCAATATTGTCTGCTCAAATGAGCTGGTTGTTGATGTGAACCTGGACTGAATTTTGTCCTCCTTCATCTCCTTCATTAGTAAAAAAATGATGATTTTGGTAAGATATATGTTGGAATCAAATATCTAGAGTGGTAGGGCATGATTTTAGGGTAAATCAGATCTTCTATTAGCCGTTATGATATCATGAAAATGGGACTTACTAATACTTGCGGAAATTCAATTTAAAATACCATTAATACATTCAATAGCTACAAGAGAGAGCGAAAAATAGAAAGGAAAAATTCTAAAAATATTTTATACTCTTGAGAGAAACTGAAGATCAATTGTTTGTCTAAAAACTCGTGAATATTAAAGCTGAATTGAAATACCGGATTGTATTATATTAATTAACATCATCTACTCGAAATCTAATGAGATAACTCCTTGATTATATATTTTCTTTGTGAATTGCTTGTTTGATCTATTATGTGCTTGACTGAGAATATTATTTGATTAGATCCATACTTGAGAAATTGAATTGAACTATGTTGACTGTAATACCTTGAAAATTTATATTTTTGAAAATATTACTTTATATAAGTTTAATATTTTTGGGATATGGACTATATTATTACTTGATAATTGTTGTTTTGTATGAAATATCTATGAGTACGTATTATGTGAAAATTCTGTAAAATACACGTTTATGTGTTTATTTGGAATTTGATTGCATGCACGTATTAAAGGAGTTGCAATTCTACTGAGCGTTAACTCATAACCCCATAGTTTTGATTGCAGGGCTAGTGCGAATGCAACTGTCCCAAGAATTTCATTTGAATTTCTATTTAAATTTGTAATTGTATTTATTATTTACCATTATAAAATCAACTCGATCAATCGATAATCAAAGTTATCGCCATTGTGGTGGTGTTTCGATATTAAGGACTTGGAGCCACAAAAATGGAATTTGAATTGCAACTATTGCTTAGATTCATGATATTAATTATTATGATTTTCAAGCTTTGGCAATTAGAGTGTTGGAATTGGATTATTATTATTATTATGATAATAATAATCACTAATTTATTATTATTAGTTATCATAATTTATTATTATGATTTTATAAAGCAAGATAATATGGTACTTCGGTTTTAATATAAATTCTTCTTAGGGAGAAACCGCGTGGTTACCCTAAGGAACCGGGTTGTTATATTGACATTCAAATCTGAAAAATCATTTTTGAAAATTCATGGATTTTAAACTTGGATATTATTTCTAGTACAACAAATTAAACTATTGGATATGATTTTTCTGCACTATCTAATTTTTTGCTATACTAATTTAAACCAGATAGATTTAACACAATTTTAAAATTGATTATCCTTTAATTGTGTGCACTTTTATCTCACTTAGAATAGACTAAATTTTGAATTTGATATTTGTAAGTGTCGGTAGAACTCTAAGTGTTTTTTTTTTTTTTGAGATTGTAGCTTGGACTTAAACGTACATAATGCAAGTGATAAATTGCTTGGATATAAAGGGAATTTACTCAAACATGGTTTAAAGGTTTGATTCTCACCTGGAAAGTGGATCATAATTTTAACGAAATAATACTCTGTGATAGCTCAAGGGAGTAGACGTAAGCAAAAGTAGTTTGTCAACTACTATAAAAACACGGTGTCGATATTTCTATTCCTTCTCGATTTGTGATTGTGTTTGTGTGTGCCTCTCTTAAAACACTTCCGCAAATAAGATAAAAACTGATCAAATTTAAATAGGTAATAACCATTTAGATTATATTTTTAAACTACCTAATTCACCCTTTTCTTGGGTAATGCTTTGGGCCAACAATTGATACCAGAGCTAAATTAACTAAATAGGATTAAAATCCAAGTTATTCAATCACATGGCACACACTATAGACAATCCCTTGTACGTATTTACTAATAACTGTGTATCTCCTATCTGTTGAAATATGTCTAATAATCTGTGTTCCGCCAATGGCAGTGATATTGATAATGAAGAAGAAGTTTTACATTAGGCCATTGAAAATTTAATCGTTTTTACAAATTTCTTTTCAAAAGAAAACTTAAAACTTAATAAAAAAATCATTTCTTGAGAACAAAAAAATATGGGCATAGTTTTATCTCATAAAAAGATTGATTTGGAACGTTATTTTAAAGCTAAATATTTTTCAAATGCTCTTCTTGAGATCAATAACTTAAATCAAGACTCTTGAAGATTATTTATTTTTTATTTTTTAAAACAATGTTCAAACTATTGCAGGAAGTATTGCAAATTTAAGAATTCTTGCAAAACACAATAAAATCTTGAATATAGAACTCGAGAATTCTAAATGTGATCTCGATGGAGCACGATTGAAAATTCAATCAATTGAAAATGGTCATAAATTTTAAAAAATAATTTTGAATTTGTCAACAAAAAATTAAAATTAAAATCAGCTTAAAGTAAATATAGGAGTTTTGGAACGTACTCTAGATAAGACAAATCTTGAACTTAAAGAGGCAATTAAAAAATTCCTAAGATCTCAAGATTTGGTCTATACAACGAATGAATCGAGGGTTACTTCTTTATATCATTATCAATATCCAACCCCTGTACAAAAATTTGGTAATGCTAAATATCATAATAATTATCCCATGTGTAGACATAATAAATGAAAAAAAATACATTGTCAGGTAATAGGTGTAATTTACCTATCTATTTTTAAACCGAACATGTTAGTTTTCGAGTATGTTTATTACGTTTTATTATGTTTTAATACGTTTTTATGTGTTTTTATCAAAATTAAGTGTTTGGAGTGAAAAGAGATGAAAACGGATCATAAACGATCAAATCGGATCAAGAAAGGTGGAAAAAGAAGCAAAAATGCAAAATTCACAACTTGCAGCCCACCACTGCGGAGGTGAAACCATCGTCGCGACGGTCAAGATGCAGAGAAGCCTAAATCTTGCTGGAAACCCATGGCCGCGGCGGTGAAAGAATATGAGGTCTCTGCTCCCACTGCGGTGTCCACTGCCGAGGCCATGACTAAACCGACATACCCACCACTGCTGCGGTCACTCTGCACACAATTTAGATATTTATTTAAATATTTTTGCTCCCTATATCTTCCCCATTTCCTCTATTTCGGGCATTAGAGATCTCCTAGGGTTAGAATATGGTTGAGAGGTTTTTAGGGAATGCTCAACCAAATCCGAAGGAGAAGAACACGTTACAAAGAAGGAGAAGCGATCTCGGAACGGTTTTAGCATCAAATCTTCAGATAACGACTAGTTCTCTTTGTTTATTTCTTTATTTCTTAACTTCGGTTTATGGTTTGAGCATGTTTAGCTCGTTTATCATTGTATATACAGTTATGACCGTTAGCTAAATGGATATTGTCTAGGGATTAATAATATTTATGAATATGTGGTTTTGAAATTGGTGTTTCGTTAATGGTTGTTCATCATTATTTGATTGTGTTTGCCATTTATCTTTGTTTATTATACTTGTTATGATATACTGAGAAAACGGGGTTTGACACTCAGGAGAGGTAATCCTGAATTCGGACTAGGGTAAACACAACATGACGATCTAATAACCCAGGAGAGAGTTAGAAAGTGTGCAATCCATGAAGTTGGGGCAAGACTCATGTGACCTAGTATCGTTAAGACATTGAGGGGAATTTTTCCGTTGACGTAAAGTCGCATATTCACTCATCTTACACTCGTGAGAGGTGGTGAGTGAGTTTACGATACAGAGATTGTCATATAAGTTGAACACCATTATTGTAAACCAAACGATTCAAACACATTGAAGTAAATGAAGTTAATCTCTAGATAATCCATTCTCTTAAATATCTCAATATAGTACTATAGTTTAATTAGTTTAATTAAATTAGTATTAATATTAATTAATTATAAACTTCATTTTTTACCGCCTAGATAAAGTTAAGTTATGACAATCACGGTACTCGATAATAATCTCAACCAATTCATGTGGATACGATAGCCCCTATTCCTTCCCATCTATACTAAAACTTGACCCGTACACTTGCGGTGAAAGTGGCAGCGTAATATTCCGCCACCATCAGGTGTTATCATTGTAGTAATATGATCACATCAAAAGACGATGTCCTTATTTACAACAGTCTCGTATTAATTAGAAAGGATCAAAATTAATTTGGAGACCTAAGTTGCACACTAGTTATTTTGATCAAAGTAATAAATCAATTCCGATCAAAGATGGTGATATAGCCAAGCAAGCCAATGTGCAAGATAGACTGAAAAATTCTAGAAAGAATGGATTAAGTTATAATCCACATATAAATAATGTTAAATCCAAGGAGCATGTAAAGTTAGACTAAATGGGATATGTCACAATCAACAGGGATACAAATAAAGATAAAGAAGTGGTAAACTGCTATGAAGGTAAAACTTGTACGTCTTCATTTAAATTTATAAATTTTGTTGACCAGTCAGGTGGTTTACATTCAAATTCATTAAATTGTTAATTTCTCTAAAAATATGCTTATTTATGTATTTTAAATGTTTATAGGAGTCAATGTGTGTTTTTCATGATAAAATTGATTTGTAATGCATAGAATTATCTTGTTACGTATTTTTATCATTAAATATATGATCATTTGAGTTGAGATGGGAACTACCTTTATTAAACAAAAAATTGAAAAAATAGCTTAAAATGGTTGAGTGAAAGAATATCCAATCGACTGATATGTAGAAACTAACAAAAAATTGAAAGACACCAAAATTAGTGCCATGGTCCATTAGTTTGAGCGTTTCAAAATGGGCGATATGGAGTCAATCCAGGATATGTATACAAGGTTCACCAGCATATGCAATAGCCTCGATGTACTTGGAAAGTCATGCTCTATGCAGGAGAAAGTACAAAAAATTCTGATGTCATTAACCAAAGTATGGGAACCCAAGGTGACGACAATCGAGGAAGTTAAGGATCTCACCAAATATAGTATTGATGAACTCACTAGTAATCTAATGACGCATAAGTCATCCATGCATGGCTATGAAGAAGACGCTAGCACTAGCAAACGAAATTCATTTACACTAAAAGCTCAAAGAATTAAGGATGATGATAATAGTGATGATATAAGCCTCGATAGGGAGCAATAAAGGGATGTAGCTCTTATAACACAAAACTTCAAAAGAATGACACGACGAACATTCTGTGGAAGAAAGAACTTCAATAATGTATAATATTGCATTAATTGTTATAAAAATGGGCATTTTTAAGCTGATTATCTTGAGTCAAAGAAGAATAATAAATGCAAGGAAATGAAGAAAGTGAGAAGTGGGAAGAAGAAATCCATGAAAGTACATGGGTGATTGAGATTCAAGTAGTTCTGAAAAATCTAGCAGTAATGATTTATCAATATTTTGCCCTAATGGCCATTGGGGCTGAGGTACCTAAACAATCTAGTACTTGTCCTTTGAATTTTGATGACTTATTTAATGTGTATCAAGAATTATTAAGGGCCCATTTGGTAACCGTTTCGTGCCCATCCCATTCAGTGGGATGAGAATGGAATGAAATGCGATGAGAATTATATTTCTTTCTTGGGAACAGAATCGCATTTGACAATGACAATTTTCTTTTTAATCTGGGAACAAAATTGCATTTGGTAATGATATCCAAGAAGCAATCAAACCCTAAACCACAATCAGAATCGAAATCCTAAACCCTAATCAAAATTGAAATCGAAATCGAACCCTAAACCCCAATCGAAATTGAAATTGAAACCAAATTTTTAGGGCAAAGAACATGGTTTAAACAAATAGCAATGAACCAAAAAATTTTAGTAGAAACAAGAACTTGAGAATCGATTTTGAAAAATGGGAGCCGAAAATCAATTTCGAAGTCGAAATCAATTTCGATTTCAAAAAAAGGGAGCCGAAAAATGATTTCAAGAAATTGCATGTTTCGATTTCAAAGTCAAAATCAATTTCGATTTCGGAATCGAAATATGGTTTCAATTTCAATTTCGATTTTGAAAGCAAAACCCTATAAGCAGATGATGAAGATGACGACGGTAACGAGGCAAAGATGATGGCAACGACCACGGTTGAAGAAGTGATGAACCAAAGAAGGACGATGAAGACGATGCAGGAGATTGAAAATGGAGAAGAAGAAGACGAACGTGATGGAGAAGAAGACGATGAAGACGACGCAGATGATAGGGGATGGAGAATAAGACGACGAACGTAATGGAAGGTGATGGAGCAGACGAAGGTGATGGAAAAGAAGATGACGAACTAGATGAAGGTGATGAGCAGACGAAGGGGATGGATTTTTTTTTTTTTTGGTTGGGAATGGGATGGGAATTATGAGAAATATTTGTTTTTGTTTCTCATTCCTATACAAAAAGTGGGATGGATTCCCATTTTGAATGGGAAAGAAAACAAAAAAGTGGGATGGATTACCAAACGCTATGCCTAATAAAAATCTGGGAATGAGATGAGAATTTTTGGGATGAGAGTGGTTACCAAACACCACCTAAATGATCATAAAATTCAATGCTGAAAGATAAACGCCATAAAAAGTACTGTTAATTCATTAAATAATCAAGTTGAAAAATTTTAAAGCTGAAAATATTTCTCCAAAAATCAGATTTCAAAATTTATCTCATCAGATTTTGAAAAGGAAAACAATGAGTTGAAATCCAAGATTAAGGATTTGAATTCAGTTATTTGCAAGCTTACAATTGGTAAGAATAATTTAAATATGCATTTGGGAAGTTCGAGCGATGTTTTGGGCAAAGCAGTAATTAGTTTTTAGAAAAATATTAAACAAAAGAGATTTCAAAAATTCTTTTTTAAAACTAAAAAGTTTGTGAAATGTTTGAATTGTAATGTTGTGCGGCAATACCATAAAAATTATTTTCATAATTTATCTAAAGAAACACGTATGGGTTCCTAAAGGAACGAGAATTGATCCGGTTAATAAAATTGGACCCAATTAGATTAGGTACCACTTAGGAACTATTTGAGGTGTTTCTTCCAGGTTAATCTGAAAGAATCAGTAAGTAAGGATAAATGGTTCCTAGACAGTGTTTGTTCTCGGCACATGAAGAGAGATAAAACAAAATTTGCATCTTTGACACATAAAGACGAAAATCATGTGACTTTTGGAGACAATACCAAGGGTAAGATCATCAGTATAGGTAACATTGGTAATAACTCTACTATTATTGAAGATGTTTTATTGGTTGATGGTCTTAAACATAACTTGCTCAACATCAGTCAATTATGTGATGAAGGGTATAATGTTATTTTTTATAATAATAAGTGCCTCATTAAAAATGGTAATGATGGTAGTATCTTACTTGTTGCATCACATGTTGAAAACATTTATACTTGTTCATTTGAAGATTTTTCTGCACAAAATTTTGTCGTCTTTAAATGTCTTGTCTGAGAATAGTTGGTTGTGGTTTAGTCATGTTGGGCTTGCTAGCATGGAGTTAATTTCGAGTTTGTTTAAGAAGAGTCTTGTATGTGGTTTTCCTTCTATTAAATATGTTAAGAATAAAATATGTGATGCATGTCAATTAGGTAAACAGTTTAAATCATTCTTCAAAAAGTTGTATACATCTACATCTAAATGTCTTGAATTTTTACATTTAGATTTATTTGGTCCTAACTCCATTACTAGTTTGAATGGAAAGTTTTATGCATTTGTTATTGTAGAGGATTATTCAAGATTTACATAGATATTTTCTTATCAAAGAAAAGTGCAGTTGCATATATATTTATTAAGTTTTGTAAACATGTGTAAAATGAGAAACAATCATGCATTATAAATATTCATAGTGATAGAGGCAGAGAATTTAAGAATGATGAGATTATTAACTATTGTGATAAACATGGATATTCTCACAATTTTTTTGCTCCTAGAACTCCAAACGAAGTGGAGTTATTGAAAGAAAGAATAGGTCGCTTCAGGAAATGGCCAGGACTACGTTTAATGAGAACAATCTTCCTAATTGTTTCTTAGATGAAGTGGTAAATACTACATGTAATATTATTAATTGAGTCTCTATCCGAAGAGGTTTTAATAAAACTCCTTATGAGATTTGAAATAGGAACACCCCAAATATATCATATTTCATAGTCTTTGGTTGTAAATATTTTATTTTAAATGATAAGGATAATTTGAAAAAATTTGATGCCAAAGCTGGTCAAAGTATTTTTCTTGGATATACTTCGGATAGCAAAGCATATAAAGTTTATAATAGATGATCTTTAGTTGTTGAAAATTCTATGCATTTGGTCTTTGAAGAGGCAAATTCATTTGTGTCGAGAATGGATTTGGATTATGATGATGTAGGTATAGCGACGAAACGGAAGAATCAAAAGACTAAATCTAGAAAAAAAAAATAAAAAAAATCATCAAATCCTATAGAAAAGTCACACCAAATGGAGGATTGACTACTCTACAAGCTATAAAGACTATTCCAAGACATTCAGTAAAGGAGATAATTGGTAATTTCAAAAAGAGTATAAGTATATGATCTTCTCTTAACGATGTTATTAATCTTGCACTTCTTTCTCAAATTGAGCCTAAAATTGTTGATGAAGCTTTAATTGATAAGTCACGGATTTCTGCCATGCAAGATTAATTACTTTAAGTTGAGAGAAATAAAGTTTGGTGTCCAGTTCCTAAACTTGATTTTCTTTCTTTTACTGTTACTAAGTGGGTTTATCGTAATAAAAAAGATAAAATTGGAATGATTATTATAAATAAATAAAGATTAGTAGCATAAACTATAATCAGGAAAGTGTAGATACCGCATTTTGTCCCGCCCAATTAGTGTGAAATTGAAAGTACAAGTTCAGATAAACTTCAAACTTAGGTTTAAAAAGAATGAATCTATACTTTAGATCACACTCACACTAGATAATATAGAAAAACCCATAAAAACATAAGAAACCATAAAAAATGTTGAATTTGACTAAAATCGATAAAGTAAAAGTTTCGTGTCAACCTCGAAATACATAAAATTAAAAGGGGTCTAAGAAGACATTATTAAAAGTTGATTTTTGTTAAATCACCTCTAATATGAATAAAGATTTGATACTACCCTTTAATTATATGAAATTTCACCAAATTACCTCAATTACCTACTTTAACCTCTGAAACATTTATTATCACCGGTTTTGTCCATTCGACACAAAAAATACTTATTTAAATTATTTTTTAAAGTCTTAATATCTTTAAAACAAGTGAAAAATACCTAAATAAAGACATGTAAGTGCCATGGCAAGTCCAAGTTACAGAATGTAGCAAAAGAGTAAGACTGGGGTTGAAATTAACCAAACCCGAAGTCATCTTGGTTAATCATCAAGGCCCAATGAATTAGGGGCACAAACCATCATTAAATAACTCACCAAAGTACGTAGGAAACCTATATGAGTAAAACCATATAGTTTTAACCTTGAATAAATGAACTATGTGATGACCTGATCTTTAGTTACTCGCTAAAGTACATTAGCAACCTATATAAGGTTCGGTCTCTTAAAAATACCAAAAAAAAATAAAATCATTTATTATAACTTTCATGTTGGAACTACATGTTGACCGGATTCCTTGTGAAAATAAATATATGTAGGAAGCCTATATGTAGGTGTATAAAACTAGTACACACCTCGAGTATGGTTCAGTCGGATGACATGTGGGTCCTCATGCTCAGGTGGAGTCATCGGTTGAAAATTATTCACGTGAGTTGTGTTGGGTCCTGGGAGGACTGACCTGTTGTGCCCAAAGTTCTACTCCTTAGGGAGTGGTACCTGCAGAAGGCTCAATCGAGATTTGTCCTGGTGAGGCCCCTCTAGCGTGGTAATCATTGCTCCGAGAGAAAATGTATAGTAATGCATTAAGTAAGAAAAACTCAATGCATGCACATAATCAAGCGTAACTTGGGCTTGTATAGCCCCTGGTATATATAGGTGTTTGAGAAGATTAGTCGGGCCTAAACACGGTTAATTAGTCGAAACCCTGATTTAGTCGATAAACCGGGGTCTTTAGGAAATAATCATTGGGCTTAGGCTTTTGGGCCTATCCAAATTGGTTGATCAGTGAGTTCACAGATGGTGGCCACTAGATTCGAGGCTGTTATGCTCAGAGTGTGAAGGTACTCCACAGGGAGATTCCCTAGGGCGTCAACGTACCTGTTCTCTTCCCGCAGGATTTGAGACACTCGGATTTTTTTCAAAATTTTTCATAAGTGCTATAACCCTCTCCAAGTATGCCGACGTACTCGGATCCTTTACCATGTAGTCATCGTTCACCTGGTTGACTACGAGTTGTAAGTCATAAAAGACCAAGAGAACTTGTACATTGAATTCTCTTGCCAAGTAGAGACCAATGAGCAAAGCTTCGTACTCAGCTTCATTGTTCATCGCCTTGAATTCGAGTCAGATAACGTATTCAACCACTTATTTATCAGGGGCTACTAGGATCAGACCTGCCCCACAACCACTCACATTAGACGATCCATCTGTGTAGAGCTGCCATGCTATCGGGCCAAAGTCACATGGGTTTGAGAAGGTCCCTAGGTCTGCCGGGGATGGAGGTTTCTGATGATTTACTTCTGGATCTTACTCTTCAGGGAATGTGAGTTCTGTGATGAAATCAGCGAGGACTTGATCTTTGATGGCCGTTCTTAGCCGATGTTCAATATGAAACTGTCCCAGCTCAAAACTGTACTTCATCAGCCTTCCTGAGATATTAGGTGAGTGTAGGATTAGCTTCTGGGGTTGATCAGTCAGAACCACAATGGTGTATAACTGAGCGGTACACCTTTCTCTATTTCAAGATCGTAGGTACTCGGGACCCTCCTTTCGTTGTTCCACTACCTCTAATTTACCTTTCTCCCTGGCCCGGGCAGCGATAGCCTGAGACTTCTGCTCATAGTCTTTCGTGCAGTTCTTATAGGAGACTAACTCGGCCTCAAGCTTATCAATCTGTGACTTAAGATTCTGCCGATCAGCTCAGAGTCTAAGATTCTCTGTCTGAAGAGCGGACAAATCGACGTGGAGTCTTGCCTCCACCTTGTTACTCTTATTGAGAGAGGCTCGGTGGGAGTCCAGCTCAGCAAGGATTCCGCCAGCCAGTGATACCGAAGGGCAGCCTGTCAAGAGAAACAAGTTGGGTAGATAAGAACATGTTCGAGAAACTCAAAAGGGTTTGCAAAGAATCTAAGTGCTAAGAAAGAGAAAAGTACTTATCCCCGTCAGGTCTTTACAAACATCCCTGGCAAGTCGCTCGAGGCTGGTGCTTGCAATCTTTTTTATGTCAGCCGGAGGAGTCACCCGGCCCAGGAATCCTGGTGCTAGCGCTAGGTTGTCCTACAAGAAAATATTGACCTCCACCCCAATATTCCCAATTCCAAAAAAATTAATACGAGGTTCCTGAGGGATAGGAGTGGCTAGTGTTGGCTTATAAGGACATTTGCTCTTTTGTGTTCCGTGTTTAGTTGGCTCCCCCAACAAGGCACTTGCCCCTCTCTTGCAGAGTCACCCTAGTATCTGACCCTTGTGCGCTGGGACCAGACTCTCTAGTCTTCGCCCTAGTATGAATCAGAGGCTGGGAAGATGGGGCATCACCTTGAGAAGTTTGTCCCTTCTTAATAGTGGAGCTATCCAGGGCCCCAGTCTTCCTCTTGGCCGCAACCTTCTTCAACAAAGCATCATTGTCTATACCTGTCAAGAAATAACGACTCAGAATATCGGATATTAGACTTGGAAAATAGACGATTAGAAAAAATTCTTACTATTCTCAAGCCTCGAGGGAAGCTCAGCAGGGGGCAGAAAACGAGACTTGGTACAAGTGAATGTCGTATAGAGTTGAGCTCAGTCGCTCACCACGACCTACTCCCCATTTTAACTCGTTTCTCCTCTAAGACTCCATAGATCTCTACTCTCCTCCATTGGTTACCACCACTGTAATGACCCGATTTCCCAGGGCCGCTACTGCGGTTTCTCCTATAGAAAAGTCTACCCAAATAGTTCACCATTTATAAATAAATTACTATTATTATTATTATTTCCGTCGAACGACCAATATTTTAAACTATAAATCTAATAAATTTTATCAACAAGGGCGATAATTTTAATTTATATTTCACAAATCCGACAGATTAATAAATATAACTATTATGACTTTAAATAGAAATTCCACTACAATTTTATTATTTCGACGACGATAATTTTACTAAATAATCCATATTTTAATTAATAAAAATCTGATAAATTTTACAATGCGACAATGTTAATTATAATAGTCGATTTCACCGATTACAACAGTAAATAATAATTACAATTTTTATAAATAGAAATTCTATTCCCGACGCTGATTCATCCTCACCGGCCTTGCAATCAAAACTGTGGGGTTGTGAGCCAACGCTCAGTAGAACTCCAACCCCTCTAATTCGTACATTTTAATTAATACAACATGTAACACATATTGGCATGCTTTTCACATACTTTTCACATTGTCCAAATTATTTTATATAATTTAACAGGAAAATTCCACAACCATTTACCATAAATCACACAATGAGAAAATTAAATACATATATCAAAAGAGTTTGGAATTCTACCTATTCCGAATCTTCCGCCGGCCACGAGATGGGATTTTGGTTTTCATTTGGGTTGTTTGTGTATTTTTTTTTCTTTTCCTTTTCCTCCCCTCTCCTTTTTTTTCTCATCTTATTTTTTCTTTTCTGTTTCTGTTTTGATGTCTCGCCGTTGACCATGCTCACCTATCACACGCTCACACAATCCACGTCCGTCGCAGCTGGCCGACAACTGACGACCGACTACCCGCACACACAGACGCTTGTCGGATCACACCACCCCATTGCCAAACTGCACTCCTTGATCGACTGAACGATCACCAATCAATTGTCTACACCCACCGCTGACAAACTGGACAGAACACGCACACCCACAACGCTGTCGAACTGAACAGAACACACACCCATGCAACCTCATCTAAACCATATACACAAACACACAGCAGCACACACCCACACAATCGCTCAGAACAGAACACACACATCCACCCGCTGGACTGATCACACCGCCGACGACGACCAAAACCCACTGCCGATCGCCTTCTCTCTCTTTGTTTTCTTCTTTTTAAATGGTGATTTATGTACACTAATCTAAACACGTGTCTCTCCCTCTTTTATTTAATTTTTAATATGTGTATATATATATATATATATATATATATATACATCGTTTTCCTTCATTGGGAAGGAGAAGGATTAAATTTTTTATTTAAATTACACTAATCTCCCTCAATTTTTTTAAGTTATTAGCTAAACCCAAAATCTAAAATTAATATTTCTAAAATTGCGAATTAACCCCTAAAATTTTAAATTAAATCATAAATGACACAATCTACCCCGTTATTTTCTAAATGTTCTAGAATGCAGCTAATGTTATGTGTATGCAAAAGTTAGGGTCTTAGAACCCTTCCCCCCTAAAAGAAATTTCGTCCTGAAATTTTTTGTTCAAAACAATAGTACTTCAAAATCGCACCATATTGTCATGTTAGTCACACTTGATTCTAGAACAATTGTTCTCTATGTAGGGTCCCATAACCAAAAGTCACGCATAATTCTTAACCGTCAATCACTTCCACACATCGCAACATTTTCATTCACAGTGGCCCACATTGTATCCAATAATCGACAAACAGGGTGCACTTTGGTCGGTAATACCTAACACAGACAACCATTTGTCAAAGAATCTTATGTTCCTAAATGCCTCCGCTGCGCTGCTCTGATAAAAATAGCAATAAATAACAATATTTTTAAAATATCACGGTAGTTTCACTAAATTGGGTCTATCTCAATTCCGACAGGCCTATGACCTTAGTAACTTTCCTATAACCAGTATTTATCAATTTCATCCGACATTTCAAGTCAATCTATTCGCAACAACATTTCCATCTGATATTTCAACCAACATATCGTAACCAACATTTTATCCAATACATAGTTTGAGAAATTTTATAACAATTGTGATAATTATAATTATCAATTCCTCTGATTACATCGGTAAATAATAAACACAATTTTTATAAAACGAATTACTAATTTCTTGTCGCCATTGTATGTAAAATTCGCTGATTAACTCGAATAGATGATTGGTTGTTTGGTTGTATTTTAAATCGTGAGTATTATATTTATTAGTTACCATCGAAAAATAGACAAGTAAAATTATCGCCATTATTATAAAATTTACTGAATTTTGTAGATTGGAAATTCAGCCAGTCGGTTTTGGGTAGAATTCTCCTTAGGGAGAAACCGTGTAGTGGCCTTGAAAAATCGGGCCATTACAACCATAGGCCTAATAAAGGCCCACAGGCTTTGCCAAATGGGCCCAAAAGCCCAAGCCCAATGATTATCTCCTAAACGTCTCGGATTATCAGTTAAACACAAGGTTTCAATTAATTAACCGTGTTTAGACCCGACTAATCATCTTCAACACTTATATATACAAGGGATCATTCAAGCCCAAGGTACGCTTCATTATACGCATGCATTGAGTTCCCTTGCTTACTTAACGCATTATTATACCTTTTCTCTCTGAGTACTGATTACCACGCTGGAGAGACTTCATCAGGACAAATCCCGGTCTGAGCCTTCTGCAGGTGCCACTCTCTGATGAGCAGGACTCTGGGCACAGCAGGTCAGTCTTCCCAGGATCCAACACAACTCACGTAAAGAATTTTTAATCGACGACTCCACCTCAGTAAGAGAACCCATCTATCATCCGACTGGACTATACTCGAGGTGTGTACCAATTTTATACATCACCAATACTATATAAAGTTTGATCGGTTATATTTCTGCATATTATAAACTACTATTAGGTTATCGTTGCCTAGAATAGTATCGTATAGTGTAATATTTACTACTTTCATTATGTAAAAAAAAAAAATACAAAAATATTTTCGTTTTCATTTATAGTTGCATAATAGATAATTAAACTTTTACTATTTTTATTATGTCAAAATACATAATAATAAAAAAAAAAAAAAAAAAAAAGAAGGAAAAACTAAAAAAAAAAAAAAAGAAAGAAAGAAAGAATTGTTCTGTTTAAGTAAACCAAAGAAAGTTACTCGGGTATTGTTTAACAGTGAATATTCATTTAGACTAAGGTACTATTTACGGACGAGTGTCTTGGGGTGCGTAAACATTCCCCAAGTATAAACGACCCCCGAACGTAAAAGAAAATCTCTGGTACATAAACCTTTATGAAGTTAAAACACGAGTCATTTTAAAATAAAAATGAATTTCTAAAACTCCCGGTGACCTAGCACACCATTTAATCCTATACTAGGTAACGACTCTTTTTTAAACATAATATCCTGACCCAAGAAGTTTTTCAAAATTGACGCCTAGAAAATCCCTTGAAAAACCATTTCAAAGTGAACGAATTTAGAGAACTGAGAAAATGAGGAATGGAAACTCGTTTCCTCTTCTTCCCAAATTTTTACTTTTTCCGCTATCAAAATTTGGGGTGCGTCAAAATGGCATAGATTATGATGAAACTTATACTCCTGTTGCTTGATTAGAAGTCATTGGAATGTTATTAACTTTTGTATGTTCTCATAATTTTAAATTATTTCAAATGGATGTCAAAAGCACGTTTTTAAATGGTTTTCTAACTGATTTTTTTTTTTATGTGAAACAACCACCCGATTTTAAAAATAAAAGATTACCTGATCATATTTTTAAACTACGTAAAGCTATGTATGGTCTCAAACAAACTCGTCGAGTCTGGTATGGGAGACTTAACAGGTATTTAATTGAGAATATTTTTGACGCGGTCCTAGTGATATCACACTTTTTTGTTAAACAAAATGATTTTGACATCCTTTTAGTACAAATTTATGTGGATTATATTATTTTTGATTTAGCGAACGAAGATTTTTGCCAAGAATTTGTCAAGATAATACAGGTAGAATTTGAAATAAGTATGATGAGAGAGTTAACATTCTTTCTTGGGCTACAAATTAATCAAACCAAAGAAGGGATTTTCTTCAATCAAGCCAAGTATGCGAAAGAGTTACTAAAGAAATATGCCTTGGATAATGCGAAAGAATACAAAGCTCCCATGGTAATGGTAACAAAACTCGATAATGATGACACAGGTAAAAGTGTGAATAAAAAGATGTATCGAGATATGATCGGTAGCTTATTATATTTTACTGCAAGTAGACAAGATATCATGTTTAGTGTTTGTCTGTGTGCAAGATTTTAATTATGCCCAAAAGAGTCTCATTTAACTATTGTCATACAATTTTATGATATTTAAAAAGAACTTGTGATCTAAGATTATAGTATCCTAGGGGGAGTAATTTCACTTTAATCAATTATTCCAACACTAATTTTACTGGTTGCAAAGTTGAGCATGAAAGCACAAGTAGGTCGTGTCACTTTTTAGGACATGCACTAGTTTTTTGGTTAAATAAGAAGTATAATTCTATAACCTTATCCACTACCCAGGCTGAATATATGGCCGCAGGTAATTGTTGTTCACAAATTCTCTATATTAAGCTTTGTTCTCTCAAATTCAATACCCAATTTAATCGCCAAATATCGTAATATAGTGTTCTTAAGTACGGGTGTCGAACCATACTGATTAAATTGTAATTATCAATTCTTTTCTTATTTTTTGGTTGAATTTAATAAAATTGGTTTTCGAGATTTTTTTAAATAGAAAATATAAAAATATTTAAATTAAAACAAAAAATGATAAATGACTGGGTTGGAGGCATGTATTTGTTTTTTATTATCCTTATGTGTTTCACTACTTGATCTTTTTTCTTTATTCTATAGATAATGCAATAATTTAATTACAAGAAAAATTATAACTAAAGTATGATCATTTAATTCGCATAGACTATCTTCAGGATTCATTTCCTAATCTATAGTGAACCAATCTATAAGCATAGTTCATCTTATCGAATGAATGAGTTAATCAACTGTTTAATCGGTATGGCCTATATTTGGGATTCGATTCTTACTAATTTATGTTGAATCAATCCCTAAGTTTAACCCATTATATTAAATCGTATTTATTCCAATAAAAATAGATTGTAAGACTGTTGAATCTATATTACATGTATTAGATCTAACATTATAGATACAAGTAGATTCAGATCTAATTTCTACAAGATAATTTAGAACGGGAAATTTATTCAAACAAATGTTTGAGACCAAATCCTTGTTTCACAATCTTCTACACAAATAAAATAAATCAAGAAATGAAAACTACATTAAAATAATTTAAAATAGATACAGTCTAACCCGGTTTTACCTCTGCCGTTCATGGTGATTTAATCTTTCCAAGAAATGTGCAACAAATAACCACTGGAAGAGTCCCTTTAGACACGGTTTCGGCAACAGCAAATGAAAAAAAAAATGCAAAAAGAAGTTGCCAGCCAATGCTCTGGCCAAAAATCACCCCCAAAAATGAATATTAAAAAATATATAATAAGAATGCTCAAATGTAAATCCTACTGCTGATCACACTCCATCAAATTCATTAAAGCCCAATAATGACTTGCCTTAAAAAAATGGCCATAAATGATATTCAATGGCCAATAATGGGTATTCTGGAGTACGCACGTGCAATGTGACTGAGCATTGGCTCGCGAGACTTTTTCGCAGGTCGTGGGTCGGACTGATTTTGTTCTTCATTTTTTTGTGCTTTTTAGCAATTTTCTTCGCTATTTTTCTCTTTTCTGAAGTTCATAAATTGTATTGTTACTAATTAAAAATTAATAAAAAAAACAATCAAAAGTGTAAATTACGGATGAAAGTTTTGTATAAAATTGAGAACGATCATACCCCTACACTTACATTTTGCTAGTCCTCAAGCAAAAAAAAAAAAAAATCTAAAAAATGAAAATACCATTTTCGTAAGGAACACGATTGCATTTAACATATGCAATAAGACGTTAAACCCATAGGTGACCCCTAGTGGACAAGTTTTAGTCTCGTGAAAGTTTACAGTGATAATACCCATAAACATCTATAGCTCTTATAATAATCTATCAAGCACAATAGGTAACATTTGAAAATATTTTTATTAATGGAATACATGCTTATCGTAGGATTTAACTATTATTTTTGTCAAAAAAACTCCTAATTTTATTCCATATCTTACTTTGTTTAAGCGACCTAATCTCAAGTATAAATAATCTCAACACTCAAAATTAGCAACTTAATGAATTTCACCCTGAAAAGGATTTGATTCTTCTCTTTATTTTTATTTTTTATTTTTTTCCCTTTGTATTATCTTTTATTTTATTTTATTTTATTTATCGATTGATATGTGCAATGTTAGTCCCACAGAGCTTTCTAGGATGTTCATATAGCAAGTGTTGGGCCAATGATCTCAATCCAGTTGACTCAGGTCATTAGGTGTAGAAATACCCTAAAAGGCTTAATTACTGGAACATCTAGGCTTTGGAATTAACCAATCAATCACTTGCATGCCTAAAACTAGACTATCACCTTTTGACACGAATACTTACTGCTTGATGAGGCAAGAGGCTCGTTTACTTAGTGAGAACCGATGTTTGAATTAAAATAAGTTTTATTTGGTGATTTTTTTCCCTTTTATAAATATATATCTTTTTTATTTTTTATTTTTAATAGAGAGAAGAACACAAGTTCCATTTTTTTTTAGTTGTTATTCAACAAATTGCTAACATGAATTAAGATTATCATACTTAAATTTAAGGGGCATGAACAATATTACAACTTGAAACTAACTTAGGTGCAACTTTCATAATATAACAATTTTATCCTTAAGGATCCGCATGCATCAATTAATAAAATATTCCAAAGAATGTGCATTTTTTTTTTTTTTTTATTAATTACGATATTAGATGACTCTTTCCACACTTAGTTCTGACATTGTTCTCAATGTAAAGAATGAAAAGAATTTAAATAAGGAAACGAGACAACCTGATGTTGAAGTGGTTTGGACTCGTTGTAGAAATTCCTAGAAATACTACCCAAACCTGTTAGTATGCATACATGGAAACAAAAGACACAAAATTACACATCATATGAGTGTAATTTATTTCCATAATATTTTTATTTATTTATTATTATTTTTTTATCTATTATTTTTTATATTTTATTTAATTTATGTATGTATATATATATATATTATTTCAGTGGGTTCCTCCCACTTAGCGCAAAATTTAACGTTTTTAGCCGGACGACGAGTGTCTCAAACCCTCTAACCATAATAGAGTAACATGTTTCTCACCTTTTGTTTAGTTGTCGTTCAATCAGCCAAAGATAAGTTGCAATGACACTCAAGTTTCTAAACTTCTTTCCCAGATTGAATCCCATTTTTTATGGGACTTACTTGGTTGTCTTTTTATAGCCTCAAGAGAAGTTGAGTTTCGTAACCCACTAAATATGACAAGAATAATCAGAAATCAAGGTTTCTGATTGGTCTACTGCATCAAGAATGTAAACATTAATTTTTGGATATGATATCATGGGCACTATGGATGTTTCAATCGAATAAAGATAATCGAAATGTATCTCTAAGGGTTGGATCTCATCTTCCTCATGATTTTCTGCCACGACCTCTTCCAAGTACGTATTCTTAATTCCTACATTCACCCACTCATCTTTAGTTTCGTATCCCGCTTGTTTTTCTACCTCACTAAATGGTGATAGTCGAGCCATACACAACTTATTCTCGAGACCATATCGTTAGGGTTCCTTACTAATCTCACTCAATTGTGGTCCTCTCAATGTCTCTTCAACATAACTCTCATGCTCCAGGCCACCCTCCTTAATACCTACTTGATTTTTAACCTTTCTCTAACTCCTAAGGGTTGTGTTCGATTAAGCGTGTTTGTTAGGCTCGCTCTTTTCCTCAATGAAGTATTTAACACTAAGATTATCAATTGGTTGGCTAGGAAGCTTTCCCTCATTTTCCTCATTCAACGCTTCGGTGAGTTGCCCGATTTAGGCCTCTAGCCTAGCTATAGCTTGAGATTGAGAATCCAACATTTGTTGCTGAGATTGAATCGTTTGTATAATTATTGTAGATATCAATTTTATCAATCTGCGGGTTGTTAGTGGGTTGAGTGTATTGATTAAGCAGTTGAGTTTGGGGTTTGTAAAAGTACAACCACGAAGGTTTACTATAATAATATTGACCCCACCCGTTGTCCCAGTGAACTACCCAAAAGGGGAGTGAATTGGGTAAATAAAAAAACTTATGAGAAAAAAATACTTTAATAATCCAAATAATTAATTTTAATCCTAAATTAATTATTATCTCTATATCACAGCGAAAATATAAAATCAACTAGGTGCATACCAAACAATAAAAATAAATAATGTAAAGATAGCAGCACACAAAAAATTTATACTGGTTCACCAAACTACTCTTAACTAATCCAATCTTCCGGACCCCACGGAGAGTCGCACCCACTAAACTCAAGATTCATTTAAAGGTAAAAATCAAACTCTCACAAAGATTCTTTTCACAAGCTCAGAATCAACATTTACGAATTCATTTTTCCAGACTTAGGAATAACCTCTACTTTTTACAGACTCAAGAATAACCTAATTCTTTTTTTTTTTTTTAAAACTAAGGCTAAAGAATCAAAACCTCACAAACACTCTAAATATCCTTTTACCCAGTAAGGATTGAACCGTAACAAAATTCTCACAAAACAATTCAATTTAGGAAGAATTACTACCTCAATCTCTTTACCGGAAGAGACTGAAATCAGCTACCCTTACATTAAATACTCCCAATAATATTCAATCCGTCACTCAACTTACCAATTAAAAATTGACAAGTGATTTTTCGCACTCGGAGCTTCTATCATCCCAGATAAATTAAAACTCAATTAATATCCCATAACTAGTGATAGAAAAGTGAGATATTCAAAATCTGATTTTAAACAAAAATTGTTAGCACTTAATTGAGCACGTAATCAGATTGATTCAAGAAATTGTTTCAAAAATATTTTTCAATAAAAAATCAGAAAACAATTTCTAAAGATCAAATTCCAAATATAATCAAGCAATACTAAATAGAAAGTAATTTGGAAAGATCTCACCCGGAATCCACCGAAAGAAAAATTATAGCAATGTTACTTCAAATTCGGTAGTAAAAATGATTCACAACAAATAAATATCAAGAATAACTCTTAGAAAAGCTCTCACAATTCTCAATATGATTTCTTTTAGAAAAACTCAGTATAATACTCTTGATCTCTCTCTACTCATATAAAAAACTCACGTCTATCTAAATGGGAATAAAATAAGCTCTCTAACGGCTAATTCTTACTTGTTATGACATTTAATTGCTCTTATAGACCCCTTATATCATTAAGACGTCATTCTAGTTCAAATCACTTAATTATGGCTTTTAAACTTGTCAATTAAGTCTCCCAAATATTTCTTAATCACAATTAAATAGGATAAAAATAATTAGATGTACCAAATTGAGAAATATTCAAATTTAATGAACCAAATTTATAGGGATATCATAATATGTATTGCATATCTCAAATAACATTAAATCCCTAATATATCTCGTGAGTCCTAATAAAAAAATGGCTATTAATGGCTACTTTTAGAATAAAATCCGGAATTTCATAATATCCTGAAATAGTCCCATAAGTCGACTGACCAGTATCATCTGTCGGTAAAAAAATTTGTACCCATCAGTCGACCTATCTGTCGACCTAGAGATTCAGAGAGTTCAATTTCTTATCGCACGTCGACCGTTCTGTCGACTTATAGATACAGAGAGTTCATATTTAAGCATTGGTCGACTTATCTGTCGATCGAGAGATACAGAGACTTTTCCTTCTATGCTCCGGTCGACTTACCTGTCGACTTATAGATGCTGGAACACTTCTCTCAATTCGTTCTTAATCCATTTTTATTGACGTTTTTGCCCCTTTAACCAATTTCTTTTCTCGGTTAACTTCACTAAATATTTAAGTTCGATTTTAATCAATTATTTATCTAATTAGGATCCTATTAAAAACACGCATATTTATAAAAATCATTTAAAAATATTTGTGTGTCGTGTATAATCCTAATTGGGATATTAAGAGTTGAAATTTAACCTGAGTTGTTTTCCCTAGATTCTTCAAATTATTCAACCTCTTAATCCTTCATCATCTTTGTCATCATATATTCATCATTTAGAACTAATAAATTGAAACACTTAATCAAACCGTTAGTTTCACCAAAAACATCAATTTTTAATTGTTCATCAAAATCTTAGGATCAACACCACCCATTGTTGTTTGAATGTTGATTATACTAATTCAACAGATAATATGAATCAGGATAAACATTACCATACGAACGCATGGGATATTGCCAATTAGAAGGACATTGGGTGGTAAGATGATTATGACTCTGACATACAATACATGAATAAAGGTTAGGTTGCGGTTTTGACAGGTTAGATTGGTTTAATTTTTCAAGTAAAGTGGCTAACCTCACATAGACATCATCCATCTACCCTAGTCCCAAAAAAATTAAGAATTTTATATTTTTATTTTTTTATCTATTATTTTTTTTAGAAGAGATAATACACAAGAAGCTAGGAAAAAAAAAAGAGAAAAGAACAAGAGTTACAAATTAAAAACGTATAAGCTGATTTCCGTAGATAGCTATGATAATTGAATTTAAGAAGCGAGTTACAAAATTTTAATCTGTAGGGATAAATTAGTACTTGCACGGTAACAATGAAAATAAAGTAAAATAAAATATGGATACAATTGGATGAAAAATAAACAAAAATTAATAATTAACGTTGCCAATCCTCGGCAACGACGCTAAAATTTGATCGCTCAAATTTAATACCCAATTTAAGTACAAAATATCATAGTATAGTATGTTTAAGTACAGGTGTCGAACCACAGAGATCAGATTGTAATTATCAATTCTTTTCTTATTTTTGGTTGAATTTAATAAAATTGGTTTTGGGGATTTTTTTTAATTAGAAAATAGAAAAATATTTAAATTAAAACAGAAAATGATAAATGGCCGGGTTAGAGGCATGTGTTTGTTTTTCGATTATCCTATTGTGTTTCACTACTTGATCTATTTTTTTATTCTATGTATAATGAAATAATTTAACTACAAGAAAAATTACAACTAAAGTATGATCATTTAATTGGCGTAGATTATCTTTAGGATTCGATTTCTAATCTATAGTGAACCAATCCTTAAGCATAATCTATCTTATTAAATGTATCAATTAATCAATTGTTTAATCGGTATGGTCTATATTCGAGATTCGATTCCTACCAATCTACGGTGAATCAATCTTTAACCATAACCCATCCTATTAAACCGCATCGATTCCAATAAGCACTGTTAGATCTAAACCATAGGTATTAGAATTAACATTATAAATACAAATAGATTCATATCTAAATTTCTACAAGCTATTTTAGAACGTAATTTTATTCAAACAAATGTTTAAGATCAAATTCTTGTTTCACAATCTTCCACACAAATAAAATAAATCAATAAATGAAAACTACATCAAAATAATTTAGAACAGATAATCAAACCCTATTTTGCCTCAGCCGTTCATGGTGATTTAATCTTCCCAAGAGATGTGCAACAAATAACCAATGGAAAAGTTCCCTAGAAACAGTTTCGACAGCAGCAAATGAAAAAAAAAAAAAAAAAGGAAAAAAATGCAAAAAGAAGTTGCCAGCCAATGCTTTGGCCAAAAATCTACCCCAAAAATGAATTTTAAAAAGTATATAATAAGAATGCTCAAATGTCAATCCTACTGCTAATCACCCTCCATCAAATTCATTAAAGCCCAATAATGCACTGCCCAAAAAAAATGGCCATAAATGATATTTAATGGCCAAGAATGGGCATTTCCTTTTATGTGATGTAACAGAACATACCCATAGAATGGCTATTTTGGTGCATGCATGTTCATGGGGGTGAGCATTGGCTCACGGGTTTTTTTCGCGGGTCGTGGGTCAGATCGAGGGTCGGAACAATTTGGTTTCTTCATTTTTTGTCCTTTTCAACAATTTTCTTCACTATTTTTCTCATTTATTTATTTTTGACTTCATTCCTGCAAAAATCATAAATCTTATTATTACTAATTAAAAATTAATAAAAAAAACTATAAAAAGTGTAAATTAAGGGTGAAATTTTTGTATAAAATTGAGAATGGTCAAGCTACATTTGCATGATCTTGGATTTACCTGGAGAAAGTTCACATCTATTGTGATAATAAATGTGTTTATGTCTTAGTAAAAATCTTATATAGCACTCACGAATTAAGCATATTGAAATTCGTCATCATTTTACTCGTGATCACATTAAGAGGTGTGATATTTGTATAGAATATGTTGATACTTGCGAATAACTAGTTGATACTCCTTTTTTTCAACATTTTGATCTCTTTGCAAAATTTGGTTGATTAATTTCTTATATAACTCTTTATATACCATAACTTATCACTTCTGAGGATGATTTTAAACACATATGAACTCATTAAATAATTCAAGTACAGTGCGCAATCCTAGTCGGTTGCATTAAGAGTTTATAGAGAAATTAAGTTGTTTTACCTAAAAATACAAAAAATTCCTTCTGAAAATATCTTGATAGCTTCCATTGCAATCAACTTGAACTTCTATTATGATTTCTCATTTCTCTTCATTAATCACTTGAACTAATGTTTGTAAACAAGTTTCAATAAAACCAATAATCCCATAAAACATTCAAGCTATTCATTTTTTTTAAAAGATTGTCGAGACTTTCATTCTAGATTTGTGTGTGACTCATTAGGTTCATATCAAAATATGAACGGTAAAATTAATTAATTAAAAAAATTCTATTTTTTTCCCTACAAATAAACTATTTCTTTGTTAACGTCTACCAACATGCCATAACTATATTTAGTTGATAAGAATTCCATCTAGAAGACCTTATCAGTTATAATTACAATGTTATTCGATCTTTCTATTTTGTAATCTCGAAAGAACTAATATGGTATGGATTAAAGTCAAAATCCCTAGTTCAACCACATGTATTTGATTGATAATATAATTCATCTTGTGATATTAGTTGCAATCTAATCTCCATTATTACATTATCATGACTTGTCTCTTTATTTGAATTACATTAAATATAATCACATAAGACACATCCTTCTTTGCTTAGGGCAATATATTCTATTTTGCACACATGAATCTTTAGATACATA
Source organism: Eucommia ulmoides (assembly GCA_016647705.1). NCBI lineage: Eukaryota > Viridiplantae > Streptophyta > Magnoliopsida > Garryales > Eucommiaceae > Eucommia > Eucommia ulmoides. The sequence goes on from CM028328.1 coordinate 25,387,403, forward strand.
TATTACTATACCCGAGGGCAATAAATTCTATTTTGCATACTTGAATGTTCACATACATATATTACTATACCCAATATAGTTTCGTGGTTAGACTACAACACTAAGTTATCAAAGTATAGCAACTCATCTCTTGGCCCAAAGAGCTACTCAAGAGGGTGGTGAATTGGATAGTTACAACAATTTAAATAATTAAGTCCTTTAAATCCAAATAATTAATTTCCCTAAATCAATTATTATCTTGATACACAGCGGAAATGTGTTTAATTCTAAATGTACATCCAAACACAATATAAGAAAATAAACAATGTAGCACACGAGAATTTATCCTGATTCGATAAGCTACTCTTACTTACGTCCAGTTCCTCGAGCTCCACGAATGTTCGCAATCCACTAAATCCCTTGATTCATTTACCAGGTAAGAATCAAACCCTTACAAATAACGATTCTTTTCACAGGCTCAGAATCACCCTACCATTCTCTCACTTATCATTTTCACAGGTTTAGGACGAACCTTTACAAATACTTTTTAATTCAATAACAAGAAAAATCAAAATCTAATTCTTTTGAAGGGAAAATAATAATCTAACATTTTTGCAGGATAAATATCAAACCCTAACCTTGTTCACAGGAAAAATATTGAAACCCTATCTACATTGACTAGACACTGTCTCAAATTTGTTTAATCTTCTCAAACTCACAAATACAAAAAATTGTAAATTTCTTCCCACAAATAGCTTCTACCACCACAATACATATATACTCAATTAAAGACCTGAATAATTACTACATGATAGATATAATGTGAGACAAATTAAATCAAATTAAATAATAAAGTGGGTAGCACAAAGTAAACACGTAATTAAATAATTAAGCAAAACCAGTTTAAAAGATTTTCAGGACTTTAAGTTCAAATGATTTTCTAAACAATCCTTCACTAAGCAATCAATATATAAATCTTAGAAAGCAAATAAAAAGACTTGGAAGGACCTTATCAGAAAACACCGAAGACTATAATGATTTCGCAATTAGAACTTAAACCGGTGACGAAAACAACAAGCATTTTAGATTAAGAACTTTGAAGATAATCTTTCGTAGAAATCTCAACAATATATTCACTCTTATAAAAACTCAAAACTGATGTTCTTGATGTTTATACTCATTTTCGCAGGTCTACTTAAATAGACCTAAAATTAGGCCTCCAACGGGTAGTTTTATAAAGATATTTCATAAAATGACATCTTAAGATCTCATATATCATATCCTATCAAAATAAGTATGTTTCATTTAAAATTACTCTTTGAAATGTTCATTTTGGTTCCAAAAACTTTTTTCAATTAGCAATCCATAAGGATAAGAAAAATTAAATTATATAAATTAAGAGAATATTAAAATATATTAACCAAATCATTAGGGATTACATAATACATTGTAGTTCACAAAATTAATTCAAAATCCCTTAAAAACATCCCTTGATATCATAAAAAAAAATAGATAGATTTGACCAAGAGATCAAAACAGTCAATTTGTTGACTGAGCCTGTCGGTTAACCAACGCCTGCCTTCGGTCAACCGCCCTATGCCAATGTCTCATTTAGTCGTTGTCCTTAATGCCTCTTGGTTGACCGACCCACTTGGTCGGTTGACTGGCACAACCAATAACATTTACAAATCTTCCAATTTAGCTACTATTTTATTTGGTTGACCGATCTGAACCTGTCGGTTGATCGAATCGATTAGAGACCTCTCTCCTTTACCCATTTCAGCCATTGTTTCAATCGGTTGACCAACTCCTTTGCTCAGTTGATCGATTGAATCAATAAGTCTCTATTTCTACTCCCAAAATACACTGTTTTGATAAGTCGACCAACCCTTTTAACTAATTGACCGAATTGACCCGAAAACTTAACATTTTACAACTTTAAAACACATTTTTCATTTAGGTCATTTATCAAAACCATTTCACATAAGGAGCACATAAAAAAAATCTCATTTTAGGATTTTAAACTTATCACTTCTTATAAAGACATACATAAGATTAATTCATTTTAAGTGTCGTGCATGATCCTAATTTAGGTTACATTAAGAGTATATAAGTAAAGAGTTATTTTGATCAAGTTTTCTTCAGTGTCTTCAAAACTCTTTACGTCTGCATCATGTCCATCTTGCATCATTTATATTTTCTTCAACGATTCTTCTTCTTAATTAAAAATATGGAACTTTAAATCTGAAATACTCAATAAAACCATTGGTTCCATAAAAAATATCAACGCTTAATTGATCATTAAAACCTTAACATCATCTATATGGCTACCTAGTATAGCTCAAGCCTAAAAATCACAAACACCATCACAACTTAAATATTTTGCTTTGATGTTAACCCAAATTATCATGATGGAATATCAAGGATGATCACATTCAACCTCTTAATAAAACTATCTTAATAAAACTAAGTCTTCTTATGGTTGTTACAAGAAAATATCCCACAAGCTAGCCTAACCATACTGTTGAATACCAATTTAATAATTTTATGGGACTAGGAACATTTAGGATATTAGTTACCAAAATGCTTATAATCTCACTTCTTTTAATCACCATTAAAAGGTAAGACATTTTTAACTGAATATTCAAGGTATATAACACCATATGATATAATAAAAGTATAATACCAAAAACACTATTGGTTAATAAATACTTAACATTGTAATTTTATAGAAAAATCACTAAAATGAATAAACTAGATTGATTAGAGGGCTTATATCTAACATATCTATCAATGGATTTGTGTTGGGTCTCCTGTAAACCCAACGAGCTATGGATTTTGTATTTGTAATTATTAATAGGTACTCTAAAATGGCACATTTCATTGGTTGTAGGAAGACCTCGGATGCAACACATGTTGCAAATTTATTTTTTAGGGAGGTGGCTCGCTTGCTGGTTTAAAAAAGTATCACCTTGAATCGTGACACCAAGTTTATCTCACACTTTCGGAGGACTTTGTGGAGGGGGTTTGAAACATCTTTGAACTACTTCAATGCAAGTCATCCATAAACAAACGGTCAAACAGAGGTGGTGAATCAAAACTTGCAATGTGATAAGGAGCATAGAAAGAAACTGATGCAATAGGCCTAGTCGACTTATATAAGTATTTTCCGCCAGAGAATCCACTTCCAAACTCGCGGATGAGTTCTTTTCAAATGGAGGGGATTGATGCAGGACAACCAACTATCATTTCCTAGTTCAACTATGATTTTTGTTTTTTTTTTTTCTTCTAATTTTCACGTTTTCTTTTCCTAGAAGTACTAGGATTACCTTGTTTCCTATTTATGTTTTCTTTTTCTACAAGTATTAGGACTAGTTCGTTTTCTTCCTTAGAGATCTAGGGTTTTCTTTTGTCACTAGTTTCGAGATTAGTTGACGACTATAAATACACCCTTGATAACCTCTTGTTAATGATTTGAGTTTTTCTTGTGGATTCAGGAGCTTTTCTTGTGGATTCAAGAGCCCCAGTCTACACTATCTATTCCTTTTTCATCTAGCATTATCTAGTTTTTTTCATCATTATTCCACCGTCCCACAAAAATTTCTCTCCAAAGCTAGGGAAACATAATGTGGAAAAAGCAAGGGGAAAAAATCTTTGGACCAAATTTCTCCCCAAAATACAAAAAAAAAATAAAAAATGGAGAAAAATATACTAATAATAAATAAAAGAAAAAAACACAATGAACAAATGTATTTTCTACCATACTTCTTAGCTATTTGCATGTCATGTATCATTATCTACTTTCAGAAGCATGTAACGCCACAAATACAGAAAAGGATTTTGTGGTTTGAAAGTATCTTTTTGGTTGGGAGGGTCAAAGCCCCGCACCAGCCCTTTGTTCATTTTTTAGGACTTGAGCTGAGAGTTTAGCCTCAAACAGGCTCGACCCATCATTCAGCATTAATTAAAATAAATATTATATAATAATATAACTAACTTAATAATATATATTGTATAATTTTTGGATGGGTGAATTTTAATAAATAGGAACGAATATATTTTCACATTGTAACAGATATGTTTGATTAATAATATGCTTGGATTTTATTTTATTTTACGAAAAAATGTATTTTGAGATGAAATTTATTGTTTTTCAATTCCTATGAAAAAAAAATTATAGGCTCGGGTTTGGGCCTTACTTTTTTAGCAGTGGGAGGGCTTGGATTGGGAATAGTGCCCAAAGATCGGTCGGGCCAGACTCAAGCCTTGGACGACCCAGTAATTTCTTTGTAAAGCCTGATCAAACTTGGGCAGGCCCAAAAATAACCCCTGCATGCCGAAAAATTATTTCTAAGATTTAAACCCCGGAACTTCCACGTCACATTAGAGCAACTTACCATTGTTCCCAATTCTCACGCTCCCCTTCTGGCTATGAAAGGAAAACAAAATAAACAACCTCTTCCAAAGAAGCAAATTTCCTTCTTCACCAGTAATCTCCACAAGAACAAACTCCGTTCTTGAAATGATGGAACCTACTAGCATCACGTACAATAATTTCTCGTTTTCTTATCTCGGATATGTACTTGATGGCAACATGGCAATCACCACATACTCGCAAATTTTTCATCACCCTGATCGGCACGCCCTCTAATGTGTTCATTAGAGCAAAAGCTATTGCTAACTTTTCACTGTGGTGTCCCAAGTTGTATTCCTTCTCCTCGACGTCCATGTCATGCAAAACGGAGCCAGTGTCAGGCACATACCCCCGCAACTTCATTTCATCGGTCAGTTCTTTCAAGTAGCCATCAATGTCATCGGACTGAGGATGAGAATTGTCACCCATGATAAACTGGTAAAACCGGTTCCTTATCTCCAACCAGCTTATTCCAGGTTCCTTCTTCAGCCTTCTGTCTTTCATGGCTTTCCTCACTTTTGAAACATTGTGCCATCTTCTAGCAGCGGCTTGAATATTCGAAAGAAGCACATAAGAAGCCGAGTCCTGAGGATCAATCCTAAGAACTTCTTCAGCAACATGTTTAGCCATATCTGCATTCTTATGGATTTTACAAGCAGATAATAAAGTTTTCCATATAACGGCATCCGCTTTAACAGGCATAGATCTTATGAAGGCTTCTGCTTCTTCCAAACATCCCGATCTTCCAAGGAGATCAACAATGCATGTGTAATGTTCTAGTCTAGGCTCCAATCTGTACTTTTTTATCATTAAATCAAAAAATTCAAGCCCTTTATCCTTCAATCCGCAGTGACTGCAAGCATAGAGCAAGCTAAGGAAAGTGACATCATTTGCTTCTAATCGTTGTTCTTCCATCTGGTTAAACAATTCAATGGATTCCTTCCCTCTCCCATGAAACCCGTAAGCAGCAATCATCGAACTCCACAACACAACATCAGCTTCATCCTTCTCGGAGAAAACTTTAACAGCATCATCCAAACATCCACATCTTGAATACATGCTAACTAACGAACTAATCATGGAAACCACCAAACTTACCCCAGCTTTTATTGCCTCAGCGTGAATCTGTTGGCCTTGTCCGAGTGTTGCCAACTCTGAGCAAGAACTAATCACACTAACGAAAGTAATTTTATCAGGTCTAAAACCTGCCCTTTTCATCACATTATACTGGAACAGAGCTCCCTCAGAACACCCATTCTGTGCTCTGCCTGCAATAAGAGTATTACAAGCAACCACATTATGAACCGGCATCTCTTCGATAACTCTCTCGCCTTCTCCCAGACAAGAACACTTCATATACATATGAGCCAGTGCACTCCCAATAACCAAATTTAACATCAGCCCACACTTCACCACATACCCATGGACCTGCCTACCCACATCAGAATTCTTCAAGCCGGCACAACCCCGAAGAACACTACCCAGGGTAAACTGATCTGGAAAATATCCAAAGCAATGCATTTCCGACAACAGATTCAGCCCCTCTTTGTTATATTCAAATTCAATGCAGCCCATTACCATTGCATTCCAAGTCGCAACGTTCCTTTCGGTCATGCCATCAAACACCTTTCGGGCAGACTCCAAATCACCACTTTGAACGTACCCACCAATTAAAATGTTACAAGACATGATATTTCTCTTTGGCATTACGTCGAACAGTGTGAGCGCGATTTGTAACTCCCCGAGCTTGGAGTAGGTATTGAGAAGGTGGTTGGAAATGAACTTGTCTTTGGAACAGCCGGACGTGATGACGATGGAATGGAGCTGCTTGGCCAGCGGGAGCGAACCGTTTTGAATGCAGCCTTTGAGGAGGTGAGAGAAGAGAGATGGGTCTGACCATACGTGGGATCTGAAGGCCTCGTATGCTTCCGTGACGAGGCCTTGCGAACAGAGAAGAGTGATTTTGTTGGAAAGAGATGTAGAACTGGCGTTAGAGAGAGACCGAGATAACGTCGGAGAGCGAAGCGAAGCAAAGGCGAAATGTCTAACGCAACCCATGCTCCTGGGTTGCCCGGTTGCGGGTCTATAACAACTAAAGAACAATCGTTTTCATTATCTTTTAGGTTTTTGACACTTTTTCCCTCAAGTTTTGACCTTCGTCTCACTTTGATTCTTATCGTTTTGAATTATACAAAAAGAACCCCAATGCTCCACAATCGTTCAACTTGCTCCAATTGATTAAATTAAAGGTCCATTTTAGGGAAAAGGAAAATTACACCTTGACCCCAATATACTTCCCATAAACTATGGGTATAAATTTCAACAACACCACTGTCATTTGAACAACCAACAAATAGACTCTCTTATTTTAAAAATATCACCGATATTTTTGGTCATTTTTCAAGCTTGACAAGGACACACACAAGTAGGTCGAAGCTCTATCATCTGAGGATAGAGCCAATTAAGGTCCGGATACTCAAGCCTCCTTTCAGTTTTCAATCCTTCTCATTTATACCCATAGATTTATTTTTTATTATTATTCTAGTTATATGTTTCTAAATTTCTACTCAAGTATCATTCTATCTTTCCCTTTTGCCCCTTACCCATCATATATATTGTTGGTGTCGGAAATTGATCCGACCAGTAATATGGTCTAGTCACACTTGACGTGGAGAGTTGATGGAGATATGGAGAGTGTGCTCAGCAGAGTTGGATTCCTCAGGCCTTCAGAACCTCGATCCAGAGCATGTCTGAGCTGGGTGGCGCTGTCTAACCTGTTGTCTGAGCTGGAGAGTTTGGCCCTGCCAGTCTCTTATCCGAGCCGCTGTCCGGGCTGATCTCCAATCTGTCACCCGAACATAGGACGGGCTGGGGTGTTCCCGGCGTATCCCCTCCGACGTGAGAGTAAGAGCTCAGGGGGAAGAAAGCAGGTTGTTTGGAGTAAAGCTATTACCTCGATCTGTTGGACATATTTTCACGTGTCGTGATGTGTTGATGAAGCCCTCTATTTATAGGTGGGGAAGTGATTAGAGTTCCGGAAGATTAGGGCCTTAAACCCGGTTTAGCGCTAAGTAGTCAAGTGCGTGCGGAACACGTAGGATTAGAGCTATGGGCCTAGGTCTTGGGCCCTTTGTTCAACAGTGGAGAGGCCCATGGGCCAAGCCTGCAAAAAGTGAAACAGGTTGGCTCGAGCACCGAGAAGCAGGTCAAGCGGGACTTGCCGACCTACTGCCTTTGGCGATATTTGAGGAGATTCTTGTTTGGAGATCAGTGATCCTTCGTTTCTGCCGACTTGAGGAACCAACCGGGCTGTTTATTCACGGGGCTCGAGATCGAGTTTGATGATGTGACGCTCGATGACATGGTAGTTTTGTATCAGGTGGCAGACACGTGGAGGACATCGGGTTTTACCCACATCAGCTGCCCCCCAAGCCTTAGCGGGGAGATGGAACATGAGACACTGAGGGTTTTGACCGTGGCCTGATGGAGGATGGAGAACCGAGTTGAAACAACATAACCCTATGGAATAGGTCAACTTGGTAGTGAAAAATCACCCCGGTCAGGTTCCATGGCTTTTGCAAGAAGCTTGATCGTCACTTGAGCGGATGGGTGATACGTGGCCTGATAAGCGTCCAATCAAGGCTCTGCACACCGTTCGATTAAAGCGACGGTTCACCTTCTCGGCTCGCCTATAAATAAGCACTTCATTCATTCATTTTCTTCACCAGATTAACGTAAAAGCTCCATCTGACCTCATAGCATGAAACTCTTCTTCCTCCATCTTTTTACTTCTTTTTCGTTTCCAATATTGGAGTCTTATTCTTCGGGGTATAGCCCTTCTAAATTAGAAGGGACTATGGTTGAACCCCAAATCAAGCAGATCGAGCTTAGCTCATCTACAACTGAGGTCGATAGGCCAGAGGTTCCCCACGCACTCAAGGGGGCTGCTTAGGTCATGGTCGCCGTTGAGTGGACGACCTTATCTTCTAAAAGAGCCCGCAGGGCAATAGGAGCAGGGACCTCCTAGTCTCCTGGCGTAACCATCTGGCCCCGTTGCAGAAGGGTTAGGAGCGAAGCGAGCTCGTCTGGGGTGCCCCATGATGAGCTCAACATGGGCCCAACCGTGGAGCTTGATATCGAGGGTTCGACCTCCCCAGAGGCGGAAGCCCAGCCATCTACGTCGGATATGTCCCAGAGGGCTGGGCTGGCCTCTGGTTAGTCAAACTGTGAGGTACCCTGGAAGCCTTGGTCTGGCGGGTGAGAAGCGACCTAACTGAAAGTAACGTCTGGGACCTCCGCTCTAGGTAAGCGTTCCCCACCATGGTGGAGAAGCACGTTCCTGAGAAAGACAACCGGGCTTGCGGCCCACTAGTAGGGTTCATAGCGGTCTACCACCAGCAACTACAGGGCAACCTGCGTTTTCCCCTGCATCCCTGGGTAAGGGAGGTCTGCTGCGATCTCGAGTTGTGTCCGTCACAGCTTGCCCCTAATAGCATGCGGATGGTTATGGCCTTCCATGTGATCTACCTGGCCAATGGCATTACCCCGACCCTCGAGTTGTTCTACGCCATCTTCTTAGTAAAGTCCATGCCCGGTAGGAAAGGTTGGTGCTACATCTCGGCTCGGTGGAAGTTCCATACGGGCTACCTCGAATCCATCAAGGATTGGAAATATGGCTTCTTTTTTCTTGGTGAGACCGGAGAGAAGGTTGCCTCAGCGTCAGAGTGGGAGTTCTTGGTCCTGAGGCACCAAAGAACCGTAGGTAAGCCTTTTAGTCCAACGTCAGTTACTTTCCCTCACCTGTCAATTTTGCTTACTTGAGATTTTTATTTTGCTTTCAGCCCCGAGGAAACACGAGTCGAGCCTAGAAATTGTTACTCTGAGAGATCAGATTTTTAGCACCCCGTTCCGTTACGTTGGTGCCCCTCATCACGTCTTGTTTGTACGACCTTTACTTTTGGAGTGACCCCTCATAGCCACTGGCAACCTTGAAGAAAGATTCTGAGAACAATAAGTTTCTTAACCTCTGCCCAACAAATTATTTGTACTTGCATTAATTTCTGTAGACTAATGCTCACTAATTTTTTCTCTTTACAGTTATAGACATTGAGATGTTGGCTTGGTTGGTAGCACAAGACATCGAGGAAAGAGGCACAGAAGAGGCTCCTTAGCCAGCCGAGGAGGGGGCGATGGTTCATGACGCTTCGGCCAAGTCGGCTCCCGTCAACCCGTCAGTCTGGGCCGCACCTCAACTGGGACCCAGGTCGACGACAGTAGGGATGCCGGCGCCTCTTGGAAGACCTGCGACCCCAACTATAGCCAGGTTGACAGTGATACCTGTGGATGCGAAGAGCCCGACTCCCACAAAGAGAAAAGACAAGGGAAAATGGAAAGTAGGTACGTCTAAGGCAACGAGCAGTCAGCAAAAGAAGAACCGCACAGAGGCCCATCAGAGACGAGAAGAGGCCCAACAGGAAGAGGTGGGGCCGTTTGCTGTCACCACCAGTCTCCAAGCTGATGGTAGTATCCGTGAGACGCTAGCAATCCTTCTAACCTTTATCCATCAGACCCTCCCAGCGGACCGGAGCAAATTTGGCAAAAAATTCGACGGTCGGCTAATTTTCAACCTCTACTAGCATCTGTTGTCGGTAAGTTCTTACCTTAGAAAACCTCTCAAACTTGGCAGTTATTGCAAGCTATTCTTAACCTTTCTGCCCTTAGAATCCCTCTACTCATCAGCCGAGTTGGGACTGCGCCATCATAACGTTAGTGAGAGATGCGGACGGCTGGAGACCACTAGGGCCAAGTTGTTAAACCGAGTGAACGAGCACTAGGTCGGGCTGGGCCAACTCCAAGCTAAGGTCGAACAGCTAACAAAGAAGAACAAGAAGTTGGCCAAGGAGGCTGAGGAGCGCTTGGAAAGGGAAAATAGAGAGATTAGCCAGGACAACTCTGAACTCAAAGTATTGAGAAGCAGTCGAGCCGCCGAGCTGGAGTGGTGGCAGAGTAGAAGGAGAGCTAAGATTTCAAAAAACTCTGTGACTGGATCGGGAAGAGCGTGATAAAGTTGGGGTTCAAAGGTGCGATCAACTCTGTCTGACGCCAATTTCCAGATGTTGACCTGAAGAAAATCAAGCTCGAGCTCAATCCTGAAGATATCATAGAAGCCCAGGCCGAGAAGGGCGCTGGACCAAGCAGGTCCTCCGCAAGCTAGGGTGGTCTGAGCAGAAACTCTGCAGGCTGGGGAGGTCCGAGCAGGTATTTTGGAGGTAAGGGAGGCACCCAGTTGGTCACTGAAGATCAGGCCGGTCTGGACTCGTTTCAGCGGTAGGCCCCTATCAGCCTAGGCAACCATCAAGACAACCAATTTTTTTCTTCTTTTTGTTCAGCCCTACAAAGAGCGGGCATGTAATCACGGGCAAGGACCCCAATTTTTGTAATCACAAAAATGTTTTTGATCCATAAATAAAACCTTTTTAATCCGCCAATTGTGCCTTGTATGTTTCAGTTTTCCTTTTCTGCTTGGTTCATATTTTCTGGCCAGTTAACATTGCACACTTGCACAAATAAGCTAGCAAGAAATTTTTGCAACTTAAAGGAAGCAACCAACCTTAAATTATTTGAACAGTAGAACTCTTCCATTAGTTCGGACAATCGTGAGGTTTAATAATTGAGATGACCTCTAGCAGCCGAGACATAGTGAATTAGTGGCCGATCTGGTGTCTTCTGTCAGCCCGGTAACTTTTGGTCACTTGGGCCACTTGGAAAATATTCTTTAATAAATTTTTGAAACTCGTTGCCCGGGAAGGGGAGTTGTCTTTAGCCATATGGTTACACTAACTTTTCCGATTTCCTATGCAACGTAATTAACATAATTGAAACACTCAATGACAACGTTTTTTAACCCAAAATATTTTTCGGTTCTTTCTGCCTCCATATCACGGCATCTCTACCGTTACTCTCTGCTGCAATGGCATCGCTAGGGGAAGAATCATAACCTATCTTAGCCTTTTTGGACTGTCTCCATATTCCTTACAAGAGTGTTGTCCCTTTAGGCTGTCTGAGACCAGCTCAGCAGTGAGGGAGCGGGCACAAGATGATGGGCCCCCGATTGCGATCGGCGTAACGCCATCTTAATTGATAACCAATCTCTTTCCTCGGTGTGACAACTAGTCTTGTGCCAGGATGTGTTAGAGATTTAACGTGACAACTAGTTTTTCATCGGTGAAACAGCTGGATGGTGGCTCGCTTCGGCCTCTCGGCTTGAAGGGTTATTTTCCTCCTCTTTCGTTTGGAGAAGTGGCTAGAAGGCAGCTCGCTACGGCCTCTCAGCATAGGGGGCTGCCTACTTCTGCCTTCGCACTTATGTGAAATTTGGAGATTTGGTAGAATTTGAATCGAACACCCTTTTCATTGATTTCAAAGTTTCGATTACAAGCTTCTAAGATCAAAAATATTTTTTTTTTTGACAAATCTAAGGAGTTGGCTCTTCTCTCGCATAGTAACGCTTCAGGTGTTTGGCATTCCAGGGTTGTCTTAGGGGTACCTCTTCCTCTATTTCCAAGTTATAGGTACCGGGCTGGGCTATTTGAGTGACTCAATAAGGCCATTCCCAGCTCAGAGCTAGTTTGCCAGCACTTTGGTCCTTGGTAGCCAATGTGACCTTTCTCAGGACGAGGTCACCTACATCAAATGATCGAGGTCGGACCCATCAATTATAGTACCGGGTTGTTCTTTATTGGTAGGCGGCCAGACGGACCAGAGCTCTTTCCCTCTTCTCTTCTAGTAGATCAAGATTGAGCGCCAGAGCTGCTTCGTTCTCGGCTGGGTTGAAGGCAGTTGCAATACGGGGTAAGGGCAAGCCCATCTCGACCGAGATGACGGCCTTTAAGCCTAAGGTTATGGCAAAGGGCGTCTCACTGGTGGGGGTTCGAGGTGTTGTATGATAAGCCCACAGCACGGAGTACAAATCCTCCACCCATAACCCTTTAGATTTGTCCAATCTGTTCTTCAGATTTTTAAAAATGGTTCGATTAGTGATTTCAACCTGACTGTTAGCTTAGGGATCACCAAGAGAGGAGAAGTGCGTGCTGATCTCCAGCCCAGAGCAGAGCTCGACAAATAAATTGTTGTCGAACTGTTTCCCATTGTCTGAGATGATGGCCTTGGGAATGCCAAACCGACAAATGATACACTTCCAAACAAAGTTTCGTATCATTTCCTTGGTGATTCTGGCGAGGGGCTCTACTTCTACCCATTTTGTAAAGTAGTCGATGGCGACGACCAGGAACTTCTTCTGCCCGGTACCCTGAGGGAACAGGCCGAGGAGGTCTATCCCCCACTGGGTGAAAGGCCACGAGCTGGTCATTGGCACCAGCTCGGTAGGCAGGGCGTGAAAGTGCACGGTGAACCATTGGCACTTGTCACATTTCTTGATAAATTTTCTTGCATCTTGGGCCAGTAGTAGCCATGCAGGAGCAGCTTTCGGGCTAACGACCTACCCCCCGAGTGGTTTCCATAAATGCCTTTGTGAACCTTCCTCATCACATAGTCGACCTTTTTAGGTCCAAGACACTTGGAGTATTGACCTGAGAAGGACTTGCGGTATAAAACACCATCAATGAGGGCGTACCATAATGCTTGGTATCGTATTCTCCGAAAATGAGCTTGGTCATTTACAAGCGTTCCATTGGTGAGATAGCTCACGATTGGATCCATCCAGGTCAGCCTTGAACTAAGGGTGCAGATTTTACCGACCTCGTCCAAGGATACGGTGCTCGGCTCGGGTAAATACTCCATGGAGACCATTCTTTGGAGAGTATACTCCACCGCCGAGGCCAGGTTAGCCAAGGCGTCGGCATGCCTATTTTCCTCTCCGGGTATTTATTTGACTTGCAGTTTTTCGAAGCTATTTAGCAGGGTGTTTACCTTCTCCAGGTAGGCAACTATGCTCAGATCCTTAGCAAGGTATTCACCGTTGACTTAGTTGACTATGAGCTGGGAGTCGCATAAGACCTGGAGCGTCTTCATGTTGAATTCCCGGGTTAATCTTAGTCCGGCCAAGAGGGCTTCGTATTCAGCCTCATTGTTTGTAGCCCGAAATTCGAGCCTAAGAGCATATTCAATTTTTTTCCTTATCTGGGGTAATGAGGACCAAATCGGCACCCGAGCCATTTTGGTTTGAGGACCCGTCAGTAAAGAGCTACCATGAATCGGGACTTGAGTCAGAGTATACCTTGGTTGGACTGGGTGGCCCTTCGGCCTGGCGTATTAGTGGGGAAGTACTATTGGTAGCTCATTGCTCGGCGATGGGCCCCTCATCTGGGGAGGTTAGCTTGGCTATGAAATCAGCCAAGACATGTCCCTTTATTGTTGTCCTGGGACGATACTCGACGTGAAATTGGCCCAGTTCGAGGCTGTACTTCATTGATCGCCTGGAGACATCAGGGGAGTTGAGGATTTACCTTAACGGCTGGTCGGTCAACACCACGATGGGATGCGCCTGAAAATACTGCCTGAGTTTCCTCGAGGCGATTAGCAGAACGAAGGCCAGCTTTTCAAACTTAGTATATCTTGTCTCGGTGTCGATGATGACCCTGCTGGAGTAGTAGACCAAGCTCTGCATGCCGACATCTTCTCTAAAAAGGGCGACGCTCACAGTTGTGGTTGAGGCAACAACGTATAGGAGCAGTTCCTCCCTCTTATAAGGCATGCTGAGTAATGGAGCTGAGGAGAGGTACTTTTTTAGCTTTTGGAATGCGTTGTTGCACTCCTCGATCCATTTGAATGCCTTATTCCCTCTAAGGATCCTGAAAAACGAAAGACACTTTTCGAAAGACTGGGAGATGAACCAATTCAGGGTAGCTAATTAGCTCGTCAACATCTGAATCTCCTTCTTATTTCGCAGGGAAGCCATATTGAGCACCATACTGATCTGGTCAAGGTTAGCATCAATACCACGTTGTGAGACCATAAAGTCCAGAAACTTGGCAATGGACACCCCGAAAATGCACTTGGTCGGATTTAGCTTCATACAATGAGCTCGGAGTTTGTCGAAACAGGCCTAGATATGACCGAGGTGGTCTTGAGCCCAGACTCTCTTTACGAGCATAACATCGATGTACACCTCAATTGCCTCCCTATTCTCCTCTTTGAACATCTTATTGACAAGCCTCTGATAGGTCACCCCTGCATTGCAAAGGCCAAAGAGCATGGCTTTATAGCAGTTGGTGCCTCTGTCTATAATGAACGAGGTATTTCTCTTGTCCGGAGGATACATAAGGATCTGATTATAGCCAGCGTAAGCATCGAGGAAACTGAGCCGCTCGTGCCCTGCCGTTGCGTCGATCACAAGGTCGATCCTGGGAAGGAGGAAGAAATCCTTCGGGCAGGTCTTATTAAAATCCTTGAAGTCCATGCAAAGTCACCATTTGTTGTCGGCCTTAGGAGTCAAGACAACATTCACGAGCCAGTCTAAGAAATTGACTTCTTCTACGACATCCGACTTGATGAGCTTATCCATTTCTTTCACTATTATTTTCTGCCTGTCTGGATGAAACTTCCTCTATTTTTTTTTCTAGCGAACAGGCGAGTGGTGCGCATCGTCATAGAGTCGATGCATGGCCACACTGGGATAAATCCCAAGAAGTTTATTATGCGACCAGGAAAAAACATCATAATTCTTCCTCAATAGCTCGGCGAGCTCAGTTTGCTGCTCAGCGCTGAGCTGAGATCCTATCCTCACCGTCTTCTTGGCAATGGTGGGGTGAATAAGTACTTCGACCAAATATTTATGAGGGCGGGGGCTGGGCTTTTCGTTCTGAGGATCGTTGATCAGCACAGATGTGGTGTTCCTGGCCTAGGCCATGAGCTCGGGAGGGGACTGGCAAGGGTCCACGAGCTCAGGTTCTAGATGTAATTGTTATTTCTTTTCCATTGTCTCCTCGCGTAGGCCCCAACAGTTTCTTGATTTCCTTGGACTTCACCTACCCCGACGTTGGTGGAGAACTTTATCTTCTGGTGATATGACGAGCACACGACCTTTAGGGAAACTACGGTGGGTCAGCCCATAATCGTATTGTACAGAGATGACATGTCTACGATGAGGAATTTTGACCAAACGGTGGTCGTTTTGGGCCAGGATCTGACCGTGATGGGCAGTGAGACCCATCTGACTGAGCTGACGACGTCGCCCCCGAACCCAACGAGAGAAGACTTTATGGGATGAACAACATTGGTGTCCATGCCCATTATGTCAAAGGCCCATTTGAAGATGATGTCAGTCGAGTTGCCACCGTCGACTAGTATCCTCGCTATCTTGAAGTGATTAACCAGGGTTAAGATAACCAAGGCGTCATCATACGGGATGTGTACCTCCATTAGGTTGGCTTCGCTAAATGAGATGACATTATGCGAGACGACATCCACCGAGCTGACTTCATATATGCCCTGCTCGACCTTTCTCTTGCCCTTGCTTTAGTGTCTCTTTCGAGAAAAAAATGTTTCACCACCGAAATCCAGCCCTCCATAAATGACGTTGATCTAGCCATCGACCCTCAGGTCGGAATCGTCACCAGTGTTATCTTCCCGGGGGTGGAGCTAGGTTATCATTCCTTATTCAGCACTGACCCTAGTGCTCGTCACGGTGGTCATTCCCCACGACCCGGTCTTTGTTTACTCGACGAACATAATTACCGAGGTAACCTCGTCTGATAAGGGCCTATATTTATTCCTTCAGCTGAAAACAATCCTCGATGGCATGACCGTGATTCTTGTAGAAGTCGTAGTATTTATCGGCCGACCTGTCCAAAGACTTTTTCCTTAGGGGAGAGGCAGGTAGAAAAATTCCCTTCTCGATGTTTTCGTCGAAAATGGTGGCAACGGAGGCTGTAAGCGGGGTGAAACTGTGCTGGCGGGGCCCTGGAAGTGACCTCTTATCACCGGGTCAAGGTCCCAATCGACTTTCCACTTGGAGTCTTTTAGAGGCTTGAGCTCGGCCTAACCTTTCGTTAGGCCAACCCTTCTTCTTGAGGAGTTATTCTCTCTCTCTCTCTTCACCCTGTCGAGGAGGTCGACTTTATAGTAACTGGTGTCAAGATCCAAAGCCTCTGAAAGGCACGATGTTGGTCTCGAACTTAGATCGTAGGAGAGTCTCCAGTGCCTTAATCTGTTGATAAAGACGTTGAGGGCCATGGTGTCGGATACCCCTTCACATGCGAGGGATTCCATCTAGAATCTGTGAACATAATCGCTCAAATTTTTATTTTCCTGGCGAGGATATAGGTAATGGTCTTGGACCTGCAACGAGATCGACTGAACCTTTCTAAGAATTGTTGCTCGAGCTGGAGAAAAGTGGAGACTGAGGCCGTTACTAGGTCGTTAAACCATGTCCGAGCAGAACTAGTCAGACTGAGCGGGAAAAACTTGTATCTCACTATGTTGGAGGCCGCGTGCATATCCATGTGGGAGACGTAGATGGAGAGGTGATCTGCGGTATCGGTTGTTTAGTCGTATTGGGTTACTGGTGGATTTGGAAATCGATACGGGATAGGTTTCTTCGTGATTTCAGTAATGAAATGAGATCTTACCCCAATATAGTCCGGTGGTACCCCCGGTGTTCCATATTTGATTGAGAGCAGCCTTCATCTCGGCCATGCGTCACTCCACAGCGGCCTCGCCTTTTTTTGGGGCTGGGACTTAACTGGCCACGGCCTGGGCCTCACGCCTTCAAGCCGGGGGCAGAGAATGGGAATCCACCTCGCAAACCTAGAGAAACCAGTGCTCAGAACGGTCCTGGCAATTGTATTCTCAAGCTGGCGGCGACCTCGATCTGTCCTCGGATCATCGTCCGTGTGTCGACTGAGATATAGACCTCGAAGCACATAGGGGTCGAGATCCCTTTCCTTGGGTGCCCAGTTAACGTCCTAAAGCCGGACCCCTACCACATGTCCATGAGAGGCAACTACTCGATCATCGGACTCCTGTGGCCGGTCTTTCTCCCCTGCAACGTGGAAGTCCGACCCTTCTTGATCTGGGGTCAGAGGTAGGCAAGAGAGGAGAATGTTGAAGTAGTCTTGGAACTTGTTGAGCTGACGCTCTACGTTGTCGAGCTTGGCGGCATCAATAACCACAGAAGTTTGGCCTGGGCAAGCGCTTGAGGCCAGGATTGGGGAATAGGATTGTCCCTCAATATTGATATTTTCTTCGTCGATTGGACGGCGGACATATGCCCTAGTTTTTTATCTTGGAGCTCACGACATGTCTCAAGTGGGATTGCTATCCACCGCGGCGTTCTGGTTCCCTAATCGCAAAAAGTGTCCAGACCTTGTGTTCATCAAACCTTAGCAAAGTAGGTAGCTGATGATTTGGAGAAGGTTGTTTGTGCATTTCCCATAGACGGCGCCAAACTGTTGGTGTCGAAAATTAGTCCGACCAGCAGTATGGTTTGGTTATACTTGACGTGGAGAGTTGATGGAGATCTAGAGAGTATGCTCAACAGAGCTAGATTCCTTAGGCCTTCAGAACCTCAATCCTGAGCATGTCCGAGTTGGGGTGGCGCTATCTGGCCCTGCCGGTCTTTTATCCGAGTCGTTGTCCGGGCTGATCTCCGATCTGTTACCTGCACACAGGATGGGCTGGGGTATTCCTGGCATGTCCCCTCCGGCGTGAGAGTAAAAGCTTGGGGGGGGAAGAAAGCAGGTCGTTTGGGGTAAAACTATTACCTCGATCTGCTGGGCGTATTTACACGTGTCATGATGTGTTGATGAAACTCTATTTATAGGCGGGGAAGTGATTAGCATTCCAAAAGATTAGGGCCTTAAGCCTGATTTAGCGCTAAGCAGCTAGGTGCGTGCGGAACACGTAGGATTAGAGTTATGGGCCTAGGCCTTGGGCCCTCTGTTCAACAGTGGAGAGGCCCATAGGCCAAGCCTGCAAAGAGTGAAACAGGTCGGCCCAGGCACCGAGAAGCAAGTCAGGTTGGACTTGTTTACCTACTACTGCCTTTGGCGATATTTGAGGAGATTCTTATTTGGAGATTAGTGGTCATTCGTTTCTACCGACTTGAGGAACCTATCGGGCTCGAGATCCCATCTGATGATGTGGCGCTCAGTGACGTGGCAGTTTCGTCTCACGTGGCGGACACGTGAAGGATGTCAGGTTTTATATATATATATATATTGAATATATTTTTAATTTCACAATTTAATGGTAATTAATAAAATATAACAATAAAGTATATTTAGTACCCCTAACACGTAACCAGCTAACTCTATAATTAATGTTAACATCCCCTAATCACTTTCTGTAAATGGAAAAATAGAAATTAATCAATCATAGGTGTAATTTTAATTTTTAAAACGTAAATTCTTATCCTAAATATATAAACAATTCAAATTTTCATTCCTTTACTCACGGTTTCACTAAAACAATTTACCCTTTGTTATCTCTTTCCCTTTCTTAATTTTTTTTCTTACTCTTAGTGATACTAGGTCTCTCAAGTCTCTACTGTCTATTTCGTCCCTCGCCTCGACTCTCTCATTCTCAAATTTCTCTCAAGAAGAAGGCAGGCAATGCTAACGGCAACGAAGTTACGGAGGTCCAAGTATAGATTTTCACATTTTCAATTCACAATGAGAATAGTGATTTTACTGATTTTCAGAAATTTTGAATAAATTTAAATTTTTTGCTATCTTTATTTTAGTCGGGGTACTTTAGAATTGGTAAGGTTATTTGATACGTAAGTGTTTGTGTTTGAAACTTTGAATTACGATTAATTAAATTTAAACTGAAGTCTCACGATAACCATATATAACTAAAAAATTTGCATTATCCTTCACACCAATCGTAACTCTTTACATATACAAGTTTGGAGAGGATTACAGTATTATGCATCAAACAAGCTAAGAATGCATAAATCAAGCGTAAAAGCTAAACTTTATACAGTAACTGGCGCCGGTAATGAAGGAGGGACCTGATTTTCGGCCGGAATTTCGACAAATTCAGACAGAATTGCCCGGAATTCGTCCCCGGTCATAGTCTCCTTTTCGAGAAGGACTTCCACAATCTTATCCATAGCCTCACGATTGTTGCGAATGTGGGAGAGAGCAATCTCGTACGCGCTGTCTGAAAGTCTCTTGACAGCGGAATCAATGTCTTCAGCGAGCCTTTCAGACATTGAATTCCTGGCCATCATTCTCATGATTACATCAGCACTCTGAGCAGAAGCGTCCATGAGTGACCATGGGCCAATTTCGGACATCCCAAAAGTAACAACCATCTGCAAATGAATCCGTTCTCGGTTAGCCATGACCGAAGAAAAAGAGCGGCCATTTGCTTAATACTTTTCTTATTCTTTAGAATTATTTACCAAACAATGTCTTAGATTGCTATTGCCTTTTTCGATACGCAATAGCAGAAACGGAATGATAGTAATTGTACCTGTTTGGCCAAACCGGTGATCTGCTGCAAATCACCAGCTGCACCAGTGGTAATTTCCGGCTCTCCAAAGATGATTTCCTCAGCAGCTCTTCCACCAAGTCCACCAACAATTCTAGCAAACAGTTGCTGCCTCGAGATCAAGGTCGGGTCATCCGCTGGAATGAACCACGTTAAACCCCGAGCCTGACCACGTGGAATTAGGGTTACCTTTTGAACTGCATCATGCCCCGGAGTCAGAGTCCTGAACCAGTAAAAGTTAAACTTTCTAGCATAGTCGGAGCAAAATATACCTAACTTTTTTTAATTAAATTTTGCACTTACCCACAAATGGCGTGGCCAACTTCATGATACGCTACCAGACTCTTGCTCTTCCCATCTGTCATTGATGTCCCTTCCATTCCGGCCACTATTCGATCAATTGAATCATCTATTTCTTTTGGTGAGATTGCCGTTTTCCCACGCCTACCGGCCAGAATAGCGGCCTCATTCAGGAGGTTTGCTAGATCTGCTCCACTAAAACCAGGTGTCCTCATCGCTATTACATCGAAAGAAACATCCGCATCAAACTTCTTATTGCTCCCGTGAACCTTTAAGATCTCAGTTCTTCCCCTAATATCAGGAACATCAACACTCACCTGCACCATAGCTTCAAATTAGCTTTCCCAAAAGGGGGAGAAAAAACAAGGGAATTCATTAAGGGTGCAGTTGGTGAAGGATTTTGGGAGAGGATTTGATTTTGATAGAAATCCAGTTAAAACTAAGAATTTATCAAATTCTTCGTCCAAAAGCACTCTAAAATGATTGATCTTCACCTGTCTATCAAACCGACCCGGCCTTAATAAGGCGGAATCAAGAATATCAGCACGATTGGTCGCTGCAACTACGATAATACCTGTGTTCCCTTCAAAACCATCCATCTCTGTCAAGAGCTGGTTAAGGGTTTGTTCCCTCTCATCGTTTCCTCCTCCAATTCCAGTTCCTCTCTGCCTCCCAACAGCATCAATTTCATCGACAAAAACAATGCAAGGAGCATTCTCCTTTGCTTTCTTGAAGAGATCACGTACACGAGAAGCGCCAACACCAACAAACATCTCAACAAACTCCGAACCCGAAATTGAGAAAAAAGGAACACCTGCTTCTCCGGCGATCGCCTTCGCCAGGAGGGTTTTTCCGGTCCCAGGGGGACCCACAAGAAGAACGCCCTTGGGAATGCGAGCCCCAACGGCAGTGAACCTCTCGGGCTTCTTGAGAAACTCCACGACCTCCATGAAATCCTGCTTTGCCTCATCGACTCCGGCGACGTCGTCGAAAGTCACGCCAGTGTTTGGCTCCATTTGGAACTTAGCTTTGGATTGACCAAACGCGAGAGGGAAACCTGGCCCACCAGGCCCACCCATTCCCCCCGACGAGCGCCTTGATAAAAGGAAGAGACCTCCAATCAAGATCAAAGGGAAAGCCAAATTCCCAATCAAGTTAAATAATAGCGAACCGGAGTCCTCTTGAGCGTTGTGTGCAGCGAAATCGATGTTTTTTTCCCTGAATTTTTGGAGAAGCTCCTGGCTGAGTCCTGGAAGTTGTACTCGGACTCTCTGTATTCGATTCCCTAATTCTGGAGAAACGGCCTCGACAATAGCTATGGTTCCGTTCTCGAAAAGATCTACTTTTTGTACCCTGTCTTTGTCCAAGTACTCCAAGAACCTCGAATAAGACATCCTCGAATTGGAAACGCTTTGTTCGTCCGCATATGCATTTCCACTACCAACTAATGCAGATGCACCGACTCCTACATTTCCTAGTAACAACTTCAGAAAGCCTCGTCTTCTTTCATACTGCTGCTGCCTTTGGTCTAAGGATGCTTTTACAATTACGGATTTGGACACTTTACGCAGCGATGGCAGGCTTTGGGAAGGCAAGAAAAACTTGCTGCTGCTCAAACCTGTCGTGCTGCTACGGGTAGACAAGCCATTTCCCACTACACATGCAGATGATGCTGCCATCTGTGCCAACAAAAAAATAAAAAATAAAAGGATTGGGTAAAAAATTGGAAAACAAACATAAACGTATCATATAGATTGCAAAACAAATTATTGACTCCAGTCTAAAGAGAACAAATAGCAAACAGAAAACTACGCGGAGAACATAAAGATAGAAAAACAAATATGGCAAATTCATCATCCAACCCAAGACAATCTGATATTTCTTTGGCTTTATTATGTCTATTCTTCTTTCTTTTCCTTTAGATTGCGTTTAGGTAAGAAATTTGAAAAATCCATGGAATTTGAAAATGATAGGACTTCAAAATTCTGAATTTTAAAATCCCATCATTTACAAATTTCTTGTTCGGATAACTTTTTTAAATGAAGAATTTGATTGTGTCATTTCATAATTCTTTTATTTAGATAGACAAGTATTTGTACGTAGAATTTTGAAATCTATTAAATTTTTATAATAAAAAATGTGAAAATATGTCTCATAATATAATTTTTAGTTAGTATCTTAACAATATAATTTTATTTATACATCCCTATATTAATAATATGATTTTTATACATTTTTTGCAGATATAATTTTATTATATAATATATAGAAAGAAAATAGAATTTTGAAATTCATATAATTAAAAAATAAAAAATGGGATTGAAATGAAATGGATGAAGAATTGAAAAAATAACAAATTCCCTCTTGGAAGGATTTAGAAATAAGTCAAATAACATGTGTTTTGAAGAGATTTACAAATTTCTCTTATTCTCCTATTTTACAAATGAATAGATTTTATAATTCCCTACTAATAGTACCCAAGCAAAGAATTGGCTAAAGCGGATTTGTTGTGAAATCCTTTGAATAAATGAAATCCCTCTCCCAAATCCCTTACCCAAATACAATCTAAGGTTAGGGGTGAGGGCTGGTTGGGTAATACTGGTTTAAGGAGAGAATATTTTACTTTGGGTGACATTTTTTACTAAAGTTTAATTAGTTTGGAAACCAAACCATTCGATTCGGTATGGTTCGGTTAGTTCGGGTTGAATTGCTATTCCTAAATATTTTACTCTCTCAAAATTGTAACTAATCAAGTTGTGGAGCAGATAAAATGAAACTACAGGAGGGGGGAAATTCTTTCCCTTGTGTTATTAATTCAAGTTCGAAAATGAATGATGAACATGAGATTAAAAGGTAAACGAGTGTGGCTAACACCGTATACGTTCAGCATTCTAGGGAAATTAGAACCAGAAACGATCACAATAGTGACTCAAAACACAGAACACCCAGAACAAAGAAATAAATCAATATCTAGAAAAAGAGGGGGGGAATTAAAAATAAAAAATAAAAGATACGTAAATTGACAATATCATAGCAAAACTACTCTTCTTATCAACAATTTCCAGCAGGAAAATTCGAAATAGATAGTATCGGAACATCAAAAGAAAATCGTTCAAGGTTCGCATCAACGAATCGACAAATTTTCGAAGATGCAACAACAAAATTGTCTAATACGCACCTCTTTAGCAATCAAAATCTCAATTAAAAGTATAGAATCAGAAGATAAACAAGTTGCAGCAGTAGTACCTTTGAATCAGACGATAATGGCGGTCAGTGGAGGTGGACTAGAGACGTGAGACAATGAAGCAAATGGTTATGGTGGGCGCAATTTAGTGGGAAGAGATGTGGCTTGGGAAGGGTATGCGTGGCTTTCTATCAGTGGTTGCTTGTTCTATTTTCATTGAGATTTGGATAAATTGCACATTGCACCCCTACAATTTAGGTTGCATTTTAAAATCGCCACAGGATTAATATTTTTAGCGATGTTTTGAGGAAAAATTAGAAGATTGTTTTTGAATTAAATAATTTATAATTTCTTTTTCATTTTTTTTTTAGTTCATCATCAATTTTATAGTCTTTCAATTAACATCAAACAGATTGAGCATCAATTTTAATATTAAGTAGATGTGAAATTGTATTTAATATCATATATTTAACGTTGACGAAAATATTAGTAAAAATGAAAAAATTTAAAATAAATTAATAAATATTAAAAATAAATCTATTCTATAAATGATGATATATTATAGATTTAAGAGATTTTGAATCTTCATCATTTGAATTAAATCCAAGTGTTCATTGAGCTCTACCAAACTATCTCAACAAATAAACAAGCGTCGATTTAGATCATGTAACTCCCAACAAATTATGTAAGGATCTACTTTACAATTAAAATATTTTTTTTTGTTGGATAGTTAAAGACATATCCAACTGTTGATTTGGATTTTGCCGAGAAACTAAATAATAAACTCTCAACAAAATACTTTCACATAATTGTATTTAAATAAAATATTTAAAATTAGTAACTTTAGACATGAGCATATATCAATTTCTCTAATAAAAAAGTCAGACGAAAAATAAAAAATTATATAATAAAAATTGAATGTTTTACGGAAATTGATATTTTTTTTTTGTTTATAGCAAGGTGTTTTTCGGGTCATCTCACGCGTAGCTCGACTAATCACCTCTCAAGACGATTTTAAGGGCGCACTCTCTAATATCGGCCTGATACATTTAGGATTAAATCCAAAATTTAATTCTCGAAATGTTGCTCGGAAGAGTCGAATCCTGGTTGGTAAAAAAAATCGTCATGTATGTTTTCTTATATTTATGTAACTAGAACAAAAACTAAAATTAAAAACACTAGAACACACCTAATCTAAAATACAATCAATTAAGTAGAAACTTTAGAGGTGTAAGGTGCAATTTATCCTTTAGAAATTCCCCCCACCGCTTAAAAAGAAAAAGAAAAAAAAAAGATATTTTCTACAGGATTGCATGCAGACCCCAAATATCCCATGTAGAAATGTAGAAATGAGATCCATAGGTTTCTTAACTCTTATTTTAAGTCAATGACTCAATGGTCAAGTTTCATGCTTACACGGAATTGCAAATTTGTAAGTTTGTAACCTGAGCTCCTCACCCAACCCCACCCTCGATTTTCCCCCTTACAGGGAGATTTGCGCTACTCCTGTTTAGAGGCGTCGAGGATTTATTTTCTCAATTACCGCACTCGAAAAAAAAGTTTATCTTAAATAGCATTTTTTACAAGCAAATACTAGCTCAAATAGTGTATTCATTATCAAAGACGCTACCTGGAATAACGTTTTTACCTATTGCAAAAATACGAAATCTTGAAAATGATTGTATTGGTGCAGAAAATAATAAAGAACGAGTTTACTGAATTAACTTGGGTTGAGTCGCGGACTAGGTCGCTCTCTTTAAGACGTTTCGCGGCTCTGCCCAAGAAGTGTGCAAGCAGTATATAAGTCCCGTCGTCCCCAGGATAAAACAGCCCAGAATTCTTCTCTGTTTAGGACGTTCTTTGCACTGTAGAAGTCCCGAAAATCAAACACCCCCACACACTGTTAGCAAAACGAACAAACTGCTCGGAAACCAAAATCGAACTGAAGAAATGGTACCGGAACAAATCAAAACAATTCCGGAAGAACAAAACAGTGGGAACCGAAACTGTTTCAGAACAGTTCGAAACAGAAACAGAACAGATAAGAAACAGAAACAGAACACTGTTTTGGAACAATATCAGAAAAACGAAGAACAGTTTCTGTTTTGGAACAATTGCAGAAAAAACGAAGAATAGTTTATGTTTCGGAACAATTGCAGAAAAACCAAGAACAGCAGTTTCAGAACAAATCTGAAGAAGAAAAAACTGAATTTTTAATAGAACGAACTTCCATTTTTCTGATCTGAAAATCGTCTGCTTATATAGCAAAGTTTTAGATCTAAAACCGTTTAGAATTGGTGGAGAGATTTAGGGGATATGGAAGAGCAAATCGCGGAACAGTTTTTTTTTTTTTTACCAAGTCAAAGAAAAAAAAAACGTTCTGAAAAGGAAAAAAAAAAAACCGTTCTGAATTTAATTTAAATAAAATATAATTATTTAAATAAATTTTGTCCAAAAAATTAAGTGTCACCTCACCACACTCGCGACTCGACTCGGCACGGCCCGACCGGACGGCGGCGGCGGCGGCGCGCGTGTGTGTGTTAAACTAGTAGGGATGTAACTCCTCTCCCCTCCACAAAATGTGGGTACCCCTTGGGGCACACCCCAAGTGTCTCACATACCACTAGTTATACACCTCAATTCAACCTCTCCCAACCGATGTGGGATAGAAGGTTTAGAGGGAAAAAACCATTTGACACAAAAAACATTTTTTTTTCACAAATTCATTTGCTCCAACAATCCCCCACTTGAATTTTTTAAAAATAATTTTTCCTCGAGCAGTATTAACAATATAAGATTGAGCATAAGCAAAGGTGTCTATCGACTTGAACCTTTACATAGTGAAGATGTTTTAGATTATACTAGAGTAACTCGTAATTTTGAACTCTATCTCTAACAACATCACACGCACAACCTTATCAGGGTGTAGTCCAAAAGTCCGTGCTTTACGGCCATGCACGTATATCCTAGTATAGTGAATGCTCTAGAGAATTTTGCCCAAAATTCCATAGGAAGCAGCCACACTTCCACATTCACATAGGTGAGTCTATCAAGAGTACTCCTGTAGCTAGGTACTCCACTCCAAATAGAGTATAGATCTCATTAACAGTTAATAAAAGAAAACTCAACCTTCTATCGCTTCAGGATGTCATACTACAAACAACACATATTTGGAATAGAACTCAAAATTATTACTATAGTATGTTTTTCTTCATATGACTTCATAAGTTGTTATTACCCTTTGAACCTATTTCTTGGGATCTCCAGTCTATAGGTTGGGTTTCCCTCACAAGTGACTCGTCAATCTATGGGCTTGAGTCCCATTCCTTTCAAGGTTTTGTAAACCTTTTCTCGAGCTAATCCTTTCGTCAAAGGATCGGCTATGTTATCATCAGACCGTACATGATCCACTCTCACAGCCCCTGTAGAGATATACTCCCTAATAGTGCTGTGTTTGCGACGTATTTGTCGCCTTTTTCCGTTATAGTAACGGTTCTGAATTTTTGCAATAGCCGCAGTACTATCACAATGGATCAAGACAGTTGGAATCGGTCTTTCCCATAAAGGGGTATCAGAAAGCAGGCTCCTTAATCACCCTGCTTCCTCACTAGCCGAAGTTAGTGCAACTATCTCAGACTCCATAGTGGATTGAGCCAAAATAGTCTGTTTCTTAGACTTCCAAGAAACAGCTCCACCAGCTATACTAAATATATAGCCGCTAGTTGCCTTGAAGTCATCTGAAAGGGTATTCCAATCAGCATCGCTATATCCTTCCAGAACAGCGGGAAACTTCTGATAATGTAAACCAAGGTTCATAGTTCTTTTTAGGTATCTCATGATCCTATCAATAGCATGCCAATGCTCAATACTAGGTCTACTTGTAAACCTGCATAGTAATCCCACAGCATACGCTATGTCGGGCCTAGTGTAGTCAGTGGCATATCGGAGACTGCCTATGATGCTTGCATACTCAGTTTGTCTAATACCGTCACCGGTGTTCTTGAACAACTTCACACTAGGGTCATAAGGAGTACATGCTGGTTTATAATCAAAATAATTATATTTCTTTAGAATCTTCTCTATATAATGAGATTGATCCAAAGAAATTCCATGTTTAGACCTAGTTATTTTAATAGCAAGAATTACATTTGCTTCACCAAGATCTTTCATGTCAAAATTTGCACATAACATGGTTTTCACATTATTCACAACATGAATGTTAGAACCAAAAATCAATAAGTCATCCACATAAAGACATATAATAGTGCAAACATCATTTTCAGATTTATAGTAAATGCATTTGTCACTTTCATTAACTTTAAAACCATGTGAAATGACTAGATTATCAAATTTCTCATGCCATTGCTTAGGTGCTTATTTCAAACCATAAAGAGATTTATCTAATTTGCAAACTTTGTATTCTTGATCAGGAATAACAAAACCTTCAGGTTGGTCCATATAAATCTCTTCTTCTAAATCACCATTTAAAAAAACAGTTTTAACATCCATTTGGTGCACAACGAGATCATGAATAGCAGCAAGTGATAAAAGCACACGAATAGAAGTAATTCTAGAGACAGGTGAGAATGTATAAAAGAAATCTACATTCTCTCTTTGTCTAAACCCTTAGGCTACAAAACAAGCCTTATATTTATCAATAGTTCCATCGGGTTTTAATTTATTCTTAAGAATCTATTTACATCCTATTGTTTTACAACCAGGAGGTAAATCTACTAAATGTCAAATTCTATTTGACTCAAGAAAGTCCATTTCACCATCTATAGCCTCTTGCCACAAATTGACATCTACAAAAGACAATGCCTCTTGGAGGGTGAGTGAATCATCCTCTAAAGTATATAAGTAGAAATCAGAACCATAATCCTTAGCGATACGAGGTCGTTTACTTCTTCTAGGTTCAATTTCTAATTCTTTATCAGATTCATAAATTCTAATGACATGCACATTACTAGATGTTGAGCCCCCACTATTCTTCAATTTAAAAAGAAATTTACGTTCATAATTATCAGCGTCATTAGATTCAATAATAACATGATCTTGCAAGTCATAAAATCTATATACTTTGTTATTCATTGCATAACCAATAAACATACATTCATATGTTCTACTTGCATTTTAGGATCAGGAATATGAACATATGCCAAACAAACCCAAGTCTGAAAATAAGATAGTTTATTTTTTAAAAATTTCATAAGGCGAAATTTTACTTTTCAATTTCAGTCACAAATAATTTGAACTTATCAAATACTTCACTTTTATTTTTCAGGAGATAAACAAAAATATAATTAAAGTAATCACCAATTAACATAATAAAATAGTGTTTTCCATTTCTAGTCAAGACCCCATCAAATTCATTATTTTTAGTTAAGGTGTACAAATCAACCCAATAGTTTGAGTAAACCTGGTCTTATTGAGAAGATAGTCCAAAACCAATTTCTATCTCATCTCTGGAGTATACAGTACATCCTAAAGAATAACAGTCTTTCCAGAGGTAAACTCCAAATCCACCTCACCAAAATCATCAACAATAGTGGAGTGAGAATCACCCAACAACATTTTCTTGTACTCAGTTGCAGAATAGGATCTGAACATAGTACAATCATTGTAAACATGGTGAGAAACACCAATGTCTACCCTCTACCCTTCGGATCCACCAACTATGTTGATTTCAGAAATCATAGTCACAAGTTGGTCTTCGGTTAGATACGCCTGCGGAGCAGGACGAATTCTAAATCGGCAGTTCGGAGCCATATGGCCCGCCTTTCCACAGTTATAGTAAGTAAACTGTGAAGAATCATTTCTTAAAGGGGGTTTGTGTCCATTCTGATTTTTCATATTTTTCCCTTTGGGTTTCATAACAGTGGAGGTGGTTCTCTTGTGAGCGTTGTTGGAAACAACGAGCACTTCATCTTATTGATTTTGTTAGCGGGCTGCCCCTCAATACGAAGACTAGTAATCAAACTTTCTAAAGAAAATTCTTTTATTTGGGACTAATAGTACTCTTAAAATATTTCCAACTAAGGGGCAAATAGTATTCTTAAAATCTTTCTAGAATAATTTCATGAACAATTTCCATAATTTAAACAATTGCAAACTTTAGGGTATTAAGTGTCCAATAGAAACCTTAGGGATCATAATGGGATTTAGGTCAAAAATCACGGTTGTTTAATGTAATAAGGTCTAAAACAATTCACATGATATACTACAAGCACTGCATCGCAGAAGGTAAGGCCTGTGAAATAATTCACATGATAACCTATAACCAATTCACATAATAAAATCCTTTCAAGTTTCAACAACCCACTTTTCAAAAATCAGGGGTCCAAAGTGTAAAAAGCACTAAAATAATTCACAGATAAACCAATAAATAGTATACCTCAAAAGCTTGACCAAATTCAACATCCCACAAGTAAACCAATTTCAACAATAATTGTTATGTACTACATAGGCAAGTGATTGTAACATTAGGGGCAAAAGTGAAATTTACCAAAAATATAAACAAAAAAAACCCAATAAACCAGACGTTAACACCCAAACAATTCAATGTATTAAAAAGATTCATTTTCTGTCATCATAAAAAAAAAAAAAAATATTATGCAGAAGATAGAAACCCTAAAAAGATTAAAACATTTCACAAGTAATCCTACGAATGCATGTAATCCAACAAATTTAACATTCTCAGAACTAAAAAATTAGCACAGATCCACGGATCCGTAATTCGAAAAAGAATTAGCGCAAATTTGTAAGTATAATAGACAATATCATGATTAATTCGAAAAACTGGAATTAATTGAAACAACATGATTAACGCAAGCATGTTCACAAAGCAACATACTTAAATTGGTAATCGAAAACATGGCAGAAGAAAGCGTCTTAAAAATGTTGCTGCAGAAAATAATAAAGAACGAGTTTACCGAATTAGCTTGGGTTGAGTCGCGGACTAGGTCGCTCTCTTTAAGGCGTTTCGCGGTTCTGCCCAAGAAGTGTGCAAGCAGTATATAAGCCCCGTCGTCCCCAGGATAAAACAACCCAGAATTCTTCTCTGTCTAGGACGTTCTTTGCACTGTAGAAGTCCCGAAAACCAAACACCCCCACACACTGTTCGCAAAACGAACAAACTGCTCGGAAACCAAAATCGAACTGAAGAAATAATATCGGAACAAATCAGAACAATTCCGGAAGAACAAAACAGTGGGAACCAAAACTGTTTCAGAATAGTTCGGAACAGAAACAGAACAGATAAGAAACAGAAACAGAACACTATTTCGGAACAATATCAAAAAAATGAAGAACAGTTTCTGTTTCGGAACAATTGCAGAAAAAACGAAGAATAGTTTATGTTTCGGAACAATTGCAGAAAAACCAAGAACAACAGTTTCAGAACAAATCTGAAGAAGAAGAAACTGAATTTTTAATAGAATGAACTTCCATTTTTTTGATCTGAAAATCGTCTACTTACATAGCAAAGTTTCAGATCTAAAACTGTTTAGAATTGGTGGAGAGATTTAGGGGATATGGGAGAGCAAATCGCGAAACAGTTTTTTTTTTTTTTACCAAGTCAAAGAAAAAAAAAACGTTATGAAAAAAAATGTTCTGAATTTAATTTAAATAAAATATAATTATTTAAATAAATTTTGTCCAAAAAATTAAGTGCCACCTCACCACACGCGCGACTCGACTCGGCCAGGCCCGACCGGACGGATGGCGGCGGCAGCGCGCACGCGTGTTTGTTAAACTAGTAGGGATGTAACTCCTCTCCCCTCCACAAAATATGGGTACCCCTTGGGGCACACCCCAAGTGTCTCACATACCACTAGTTATATACCTCAATTCAACCTCTCGCAACCGATGTGGGATAGAAGGTTTAGAGGGAAAAAACCATTTGACACAAAAAAACATTTTTTTTCACAAATTCATTTGCTCCAACAGATTGCATTGCGGTTAAACACACTATTACAAATGGTACCTCCTATGAAGATGCTATTTGAAATACCATTTACATTTAAATGAAAATGCTATTTGAAATACCGTTTTATTCGTTTTATAAGTAGTGCCTGGATCTCGATAAGATGCTATTTTTTGCATATTTTTTTATTCTTCCTCCTACAAATACTGTTTACATTTAAATGAAAATGCTATTTGAAATACCGTTTTATTCGTTTTATAAGCAGTGCTTGGATCGCGATAAGATGCTATTTTTTGCATATTTTTTTCTTCCTCCTCCTCCACCTCCTCCTCCTCCTCCTAAGTCCTAATTCAACCCCATTGCCACTGAAACCCCTTGATTGTCAGTATTTGTTCCTCGTTTTAGGTAAATTTTGAAATCCTTATTTTTGTTTTTGAAATTTCTTCATTTTCTTTCATTTATGCAATGACTAGATGGCTGAAACTCTAGGGTGGTGTGTGATTATAATGATATTGCGCACATATGTTTTTAATTTTCTTTGAATTGTGTTCAATTTGGTAAAATGATAGATTTAGGGTTTATGTGTAATGTTTGTAGGAAATTTGGGATTTATATGATATTGTGTCCTTTTTCTTTTCATGATTGTTAATTATATATATTTATAATTCGTCATTTTGAATTTGTTGCCAATTGTTTGTAATTTTATAAAATTACTGAATTATTGTATGAAGTTTATTATTTTTCAAAAATTTAGGATCATCATGTATTGATCCCAAGATTTTGATGAACAATTAAGTATTGATGTTTTGGTGGAACTAATGTTTGATCAAGTGTTTCAGTGATTTAAAGTTCCAGTAATGAAGATGTTAAATTGAATGGATGCTAAATGAAGATGTCAAATGGAATGGATGCTTAATGAAGATATCAAGATGATTAAGAAGTATTAAGAGTTTAAAGAAATTAGGGAAAACAGCTCAGGTAAATATTAACTCTTAATATCCCATTTAGGAATACACACATTGCACAAAATGAATCTTATCTTTTATGTGTGTTTTTGTTAAGTATATTTATTTGCTCCTATGTGAATTAAAAAGAAATATTTTTGAATAACTAAAATGGAATATAAGAGTATTAGTGGAGCTTATTTAAATATAAAAATAGATAAAGAGGCGAAATCGTAAAAGAAAATAGGTTAAAAACGAGATCAGAGAAGTGATTCAGAAGGAGGCAGTCAACTGAATAGTCAACCGGAGAAAAAAGATAAAACATCCTAAATTGAAGAGTCGACCGACCGGTCGACCTATGAAAACATCTGAATTCTCTGAATCTGCGAGTCAACCGAGCGGTCGACCGGTGGAAGCATGACAAACTCTCTAAATCTATGAGTCGATCGGGCGGTCGACCTATGCTCGCTGCGGCGATGGTTTGGCTGTAAGCTGAGTTCGGCAGTTGATCGAATGTGTTATTTCAGGATATTATTTGATTCGATTTTAAATCCAAAAGTAGCTGTTTTTTATTAGGATTTGAGAGAGATTTCGGAGATATTCTTAATATTTAAGATATGGTTCATATACTAATTAAATTCTTTCAATATGGTTAATTAAATATTAATATTTCTCAATTTGGTAATTAAAATGGATTCTACACTTACTTATTTTGATTGAGAAAAACTTTGGGGGTTTAATTGAAAGATTCAAAAGATGTTTTTGTTGGTGTAAATTATTGAAATTTCAAGATAAATAAATAAATAACAATAAACTGAAACCAATAATTATTAAACAATATTAATTTGAATATTAACTAAACATGAATGGACATTAAAAACAAATCATAAAAATTTTGTGAAGCAAATTAAGTGTATACTAAACCAGAAACGTGACGTTAACATTAACGTAACAGAAAGTTAAAAAAAAAAATAGTGACAAAATATGTTAACGTTAATGTAATAGAAATAAAGAAGAATAACAGCAGAATGTGTTAACGTTAACATAACAAAAACAAAGAAGAATAATAGCAGAATGTGTTAACGTTAACGTAATTGAAATAGTATTATAAATATTATATAAAAACTTACCTGGATGTTCAAATGACGAATTTGAATTGAAGTTGAATGGACGTTTGCCTCCCAAAGTACATCCATTTGATATATTTCAAGATTATGTATAGCTGCTATGGCTATCAACATTCTAATGGATGTTATCCTAGTAACCGGTGAGTACGTGTCAAAGTAATCAACACCTTCTCTTTACTTGTAACCTTTAGCTACAAGTCTAATTTTATATTTATCAATTGATCCATTTGCTTTCATCTTCTTTTGGAAGATCCATTTACACCCAAGAGGTTTGGAACAGGATGGAAGATCCACTAGTTCCCATGTATGGTTTTGAAAGATAGATTCTATTTCACTATTTACAGCTTCTTTCCAAAATGGTGCTTCAGGAATTGACATCGCTTCCTTCAAACTTTTAGGATCACCTTCTATCATATAGGTAAGAAAGTCAAGACCAAATGACTTTGTTGTCTTAGCCCTCTTACTACGTATAGGTTCATTATCTTCCAAAGATATTTCATTTTGGACCTCACCTATTGTAGTATCAAACATTTTTTTTAAAGAACTAGACTCTCGAGAAGTCTTACAAGGAAATATATCCTCATAAAAGAATGCATTTTTGGATTCCATTATTGTATTCTTATGTACATCTTCAATCTCAGACTTGTGAACTAAAAACCGATAAGCACTACTGTTTTGGGCATACCCAATGAATATGTAATCAATTATTTTAGGTCCTATTTTAGTCCTTTTAGGAATAGGAACCGCTACCTTAGTAAGACACCCCCACACTTTCAAGAATTTATAAGTAGGAGTCTTACCTCTCCACATTTCATATGGAGTTTTATCCAATTTCTTATGTGGCAACTTGTTAAGAACGTAATTGGCGGTAAGTAATGCTTCTCCCCACATGTTCTAGGTTAGTCCAGAACTTATCAACATAGCATTCATCATTTCTTTTAAAGTTCTATTCTTCCTCTCAGCTACTCCATTTTGCCGATGTGAATAAGGTGCAGTTGTTTGATGAATTATTCCGTGTTGAGCGCAGAATTTCACAAATAGGGATTCATATTCACCACCTCTATCACTTCGAAGAACTTTAATCTTTTTGCTAAGTTGATTCTCAACTTCGTTCTTATATTGCATAAACTTTTCCAAAGATTCATTTTTACTCCTTAGAAGATAAACATAACAGTATCTTGTGCAATCATCAATAAATGTAATAAAATACTTTTTACCACCTCCAGTTTGTACAAATTTTAGATCACAAATATCAGTGTGAATTAACTCCAGAGGTTTAGTATTTCTTTCAATGGATTGAAAAGAAGTTCGACTCAACTTGGCTCCACACAAATCTCACATTTATGATTTGAACCAATTTTTCATTTTGACAATAAATCTAAACTAATCAACTTACGTAAAGATTCATAATTAACATGTCCTAATCTAGCATGCCAAACATCAATTGACTCAATCACATAAACAGAAGATGTAGTTTTATTAGCTTTTGAAATCACAGTTATTAGATTCAATTTGAAAAGGCCTTCATTCATGTAGCCCCTTCCCATATACACTCCACTTTTGGCTATTACAATATTTTCAGACTCAAAGACCATTCTAAAGCCCTTCTTACTTATCAAAGATCTGAAAACTAGATTCTTGCAAATGTCTGGCACATAAAGCACATCATTGAAAGTAAGTTTTTTTTCCAGAAGTCATTTTCAACACAATCCTTCCATGTCCTTCAACTTTAGAAGTCAAGGAGTTTCCCATATAGAGTTGTTCATTTTGATCCACCAGTTGATAGGTGGTGAACATTCTCTTATCTGAGCAGATATGGCGTGTAGCCCCAGTGTCCATGTACTATTCTTTCGGGTTGCCAACTAGATTGACGTCAAACATCACTGCTAAAAGGTTCATTTCGGAAACATCCGAAGTAAGATGCTCGACTTCAATTACATTAGCTTAATGTGTATGCCTCTTTACATTACGTTTAACTCGGCATTCACTTGCACGGTATCCAGCCTTTCCACACGAGAAACAGTTCCCCTTGAATTTCTTCATTTTCTTTCTTGTGGGACTAAAGCTTTGACTCATTCCAAGTTTATGAAACTTTCGTTTCTTATTGGTCTTGTGAACCTCCACAACATTTGCCTTTGAGTTCATGGAATAACGACTATCAGGATTATCAGGAAACTGATTTTCTTCTTCAATTCTAAGCCTCTCAATAATATCTTTAACATTTATCTCTTTGCGTTTATGCTTGAGATAATTTTTGAAATCACTCCAGGTCGGTGGTAACTTCTCAATAATAGAAGCTACTTGAAATGATTTACTCAATGACATTCCCTTAGCGAGAATGTTATGTATAATGACTTGAAGATCTTCGACTTAATTGACAACAGATTTGGAATCCACCATTACATAATCAAGAAACTTTCCAACTACAAATTTCTTTGAGCCGGCGTCCTCTGTTTTATATTTTTTATCCAAGGATTCCCATAATTCTTTAGCGGTTGAAATCCCTCCATATACTTTATACAGAGAGTTGCTGAGAGCATTGAAGATATAGTTCCGACACAGATAGTCAGAATCTTTCCATGCTTCTACCACAGCCTTTGTATGATCATCGGCATTCTCAGTCATAATTGGAGCATTTTCTTTGAGAAAACAAACCAATCTCAAAGTTGTAAGGTAGAACATCATCTTTTGTTGCCACCTTTTAAAGTTGCTCCCATCAAACTTGTCAGGCTTTTCAACCTTAGGCAATAGAGTAGACACCGTAGTGATAATGGTCTGAGTCATAGGAGACATCACTTTAGACGTCTCAATTGGCATAGTGTTTTCACTTGTCATCATAGAGTAGTATGTCTACAATTTTAATAAATGTATAATAGATACTTAGAAAATTTTACAACCAAAACACAAATTAAGGAATCAAAAAGTTTCTTTAATAAAAAATTGAAGTTAATATTCACATAAGAATTAGAAATCAATTCAGAACATTAATGTTCACACAATAGTTTACAAGACAGATTTAAAATATAAACATTTACTTATTTATCTTAAAATTTCAGAATAAAATGTGAATCTGCTTTAAGATTGTTAGTGTAAATTGCTGAAATTTCAAAATAAATAAATAAATAAATAACAATGAAATGAAACCAATAATTATTAAACAATATTAATTTCAATATTAACTAAACATGAATGGACATTAAAAACAAATCATAAAAATTTTGTGAAGTAAATTAAGTGTATACTAAACCAGAAACGTGACGTTAACGTAACAGAAAGTTAAAAAAAAAATAGCAGTGACAAAATGTGTTAACGTAATAGAAATAAAAAAGAACAGCAGCAGAATATGTTAACGTTAACGTAACAGAAACAAAGAAGAATAATAGCAGAATGTGTTAACGTTAACGTAACTGAAATAGTGTTATAAATATTATATAAAAACTTACCCAGATATTCAAATGATGAATTTGAATTGAAGTAGATCGAGGCTAGAGTTTCACTCTATGCCCTTAAAGCAGATTCACATCCCCACACTAGTGTTAATGGTTGAATGGACATCTACCTCCTAGGGTACAATGATCTTCAAGTTTGTGGTACAAGCACTTGAAACCAAAAATTTCGGTGAACTAGACAAGTGTTTAAACTCTCACAAAACTGTAAATGTTTTGTGCTTTTGTGGTGATATGAAGTGATAATGTTGTGTAAGTAACGAAATAAAATGAATGACAAGTCTCCTATTTATAGAAGACCAAAAGCCACCATTGAATGTATGCAACTTTAGAAAGACATCTGTTCATATTAACGTTAATACGAACCGTCACCAACTTTGGAGAGATACCTGTTTGCGTTAACGTTAACGCGAACAATCACCAACTTTGAAAAGACAACTGTTCGCGTTAACGTTAACGCGAATAGTCGCCTAATGAACCTTCATGTCTATTCATTGGTGCTAATTCAACATTAACGATTAAGCAATTAATTAATTGCTTAACTGCCACTAATTAAATTTTAAACTAATCTGGCTGGTCAAGATCCAACCTGATCCGACCCAACTCGGATCCGGTCCAAACCAAATCCAAATATGGATGGATTTGACCCAACCCAAACTCAACCTGACCTAATTTGAGTTTGAAAGTTTGATTGTTAGTGGCTGACCTTTGTCCTCAATTTGTAAGTTGATACAAGTTTGAGTTTCTTTTCCACAACCAATGTGGGATAACTACCCTTACAACTCAAGTTTTCTTTTTCCAAGTAATGTGGGATAACTTATCCTCTTCCAAGCAATGTGGGATAATACATTCATTTATATCTTCAATCAATCTCAAATGGGTTTATTTGAGAATTAAAATCTCATTCAAAACTTAATTATTTTAGGCATATAAATATACTACGTTGATCCTCAAACGACGATGAACGCAACAAAATAATAACCCAATTAATTTAATTAATGAGTCTCACTTTAATTAATCAATTAAAGTAGCGAAAAATTCTAACAATCCCCCACATGAATGAGATTGACTGGATATACATGCATATGCAATGTTGACACACTATAGAGAGTTCAAATAGAAAGTAACTACATCGAGATAGGTAGTTTTTGGCCTTAAACCTTCTCTAGTGAAAGACTATCAGATTTACTTAGCTAACTAGTGAACGCGATGTCTTAAACTATTCAGCCGTTTGTGTAAACCAAGATAATAGAATTCACACAGATACTTCCTGACACAATCAGTTATCTAGTTGTGTTCATTTTGGCCCTAAATATCCTGGTGTTTTAATGAGTGCTTTAGAGAATTTAGCCTTCTTATTCTCATAGAACTAGCCTTCTCATTCTCATAGAACCGGCCTTGTTCTTCACTCATCTAGGTGATTAACCTATCAAGAGTATCCCGTATACCCTACTTGAATTTTTTAAGCTATAAGAATCATTAAAAGCAAAACTTATCCTTAATACTTATATTTATCGCTGGTTCACCATAGGAATAAGTATAAGACTTAAAGTCTTTCACTGGTGGTGAGGCAACCGATTGTTCAAGTTCTTGTCTTTTAAACTTTGATGAATTATTTGATATTTATCAAGAACTCTCACATGATTATAAAAATCAGTATTCTAAAATAAATGCCCTTCAAAGTATAATTAACATATTAAACAAACAAGTGGTAGATTATGAATTTGAAAACAATGGGTTGAAATCTAAATTGATGGATTTACAATCAATTGTTCTCAAATTTACCGGCGGTGAAAACAATTTGAAAATGCTTTTGGGAAGTTCACGTGGAGTTTTTGATAAGATCGGTGTTGGATTTCAGAAAAATCTTAAACAAAAACGCTTTCATAAATTCTTTTCTGAAATCAAGGATCTTGTTAGATGTTTTAAATGTAACATTGTGGGGCATACTATTCGTAGATATTTTGCAAAACTATCTAACTGTAGACAAATTTGGGTTCTAAAAGGAACAAAAATTATCTCGACTAACAAGATCGGACCCACGTAGGCTGGGTACCACTTAGGAACTATTTGAGGTGCTCCTTGCAGGTTATTCTAAAAGCATCAATAAACAAGGATAAATGGTTCCTGGATAGTGGTTGTTCTTGACACATGACGGGAGATAAAAGAAAATTTACATCTTTGACACTTAAAGATGGAGGTCATGTGACTTTCGAAGACAACGCAAAGGGTAAAATTATCGGTATAGGTAATATCGGTAATGGTACTATTATGATTAAAGATGTGTTACTAGTTGATGGATTTAAACATAATTTGCTTAGTATTAGTCAATTATATGACAAGGGATACAGTGTTATATTTGATCATGATAGATGCATCATTAAGAATAGTCATGATAGTAGTATTTTGCTAGTTGCATCATGTTTTGAGAATATTTATACTTTCTTTTTTGATGATTTTAATTCTCAAAATTTATCTTGTTTGAATGTTTTATCTGAGAATAGTTGGTTATGACATAGAAAACTTGGGCATGCTAGTATAGAGTTAATTTCTAACTTATCTAAGAAAAGTCTTGTACGTGGCCTACCTGATTTGAAATATGTAAATGATAAAATATGTGATGCATGTCAATTAGGCAATCAAGTTAGATCATCATTTAAGAAAAAGATGCAAACGTCCACGTCTAGATGTCTTGAATTATTGCATCTTGATTTATTTGGGCCTAACTCTGTTGCTAGTTTTGGTGGTAAGTTTTATGCATTTGTTATAGTTGATGATTATTCTAGAC
This sequence comes from Eucommia ulmoides, assembly GCA_016647705.1. NCBI lineage: Eukaryota > Viridiplantae > Streptophyta > Magnoliopsida > Garryales > Eucommiaceae > Eucommia > Eucommia ulmoides. The sequence continues at coordinate 25,426,965 of CM028328.1, forward strand.
TTACCTGGGTATACTTTCTTGTTAAGAAAAGTGAAGTTGCTTCTGTTCTTGCTAAATTTTGTAAACGTGTTCAAAATGAGAAACATTGTTCTATTATTAACATTCGTAGTGATAGAGGAAGAAAATTTAAGAATGATGAAGTGATAAGGTACTGTGATGAGCATGGTTATACTTACAATTTTTCTGCACCAAAATCACCGCAACAAAATAGTATAGTAGAAAAGAAGAACATAACGCTTCAAGAGATGATCAGAATAATGCTAAATGAAAATCGTTTACCAACCTACTTCTAGGTCGAAGCAATAAGTACCGTTTGTCACGTGGTAAACTGGGTATCAATTCGTAGAGGTTTTAATAAAACCCCATATGAAATCTGGAATAGTAAGACTCCTAATATTTCATATTTTAAAGTCTTTGGATGCAAATATTTCATTTTGAATGACAAGGATAATCCTGGTAAATTTGATGCTAAATCCGATTATGAGATTTTCCTTGGATATGCTACTAACAGTAAAGCTTATAGAGTTTATAATAAACGTATTTTAGTAATAGAAAAAACTATGCATGTTATTTTTGAGGAAGCTGATCCATACTTGTCGAGAAAGGTTTTGGATGATAATGATGCAGGTATCTCAAATGACTGAAACAAGGTAATGATGCACCAAAGGAGTCTCAACAAGAGGAGGAACCTAAGGAGAAAGATTCAACTTTACCAAGAGCTATAAAGAAAGTACTAGGGCATTCAATTAAAGAAATTATCGGTAATTTTGAAAAAAGTGTAAGTACTCGATCTTCTCTTAGGGATATAATTAATCTTACTTTCTTATCTCAAATTGAGCCTAAAAATATAAATGAGGCGCTAATTGATGAATCTTGGATTTTTGCAATGGAAGATGAATTAGTTCAATTTGAGCGGAACAAAGTATGGTATCTTGTTCTGAGATCGGATTTTTATCTAGTTATTGGTCCTAAATGGGTATTTAGAAACAAAAAGAATGAATCTGGTATGGTAATTAGAAATAAAGCAAGATTAGTGACACAAGGCTATAATCAAGAGGAAAGAATTAATTATGATGAAACTTATTGTAAGACCCCGACTTAGCACGTACGTCATTTTTATTATATTTTGGAGCAATTGGAAAAAATATGGGGTAGAATTGAATTAATCATTATCCGAATTAAAAGTTTAGGGGGGAGAATTGTAAATTTGTATACATTAAATCCAACCTTTAGGATTCAAATTGTCTTTCAATTGATAACATGTAAACTTTTAGGGGTGAAATTACAATTTGAAGGAAAATTATAAATGGTAAATTGGGCTAAAATAGGAATTAAAGAAATTTGGGGGGAGGAAGGAGTAATTAGATTAAAAGATTTATACATATATATATATACGCATACGATATGGGTGCCGAGAGAACAATCGGATCGGAGAGGGGAAGGATCGAGATTCATTGACGTGGCAAGCTAGGAATAAACCGATCCACCTAAAACATGCAATTGTGATCTTTGAAACATGGAATCGTGATCTTCAACGGAGGAAGAAAAGAAGAGCAGAAACTGAAAACAGAGGAGAGAGAGGGGAGGTCCGGCGGTCAGGGGGTGGTGAGATCCGACGATCGTAGGTGTGAGCGATTCGTTCGGATCGTTGATCGATCGTCGGTGGTGCCGACGGTGTGAGGTCCCGTTCATTGCCAATCGTGTGGAGTGCCGACGGGGTAATTGTCACGGTTTCGTCGGAGGTTGCCGTCGGTCAGTTCGGCGGTGGGCTATTCAGCAGCCAACGATGGTGAGCGGGGTTGATGGTAAGCTTCCGGTGGCTATCGTTGACGTTGTGATATGTGTGTGTATTTTCTGCTCTGAACAGTTCCTGTTCTTTTTTGTATTGTGTAGTGCGTGTTTGTGGGTTCGCCGATCTGCCCGACGGTGACGATCGACGGCGTTGGTGGCTCTGCTCCATCGGTACGTGTCGACCCTGCAAGGTGTGTGCGTGTTGTAGGCGCATGGAGGTCGCCGGAGTTTTCGCCGAAAAACTAGAGAGAGAGAGAGAACAGTACGTGCATGGTGGGTGGGACGGTCGGCAGTGCATGGAAGGGTGTGGGTTGTTGGATTGATAGTGCGTATGTCCGGTCGGTGGGACGGCGAGGCTTGATCGACGGTGAGATGTTGGCAGCGGCGGCGCGACGGCGAGGTGTCATCGACGGCGGCGAGACGGTGTAATAGGAAGCATGAATACAAACCAGGAAAAGAGAAAAAAAAAAAAAAAAAGAGAGAGAAGAAGAAAATGAAAAAAATTACGTAAACCCCCCCCCAATAAAAATCCAAATATCATTCTCACGACCAACGGATGATTCGAAGCAGGTAAAATCTAAATCAATTACCATTATTGTTAAATTGAAATAGTAGCAAACGGGATTATAATTTAGAGTGGTTAATTTTACTAATTTTTGTCACCATCCCTATTAACAAACACGTGCAATAATTATTAACGAAATGAAATTTACCGAATATCAATTATTCGTAATAAAAAGTGGGTACGGGGGGAATTACGGAATTTAGGGTCTACATTGCATGATTTGGTTATTTTACATAAAATATTAATTTAGGCTCTATCGCTATTAGGTTCGCGGGCACCGGAGTACCGGTAGGGAATAAGCGGTTAAGTCTACAAAAATGGATATTCAGGTGAGTATACTGTCTTCTTGCCAAACTATTTTTCTATGAATATACATGATGAAAGATGTGATTATCTAAACGGTATGAATTTATAAATGATATGGATCAAGCAGGATTTGGGTGAGTTGGTAAACTGGGTTTTTGGAAGATTTTGATGGTTTCCAAAATGAAACTGAAAATGAATTTTTGTTGAATTTGGTAAAATCAGACGGTGTTTTTTAAAAGGAAATAGAAAACATCTGTTTTCCTAAAAATGTCTGGTTTTCAAAAGGAAAATAAAGGGTCGAAAAGTAGTTTTGAAATAATCAGACGTTTTCTCTAAAAAGAAAAGTGGGAAATATGCTTTTGGACTTTAAAGTTGGTTTAGAGAAAAAGAAATAGACATGGTGATTTGACGATATTTATTGAGTTGTGATTCGATGATGCTGTAGTTGATTTGATGATGCCCTTGTATTTATTTATTTCGGTAGAGTGAGATTATCTGCTTCGGCGGAGTGATGTTATCCGCTACGGCGAAGTGATGTTTATCTGCTTCGGTAGAGTGATGTTAGACGTTTATACTGCGCAGTGATTATCCGATTCGGCGGAGTGGGGTATTCGTAGGAAGGCATATCCTACGAATGGTACGGTACCGTTGCAAACTCCCGATCGTGAGGTTAAAACGATCACTAGGGCTGGCCAGTGTGTGTGTGTTGGAGGTGTGTGTTTGAGATTGGTGCTTGAGATGTGATGTTTTACGTATATTGGTAGGTTTGATATTATTTATTATGATGATTGGTATGATTTTATACTAAATGGATTTGAATGGAATTTATCTGTATCACTTTATTTTCATTGCTTATATACTTGTGCTTGATCCATACTAAATTGTGAAAATATTTAGAACGTATTAATATTTTAAAAATATTTTACTAAGAAGGCAGTACACTCGCAGGTACAACAGCTAGGAGTTGGTCCCCTACTGGCACTAGGTAGAGCTACGTGATGGAGTCGTATAGACGATTGAGAGTAGCTGTCAAAGGAAATTTAAATAAAAGGTCCATGAATAACTACTTTTAGCCAGTATAATTTCGGGACGGGTGTGTCCCTCATAGTAGATGTTTGTATTATACTGTGGGTGTATAATGTCATTCTTTGGAAATTTGGGGATTGGTGATGTCATGTTGTAGTCATGCCAGCCTCGGGATAATGGGTGTCCGGGACGGGTTGTGACAATTTTGGTATCAGAGCCTAGGTTATAGGTTCTATAGACTTGTTAGGAAATGTGTCAGTAGAAGACCTTGCGATAGGAGGACGTGCTAGTCGTCTAGTCAGCAGGGGACATGAGATAGGGTGTCAATAGGAGAGCTTGGTATGTGGGTGTTAGGTCTTTTATTTTATAAAGTTGTGCATTAGCATGGTGTGTAGAGGTTGCTAAGAGGGATATTTTTCCACAAGATAAGAAGGCTAAGTTAGACAAACGATAAATCACGTCGTTATCAATATACTAGACGATATGGCAGAACACACTTAAGTCGAAATAAGAAATAATATTCAAATGGAGTAAATCGCTTTCTAGGCCATCTGAAAGGAAACTGTGACGTTACTGGACAAGAATTTAATTTGGTAGCACTTTTTAGATTGATTATTAGACGAAGTAACAGTTGTGGCATGTAGCAAGGGAATAGGAAATGATATATAAGAAGTAGCCGAGGATTGTGGATCTAGGAGGATACTAGGTGCGTGTAAATATAATCCATTTGAAGGAGTAATATAGAGTTGTGGGTGGAGTCAAATTTGGGGATGAATAAAAGTGTGTAATGTTGGGGAGGTATATCTAGTATCTCAGTTGGTTTGGTAGTGGGTTTAGGAGGTTAGAAAAGTGTTAAAGAAAGGATGTCACAAGTCAGTACGCAGATGCTGTTCAAACAAGTTTCGGCTCGTAAGTTGGTTAAGTATACTGGTGTTAATGAATGTGGGAAACTGAGATTTGAAATTATAATCTTGGGATTTTAAAGGCGATTGCTATGGAATAGGAAAAATTGAGTGAATTAACGATTGATTGCATTTAGCTGAATTTGAATAATTTTGGGAGTGTATGGAGAAAAAAATGATAATAATAAAATAAAATAAAATAAATAAGGTATTAATTATTGGATATTGGGAATTGGAGTAAGTTTGTTTGCAGTTTAGGAAGTCTTAATAGAAAAAGAAGGCGTCACAATAAATTAGAATATCAACTAAGGATTTATGTAGACCTGGTATGTGTTTCCATAAAGATCCGGTGTTAGTAAAGTAAAAGTTAGAATGGATAGGTTGTTAAATGAGTTGCAACAAATAGGATGTCAGATTTTTGAGAAGGGTATTTGTAATAAAAGATTAGAGACTGCGATGTGGTAACAATGGTGATCCGGTCGAAAGTAGAGAAGAGCATGTTGAACATCTCCAGAATGTGTTACTAAGGCGGTGGCTAGTGCAGTAAATATGACTAGTGCTCCTAAGGCATAGCATTCAAGTGAATCCAAAGGAAGTCGAGGTGGTGGATTGACGGTATATGGAGAAAGCCGATAACATGTGACTAGAATTTGAAACTTTTTGGGACTAGTAGAGATCGTATTCGTTCTAACGTTTAGTGACATCTCCTGTATAAAGGGATTTGTGCTTTAAGTCGGGAATTGGAGAAAAGCGGAGTTGCGCATATTTGGGTTATTTATACTAATGTGTGTGTCAAGTTGAGATCATTGTAAGTCTATTAGGCAATTGGTCGGGTGACCACCCAAATTGAGCTTGTAAATATGAAGTTGACATTTATCGATTGTATGATAGAAGCGCAGAAGTTAGATGTTCAATTGGAAACGATTAGAGTAGAAGGGAATGAAGATGGTCACATGGCTGACTATAACAAATATTTCGGGTAGAAAAAAAAATTAATAAAAAAATTAATAATAAATAAAATAAAATTTGGTTAGTTGATTGTTCATATTGATTTATGGGTTAAGTTGAGGCCCTTGTAAGTTTAGTGGGCGGCTGGTCAGATGGTAACGCTGTTCGATATTATTTTTTTTACCGTGGCGTAGACATGTAAAGGTTGGATATCCAGCTAAGAAGGTTTGGCAATATAGTGGGAATTGGCTGTAGAGCTGATTAGCGTGTCTGAAGGAATGATGAAGCTTGGAAATTTGAATTAAAATGTGTAGGGTTGATAATGCCAATTTACAAATGAGACCTTAAAAGAAGTTCATAGAATACGATATGCAATACCCCGATAATATTAAATATACTGTAATGGCGTGAGTATGATTAGTAGATGGGAATGGAAATGGGAAATCACAACATTGGTTATTCGGTGACTTGTTAGTCAAGTTAAGGTCGAGAAGTAACGAAATTTCTAGGTGGGCTATGGTAGCCTTGACCTATACCAGAAAAGAAAAGGGAGAGTAGTTCGAGGAGTGTTTTTCTGATACGCATGTCCAATATATATATATATATATATATATATATATATATTGATAGGATTGTTTGATTGCGTGATGCACCAATTTAATGCAAACATTAAAATTAAGTGGGGACAAGATATTCTTTAAAAAAAAATAAAAAAAAATCAAAAGGGATAAGGACTAGTAATTCTAGGAATTGTACTAATCGGTTATTCGAAATCTTGGAACTGGAACTCTAAAATCATAGGTGTTGTCGCCATATGGTGATCTGGATAATAATTGTTATCAAAGTAAAATAAGTCGTCAGTGCATGAACAATCCGTGGGGGAAACTGTGGTGATAGGAGCTAATAGATATTTGAACAGGTGGGTTAAACTTTTCCATATCCCTTTAGTTGCCCAAGTGAAAGTTGATACCTTGTTCCAGTCATGGATCAATGGTTTATCAGGAAATACGATTCAGGTGTTGGAAGATATGTTGAGGGGTTGTGCCATGAAAGTTTCGGGTAAGGGGGATGTTTGTGCAATGTTAATAAAATCTGTTTATGTTAATAACTATCTTGTCGTCAACCGTGGTGGCATCGCATAAAGTGTTATATGAAAATGATACAGGACTCCGATCTGATGGATTGAACTGAGATAGGGAAACGAAATTTGCGGGATATAAAAATAGCCCGATGTGACTACAATTTTACTGGAAATTGGAAGTTATTAAGATGTCATGGGACAGGGAGAATTTAAAATATCTTTGAGATAATATGTATACATGATATAATATCTTACAGTTAGTAACTAGTAATTATTAGAATGTATCGATTTCGTTGTGACTGGGGCGTATCTATGTCCTTTGAGTCGTATATATACGTGGATATATGTTTGAAGCATATTAGACAGGTGGAAACGAACTTGAAGCACGTGACCATGTCAGGGATTTGATAAAATGTGGAGGCATGAAAGGAATTCTTATAGATTATTTGTTTAATATATTTGAGTTGTAGTTATGAGAATTGGTGATATTTAGGTATTATGAAGGATATTGATAGGAGTATTAAAGAGTTGAGATAGGCATCGAGGTTAAGGATAGTTGAGCCATCTGTGCTTATGAGATTGGGGTTAAATGTTGAATGGAAAATATTGTTGCAACGGGCGACTAGAAAATGTCGGATGAAATGGATAAGTGCCGGTTACGACGGAATGAAATAGACTCAATGTACTGAAATATTTCCAGCATATAGTGTTGTTGCTGATTTTGATTTTATCAGAGTAGTACAGTAGAAGCAGTTAGGAACATGAGATTCTTTAACAATGGGTTATCCGTGTTAAGTGTAACCGACCAAGTGCACCTTGTTTGTTAGATGGTTATGATTTGACAAAAAGCTGTTGGTTATAAATTTTGGTGATTTGGGATAATGAGACCATATATGGGAAACAATTGTTCTAGAATCACATGAGACGAGTATAACTTTGTGATGCGACTTTGACGAATTAGTAGTCTGACGAAAATTAATGAGGTTCAGGAAGAAAGGGAAGTTAAGTCCAAAGTACATCGGACCATCTGAAATTTTAGACCGGGTAGGCACAACAGCGTATGGACTTGCGTTACCACCAGAATTATCTCGACTACACGACGATCTCTATGAATCGATGCTCCAAAAGTATGTGCCAGACCCTTCTCGTGTATTGACTTCGCAACCGATCGAATCGGGAATGGATTTGACCCACGTTGAGAAGTCAGTCCAAATCCTAAGTTGTGAAGACTGGGTGTTGCAAACAAAAAAAAATGGTTCTGTTAGTCAGATTGTTATGGCACCGTCATGCAGTGGAAGAGGCGACGTGAGAGTGAGAGGACGAGACAAGGAACAAATACCCGCATTCGTTCAATTAGGTAATAAACATTTCGGGACGAAATTTCTTTTAGGGGGGAAGGGTTGTAAGATCCCGACTTAACACGTACGTCATTTTAGTTATATTTTGGAGCAATTGGAAAAAATATGGGTGCCGAGAGAACAACCGGATCGGAGAGGGGAAGGATCGAGATTCATTGACGTGGCTAGCTAGGAATAAACCGATCCACCTAAAACATGCAATTGTGATCTTTGAAACATGGAATCGTGATCTTCAACGGAGGAAAAAAAGAAGAGCAGAAACTGAAAACAGAGGAGAGAGAGAGGGGAGGTTCGGCGGTCAGGGGGTGGTGAGATCCGACGATCGTAGGTGTGAGCTATTCACTCGGATCGTTGATCGATCGTCGGTGGTGCCGACGGTGTGAGGTCCCGTTCATTGCCAATGGTGTGGAATGCCGACGGGGTAATTGTCACGATTTCATTGGAGGTTGCCGTCGGTCAGTTCGGCGGTGGGCTATTCAGCAGCCGACGGTGGTGAGCGGGGTTGACGGTAAGCTTCCGGTGGCTGTCGTTGACGTTGTGATATGTGTGTTTATTTTCTGCTCTGAATAGTTCCTGTTCTTTTTTGTGTTGTGTAGTGCGTGTTCGTGGGTTCGCCGATTTGCCCGACGGTGACGATCGGCGGCGTTGGTGGCTCTGCTCCATCGGTACGTGTCGACTCTGCAGGGTGTGTGCGTGTTGTAGGCGCATGGAGGTCGCCGGAGTTTCCGTCGGAAAACTAGAGAGAGAGATAACAGTACGTGCATGGTGGGTGGGACGGTCGGCAGTGCATGGAAGGGTGTGGGTTGTTCGATTGATGGTGCGTGTGTCCGGTCGGTGGGACGGCGAGGCTTGATCGACGGTGAGACGTCGGCGACGGCGGCGCGACGGTGTAACAGGAAGCATGAATACAAACCAGGAAAAGAGAAAAAAAAAAAAAAAAAAAAAAAAAAGAGAGAGAGAAGAAGAAGAAAAAAAAATTTACGTAAACCCCCCTAATAAAAATCCAAATATCATTCTCACGACCAACGGACGATTCGAAGCAGGTAAAATCTAAATCAATTACCATTATTGTTAAATTGAAATAGTAGCAAACGAGATTATAATTTAGAGTGGTTAATTTTACTAATTTTTGTCACCATCCTTATTAACAAACGCGTGCAATAATTATTAACGAAACGAAATTTACCGGATATCAATTATTCGTAATAAAAAGTGGGTACGGGGGGGATTACAGAATTTAGGGCCTGCATTGCATGATTTGGTTATTTTACATAAAATATTAATTTAGGCTCTGTCGCTATTAGGTTCGCGGGCACCGGAGTACCGGTAGGGAATAAGCGGTTAAGTCTACAAAAATGGATATTCAGGTGAGTGTACTGTCTTCTTGCCAAACTATTTTTCTATAAATATACATGATGAAACATATGATTATTTAAACGGTATAAATTTATAAATGATATGGATCAAGCAGGATTTGGGTGAGTTGGTAAACTGGATTTTTGGAAGATTTCGATGGTTTCCAAAATGAAACTGAAAATGAATTTTTGTTGAATTTGGTAAAATCAGACGGTATTTTTTAAAAGGAAATAGAAAACATCTGTTTTCCTAAAAATGTCTGGTTTTCAAAAGGAAAATAAAGGGTCGAAAAGTAGTTTTGAAAGAATCAGACGTTTTCTCTAAAAAGAAAAGTGGGAAATATGCTTTTGGACTTTAAAGTTGGTTTAGAGGAAAAGAAATAGACGTGGTGATTTGACATTTATTGAGTTGTGATTCGATGATGCTGTAGTTGATTTGACGATGCCCTAGTGTTTATTTGTTTCGGTAGAGTGAGATTATTCGCTTCGGCGGAGTGATGTTATCCGCTACGGCGAAGTGATGTTTATCTGCTTCGGTAGAGTGATGTTAGACGTTTATACTGCGCAGTGATTATCCGCTTCGGCGGAGTGGGGTATTCGTAGGAAGGCATATCCTACGAATGGTACGGTACCGTTGTAAACTCCCGATCGTGAGGTTAAAACGATCACTAGGGCTGGCCAGTGTGTGTGTGTTGGAGGTGTGTGTTGAGATTGGTGCTTGAGATGTGGTGTTTTACGTATATTGGTAGGTTTGATATTATTTATTATGATGATTGGTATGATTTTATACTAAATGGATTTGGATGGAACTTATCTGTATCATTTTATTTTCATTGCTTATATACTTGTGCTTGATCCATACTAAATTGTGAAAATATTTAGAACGTATTAATATTTTAAAAATGTCTTACTAAGAAGGCAGTACACTCGCAGGTACAACAGTTAGGAGTCGGTCCCCTACAGGCACTAGGTAGAACTACGTGATGGAGTCGTATAGACGATTGAGAGGAGCTGTCAAAGGGAATTTAAATAAAAGGTCCATGAAGAACTACTTTTAGCCAGTATAATTTCGAGACGGGTGTGTCCCTCATAGTAGATGTTTGTATTATACTGTGGGTGTATATTGTCATTCTTTGGAAATTTAGAGATTGGTGATGTCATGTTGTAGTCACGCCAGCCTCGGGATGATGGGTGTCCGGGATGGGTTGTGACACTTATACTCCTGTTGCTAGACTAGAAGCAATTAGAATGGTACTTGCATTTGCATGTTCGTGTAATTTTAAGCTATATCAAATGGATATAAAGAGTGCATTTCTAAATGACTTTTTAGCTGAAGAAGTTTATGTGGAACAACCCCCGGGATTTGAAAGTGACAAATTTCTCGATCATGTATTTAAACTTCGTAAGGTTTTATACGGGCTCAAACAAGCTCCGAGAGCTTGGTATGAGAGACTTAGCCGATATGATCGAAAGTAGCTTTCGAAGGGGTATTTGTGATATAACACTATTTGTAAAGCAAATTGATTTTGATATCCTATTAGTACAAGTATATATTGATAATATCATTTTTGGATCTACTAATGAGAATCTTTGCCAAGAGTTTGCTAAGATAATGCAGATTGAATTTGAAATGAGTATGATGGGAGAGCTGATTTTTTTTCTTAGATTGCAAATTAAGCAAACCAAATAAATGATATTTATAAACCAAGCTAAATACACCAAGGAGTTGTTAAACAAATATGGCTTGGAAAGAGCTAAAGAGTATAAAACTCCCATGATAACAGCTACAAAAATTGAAAAAGACGATACGGGCAAAAGCGTTAATGAAAAGATGTATCAAGGTATGATTGGTAGCTTGTTGCATTTAACTGCAAGTAGACCTGATATTATGTATAGTGTTTGTTTTTGTGCTAGATTTCAGTCTTATCCTAAAGAATCGCACTTGACTGCAGTTAAGAAAGGGGACAACTGACCTAGGATTATGGTATCCTAGGGGGAGTGATTTTAAATTGATAAATTACTCCGACGGTGACTTTGCCAGTTGCAAAGTTGAGCGAAAAAGCACAAGAAGATCATGTCATTTATTAGGACATGCTTTGGTTTATTGGTCAAACAAGAAACAGAATTCGATAGCCTTGTCTACTACTGAGACAGAATACATGGCAGCTAGTAACTGTTGTGCTCAAATTTTATATATTAAGTAACAATTAAATGATTTTGGAGTTTGTATGGAGGAGGTTCCGATCTTTTGTGATAATAAAAGTGTTATATGTCTAAATAAGAATCCTACACAGCACTCACGAACTAAGCACACAGAGATTAGATATCACTTTATTCGTGATCACATTTAGAAAAGTGATATTATTATTGAGTATATTGATACTTCTGACCAGCTTGCTGATGTTTTTACCAAACCACTACCGGAAGATCAGTTTGTGAAAATCATTCACGGTTTGGGTATGGTTAGACATAATGATGTTGCCTAGAGTGTGTTGTTTTCTCCTTTCATACCTAAATTTGCTTTTGAAGATGACAAAGGGGAAGAAATGATTGATGTTTTATTTAGGGGGAGTATTCTAAAACTGTGTTTTAATAAAAAGAAGAAATATAAAAATTGTGCTTTATTGAGTATTTTTTAAATTGTGCATTATTGAAATATTCATTGTGACGCTTTAACAAGTTAAAGAACTCGTCCTCGGATTCAGGGGGAGTATGGTTATATTTTATTTTAAAGAAAACATCAAAATTAAATGTCATCATAAAAAATGGGGAGATTATTGATCCTAAAATTTTGATGAACAATTAAGTATTAATGTTTTAGTGGAACTAATGTTTAATGAAGTGTTTCAGTGATTTAAAGTTCCAGTAATGAAGATGTAAAATTGAATTGATGCTAAATGAATATGTCAAATGGAATGGATGCTTAATGAAGATATCAAGATGATTAAGAAGTATTAAGAGTTTGAAGAAATTAGGGAAAACAACTCAGGTAAATATTAACTGTTAATATCCCATTCAGAAACACACACATTGCACAAAATAAATCTTATCTTTTATGTGTGTTTTTGTTAAGTATATTTATTTGCTCCTATGTAAATTAAAAAGAAATATTTTTGAATGACTAAAATGGAATATAAGAGTATTTGTGGAGCTTATTTAAATATAAAAATGGATAAATGAGTGAAATCGTAAAAGAAAGTAGGTTAAAAACGAGATCAGAAAAGTGATTCAGAAGGAGGCAGTCGACTGAAGAGTCGACCGGAGAAAGAAGACGAAACATCCTAAATTGAAGAGTTGACTGACCGATCGACCTATGAAAACATTTGAATTCTCTGAATCTATGAGTCGACCGGTGGAAGCATGACAAACTCTCTGAATCTGTGAGTCGACCTATGCTCGCTACAGCGATGGTTTGGTTGCAAGCTGAGTTGGGCAGTCGACCGAATATGTTGTTTCAGGATATTGTTTAATCCGATTTCAAATCCAAAAGTAGTCGTTTTTTGTTAGGATTCGAGAAAGATTTCGGGGATATTCTTAATATTTAAGATATGGTTCACATACTAATTAAATCATTTCAATATGGTTCATTATATATTAATATTTCTCAATTTGGTAATTAAAATGGATTCTAAACTTATTTATTTTGATTGAGAAAAAAAATTGGGGGTTTAATTGAAAGATTCAAAAGATGTTTTTAAGTGAAATTGAACCTAAATGAAGCTCTTATGTTATAAGGGGTCTATAAGAGTATTTTATTGTCATGACACTTGTAAGCTAGCCATTAGGAGACTGATTACATGTACCTTTATATAGACCTGCGAATTTTCTAAGAAAAGCTAATCATTCTAAGAGAAAAAATCAGTTTATATTATTTTGAGAGAGCTTTTATAAGAATTATCATTCTACGATATTATGACTTATTCTAAGAGCGATTATGATAATCAACTGCGATCTATTCTTGCTGATACCGGATTTGAAGCTATATTGTTCTAATAATTATTTATGTGGATTCCAGGTGAGATATTTCCATATTATTTATTGTTTATTATTTTATTTTGAAAATTGATCTTAGAAATTATTTTTAATTTTTGAAGAAAATACTATTTCAAACAATTTCTTGAATCTGATTACGTGATCCAATTTGCTATCCATATTCTTGTTAAAATCAGATTTATATATATCACGTATTTCTATCATTAGTTGGGATATTAATTGAGTTTTTATTTGTTTGGGGTGGTAGAAGCTCCGAGTGAGATTTACTTATCAATTTTTGTATTGGTGAGTTGTGACGGATTAAATATCATTGGGGATATTTAATCAAAGGTAGCAGGGTTTTAGTCTCTTCCTGTAAAGAGATTGAGGTGGTGATTCTTCATAGATAAGAATTGTAATTTTGAGTGATTTTGTAATGGTTCAATCCTTACTAGGTAAAAGGATATTTTGAGTATTTTGGTGAGGTTTTGATTCTTGAGTCTAAGTGTTAAAAAGAATTAGGTTATTTTTTAGCCTGTAAAAAGTAGAGGTTTTCCTTTAGCCTGAGAAAAGAAAATTGTAAATGTTGATTTTGAGCCTGTAAAAGAATTGTTGTGCGGGTTTGGTTCCTACCTTTAAAGAAATCTTAGTTTTAGTGGGTGAGATCTCTGTGGAGTTCAGGGAACTAGATTAGCAAAGAATAGCTTGGTGAACTAGTATAAATCTTTGTTGTGCTGCTTTCTTAATTTATTTATTTTTATTATTTGGGTGTGCACTTAGATTTATTTTAATTCCGCTGTGGTATAAAGATAATAATTAATTTAGGCATAAAATTAATTATTTGATTTATCAAATTTTATTCTGATATTTTTTTAATTATCCAATTCACCCCCTCTCTTGGGTATTCTATTGGGCCAACATCATGAATTTGTGACTTTTTTTGGTTGTAGTTGATGGTTAGGAATTTATTTTGTCAAAGGGCATGTTATTTCCGACTTTATCGCGGAATTTAATTTTACAGTGGAAGAAACATCAGAAGTCATGGACTCTCTTAATTCGAGGAAGGTCGCCTAAGAACTTTTTGCTAAGGGCACGAGTTTGAAAGCGCTAGTAACGCGTCCCAATGGGAGATGATTTGTCTACACCAAATAGCAAACTTCTCGAAGATGGGTAGAAGTTGTTTACAAACGCATCCTCTAATCATAAAGGGAGCAAGACTGGGTTGGTTTTGGTTACCCCATAGGGTAGGAAATTGGATACGTGTTAAAACTTGGTTTCGAAGCCACCAACAATGAGGCCGAGTACGAGGTATTGGTTGCCAGACTATAATTGGCTAAACACGTCAGAGAAATCCACCTCTCTGTATTTAGTGACTCTCAGTTGGTGGTCAATCAGGTCAAAGGAAAGTATCAGGCCAAAGATAGCACTATGATGAGGTACCTTGATAGAATGAGAGATCTCTGGGAGAAATGGCCTACAATCAACATAACCCGATCCCTCGAGAAGAAAATCTCCATGTAGATGCTCTAGCAAATCTAACTTTTGCATTTATGTTAAAAAGCTCGCAGTGGGCTACGTTAGAGATCCTAGATACACCCAGTATTGACGGCGCGAACCTGGTCATTTAGGTGGAGAATTTGGAAAACTCCATGTGTTGGATAGATCTTATACTAGAGTACATCAAGCATGGGATCCTACCAAGTGACAAGGCAGAGGTAAGGAGGCTCCATTACGGATCCTCCAAGTATTGCTTGCTCGGATGAATACTGTACAGAAGGTCATTCCATGGGCCGAACTCTTGATGCTTGCATCCCAAGGAAACCCAATATGTCTTGAAGGAAATCCATGAGGGCATGTGTGGGAACCATACTGGCTATTGGTCCTTGGTGACAAAAGTAATTTGGAAGGGATACTACTAGAGAACATTTGGAAATAATGCTCAGACCTATGCTCAAACTTGTGACAAATGTCAAAGGTTCATCCCGCATCCGCAACTACCTCCAACAAAAATGACCCCCAGGAATAGCCCCTGGCCTTTCGCCCAGTGGGGGATTAACATTGTAGGGCCATTCCTTATGGGAATAGATCAATGGAAGTTCCTATTGGTGGGGATTTACTACTTTACTAAATGGGTGGAGCTGGAACCTCTAGCCACTATCACCAAGGAAAGGATCCGCAATTTCGCGTGGAAGAACATTGTTTGTCGCTTCGGGATCCCGAGGGTCATAATTGCCAACAACGGAAATCAATTCTATAATGACTTGTTCAAATGATTTTGGTACAGGTTGGGAATTCAGAACTACTTTTCCTCACCTAGCCACCCTCAAACGAATAGATCGGTGGAAGTGACCAACTGCACCATCCTCCACATGATAAAAACGTGACTCGACAAAGCCAAGGGGGCGTGGGCAGAAGATCTCCCAAGTGTCCTCTAGGCTTACTGTTGGCCCAGTAGAATACCCAAGAGGGGGGTAATTTGGGTAATTAAAAAATATTATCAAAATATACTTAAATAAATCAAATAATTAATTTTATGCTTAAATTAATTATTATCTTTATACCACAGCGGAATTATAATAAATCTAGTGCACACCCAAATAACAAAAATAACCAAAATAATAATGCAGCACACAAAAGATTTATACGGTTCACCAAGCTACTCTTGGCTAATCTAGTCCCCCGAACTCCACGGAGGTCGCACCCACTAAAAACAAGATTCCTTTAAAGGTAGGAACCAAACCCGCATAACAATTCTTTTACAGGCTCAGAATCAACCTTTACAATTTTATTTTCTCAAGCTAAGGAATAACCTTTACTTTTTACAGGGTAAAGAATAATCTAATTATTTTTAACACTAAGGCTCAATAATCAAAACCTCACCAAAACAATCAAAATATCCTTTTACCTAGTAAGAATTGAACCGTTACTAAATCACTCAAAAAATACAATTCTTATCCAGGAAGAATCACTACTTCAATCTCTTTACAAGAAGAGACTGAAACCCAACTACCTTTGATTAAATATCCCCAATGATATTTAATCCATCACAACTCACCAATACACAAATTAATAAGTAGTAAATCTCACTCAGAGTTTCTATCACCCCAGATACATAAAAACTCAATTAATATCCCAACTAGTGATAGAAATATGTGAGATACAGAAATTTGATTTTAACAAGAATATGAGTAGCAAATTGGAGCACGTAATCAGATTCAAGAAATTGTTTGAAAGAATATTTTCTTCAAAAATCAAAAACAATTTCTAAGATCAATTTCCAAAATATAAAATAATAAACAATAAACAATATGAAAAGATCTCATCCGGAATCCATAGAAATATTGATTAGAACAGTATAACGTCAAATCCAGTATGAACAATCATAGATCGCAATTGATTCACAGAATCACTCTTAGAAAAGCTCACAATATTGGAGAATACTAACTCTTATAAAAGCTCTATCAAAATGATATAGAATGATTAACTCTCTTAGAATGATTAATCTTATTAATAAAATTCACAGGTCTATTTAAAAGAATTTGTAATCAGTCTTCTAACAGCTAGTTTACAAGTGTCATGACAATTAAAAATTCTTATAGACCCCTTATAATATAAGGACTTAATTTAGGTTCAATTCACTTAATAACAACTTGCAAAACACTCAATTAAACCCCTAAAGTATTTCTCAATTAAATTAAATAAGTATAGAATCCATTTTAATTGTCAAATTGAGAAACATTAATATTTAATGAACCATATTGAAAGAATTTAATTAGTATATGAACCATATCTTAAATATAAAGAATATCATTAAAATCTCTCTAAAATCGTAACAAAAAAAGGCTATTTTTGGAGGTAAACTCGAATAAAACAGTATCCTGAAACTACGCGTTCAGTCAACTGCCCAATCGACTGGAAGATACTGGAAGTAACCCATACAGTTCATCAGTCGACCGCTCGGTTGACTCTTTGATTCAAAAAGTTTGTCATGCTTTCACCGGTCAACCGCTCGGTCGACTCGTAGATTCAGAGAGTTCAGTTATTTTCACCAGTCGACCTGTAGGTTGACTCTTCAATTCAGGATGTTTCAGCTTCTTTCTCCAGTCGACTCCTCAGTCGACTTTCTCCTTCTGAATCTCTTCTCTGATCTTGTTTTTAACTCACTTTCTTTTATGATTTCGCCCCTTTATCCATTTTTATCTTTAAATGAGCTCCACTAATATTCTTATATTCCATTTTAGTCATTCAAAAATATTTATTTTCAATTCATATAGGAGAAAATAATCATACTTAATAAAAACATACATAAAAGATAAAATTCATTTTGTGGCATGTGTGTGTTCCTAAATGGGATATTAAGAGTTAATATTTACCTAGGTTGTTTTTCCTAATTTCTTCAAACTCTTAATATTTCTTCATCATCTTGATATCTTCATTTAGCATTCATTCAATTTGACATCTTTATTACTGAAACTTTAAATCACTAAAACACTTGATCAAACATTAGTTCCACCAAAACATCAATACCTAATTATTCATCAAAATCTTAAGATCAACAATCTCTCTATTTTTTATGATGACAATTAATTTTGATATTTTCTTTAAAATAAAATATAACCACACTCCCCCTGAATCCGAGGACGGGTTCTTTAACTCATTTAGGCATCATAATGGAGATTTTACAAAACGTAATTTAAAAATACTCAATAAAGCACAATTTTTTAAATTTCTCCCTTTTGATTAAAACACAATTTTAGAATACTCTCCCTAAATAAAACAAATAAAACATCACTAATTTCTCCCCCTTTGTCATATTCAAAAACAAATTTAGGTAGAAGAGGAGAAAACAACACACATGTAACTCACTCTAGGCAAACATAAAAATAAGCTCATTGAATCAACTTTTAAAAATTAAAACTTATTTAATCTATTTTTAAGCATAAAACATTTTCTTTATAGATAAATATCACATCAACTCAATTTTTGAAAGAAATTTAAATTCATTTAGCATATCAAAACCATTTTCAACAAATACGATGTGGATCATCACTAGAGATAAAAATCTAACCAATTAGATCAAATCTAGGTAATTCATCAAAATCTAAATAGTAGCAGTCAAGGAAATCCAAGTAACCTAGATTAACTATTACAGACCAAAAAAAAATTTAGTTGTGGATCTTGTCTGAAAAACAACACATCAATAAGATCTAATGAGGGCTTTCTCCAGAGAAATGGTAGTAAAGTTCCATCGAACTAGTGATTGGCTGCTGCGGATATGGGACTCCTGGCTGAATCATTGGTCCAAGAGTCATCTGCTGATTAAATGGCGTTGAAAGAACTGCTCCAAATGGTCTCGCGCCTGATGGTCCTGCTGCAGTAGGTCCTCCAAAAGACTGTTGTGCCCCATACATAGGATGTCTTGCAAAGTGTGGATGGGCATTATACTGCTGGTAGCGCGTGAATACGTCACTACTTACTCTCGCAAGTATACGAGGTCTAAGTTTTAATATAGTGGATCTTTGAAGATCGGATATCATTCCCACAGGGAAAATGTGAATAATTGAATACCGCAATTTACGTAGTCTCATATTATCCTGACGATTCAATTAATTAGTTAAATTAAACTAATTAAAACTATTCATAAGGATTAATTCTAATTACACTAATTAACTAGGGATCGATTTCATTCACTTAGTACCTATTTGGCTTAGTTTAGTTATCAATAACGGTTATTATTACATCCAACAATCTTGGTATCTATAACTCACTCGCTTTCTCTTTCGAGTGAAAAGCGAGCGAATACATGACTTCGCATTGACGCCGAAATCCCCCTTGAACGCCTTTTTGAACACATAGCCACGTGAGTCTTGACCTAACCTCATAGATTACACATAATCCAACTCTCTCCCGGGTTATTGGATCGTTGCGTTGTGTTTATCCCTAGTCCGAATCCGGGGTTACCTCTCCTGAGTGTCAAACCCCGTATTCTCGATTTATCGTAATAAGCATAATAAACGTGAAATAACGGTAAGCACAATTGGAATTGGATAACAAACCATTAGAATAACTTATGTTCAACCAAAGAGATATTTACATGAATTACATCTAACCCTAACTAATCTCTAACTAAACTAACATGATCTTAACCATTACAATATTAAGTCAAGAGGAGATCATCATCATCAATAATAAATATTAAGTACAAAGATGGAAACAAGGAAATAAAAGCCAAATCTTAAAGCGAAGTAGTCCACTTTCACCAAAGAATAATCCTCCCGAGCTTCCTCTTCTCCATTGATGAACTTCCTCTTTTAGCTCTTCAAGAATTGGCCAAAATCACTTCCTAAAACTAATCTAATCTACTTCATAAATTATCTAATCCTATCTAAGGTGAAAAGGGCTCTTCAAATATCATAGGGCATAAGACAAAAAATGAGGAAGAAATGGGTTAAAGTAAAGGTTTGGAAAATCTCTTCAAAATATCTAAAATTAGATATTTCTCGCAGTCACCGCCTAGGCAGTGGTTAAGTCGGTTTAGGTTCTAACAGATCTTCGCCTAGGCGGAGGAATTTTCGCCTAGGCGGTGGTTGCTGGCACAAACATTCTGAGGGATCTCCGCCTAGGCGGTGGTTCAGCAATGCCTCTTCTCTGCCTAGGCGATGGAATTTCCGCCTAGGCAGTGGTCTTTATGCACCGAAACCTTGTTCTTCACGTTTTGTTCACCGTTTCTCCACCGTTTTCGCTTATTTATCAATTCTTTTCGTTCTTTCACCTATTTTACACTAAAACAAACTAAAACGAAATTAAATATAACTAATACGCTTAAAACTAAAAAATTCGGTTTAAAAGTAGATATGTTATTTCCACCTATCAAATACCCTCAAACTTAGAATTTTGCTAGTTCTCGAGTAAAACACTAACACTAAATTAAACTAACTAATGAACTAACTAACTAAAAATGAAAAACTTAAACACAAAAGAAGTACATGCATGTAAATATAAAGTTCAATCAAAAGGACCAATTTGTTTCTCTTTCAATATCCCTAAATCTAATCAAGTTCGGGAAATAACCTACACCAAGTAGTGTTCTAGAATTTCAACGACCAATATCAATAAAAACCATTTGAGATCCATTTGAAGTGTGTGTGTGAGAACTCAAATGCATAATTACGCACATATCGGATTGGATTATTCAAATGTTAATTTCATAACGTATACTGTTTAAGGATTCAGGAGAACTATATGCTTGATTTGGGTCTACTATCCACTAATGTAGGCTCAGATATTCACAGAGATCAATAGGGCTTCGTTTGGCTTTGGAGAACGACCACGGGTATTATTAGAATTGAAAATAGATAATCAGTTTAATTGATTGATACCTGAGGTAAAATCGCTTGTCGTTATCATCTCTCATGACCCCACACTTTTAGAGTACAACTCTGAATAAGAAGCAAATATCGTATGTATTCACTTGTCAAAAGAAACGAGAATAAAAACTATATTCACATAGTTTTTTTTTTTTTTTTTAACACATTCCTAAATTAATTCGAATTATTACAGTTTTAGGAGTGTACAAAAAGAAATTAGAGAAACACACCCCCAAACTTATTCGAATTTATTAAATTTTAGGAATATGTAAAAAGAAATTATAGAAACACACCCCCAAACTTATTGTAGGAGCGTGTAAGAAAGACGAAAGTGACAAATGAATACACCAATACCGAATCAATAAAAAATTCATCCGAAACCAGACCGCTCACTTGATTTCACTCAATTTGAAAATTAGGCTTAGCGACATTGGGTTAGGAAAAATTTAAATGAAAAGAATATTTGAACATTTTTAGAATTGATTACGCTATTGGCTTCGATAAGGAAAATAAAGGATGAAATTTTTCAGGTTAACTACAATGGTTCAACCGAAAAAATGACGGCCTAAATCACGTCTCCGGAATTACCTTACCTAGGATTTCGCCTCAAGTTTTTCTCAAATCAAGTTCTAGATTCCTCATTTTTGTCATGAACTTTATATTGAATAATCAACGTCTAATTGTTCAGATTATTATACATTGAGTCCGAATGTCGTGCGGTTTTAGGATCGAGATAATTTTTATCCAATCGACATGTTAAGTACACAAAACACACATGGAAGGCATTACCCCCGACCTCAATATGCAATTAGGGGATAATTCTCATCATCGGGACTTGACCCAAATAAAATCAACAACTAAACATGCAAATACAACTTTATACATACAAAATTCTAAACTGAATCTAATACTAACATATATTAATTAATCTAACACTACACATGCAAAAACAAAAATTAAACTAAACTAAACTAAAAATTAAAAACTAAAACATACATTAAAACAATAAAATACATACATAAACATAATTTTGTACATTAAAAAATTTGCATTTTGTTCAAAAAAATAATAATGGTTCATCCTTTTCTACAAAAAATCAAAATGGATGAAGTTCTACTAAACTAACATCCATTCCATACCAATACATGCTTGAACAAAAGTAGTGTTCCATAATCAGCGAACCCAATAAACATACAATATTAATGCAAACAAAATGGGTTGAACACATACCTAGGGAATAAGACGTAGAAGTCTTATTCCCTACTGTCCACCTGACGAGGAGTCATCACCATCATCTCGTTGGAAATGAGAGTGTGGTTTCTGTAGCAGATGGCACGGATGACATTGGAGGGTAATCACGCATCTCAAGGCCGAGGCCTTCGCAAATCATCCGTTAGACTTGATCTTGCTGCCTCGAATATTACTCTAGGAAAGAACCGATCTCATATTGGTTTTGGAGGACGATCTGAAGCTTATTGTATACCCTCTCCTGAGAGTTTTCATTTCGGGCTTCAAAAGGTCCCTCCGTCTCGTCGGTTGGCTTTTCCCCTTCTTCAAGCTCGGGCTCAGCTATCTCTTGCGCCCTAGTCTTCCACATACGATTTATCTTTGATAGATCTAGAGGAACTATAGGGTGGCAAAGGTTTCCCCCGGATACCGTCACTCTAGCTAATCGAAAAATGTGGGTTAAAAGTGACGGAAACGGGAGTCCACCCTTTACCGAATTCGCAGTGTGCATGATCGATGAGTAGATCAAGAACCTAACGTTGATTGCTTTTCTGGTTTAAATTTTGTAGATCAACCCATTTTGTTTGCATTAATGCTGTATGTTTATTGGGTTCGCTGACTGTGGAACACTACTTTTGTTCAAGCATGTGTTGGTATGGAATTAATGTTAGTTTAGTGGATGTTCATCCATTTTGATTTTTTGTAGAAAATGATGAACCGTTATTATTTTTTTGAACAAAATGCAAAATTTTGTATGTACAGAATTATGTTTATGTATGTATTTTATTGTTTTAATGTATGTTTATTGGGTTCTCTGTCTGATGTCCGAGAAGAAAGTGAGCGCTCAGGAAATTTTGGTGCGAAGAAATGGGCTAGAAATGGAGGGCTATTTATAGGCATCCTGTCCGACCGATCCATCATGCTATCAAATATCAGACAGCGCCCTGATTCTCGCGCTCGTCGAAAAGTGTAGGCCACGTGTCGCGCACCTAGAAAGTTACAGTAAGGCATCTCGAGGAAGCTAAGCGATGACCAACTAGGCTCTTCTCCAACACCGAGCAGGATCTCCCCGAGAACGAAGAGCCGTCCCTCATCAAAACCTGAGGAGAACATGACCCATAGCATCTTATGTACACATCAATACTAGGGGCTGAGGGCCAACTGATGAGAGAAAAAATCGACCACCTCCAAGTCATTCTACCTAAGCATAACACGTAGACCAAATAAATAACATGTCCTGGGACATCGACAGTGTGGGTGGCAAGAACTGCTTTTCTGGTCGACAAAGTCCCTAGACCGACCTTCCAAGCTCAGCAAATTCAGATCAGTCAATTATCGACACTTGGATAGTTATGCCCATAAATCTTCTACAATTAAGGGATGTTCAGCCGACGATACCCTGGATGGTGTACCCACCTCAGCATTCGTACTCGTGTCTAGGCCGGTGCATCTACTATTTTGACAGCACAACCCATGGAATTCTCCATCAACACTAAAAAGTCCAAAACCATGGCTCTAATCCCTTCACGCGCTCTTTTTCTCTACCACGCTTTGTGTTAAGGTTGATAACCGAGCTTAAGGCCCCTAATATCTGAAACGCTGATTAGCTTTTCTCTTATAAAAAGAAAGGTGAATAGTGACGAAAGAGGTAATCGTTTCTAAAATATTCAAAGCATTCCTATAATTTTACTCCCCGAGCTCTTATTCTTACGCCGGAGGGACTTCACCGGGCACAACCCCGATGGGTCCTATGCACTTGGAGTTCAGGCCGGACAGCGCCTAGGTCAGCTCGTTAAAGTGTAGATCCAAAGATAAAGACCCTACAGAATTCCCTTCATCGAAAACAATCTCCAGATCACCTATAACTCTCTACATGGATTCTAATTGGACCACACTGTAGGTGTAAACCATTTTCCAACACCAACAGTAATGATTCCAATAAAATGGATAGTAAAACTATCAAATCTAAACCAAAAGTATTAAATGTAACATCACAAATACGAACAAATTCGGATCCAAATTTCAATAAAATATTTAGAACGTAAATTCATTAAGACAAATATTTAAAATCAAAATCATTGTTTTACAATCTTGAACAAAAAATAATTGAACAAAAATGAAATTACATGGATAAATTCTATTAAATCCTAAACCGATTGTTGTATTTTGCTGCTCATGGAGTTTCGAAATACTATCATTTCCTCTTCCTCTTTGCTTCGTAGCTCAAAATTGCAATGTAGTATTTGTGTAAAAGTAAAATTGTGAAGAAGATGGGCAAACCCAAAAGAGAAAAGAATGAATAAAAAATAGATCGGCAGTCACCCACAAAATGCAGAAATCCTCTAGTAATTGCTGAAAACTCCTCTAATTCTCATTAATTTACCCATTAAATGGCCATTAAGCAGAGATGCAGCCAGTCCATCATATTGCGCCCCTAGTCAGCACTCAGCAGCCTGGCCTGATCCGGGTCAAGCCGGTTCAAGAGTTGAAAGGGGGGATGTCTGTTTTTTTTTTTTTTTTTTTTATCATCATTTTTTACTATTTCTTTGCATTTTTTTTTTTTTTTTATTTCTTTATTTTCAAGTTTATTCCTGCAAAAATAATAACTTGTTTTATTACTAATTAAAAATTGATAAAAAAAATTAACTAACAAAATTATAGATTTATGATGAAAATTTGATTAAATTAGTGAAAATTTCCTCGGGGGTGTGATTCTTGGAGAGAGTTTCTCTCTGGAATATCAACCATCGTTTTTCTCTCTTAGCTAATACTTCATAATACTACATTGACTTCTTTGTTTGAATTAGTGAAAAGTGCTCCCGATGTGCGTAAATTATTTTGGGCATATCTTGTCGTATAATTAAAAATAAAATAAAAAAAATCTTCAAAAATAAATAAATTATATTTCTAAGGATGAATTGCCTTTTTAACTCCTTATATTTTAATTTTATTTTATAGTCACTACTTTAAAATCCTACACTGTTAGCTATCATTTCCTTTTATTCTTGATTAAAACGAGAAAATTTTATTTTTATTTAAAAAAATAAAATAATCTATGTGTAACTCTTGTTTTAATCTAAATAAGTATTTTAGGATAATTAATTGAAAAACAAACATTTAGTACTCTCTTTAACTCTATTTTTTTTCTTTTTTAATTTATTTTTTCAATAACGATAAAAGAAAATAAAAGACAAATTTGTTTATTTGATATAAATTTTTACTAATAATTTAATAGACTGAGCAGAATTACCCCCCTCCATTTTTACTAATAATTTAATAGAATAAGTACAATTTGCATGTCTGTTTGTAAAACAATTAAAAATGTAAATGAGTTTTCAGAAAAAATATCACTTTCAAGAAAGAAATACAAGTGGTTCTTAGACCCAAAAAAAATTAAGCAGACTCATTTTATAAAAAATTAAGAATGACCCATTATATATATATATATATATATATATATATATATATATATTGGTTCACAAAGTATACCATCGTTTTGAGGAATGGATTGATTTGCTTCAATAGACAAATAGATGTGTAGATTTTCTTGTGAGAAAAGGAGCAGGCAGATTGTGTGCTCAAAATCCTTGAGATGCCGACAACGGATTTGGAGGATATCATCTTTAAGGAAATGGACAAAGTACCTTCGATTTGTGCCCAGAATGAATTATTTTGTTTGCTTGTTTTTTATTCTGTAATTTTCTTATTTTTTGATCTACCCCCAAAAAAATAAAAAAAAATATACCACACTCTCCTCAATCACCTTGTGACGACCCTCCTACTTCCCTTACGCTGCCACCACTGCATCAACGCCTCCACCATTGCCCTCACTTACCCTCACATTGCCATCACTACGCCGACGCCTCGATCACCGCTCCGACACCTCCAATATTGCTCCTCGAACACCACCTTGTTGCCTCCACCATGCCTATTGCCAGATATAATTTTTAAATCTGAAAATTCACCATATCTGATTTTCAAATCTAGAAATTCATTGCGCCGGTTGCCTCAACCACCACGTGACGTCTCTACCATCCACCACCATCGGTGATGATTTTTGCACATTTAATATTTTTCAGATGTAAATTCTCGTAGTTGGTTTAATTTTAACAAATTCAATATTAATAATTCTTGAATTTGCTTGATGCACAGTCAATTTATACACAGCGGTTGCAATAGCGATAATATTTTTTTTTGTGATAACCGTGATTTTGTGGGGTACTAGAATATGTGCATTCATACAAAATTAAAGGTAAAATCATTAGGAAAATGAATAGTCAAGCCAAGATTCATAGTATGAAAGAAGTCAAAAGACACATCTTGACCCACATTTATATTACCACATAATATATAATTGGAAAAAAAAAAAAAGCTTGATCATGATCATCATTAGCGGAATTACGAACCCAGTTGATGAAGATGTTCAGCGATTGAATGGGCCTTCAGGATCGAGTTGTTTGCAGAGATCGAGATACGTGAGGAAGAGAAGCCGATCTTTGGCTCCAGTCTTGTGATGACCGTTGTGTTTGCAGAAGAATCTGAGCTGATATATGTTGCAGTTTCCGAGTTGTTGGCCGAGGAGGAGGAAGAGCCAGTTGATCTTTCTTTTCTTCTCGGCGATGGCCGGCTTCACGGTGTTCTCCTCCTTGCAGAACTTGCAGGTGAGAATGGGCGGGTTCATCCACGTCGTGGGAGCGCGCTCGTGCATGCACTCCTTGTAGACGATGACGTAGGCGGCGACTTGCCGGAATTTTTCAAGTAGATCGTACTCCATTGTGTACCGGCGCTCGCACTTCCTGCACTTGACCTCGCCGGAGATCTTGGTGAGTTTGTGGGAGAAGAGATAGTTGATGTTGTGGATGGTGGCGCGGCGATCCGTGGCCCAGGGGTATGGCGGCTCGATGGTCTCGCTCTTCACTCCGGGCGGGTTCTCTACGGGAGGCTGCAACGGCTTCTGGAGGCTAACATCGTGTGAGGCCGTACCGACAGGGTGTGGCCGTGGCGGTGCCGGAGGCGATACAAACAGCGGTGTCGCCGCTGCAGCCGATATCGGCGCCGGCGCCCGCATCGTCCGTAGTTTTGTCCTTTTCTGCGCAGGCTGACCAACACGGAGAGTAAGATCGGGAGAATCTCCGTCTTCTCTCAGACCTCCGCCGATTTCCCTCTGGTACCTCGTAATCTGACCTACTTTCCTATTGCTTCTCTTCCCCTTCGACGATCGGAACTTCACCATGGCTTGATCTCTCGTTCTGCTTCTCTACAGCCGCAAGTAAAATAGAAAAACAAGATATAGAGAGAGAGAGAGAAAGCTTCAAATTCGAGAGATGGTAATACGGTTCAAAATGACTGTTTACGTCCACATATATAGAGCTAGAGAGAGAGAGAGAGAGAGAATATGCTCGAGCTAGACGTTTGGATTTTATTTATTTTTCGAATTAGATCCCTCTAGTTTAGTGTTTTCTATTGTGTTCCCTATACTTTAAAATATTATACTTTTCTCCGATATATTTATGATAAATTGAAAAAAATATTCTTTCTTGTGAACGGATGTGGAAAAAAACAGGTGAAATTAAATTGTCATTCTAAATATTACATAAAATTGATAAAATTATTTTTTATTTTTATTTTAAAAAATTAGAAATTATATTTTCAGAGGTTTTTGGTCAACAACCACGAAATTAAAACCGTAATTCATGCAATCCAAGAGCTTTTGTGATACATAAAAATAATTTTTTCCATGTAAAAAATTACAATAATTTTTATGGCCTATGATAATTTTTGGACTTTTAACAATAATTTTAAAATTCTAGAAAAAAAATACTATACGCATGGTCTATATAGTCTAAAATTTTAATTTCGTGGATTGCTCACTAAAAATTCTATTTTAAAAATAAAATAAGAGGTTTTTTCCCACTAATTAAGAGGGGAAGGAGGTGATATGTAAAGATTTAAAACAAAAGGGGTTAAAACGAAGTAAAACCAAAGTAGAAGAGGGCAAAAAGGCAATTAACCTTTTTCTTTTTTATTTCTCTTTTATTTCCATTTACTCTCTCTTCTAACAAGCTTGCCGAGAACGAAGGCGATCGTCGGCGAGAACAAACTCGAGCGGGAGACAAAAAATTCAAATTATAGAGAGATATATAGAGGGAGCTTCATATTAGGGTTTGTTTATTATACATATCCTGTATCTCAGATAAGTTTCGTCACGGCGGCGAGTGGAGCCACATTCCTGCCCTTCGGGAGGGGCATTGCCAGGCGTAAGGTGGATTCGGCTCCATCATACTGTACTGCAATACTAATCAACGGAAACCATTTGTCCGTTTCTAACCACTGAAGAGATAATGCGCACTAACGCTAACAAATTCTGTTCATCTCTTACCAGATTTACACACCTGGGTAAGAAGTCTAGCGAAAATTATACTTTTGACCCCCTAAGATTTAAAGATAATTTTGGATGTTAAATGTCACACTATATTTAATTTTGAGGGGATCAAAGTGTAACTGATTCAATTTGTTAATGGGAATGCAATTAACTATAGGGTTGTCCCATTTTTACATTATCTTTATAATTGTATCTCATTGTCTTTTTCTGGCAAACAGGTCGGAAGATTTACGCACTAGTCCCCTCTTTAACACCCATGTCGATGAATTGTATTTCATCTCTCAGCAAATATTAAGCTCAAACAAGGTGGTTGTTTCATTTTGTTTTCAAAATACACCTAATCTATTAAGTAGTTTTTGTTATCAAATAGGCTGATAATGGGGTTTAAGTAGTGCAAACGTATTTTGACAGAGTTTTTCCTAGTAAAATATGATTACCTTTGTCCAACAATGTCTCCCTTGTATTTATAGGCATGGATGACTTGTTGGTCATGTCCTTGTTGTAAGCTGGGAAATTCCCCCCAATCCCCCACGAAAATCACAGGATTGAGGGGTTAACGCACTGTGAACGCACCATCAAATCTCTTTCCTTATTTGGTGGGAATCATAAGTGACCCCGAGCAACCGGTTAAGATCCAAGTTGGGGGCACTTGGCTAGGAAACACCCCGACTGGTATATCTGCAAGCAAAAAGGAATAGGTTGAAAGACAACACACTAATTCCCTCTGTGACACCCAAATCGACAAGTAGCACCCCAGTCCATTGTACTTCATCTATCAGTAAGTTTTAAACTCGAACAAATTTTGAAATAATATATTGTCGTTCAAATAATTCAGTTATAACTTTTTATTTTTTTTAGTTACTTAAATAAGTTTTTAGTTAAAAGTAAAAAGGAGTGGTTACTGAGGAGTCCTTATAAGATGACAAAACTACTGAATACACCTTCTTAAAAAACATGTTACAAATTAATCCATTTTTTGTGATAATTTTGTCCTTCCGCACTTCTAAATATAACACAAGATCGTGTTATATTCACCAACCAGATCTGGAACTTTTTAGATTTGAAAAATCCAGATCTGAGGAAGCGATTAAGAGAGAGAGAGAGAGAGAGAGAGAGAAAGAAAAAAAAAACATGGGGAACGATGAGCACAATGGCAAACGAAGGACAATCGATTTGCTGGCAAACAATGCAGCAAAGAAAGAGCACAACGACGAGCATGACGGCAAAAAGATAGATCACATATTTGAAAATTTGAGAATTGCAGATCTAGAATTTTTCAGATCTGAGAGAGGGTATGACTGAGAGAGAGAGAGAGAAAGCATGGTGAACGGAGAGCAGAACACGATGCCCATTCAAAATGTAGAAGGGTAAAATCATCCAACGAAAATTTCAAGGTTGAAATAAGGACTTTTGGGTAACATATAACACTAACTGAAGGACTATCTAGACTTTTCGATAAATTTTCCAAGTTAAAATTACTTACATTTAGGTCTTTTTTCCCCCGATTAATGATAAAGATTAATAGAATGTAACGAAATGCATGAATTGTTGTTGAAATGTTAACAAACTAACTAAGTGCATGACGAATTCATACATTTTTTATTGGGTTTCGCCCTCATTAATATTACTAACAAAGTGCATGACGGATTCAAACAACCTGTATGACGGACATTGTTGATGATGGTTCCTGGTTCCTAAATCCTATCTTACATTTAATAAATTCTAATACTGAAATGAACATAAGGGCTATGCAGCCTCCTGATTTTAATCTCATTGATAAACCCCTTTGGATGCCAAATAACTCCCGTTATTTTTCTATTAAGTCAGCATAGGGTTTCCCTGAGAGTGAGAATATTGTGCCCGATAATAATTGGAAATTGAAAATCCCTCAAAATCTTAAATTTTTCTTTTGAAAGATTTTTCATAAAAGACTTGCTACAAATTCTTTCCAAGTCTCTCGGGGAGTGGATGTTTCTAGCTTTTGTCAAAGATGTTGTTGGCCAGGGTTTTGGCAATAATTGTCCCATGGCGGAGGCCCGGGTATGGGTCAAGTCACAGTTGAATGTCATGGGCGCTTATGTGTATTGAATGCACTATAAGGTTAGGGTATATGTCTTGCCTAACACCAATTGGTTTTAGGATAAGTGGTTGCGTCTGAGGTCCTACAAGTGGTATCAGAGCCAGGGTCATGGGTTTGATTCCCAACGGGAGCAATTGCTGAGGGGGAGTTTGTTAGCTAGGGTTTTGGCAGCAAGTATCCCTTGGCGGAGGCCTGGGTGTGTGTCAAATCACAGTCGAATGTCGTGGGCACTTGTGTGTATTGAATGCACTATAAGGCTAAGGTATATGTCTTTTCTAACACCAATTAGTTTTGGAATAAGTGGTTACACCTGAGATCCTACAGATGCCATAGTGAAATTGAAGATATTAAATATGCTACTCGCACTTGTCCTAAAGCTAATTTCATTTGGACTCAAGTTAATGGTTCTATTTTTAGGTACAACCCCATTTCTCTTGATATTTGGATTTGGATTAAACATAATCTCAAAAAAAAAAAAAATAACTATCTTAATCCTTTCTTTTATCTTTTTGTTGCTATCATTTGGGAAGTTTGGAAGGATAGAAATAAAAAGGTTATTGAAAGAGTGAGTAATTCTCATAGCTCAGTTCTTGTGAGAATTGCTAGCTTATCTCAAGATCTCTCTAAACTTTATTGGAAACAAATTTCCTTAATGGTTTTAATGTTTCTCTTTCTTATTGGTTTCCTCATAAACTAGGATTCTTGAAGCTCAACACGGATGACAGTGCCTAGGGTGATCCTGGAAAATGTGGTTTTGGTATTTTTTTAAGGGACAACTTGGGTTCGTGGCAATTTGGTTTCTCTGGCTATATTGAAAGTTGCATAGCTCTAGAAGTGGAATTCAGAGGTCTTATCATGGGAATCAAGATTTCGTCTGGAAGGGATTATCCGAGAGTTCAAATAGAGACAGACTCAGCAAATGTTATTTCCTTGATCCAAAACCATTGCCCAGAAAATTATAGATTTAAGGAGTTGATTGAGAAGTGTAGGAGTTTACTCACTAATAGTAATTATACTCTCCAATTCATTCCTCGGGAAACTAACAGATGTGTTGATATTCTGGCCAAGAGAAGAGCACAGAAAAATTACAATCTTCAGATTCTTGAGACGCTAATTACGAACATGGAAGACATTATTTTCCAAGAGATGGATAAGAGAACCTTCGATTTGTCTGATCGTTAATCTTGTTTTCTTTTGTTTTTTTTGGTTCTTTTCTATTTTTGAATTTCATTTCTACCAAAAAAATAAATACTATTAACTTATTAACTTTATCAATTTTTCCTTTTTCACACCAAATGCCATAGTAATTAAAAACCTAATTTTTGGTGCCAAGTCTATTTTTTTATTTTTTATTTTTTATTTTTATAATTTTAATTTTTTATCATTTTTTTGTTATATCCAATTTTTTGTATGTTTGGATGTAGCAACTCTCTCATATTAGAGTAAATGTCTTACCTACCTCTCCAAACTGTCTATCTGGAAAAAAAATCCTACTTTGAAAGTTTTTCCAGTGAGCATGCCCCATCCAAATGTGGTGCCAATAACTTGGGCTATATATAGGGTGTTGGATTATACTTCTTTCGTTCGTCATAGGCGTTGGTTGCATCAGAGGTCCAGACGTTTGATACTGTCCGACGAGTACTAGATGGATGAAAGATCTCCATATATATATATCGCTAGGATGATTATTCAGCTCAGTCAAGAGAGTAGGAAGGTTTTTCGTCTTTTTTTCACAGACGGAGCTAACCTGTTCATGCTCAAAATTTGTCAACAAATAAAAGGTGGTGGAAGCGGGTTGTTGTCACCAATCTGGATATTTATGAAAGGCTAAGTGTATGATTTGTTCACCGATGCCTTTAGAAAGACCAGTCGTGGTCTTCCCCAACAACAGTTTATGGACTATCAGATAAGTGATTTAGTCTACTGAAGATATGAGGTGATGACCAGGGTCCTGAAAAACGAACAAATGGAGTATAATAGGTCATCCGTGGGCAGGACAACAACTCAACCACGGGTCTCTAAGAGATTGCCAGGATGCACAAACAACCCTCATCAAATATATTTAGCATTAAATAAATTCACGAGTTATAATTTCATAAAAAATTCAAAAAAAAATAAAAACATTAATGCAAAATAAAGTGAAAATCATTGGGAAAATGAATATTCAATATAAGATTCATAGACTTGACCCAATTTTATTTTACTACATAATTATTAATTAATGGGATAATGGCTTTTTTGATCCCTGACAAATGGGTCGGGTGCTCAGTTGACCCCTCATATTTGGAAATAAACACATTTGATCCCTGACATTTCATTTTCGTTTTAAGTTAGCCCCTCAGTTAAGTTTTCTATTAATTACTATAAAATTACATTCATATCCTTTAAAATTTTTTTGGGGTCATTTTATTTTCTATCTAAAACTTAAGAGGCAAGTGCTTATTTTGGACACTATTCATCATCAGCTTCCTGAACCCAAACGATGGCTACCACCTCCCTCACCACACCATCGATGACCACCACTATCTCTGATCTCTCTCTCTCTCTCTCTCTCTATATATATATATATATATCTTCTCCCATCTCATCTCTCTCTCTCCCTACCCGAACCCACTACTCTCTCTCTATCACAATACCCATTTTTTTAGGTAGATCTTCGCAAACCACTTAGTCCCTCAACATATCTAGGCTGATTGAAACTGAAATAGGCAACGGGGGTAAGCCTTGAACACTCGTATAGCATCGCAACTTGAGAAACAATGGCAAAATGATCAACGACGCCAGTGGTGAAACCCTTTAGAGCGACGCATAAGCGACAAAACCCAAAACAACTCTCTGCTCAACGATGCCCTCTTCAGATCTTAAAATGGTGGTCGGATGGCAAGGCAAATCCGAACCACCCCTATGAAGAAATTATCTCACCAAGGTTTGAATCAAAGAATGATTGAAGCCAAAAGAGAAAGATCGGAATAGCCTGAAAGCAGCTTCCAAAGATTTTCTATAAAGAGAAGCTCTCGTTTTTATCACAAAACCCATTTCAATTGGGCTTAAGGAACTTTACCATTTTTGTTGTCGCCAGTGAAGAAGTTAAAAACACGAGACACAATCGTCACACAGAAATACCACCATCTCTATATCCTCCACCATCGCGATGTCCATATCTGTATCCACCACCATATCCGTATCCATCTTCACCGTATCCACTGCCATCGTGACGACCACCTCCACCATATCCACCACCACCACTATAACCGTCACCACATTCGCGACGACCATCGGGAAAACCACCACCTTCATTCATCCCCTAAGCTTCGTATCTGAAGATCGGCGGTGGGTTGGATCTTAGAGCTTCAGATATGTAGATCCGAGCTTCGGATCTACAATTCCAAAGCTTTTGTTTACACAGCATGATGGATTGCTGAGAGAAGAGAGAAGAAGACCGCTGAGAGTAGAGAGAGAGGGTTGTATATGTGTTGGTGGTGTCGGTTCGCCGTTGGTTTGGCGGTGGTGGTGTTTGGATCGACGGTGATAGAAGATAGAGGAATGGTGGTCAGCAAAATCCTTCAAGTGTGAAAGGTGCATGGAGGATGTTGTAAAAAAGAAAAAAAAAATACAACTTGGCCCCCTAAATTTAGAATAATTAACAAATAGATCCTATTAAATTACTTTAAATAAAATGACAAAATTATCCTTATTTTTTAACTTGAAATGACAAAAATTCTACTTACACGTTGACCATTAATATTGATCTAACAGAAGGGCCAATTTCAAATTAAAATGAAATATCAGGGATTAAATGTGGCTATTTCTAAATACGAGAGGGCTAATTAAACACCTGAGCCATTTGTGAGGGACTTAAAAAATTATTATCCCTTAATTAATACAAACATATTTCAATGAAATTTTAATTTGGAACGCAGTGATGAAGATCTTCAGTGGTGGAATTGACCTTCAGGATCAAATTGTTTGCAGAGATCGAGTAAGGCGAGGAAGAGGAGCTCTCCGAGGCTAAGATTGGATCCGTCTGATGGTACTGGACTGTACTCGTTGGAGGCCGTACCTACCGTATGCACCAGTTGTTGTGCTGGAGGCGAGATGAACAACGCTATCGCCGCCACAGCCACCACCACTACAACCGCTATCGTTACCACCACTACCACCTTTGCCTCTACCACCACAGCTGGCGCCACCGCCTCGTCTGTTGCCTCCCCCATCATGGATAGTCATTGCTTTTTCGTCGTAGGTGGACCAACACGGAGAGTCAGATCGAAAAAGTTGTGGTCTTCTTCGTCAAGATCCGACCCCGCGGTTGGAGAAACTCTACCGTCCTCTCCGTTGTGTCCCGCGTCATTCTCGTTCCACGGGACCTGAAACTCTCCACCGCTCGCATTCAGGTCGATCCCATTCTCTCCGTCCATGTCCCTCTCGTGCCTTGGGATTTGACCTTCTTTCTTGTTACTTCTCTTCCTCTTCAACATTCTGAATGGCATCGAGAGAAATATCTAGATAGAAAAACTAGAGAGAGAAAGCTTCAATTCAGTGGATCAATATGGGGCTTCAACTTCAGTGATTCAATATGCCTGCATAACGTACATATACAGAGAGGAGACAGAGCGCGAATTTGTTCTTTTTGGATTTTAAAAAATAAATTATATATATATATATATATATATATATATATTTCATTTTTTTTCATTCAACCTTGAAATCTTATATTTTGTTAAATGTTTTTTTTTTTTTTTTTTATCTTTTCTTTCTGATTAACGAAATATGTGAAAGTATGGGTTTTTCTGCATGATCTCAATTCATCCAACTCATTTGGTACAATACATTTTTAAGAAATTCAATAATTATATCAAAAGTCCAAAGTCACTATACGTGTCATAAAAGTTGCTGCAATTTTTATATGGAAACATTATAGTGACTTTCATATAACACGATAACTTTTCGCTTCTAAAAATAATATGATAGTACGTGAATTGTATGAACAAAAATTTTAAATTTATAGACTCTTCACGAAGAACCACTTAGTGAATAGGTGAAGTAGATAAAACTAATGTATATTGTATTTTACTTTTATCACCACGTATAGTGGAATCACCTCCTCTTTTATGGGGGGGCTTTGCCATATTTAATTTTAATCGATTATTTTCTCATAATTTGTTGATGCTCAAAATAGGTCAATAGATAAAGAATAAGAGAACAAAATCCTCTTCATCGATCCGGGTGCCAAATATAGGATTGATGTCTGACCTGATCATCAGTACTTGTAGAAATACCAGTCAGAATATTCCTAGAGAAATCTCCTAGGTGTGAGAATAAGCATCTGAACTGAATAAACGTAACAATTTGGGATAAGATAAATGTGATACCTGAGCCTTTAATGACGGTGGACATTTACAAGAGGAGGACTCCGACTTAGGGTGGACCTCGAGACTGGTAAATCAAGAGAATTAGCCCTAATCATGTCTAATTAGCGCGTAATCCGGTCTGATTAGGAAATGACCCTGGAAAAAAGTGGTGACCCTCTGGGCCAAGGCCCGAGTTAGGCCCAATGAGCCCAACCACTTGGCCTAAAGGATCTAGTTTACGTAACCCAATGGTGGAAGCCCAACCAGGTCCAATAGACAGATCCCAAATGACCTAAAAGTGATTTGTGGGCTTTCTAGAGAATAATCCAATATGCCGAGGACTAGGAAGGCGGGAAATATCCAGGAAAGCATAGGCATGAGGCAAAATAGATCGGCCAGATGCAAGGCAATAACTCAACGTCGTGACAACATGAGGTTGACATTGGGCATCATAATCGAAAAGCAATTCAAAGTAGTGCTGTCCCTTGTTTACACTATCTTTACAATTATATATACCACCGTCTTTTGAATATAATTTGTAATTTTATAATTAATTGTAACTAAAAAAAACTACTGTTAATTTTAACTAAAATCACTAATTTTTTTTTTTATTTTAGTTACATAATGGGTGGTGCCAAAAGAAGTGATGATGATTGAAAAATTAATTTACTCATCACTTTCTATCTCGTTATTTTCAGTCATCCGAACATGTATTTAGTTAAATTTAACAATTTATTCTATATACCTAGTTGATATCAACTAAGATTAAAAAATAAATTAATTCAAAAATAGTTATATAAGAATATAGCATGTGTATAAGAGACTCTAAAGTTACGTTTGGGTAAGGCAATTGAATGAGGGATTTCACTTTGTAAAGGAATTTCACAAATTAAAATTAATTGTCATCATAAAAAAAAAAAAAAGAGGAAGATTATTGACTGTAAATGTTTTGATGAACTAATTAACATTGATGTTTTGAGAAATTAATGTGTATATTGAGTACTTCAAATTTTAGTTCTGATACTTAAATTAGAAAATTTATGAAGAGGAATGATAAATTTCAAAATGGTTGCAATGAAGATATTGAAGATTTTGTTAACAAGAAGATTTTTTTGATATTTTTAGGTAAACAACTCAATTCTTCTTAAACTTTTAATGCAGCTCGATTAGGATCACGCACAACACTTGAAATTAACTTAAAATATTTTTAAAGTGGTCAAAAGTGATAAATTAATGTGATCAAATGATTTTTCTAAGTATTCAAGCAAGAAAATATTTAAAAAAATATTAAAAAAATAATTTTTCGGTTTGGATGGTCAACTGACCTATAGACCGGTCGACCGCTTGATTAAATATGGTGTTTTTTAGAGTTTTAAGCTATCTGGTTGACCGACGGGTTAAACAGTTGATTCAGAGCCTGAAACGTCCGATCACCCGATCGACGGACTTGTTGAGCAATGACTAGAAATCTATCTGTTGTAAGTCATCTGGTCGACCGTTTAATACGCCGGTCAACTGACAACGTCTGATTCAAAGTTCGACCAAAAACTGTTTTCAAAGATCTTCCACCCATTTTTCTAGCATTTTAATAACAACAACAACAACAACTAAGCATTTGTTCCACTTATGTAGCATTACCTACATGAATCTATTTACGCCATAGTGATCGATTAAGGGTTATCCCCTCTGTCAGGTTTAATATCATCAAATCATTTCTAATAATTTCATCCAACGTTTTCTTAGGTCTACCTCTCCCTCTAGTAGCTTCCTATAATTGAAGTAAATCACATTTTCTCACTGATGCTTCTATGAGTCTTCTATGCACATGCCCAAACCATCGTAAACAATTTTCTCTTCGATGGATGTTATTCCTAAACTCTCTCTAATAGTTTCATTCCTAATTTTATCCATTCTCGTCTTCCCACTTATCCATCGCAACATCCTCATTTCTATCACTCCAATTTTCTAGATATAATTTATTTTTACTGTCCAACATTCTAAACCATACAAAAGTGTTGGTCTTATAGCAGGTTTTTAGAATTCCTTTAAGTTTCAATGGAATCCTACGATCACAAATCACCTCAACTACATTTATCCACTTTAACCAACTTTCCTTGACTCTATGCGTAATATCCTTCTCAGTTTTGCCATTACTATGAATCATTGAACCTAAATATCTAAAATAATCAACCTTTAACACTTCATATTCGCCAATTTTGACTGCACTACCATCTTTTCGGGCATTACTAAAATTGCAATGCATGTATTCCGTCTTGCTTCTACTAAACCTCAAATCTTTAGACTCTAAAACTTCTCTCCATCTTTCTAACTTAGTATTAAGACATATTATACTTTCGTCAACTAATACTATGTCATCCGCAAATAATATACTCCAAGGTACTTCATCTTGAATATGTTTTATGAGCTCATCCATCACTAGAACAAAGAGATAATGAGTCAAAGATTATCTTTGATATAAACCTATGTTAATAAGAAATACACAAGTATCGTCTTCTCCTGTTCGAACACTAGTGATTATACCTTCATGCATATCCTTAATTATTTCGATGTACACATTGGATACCTATTTCTTTTCTAACACTCACTACAAAACTTCTCTGGGTACCCGATCATAAGCCTTTTCCAAGTCCACAAATACCATATGTAAATCTTTCTTATTTTCTCTATATTTTTTCATTAATCTCCTAAGTTAATAGATAGCTTCAGTGGTTGATCAGCTGGGTATAAATTCAAATTGGTTCATTTCGATGCTTGTTTCATGTCTTGTTCTATATTTTATCACTCTCTCCCAAAGTTTCATAGTATGACTTATAAGTTTTATTCCCCAATAGTTCGTGGAACTTTAAACACCCTCTTTATTTTTATAGATGGATACTAAGATGTTCATCCTTTAGTCGTCAGGCGTTATCTTAGTCCTCAAAATGTCATTGGAAAGTTTAGCCAACTATTCTATTCCAATATCTCCCAAACTTTTTCACACCTCTATAGGAATTTTTCTAGCCCTACTAGTTTTTCAATTCTCATCTTCGTTAGTGCTATTCTAACTTTCGAAACTTGAATTCTTCTATGAAACTTATAAATCTTATCTAAAGATAAACTAGGCAACTCTAGTCTAGATTCCCCGCGTCATTCTCATTAAATAAATTGTAAAAATAACTTCATCATCGTTCCATAATCTCCTCATCCTTCACCAGTACATTTTCATCAGTGTTTTTTATGAATCTGACACTTCCAATATCTCTAGTCTTTTGTTCACGTCGCCTAATAAGTTTAAATATATATCTCTTTCTCTCTCTTTTGTATCTGACTTTTGATACAAGTTATCATATGCCCTAAATTTTGATTCCTTAATTACTTTTCTCACTTCTGTTTTTGCATGTTTATACTTCTTCAAACTCTCCCTACTTTGATGTTTTTGTCATTCTTTATAAGCTATTTTCTTATCCCGAATGACTTTTTGGACCTTGTTGGCCCAATGATCTACCCAAGAGGGGTGGTAAATTGGGTAGATAAAAATTAATCCAAATACTAATACTTCAAAAAATTAAATAATTAATTTTACTCTAAATTAATTATTATCTTTATAACAGCATAAATTTAATATCAACTAGGTGCACACCAAACAACACAAATATAAATTTAATATCAACTAGGTGTACATCAAACAACACAAATATAAATAAATTAAAGAATGCAGTATACCAGAAATTTATACTGGTTCACCAAGCTATTTTTAGCTAATCTAGTCCCCCGAGCTCTGCGGAGAGTTGCAACCACTAATCACTATGATTCCTTTAACCAGATAGGAACCGAACCCTTACAAAATGATTCTTTTCACAGGTTCAAAATCAAAATCAACATTTACAATTCCTTTTCATAGGCTCAAGAATAACTCTATCTTTTTCATAGGTTAAAGATTATCCTAATTATTTTATACTTAGGCTAAGAATTAAACCTCACACAAAAATACTCCAAGTATCCTTTTACCCAGTAAGGATTGAACTGTTACAAATTCACTCACAAATTAATTCTATTAAGGAAGAATTAACACTTAATTTTTTTATACTCTAGGCAAAGATCAAAACCTCAATCTCTTTACCAAAAGAGATTGAAACTAGCTACCACTTGATTAGACACTCCTAATAGTATCTAATCTGACACTCAACTCACTAATTAGAAAATTGATAAGTGATTTTCCTACTCAAGGCTTTTATCACCCTAGATAAATTTGAACTCAATTAATGTCCTGATACTAGTGATAGAAATACAATGAGAATTTCAAAATCTAATTTTAAACAAAAACAGGTAACAATCAATTTAGCATGTAATCAGATTTTCTCAAGAAATCTTTTCAAAAATAATTTTCAATTTAAAATTCAGGAAAACGATTTCAAAGATCAAATTTCCAATTAATAGATAATAATATCAACTAAAATTTAATAGAAAATAACTTGGAACGATCTCACCAAGAATTTATTGAATAAATAATGATTAGCAATGAAACTTCAAGCCAGCATTCAGCAATAATCCACAACAAAATTTATCAAGAATAAATCTTAGGAGAACACTTACAATGCACTCAATATGAACTCAAAATACACTCTTAGAAAGTACTAGAACTGAATAGCTCTTCAGAATTGAATGGTTGGGATTATTGAAACCTAAAAAATGCAGGTCTATTTATAGGGAATTAAAACAAACTCTCTAACTGTTAGTTCACATATATCATGACAAATAATTATTTTAATAGACTTCTTATATCATTAATACTCAATCCAGGTATAATTCACTTAATTATATCTTTTAAAACATTCAATTTATTCCATCAAACATTTTCTCAAACTCAATTTCGATAGATAGAAAGAATTACATAAACCAAATTGAGAAATATTCAAAATACTTGAACTATATCTATAGGGAAATTAAAATATCAACTATATATCTTAAAATCCATCAGATCTCTAAGATATCTCGCATGTTCTAACCATAAAATGGCTAGTAACGACCAATTTTTGGATAAAAACCATGAATTCCTCAAATCCTGAAATTGATCATTGGTTGACCGACCAACACCCATCGGTCGATCGCTTGATTCAGGACATAGCCCAAGCCAAAATCTCTTTGCCCATAGGTTGACCTCCATTTTTCTCCTGTCGACTGAAAGATTCACAGACTTCCACAGGTCAACCTCTTTGTTAACCTAACGATTCAGAGAATTCATCTTTTGGCCATAGGTCAACCTACCTATTGACTAGAAGATTCAGGGACTTTAGCTAATTTTCATGAGTCTACTGCTCAATCACCATGAGTCGATCGGTCCCTGCTGTACTCCTTCCTTAATTCAATTTTAATCCATTTTCTTCGACGTTCTTAATGATGTACATTAACAACCAATTTCTCTTCTCGGTTAACTCATTAAATCAATTTTTAATTTTCTAATCTTTCTTAAAATAATATTTATTTTTCAATTCCACATAGGAGCAAATATGTTAGCTAATTAGGATCCTATTAAAATTTTTTAACCTGAGTTGTTTTTCCCTAGGTTCTTTAAATTCTTTAGTTTCTTAATGTACATCATCTTTGTCAGTCTCCTTAACATCTATTTAACATTCATCTTGACTTCTTCATGATAATATCTTCACTGGAACTAATAAGCTGAAACAATCAACAAATCCGTTAGTTCCACACAAAAACATCAACATTTAATTGTCCATCAAAATCTTAGGATCAACAGACCTCTTCATTTCACCACCAACTTTCTTTATATCGTGGTCCTCCTTATCTACAAACTCTTAAAAATTTTCTTCCTATCTCTCTAATACAACTCGCCATATCATTTCATATTTTGTTCACATCCTCATGTCTCTTCTGTTGACCCTAAGATTTTGATGAATAATTAAATGTTGATGTTTTTAGTGAAACTAACAGTTTAATTGAGTGTTTCGGTTTATTGGTTCCAAAGATGAAAATGATAACAAAGATAATAAATGATTAAGAGTTTGAAGAACTTAGGAAAAGTAACTCAGGTTAAATTTCAACTCTTAATATCCCAATTAGGATCACACACGACACAAAAAGTTTTTTTTTTTTTTTTTTTTTTTTAAATTTATGTATGTTTTTTATTGGGTTTTAATTGGTAAAATTATTTACTCCTATGTGTAATTGAAAAAGAAATAAAGATAATTGATTAAAAATTGAATTTAAGAAGTTAGAGGAGCTAACCGAGAAAAGAAATCAGTTAAAGGGCGAAAACATCAAAGTAAATGAATTAAAATCGAATTAAGAGATGTTCCAACACTGGTAGGTCGACTTATAGGTCGACAGATTCATAAATGGTGAACTCTTTGTATTGATGAGTCAACAGGTAGGTCGACCTCTAACTAAAGGTGAAACTCTCTGAATCTTTAGGTCAACCGACAGATCGACTCATGAAACTCACTGTATTGTTCGGTCGACAGATGAGTAAGAAGTGATCGATCGATGGGCAAAGATTTTTAAGGCTTGATTACATCCTATATCGATCGGTCGACAGGTGATCCCGGTCGGTCGACTGATGACACTGCTTCAAGATTTTGAGAAATTCCAGATTTGATTTTAATTGTAGCCGTTAATAGCCGTTTTTCAGTTAAGATCCCAGAGATATCTTAGGAATATGGAGTATTTTTTTATTATTTAAATGATGTCTAAGTATTTCTATAGATATGGTTCAAGTATTTTTTATGTTTCTCAAATTAGTTCATATAATTCTTTCAATCCTATTTAATTGAGTTTGAGTGACTTAATTAAAAGTTTTAAAAGATATTTGTGAGTGAGTTATATCAGAAATGAATTATTATGATATATAGGTTCTATTGGTTCTATTAACGGTAATGATTTATGGGAACTAGCCGTTAGAGGGCTTGATTTATTCCCTTATATATAGACCTGTGTTTTTTTTACTTCTAATTAACATATGAGAGACATTCAAGTAAGATAAAATCAGATTTTCATTTAAGAGCTTTAAAAGAGTATTCGTTCAAAAGATTTTGTGAGATCTTTCTTAAGAATGATTCTTGAGAAATTATTGTTCATTCACCGACTTGAAGTTGAATCGCTTATCATTATCTATTTAGTGAAATCCTGGTGAAATCGTTTTAAATTACTTGTTTATTATCTGTTGCTTAATTATATTATTTGATATTTGGAATTTGATCTTTGAAATTATTTGACAAAGTTTTATTGAAACATATTCTTGAAACAATTTCTAGATAAATCTGATTACGTGCTCAATTACTTGTTACCCAATTTTTATTTAAAATCAGATTTTGAATATCTCATTTTTTCTATCACTAGTTTTGAGATATTAATTGAATTCTAATTTATCCGGGGTGATAGAAACTCCGAATGAGAAAAATTACTTATCAATATGTATTGGTGAGTAGTGTGACAAATTAAATACTATTGAGTGTATTTAATCAAAGGGTAGTTGGTTTCAATCTCTTTTTGTAAAGAGATTGAGGTAGTAATTCTTCCTGGATAGAATTACTTTGCGAGAAAATTTGTAAAGGTTTCATCCTTACCTGGGAAAAGGATAGTTGGAGTGTTTCTGAGAGATTTTGATTCTTTAGCCTAACATATAAAAAGAGTTAGATTATTCTTTAGCCTATAAAAAGTAAAGGTTATTCCTTAGCCTAGGAAAATCAATTTTTAAAGGTTGATTATGAGCCTATGAAAATAATCATTGTGAGGGTTTAATTCATACCTTTAAAGGAATCTTAAGTTTTAGTGGGTGCGACTCTCTGTGGGGCTCGGAGGACTGGATTACCCAAAAGTAGCTTGGTAAACCAGTATAAATTTATGGTGTACTTTAATTTTATATTATTTATATTTTTTTACTATTTGGTTGTGCACCTAATTGATAATAGATATCCATTGCTATAAAAAAAAAAAATTAATTTTAGGATAAAATTAATTGTTTAAATTTTTAAATGTTATATTCTGATTTTTTTTAATACTACCCAATTCATTCCTCTCTTTAGTAGCTAACTGGATAAAAAATTGGTATCAGAGTTGGTTTAGCTCAAAACACTAAGCTAACAAAGATCACATGACGCACACTATGGGCACACTAGCTGAGGGGCAGTCCATGCACCGACCACCATTATTTGCAGGTGAAAACTATTCATTCTGGAAAGATATAATGATTTTATTTTCTTCAGGACATAAATTATGATGTGTGGCTAGCAATCGAGGATGATCCGTTTATTTCAATGGAAAACGGAGTTGAGAAGAAGAATGAACAACTAACTGCTTCTGATAAGCAGAAACTCTCCATGAACTCTCAAGCTATTAATATTCTATTATGTTATTTAGATGCTAATGAATACTCAAGAGTTTCAGGTTGTAAATCAGGAAAGGAGATGTGGGACAAGTTACAGGTTACCCACGAAGGAACAAGTCAAGTGAAACAATAAAAAATCAACGCACTTATGAGGCAGTTTGAATTGTTCAGAATGGAAAAAACTGAATCAATTCAGGAGATGTACATTTGCTTCAACATTATTTGCAATAACTTGAGTCAGTAGGGAAAGCCGAACTCTATGGAGGACAAGGTTCGAAAGGTCCTAAGATCACTGACAAATATACGGGAGCCAAAGGTGACCGTAATTGAGGAAGCTAAGGATCTGGCCAAATATCAAATTGATGATCTCATAGGAAACTTAATGACGCATGAAACGAAAATTCAGGATATGAGGATGACACCGGAAATAGCAAGAAGAAATCCTTGGTGCTAAAAGCTCAGAAATCCAAAGAAGAAGATGACAGCGATGATGAGAGTCTTGATAGTGAGCAAGAGAAAGATGTGGCGTTTCTCACAAAGAATTTTAGAAGAATGACTCGGGATACATTCCGCACAAGAAGAAATCTCAACATGTCTAAGGTGGAATGTTACAACTGTCATAAGACCGGTCACTTTCAAAATGATTGTCCTGAACCGAAGAAGGACAAAGAAAAGGAAAAGAAGAAGAAAACAAAGAAGAGTAAGAAGAAATCCATGAAGGTTACTTGGGATGATACCAAATCAAGTAGTTCCGAAAAATTAGATAGTGAAGATATGTCCATGTTTGCATG
Source organism: Eucommia ulmoides (assembly GCA_016647705.1). Taxonomy (NCBI): domain Eukaryota; kingdom Viridiplantae; phylum Streptophyta; class Magnoliopsida; order Garryales; family Eucommiaceae; genus Eucommia; species Eucommia ulmoides. The sequence continues at coordinate 25,471,808 of CM028328.1, forward strand.
AATGGCCACTGGTGGTGAGGTAACTAAATGTTCAAGTTCTTATCCTTTAGATTTTGATGAATTATTTGATATTTATCAAGAACTTTCTCATGATTATAAAAACTAGTATTCTAAAATAAATTCCTTTCAAAGTATAATTAATTCATTAAACAAGAAAGTGTTGGACTATGAATTTGAAAATAGTGAATTGAAATCCAAAATGTCGGATTTACATTAAATTGTTCTCAAACTCACTGGCGGTGAAATTAATTTGAAAATGCTTTTGGGAAGTTCACGAGGTATCTTTGATAAAGTCAGTATTGGATTTCAGAAAAATCTTAAGCAAAAACGTTTTCATAAATTCTTTTTTGAAACCAAGAATCTCGTTATATGTTTTAAATGTAATGTTGTGGGGCATACTATTCGTAGATATTTTGCTAAAATATCTAATCGTAGACATGTTTGGGTTCCAAAAGGAACTAAAATTGTCCCAACTAACAAAATCGGACCCACTTAGACTGGTTACCACTTAGGAACTATTTGAGTTGGTCCTTACAGGTTATTCTAAAGGCATTGATAAGCAAGAACAAATGGTTCCTGGACAGTGGTTGTTCTCAACACATGACGGGAGACAAAGAAAAATTTACATCTTTGACACCTAATGATGGAGGTTATGTGACTTTTGGAGACAACGCAAATGGTTAAATTATCGGTAATGGTAATACTGTTATTAAAGATGTGTTACTAGTTAATGGTCTTAAGCATAATCGACTTAGTATTAGTCAACTATGTGACAAGGGTTATAATGTTATATTTGATCATGATAAGTGCATTATTAAGAATGGTTATGATAGTAGTATTCTGTTAGTTGCATCACGTTTTGAGAATGTTTATATTTGCTTATTTGATGATTTGAATTCTCAAAATTTATCCTGTTTGAATGCTTTAGCTGAAAATAGTTGGTTGTGGCATCGGAGACTTGGTCATGCTATTATAGAGTTAATTTCTAATTTATCTAAGAAGAGTCTCGTACGTGATTTACCTTATTTAAAATTTATGAAGGATAAAGTATGTGATGCATGTCAATTAGGCAAGCAAGCTAGATCATTATTTAAGAAAAAGATGCACACGTCCATATCCAGATGTCTTGAATTGTTGCATCTTGATTTGTTTGGTCCAAACTCTATTGCTAGTCTTGGTGGTAAGTTCTATGCTTTTGTTATAGTTGATGATTATTCCAAACTTACCTGGGTATTTTTTTCTTGCTAAGAAAAGTGAGGTTGCTTCTATTTTTGCTAAATTCTGTAAATGTATTAAAAATGAGAAGTAATGTTTTATTATTAACATTCGTAGTGACAGAGGAAGAGAGTTTAAGAATGATGACGTGGTAAGTTCTTGTGAGAGCATGGTTATGCTCATAACTTTTCTACACCAAGATTACCACAACAAAATGGTTTAGTGAAAAGAAAGAACAGGATGCTTCAAGAGATGGCCAAAACGATACTTAATGAGAATCGCTTACGAACCTACTTCTGGGCCAAATCAGTAAGTACAGCTTGCCATGTGGTGAATTGGATATCGATTCGTAGAGGGTTTAACAAAATCCCATATGAAATCTGGAATGGTAAGACTCCTAATATATCTTATTTTAAAGTATTTGGATGTAAGTGTTTTATTTTGAATGACAAGGATAATCTTTGTAAATTTGATACCAAATCTGATTATGGGATTTTTCTTGGATATGCTACTAATAGTAAAGCCTATAGAGTTTATAATAAACGTACGTTAGTAGTAGAAGAGACTATGCATATTATTTTTGAGGAAGCTGCCCCATTCTTATTGAGAAAGGTTTTGGATGATGATGATGCAAGTATTTCAAATAATCAAAACCAGGGTAATAATGTACCTAAGGAGTCACAACAAGAGGAGGAACCTAAGGAAAATAATTCAACTTTACCACGAGCTATAAAGACAGTACCGGGACATTCGGTAAAAGAAATCATCAGTAATTTCGAAAGAGGTGTAATTACTTGTTCTTCTCTTAGAGATATAATTAATCTTGCTTTCTTATCCAAAATTGAGCCTAAAAATATAGATGAGGCGTTAACTGATGAATCTTGGATTTCCGCAATGCAAGATGAGTTAGTTCAATTTGAGCGGAACAAAGTGTGGTGTCTTATTTCAAGACCTGATTTTCATCATGTTATTGGTACTAAATGGGTTTTAGAAATAAAAAGGATGAATCTGGCATGGTAATTAGAAACAAAGCAAGATTAATAGCACAAGGCAATAATCAAGAGGAATGAATTGATTATGATAAAACCTATGTTCCTGTGGCTAGACTAGAAGCAATTAGAATGCTACTCGCTTTTGCATGTTCAATTAATTTTAAATTATATCAAATGGATGTTAAGAGTGCATTTCTAAATGGATTTCTAGTAGAAGAAGTGTATGTGGAACAAACCCCCAGATTTGAAAGTGATAAATTTCCCGATCACGTATTTAAACTTTCATAAGGCTTTGTATGGACTCAAACAAGCTCATAGATCTTGGTATGAGCGGCTTAGCCGATATTTGATCAAAAATGGTTTTCGAAGGGGTATTTGTGATATAACACTATTTGGGAAGTGATAGGTGTGAAAAACCTATCTATTTCTAAACCGGATTTGTTAGTTTTCAAGCGTTTTAGTTATTTTTAATTGTATTTTAGTGTGTTTTAGTGTAAAACAAGGAAAGGATGTCAAAGGGCGAGAAACAAGTGAAAACGGTGGAGAAACGGTGAACAAAATGTGCAAAATAGAATTTCAGTGAATGAAGATCACTGCCTAGGCAGAAGTTCCACCGCCTAGGCGGAAAATAGGCAGAATGTTAGAGTGCTGAAGGGCTGAATCACCACCTAGGCGAGAAAACTACCGCCTAGGCAAGAAAAGATCAGAATGATATGCCAGTAGCCACCGCCTAGGTGGAGAAACCACCGCCTAGGCGAAGATCCGACAGAAACTTAACCGACTTAAGTCCACCGCCTAAGCGGTGAACCACCTCTTAGGCAGTGACACTCTGCACAAAAATATCTATTTTTAGATATTTTGAAGATATTTTTCAAATCCCTCCTTTTAACCCCTTTCTCTACCAAACGCTTAGACACTTAGACCCTTACCTTAGACGTGGGAGAGGGCTTGGTTGTTCTTGAGAGCTCTCTTCCACCTTCGTTAGATTAGATTAGTTTAGGAGGTATTCTTGGCCAATCCTTGAAGAGCTAGAAGAGGAAGTTCATCAACGGAGAAGAGGAAGCTCGGGAGGATTGTTCTTTAGCGAAAGTGGACTACTCCACTTTGAGATTTGGCCTTTCTTCCTTTGTTTCCATCTTTCTATTTAATGTTTATTGTTGATGATGATAATCTCCTCTTGATTTAATGTTGTATTGGCTAAGAACATGTTAGTGTAATTTAGAGATTAGTTAGGGAAATGTGTAGTTGCGTAAATACTCATTTAGTTTAATATACGTTTATTTAACGGTTGTTGCTTATAAGTCCTATTGTGTTTATCATTTGATGACGATCTTAATATGCTTGTAATGATATTAGGGTTGGATTTGAGAATCTAGGGTTTGACACTCGGGAGAGGTAACCCTGGATTCGGACTAGGGTAAACACATCGTTATGACCTAACGACTCGGGAGAACGTTAGTTAGTATGCAATCGATGACGTTGGGTCAAGATTCACGTGGCCTAGAGTTTTTAAGACATTGAGGGGGATCTCTTCGTCGACACGAAGTCACGTATTCCCCCGTCTTACACTCGGAAGAAGTGGCGGAGGAGTTTACGAACCGAGATTGTCAGATACCTAAACTCCGTTATTGTTAATTAAATGAAATCAAATGTGTATTAAGTGAACGAAATCAATCCCTAATTAATCAACTTAGTTAGAATTAACTCACTAATTATAGTTTATCTTAGTTTAATTTCAATTCATGTCTTCCGTCGTTAAGATAACATGAGACTACGTCAATTGCGGTATTCAATTCAATTATTCACACTTTTCTCTGTGGGAACGATATCCGATCTTCAAGATCCACTATATTAAAACTTTAGACCTCGTATACTTGCGAGCGTAAGTAGGCGTGCACATTTCGCGTCCCTACCAAGAAGCAAACTGATTCTGATATCTTATTAGTACAAGTGTATGTTGATAATATTATTTTTGGATCTACTAATGAGGATCTTTGCCAAGAGTTTGCTAAGATAATACATGTCAAATTTGAAATGAGCATGATGGGAGAGTTGAATTTCTTTCTTGGATTGCAAATTAAGCAAACCAAATAAGGGATATTTATAAACCAAGCTAAATACACCAAGAATTTATTAAAGAAATACGGCTTGGATGGCGTTAAAGAATACAAAACTCCCATGGAAACGGTTACAAAGATAGACAAAGACGATACGGCAAAATGTTAATGAAAAAATGTATCGTGGTATGATTGGTAGTCTGTTGTATTTAACTGCTAGTAGACCTGACATTATATATAGTATTTGTCTTTGTGCTAGATTTCAGTCTTGTCCTAAAGAATCGCATTTGACTGCGGTTAAGCGAATTTTTCAATACTTAAAGGGGACGACTGACCTAGGATTATGGTATCCTAGGGGGAGTGATTTTAAATTGATAAGTTATGCTGACTTTGTTGGTTGCAAAGTTGAGTGAAAAAGCACAAGTGAGTCATGTCATTTGTTAGTACATGCATTGGTTTCTTGGTCAAGCAAGAAACAGAATTCGATAGCCTTATCCACTACTGAGGCTGAGTATATAGCAGCTGGTAACTGTTGGGCTCAAATTTTATATATTAAGCAACAATTAAATGATTTTGAAATTTGTATGGAGGAGGTCCCGATTTATTGTGATAATAAAAGTGCTATTTGTCTAAGTAAGAATCCTACAAAGTACTCACGAACTAAGCACATAGAGATTAGACATCACTTTATTCGTGATCACATTCAGAAAAAAGGGACATTGTTGTTGAGTATATTGATACCTCTGAATAACTTGCTGATATTTTTACCAAATCATTAGCGGAAGATCAGTTTGTAAAATCATTCGCGGTTTGGGTATGGCTAGGCATAATGATGTTTGCCTAGAGTAGTGGTGTTTATTTGTGGTTCTTCTTCCTAACTTTTTGAGATGACAAAGGGGGAGAATTTATTGATGTTTTATTAAGGGGGAGCTAGAATTATTTTGTTAAATATCTGTAGGGGGAGTTTATTATATTTTTGTCCATTTGAACTTTGTTGAATATTTTTTATGATTATCTTCATTACTATGCTTTAAATGTATTATAAAACCCGTCATCGAATTAAGGAAGAGTGTGGTTACATTTTATTTTTACAAAAATATCAAAATTAATTGTCATTATCAAAAAGGGGGAGATTGTTGACCCTAAGATTTTGATGAACAATTAAATGTTGATATTTTTTGTGGAACTAACGGTTTAATTGAGTGTTTCAGTTTATTAGTTCCAAAGATAAAAATGATGACAAAGATAATGAAAGATTAAGAGTTTGAAAAAATTGAAGAACCTATGGAAAATAACTCAGGTTAAATTTCAACTCTTAATATCCCAATTAGGATCACACACGACACAAAAAGTTTTTTAAATTTATGTATGTTTTTTATTGGGTCTTAATTGGTAAAATTATTTGCTCCTATGTGTAATTGAAAAAGAAACAAAGATAATTGATTAAAAATTGAATTTAAGAAGTTAGAGGAGCTAACCAAGAAAAGAAATCGGTTAAAGGAGCGAAAACGTCGAAGTAAATGAATTAAAATCGAATTGAGATATGTTCCAGCACTGGTAGCTCGATTTATAGGTTGATAGATTCATAAATGGTGAACTCTCTGTATTGATCGGTCAACAGATAGGTCGATCTATGACCAAAGATGAAACTCTCTGAATCTTTAGGTCGACAGACTGGTCAACTCATGAAATTCACTGTATCGTTCGGTCGACAGATGAGTAAGGAATAGTCGACCGATGGGCGAAGAGTTTTAAGGCTTGCCTACATCCTGAATCGATCGGTTGACAGGTGATCCCTGGTCGGTCAACTGATGACACTGCTTCAGGATTTTGAGAAATTTCAGATTTGATTTTAATCGTAGCCATTAATAGCCATTTTTCGGTTAAGATCCAAGAGATATCTTAGGAATATGGAGTATTTGTTATTATTTAAATGATGTCTAAGTATTTATATAGATATGATTCAAGTATTTTTTATATTTCTCAAATTGGTTCGTATAATTCTTTCAATCCTGTTTAATTGAGTTTGAGAAAAACATTTAGGGACTTAACTAAAAGTTTTAAAAGATATTTGTGAGTGAATTATATCATAAATGAATTATTATGATATATAGGGTCTATTGGTGCTATTAACTATCATGATTTATGGGAATTAACCATGAGAGGGCTTGATTTATTCGCTTATATATAAGCCTGCCGTTTTTTACTTCTAATTAACATATGAGAGACATTCAAGTGAGATAAAATCAAATTATCATTTAAGATCTTTCAAAGAGTATTCGTTCAGAAGATTTTGTGAGATTTTTCTGAAGAAGGATTCTTGAGAAATTATTGTTCATTCACTGACTTAAAGCTGAATCGTTTATCATTATCTATTTGGTGAAATCCTAGTGAGATTGTTCCACATTACTTGTTGATTATCTGTTGCTTAATTATATTATTTGATATTTGGAATTTAATCTTTGAAATTATTTTTTGAAGTTTTATTGAAAAATATTCTTGATAAATTTGATTACGTGCTACCCAATTTTTGTTTAAAATTAGATTTTGAATATCTCACTTTTTCTATCACTAGTTTTGGGATATTAATTGAGTTCTAATTTATCTGGGGTGATAGGAGCTTCAAGTGAGAAAAATTATTTATCAATATGTATTGGTGAGTAGTGTGACGGATTAAATACTATTGGGAGTATTTAATCAAAGGATTGTTGGCTTCAATCTCTTCTTGTAAAGAGATTGAAGTAGTAATTCTTCCTGGATAGAATTGTTTTGTGAGAAATTTTGTAAAGGTTCCATCTTTACCTGGAAAAATGATAGTTGGAGTGTTTCTGAGAGGTTTTGATTCTTTAGCCTAATGTATAAAAAGTATTAGGTTATTCTTTAGCCTGGAAAAAGTAGAAGTTATTCCTTAACTTGGGAAAAAGAATTTGTAACGGTTGATTCTAAGCTTGTGAAATGAATCATTGTGAGGGTTTGGTTCCTATCCTTAAAGGAATCTTGAGTTTTAGTGGGTGTAACTCTCCGTGGGGCTCGGAGGACTGGATTAGTCAAGAGTAGTTTGGTGAACCAGTATAAATTTCTGGTGTGCTGCAATTTTATATTGTTTATATATTTTTTTCTTTGGTTGTGCACCTTGTTAATAATAGATATTCGCTGCTATAAAAAATATAATAATTAATTTTAGGATAAAATTAATTGTTTAAATTTTTAAGTGTTGTATTCTCATTTTTTAATATTACCCAATTCACCCTCTTTCTTTGGTAGCTAGCTGGGCCAACATCTTCCATAACTCATCATTGCTAATTTGATCCTTAAACAACTCCATCTTTTCACCTCTTAGATCTCTCCAACGTATCATTGCATGCCTACTTATCTTAAACTCTCGTTTCTACCCCTAAAACTTCAGATTAGTTACATTGGTCTATGTTGGATAGTAATACTCTCTCCGGGTATCAATTTACAGTCTTTACATATTAAACGATCACTCATTCTAGTAAGAAAAATATCAATCTGGTTATTCCTCTGACTATTTTTAAATGTTATAATATACTCATCTCTCTTCCTAAAACATGTATTTAGAAGAACTAAATCATAAGCTATAGAAAAATCTAAAATCATCTCACCCATTGCATTCTTCTCCCCAAATCCATAACCCCCATGTACTTTCTCGAAAGTCCCATTGCATTCTTTACCCATTGTATTTTTCTAGCATTTTAACGTTGGAATATATTATTTTAATGGGTCTTGTGTGTATTTCAAAGATATATCTCATATTTTGAAGATCTTTTGATTTAGTTCATATATTTTCTGATTTTGTGATTTATATTGGATAAACTTCTTTCTATCATTTTGGGTTTTAAATCAAAATATTTTTGGGGCTAAATGTAGTATTTTAAAATTTCTATTCTTGGTTGAATAAAGTTTATTTAAATCTATTTTATATATGGGGTCTATATATGTCTCTTTTTAGCATATCTTTTAACATATAGCGATCATAGACATTTTTTAAATCACTTATATATAGACCTGCGAATTTCATTTTACATCATTAAGAATTCAGATCAAATCATATTTTTAAAGGAATAGTGAATATTTTCTAAAATATATTTTGAGAGAATTATTTTAGACAAAATCATGATTATGAAAAATGCTTTATTTGAGAAACTTCAGGATTTGATTTTACATTGCTATTATTTACATCTCTTTCAAGGAAATCCCGATGAGATCACTCTATTTATTTTTGCTTGTTCAAATCGATTGTACTTTACGTGATATATAAATATATATACATACTAGTGTATGACCTGTGCCTGAAGGCACGGGCATAAAAAAAATTTAAACCTAAAAACAATTGAAATAATCTCTTTTGTTTGTATAACATTCTACACTTTTTTTATGGGATATACAACACAATCAGTATAAAAATAACACAAGTATTCGGCTTTAGGCACAGATTTTTCCCTACGATGTCCCAAGATGGGTAGAGGTGATCCTGAAGAGAACAACACCGAGGAGAGAGCAACTAAGGAGAGGGGTTGAGTAAACAAACTGTAAATTTCACAAAAAAAAAAAAAAACTTATGGCAATGCCGTAATCCTCTGTGAGCCGTTTGTGGTCATCTTTGGTTGTTTTCGTTGCTTACTGGTTGTCGGTTAGACTGAGATCGTATAAAAAATAATTCAAGAGTTCAAATTATACATAACACACAATCAAGAATAAAATTCTATCCACTTTTCCCTATTTTTTAAATGAAAAATCATGATTAATATCTAAGGACAACAAAGGAAAACAGGGTATTCATGAACTGAATTAGTAATCGAAATTGATAATCATTTTAAAATTTCAACATTATTGAATGAAATCAATGACTAAAAAAGAAAAGAAATAGTAAAGTATAATCTCTCTTATGTATCACAAATATTACAATCCAAGTACATACGCAGCTCTTTTAAGCAAATTTGTTTTACTATTTTATCGTGACTAAATGATGTTCACGGCTAAATGAAAACAGAACTTATTCTGAGGCTTAAGAACATGATTTATCCAAATGCTAAAAATTAGACAAATCAAGTTACTCCGTATATGTGGATTATAACTTTAAAAAAAAATCATAATTTTGAAAGGATCTTGCTTGTTGATGTTTGTAGGCACATAAGGAATTAAAGGAAAATTAAAGATAATACTTTTAGGAGTTCACGCAAACAGAATTAAACTTCTACATCTGAAGCTAACCAAAAACAATAACCGTGAACTAAATAAAGATAAACAATATCCAAGGACATTAACGATTATATAAATCAAAATAAAGAACAAAACACAATGAATAACTCAAGAACAAAATCATAGCTAAAACAGCTTGACCAACCTAAGTGCCTGACGATTGATCAATGATAGTGGCCATCGATCCAGACAATTGATCGATGGTGGCAATTTCGGCAAAGAGCAGTTGGCGACGACATCAATCCAGATGATTTCAGGGAAGATGGAGGCGACGACATCGACCTACAAGACGATTTAGGCGAAGATGATGGAGACGACATCGAACCCATCCAGTTTTTCAGGGACAAAAATGAAAGAACAGAAACACTAAACAAACACCGAGTAAAGAACAAATTCATAAGCGATTATCTATCTGTCTCCCTCTCCGATATTGTCGTCGTTGCTCTCACTGTTTTAGATCTGTATGGAAGTGAAGGTCACTATAATTAAATGATCATATTAATTTATCCAAACTAAAAGAGAATGAAGATCAATAAGACTGGGAATGAACAACTTACAGCTACACAGATAGCAACAGCATACTGAACTCCACTTGCCCTAACTTCAAGAGTAGTGGCCTCACCAATCCTTTATACCAAATATGCATCTCTATATGGAAATTACAGTCTCTATGTGGAAATTACAATTTCATACCCCCACAAATATAATCTCCAAACTATTTATTTTACTAAGATTAATTAAAAAAGAAGCAAAATACAGAACTAACCACGTGGCTCCAAGGCCTATATTGTGAGGGAAAATAGTGGTACTGAGCCGCGACTCCAGTGCCACCGTCTGAAACCTATCGACCATGTCGGCCATTCGGCCCAATTGGCGGACACTGACTTCTCCATCGGCTTGCTTTCACTGCCCCTCAGTACACTTCATATGAAACAAAACAAAACCCACACATTAAACAACTATAAAATAAAAATAAAAAATAAAAATCAGATCCCCATTTGGGTATCGTCATCATTTTTCTCCCGATGAGCTTCGCAAATCGCATATCAGAAGGAGGAAACATATCTAACCAGATCTATGGATCTACAACGATAGAGAAGTAGATTTGGCTAGTGGGGTGGTGGATCGGGAATGGCGAGAAATTGGCCCTCTGCCATTACCATCAACTTCGACATCGGCCTGCAACTACAACGCTATCACCGCTCTCTTCTCCCTCCAAACTATGGTGGTGGATCGAGAACGAAAAAAAGGATAGAGTAGCTGATCAATATGGGGTCGGGATGGCGATAGCTCGGAGATAGATCGGAGAGGGTGTAAGATCGAGCTAGAGAGAGAGAGGCCGAGAGTGAAATAGAGGGTGAGAGAGAGAGAGTGAAAGTGTGAGAGATGAGTGAGATTATAGAGAAGTGAGAGAGAGAATTAAATGATAATGGTGGGAATCAAACGGTTTTTTGATCTGGGCCCTTGGATAAAGGATAAAAATGTCCCTTGGTGAGAATTTAATCTCAACCCTTGGATATGAGATCCAAGGGTCTAAAATGCTTCCCTTCCAAAAATGTTTTTAGGTATTGTAGCACATAATTTTAAATAAGGATCTAATTTGTATTATATATATACATATGTGTGTGTGTATGTGTATGTGTGTGTGTGTGTGTATTTTGAAAATTTGAGCTTATCATATTTGTGTTACAAAAATCATTTTATTATTCAAAAAGTTTCTAAAACGATTTTTGTTTGATAATCTGATTAGGAAAATATATATGCTTTAATTATTGAAATATCATATTTATTATCTCATATAATTTCTATCACTAGCTTCTTGGGACATTAATTGAGTTTGAATTTGAATTGAGATGGTAGAAGTTCCTATGAAAATAAACTTGTTATTTTTTGTATTTGTGAGTTGTAGCTTAAACCTAAACGTAGTTTGTCTAAGTGAGAATGGATTAGATATAAATGGATGTTGCTTAATCATGGTTAATCTTAAGCTTGGAAAAAAAAATATAGGGTTAATCTTTGACTTGAGAAAAACATAGGTTGATTTTGAGCCAGGGAAAAGAATTAGATTAATTATGTGCCTGTGAAAAGGATTGTAAGGGTTTCGTTCCAACCTGTGAAAGGGTTCAAGATCAGTAGATTGAGAATTCCCTGCGGGAGCTCAAGGAAGAGCAAGAGTAGTTTGCTAAATCTCTATAAATGTTTCTGTTAATCTCTCTATCCTTATCTATTTGATTGTGTACTTAGTTAAACATGTTTCTACCAAATATCAAGATAATAATTGGTTAGGAAAATTGAAGTGGTTTGATTTCTTAAAGTTATTTGTTTAAATTTTTTAACTACCCAATTCTTGGGTTGATCTTTGGACAAACACAAAAAATTGTTTGTGTCGTTAATCAACGCATTAACTTTACCCCTTTGGGGTTTTCCACGTAAAAATTTGTGTGCCATGTTGTACACTTTCGCATTTCTAGCTTATCATTATGTTTATGACTTTATTTTAATTTTGTGTTTTAAACTGCATATCTTTAAACATTATAAAAACAATAGATTAATTGGGTAGATTTATCTAGATATAGAGGGGGAGATTATTAGTTTTCTATTTACCCCTCCCTTTCTAGGATGTTTTTATAATTGATATCAATTTTTTAATTAGTATCAGAGCAAGTTCCATTCTCATATTAGGTTTTATTTAGGCGAATCATACCTACCAAAACTAGTTAGGGTTAGGCTCGTGATTTTTTTTTGTATGTCTAATTCTTATTATTTTTTGATTCATATTTTGTCATATATTTTAAATGAATCTATAGATAAGAGAAGGCGTATTACTAGGGTGAGTGTCACTTTTTGATGGAACAAATTTCCCATATTGGAAGCTAAGCATGGGATAATTTTTCAGCTTGATAGATGAACGTCTGTGGTTTATTACTCAAGTTGCATAGGCTCCTCTCACCAAAATGGTCGACGAAAAAGAAGTGTTGAAACTCGAGGGTAACAGTACATATAATGATATATTAGTTTCCAGTTTTAACAGTAAATCCTTAAATACTAGGTTTCTCTGCTGTTATTACAAAAAAATAAAAAATAAAAATTGTAGGATCTTACATTGTCGATTTGTGAAAAATCATAGGATCAATTGATTGTTAATGAAATGGATTCACGAAACTTAATCTCATTTGAAATTGAATTATATCTGCAATGGTGTCTCTTTCTCGCGCACGCGATAGTAATATGGTGGTTATGGTAGTTACAAAAGTGGTCATTCTCTTTCATTGTTGGGATATTCACTCCCAAGTTGGGAGACTTCACAAATCCACTAAGATCCAGAAACCAATAGAAGAATTAGGAAGCCAGTAGAACGATCCTTCTAGCTCATCAAGGGAGGCAGCTAGAAAAAACAGAAGGTATGAGAAGAAACCAGACGCTCATATTATTTGACATTTGTAGAGGTTGCGCAACAATCGCAAACTATCTTGAAGCTTCATTCCTTTTGTGTTCAGATAGAAGAATAGTTGCTCAAGCCTCCTCTATTTATAAAGGAGATAAACCAAAGAGCAAATAACCTTCTCTGCAGATAAAGAACACAAAAAGTGCATAGCCTAAGATAACATTTATCTAAGAAGAATAAGAGAAATCCTCAGATAAAATCTGTGAGAGACATAGTGAGAGTCAATTTGTGAAGATTTTACCCACTAATTGAAGATACATATTTTTGTGTATTAGTTGAAAGATCTACCAAAGTGTGAGATTTGTAATCCTATTATTTAGTATAGTGAAAACTTTAAATGGCCTATGAGTCTCGTGGTTTTTTACATTTATTGAGTAAGATTTTCCACTCTAAAATTGTGTTGTTATTCATGTTCTATTTTGTTTGAGAAAACGTGTTAGGACTGTGGAAATCTTTTTCTATCATCTTTCTCGATAAAGTGGTATCAGAGCTGGGAGTCCAATAGCGGAAGAGATCATATATGTAGTATACTACACTAGTATATACATGTATATGAAATACTATTCATATATACATATGTATACGATATGATTCACAATATTTATATGGGACATATACGGTAGCTATACGGTATTGTTCATTCGACACTATTTATACATATATGTACTATTCATAGAGTACTATACATGGTACTATTCATCATCCAAAAAGTACCGAATCGAGTAAAACCTACTGATTTAGATTTGTGATCGAGATGGAGGAGAACACAAGCAACATAATCAAATTGATTGTATTTAACTATACAATCCAGAAGGCAATGATGGACGATCTTTTGTACATAAAAGGTCTATAAAATCCCATTGTAATGCCGACATAGAAAGCAACATCGATAACAGATGACAAAGCCAACAAAACAACAACAGCATCAACTATGAGCACATCGACAACCCCATCAGACGCTGACTAGGTTATGTAGAACCGGAAATGTGCAACCCAAATCAGAAAATGGATTAACAAGATAATTCTTTAAAATTTTGCTAATAAACATGATACTTATGTTCTTTGGAAAAAATTGGAGAAAATGTATGCAAGGACAACCACACAAAATGAAGCAAATCTGATGCAACGATTAGTTGATATGAAATGCAAAGATGGAAGCAGTGTATCGGAACATATGAGTTAGTTCCAAGGTATTTTTTATCAAATCAATTCTATGATAATGACCATAGATGAAGAGTTACAACCGTTGTTGTGAGTTCTCTATAGAAACGTTGGGACAAAAACTTGTACACGCGGAGGATTTCGATCCTCGGCGTATCTGACTACTCGCAAGTGTATGAGGTAAAAGTTTTAGTATAGTATGATCGTTAAGATCGGGTTATCGTATCCACAGGGATTGATGTCATTACTATTGAATACCGCGTTTGTCGTTACCTAACTTTATCTAGGCTAAAAACAAATGTATTTAATTAATTAAACTAATATTAATATAACCTAAATTAACTACATTAATATACTAATATGTTTTAGGGTAAAGAATTGCCTAAGGATTAATGTGTTTTTTACAAATAAGTGTTCAATCTCGATTTACTCACGTTTACGGTGTTCGACTTATTTGATAATCTCGGTTTGTAAACTCCACCGCCATCTCTCCCGAGTATAAGACGGTGGAATACATGACTTTGGGTCAACGAATAAGTCCATCTTAACGTATTAATGACCCTAGGTCACGTGAGTCTCGCCCAGCGTCATTGATTGCACACAATCCAACTCCCGACCAGGTAATTGGATCGTGCGTTGTATTTACCCTATCGACAATCTCCGTTCTAAAACTCCCTCGTCACCTCTCCCGAGTGTAAGATGAGGGATATTATGTGACTTTGAGTCAACGAATACGTCATCCTCAACGTCTTAACGACTCTAGGTCACGTGAGTCTTGCCCCAACGTCATTGATTATCCACAATTCAAACCCCTACCGGGTTATAGAATCGTGGCGTTTGTTTACCCAAATCCAAATTCGAGGTTTGTCACAACCTCGTATTTTCCATTTATCTAACTAAGCATGATAAACATCCAAATTCGAGGTTTGTCACAACCTCGTATTTTCCATTTATCTAACTAAGCATGATAAACAAACAATACAATAAACATAATCAAACTATGAAGAACAAACATAAACGCAACACCGAAATCATCCAAACAACGTATTTATAAATTTATTCGTTAATCCCTATACAATCCATGTTTAGCTATTGCCATAGTGCATTTATAATGAAATAACAAGCTAAAAATGCTCACAATATCGTAAGTTAAAGAAACAAGGAAAAGAATCGAAGAACTTAGCCTCGTTCGAAGATAAACCGCTAAGAACGCTCAACGATTGATTCGCCGTCTTCTCCACTTTGGGATGTGAGCTCCAACTCTAAAACTCCTAAACCCTAGCCTAAGTATGGCCTAAGGTGCCCAAATGGCCTGGGGGATCAAGAGGAGGAGAGATGAGTGGGTATTTATAGATAAAATATCTCAAAATATCTAGGCTGTGCAGAGGTTCACCACCGCGACGGTGGGATTCAGCGTTGTGGCGGTGGGTAGGTCGGTTTGTTGATCACCGTAGCGGTGAGAACAACGATGGATTTGGAAAATATTCTGTTGGTTCACTACCTAGGCAGTGGGATTCACCTCCTAGGCGGTGGTCCGTCAGTAGCATTTGTGTCTTCTCAGTATTTTCACTGCCATAGCGGTGGTCTGGACGCCACGGCGGTGGGCTTGTTTTACAGTTTTGCCTCCGAGCTTATTTTTCCACCGTTCTTCGACCATTTTTTGTTCGATCTTATCATTTTCGCTCCAGTTTTCTATCTTTTTGCCCCCCATACCTGATTTAGACAAAAAGTAATAAAAGTAATTAAAATGTAATAAAATACTATATAAACGCTCGAAAACTAACTTAATTTGGTTTGAAAATATGTAGGTAGATTACACCTATCAAATACCCCAAAATTTGGAATTTGGCTAATCCTCGAGCCAATCACACACGCAAAAATGAAAAACAAAACTGAATTAAATAACAAACAGCCTAAAAACAATCTAAATATAAAGACATACGAGTTTTGACTTCTTCTAACGGCCTATTTAATTTTGTCCCTCAACAACCGCCAATCATATCGAGTTCAGGCGGTAACACACATCACGTAATGTTCTAGAATTTTGACATGCAATACTGGTGAACGCCATTCTAGATCCTATAAACGTATTAGTGTGTGAGTCAATAATATAACTATACAATGACCGGATTGGACTAACCCCCAACGAAATTCATGACGTAGAGTGTATAGGACTAGGATTATCATATGCCTGATTGGGGTCCACTCTCCACTAATGTAGGCTTGGAAGTTCATAGAGATCATTAGGACTTGGTTCGGTTAAGGAATAGTTGGCCAAGGGTATTTCGGAATTGAAAACGGGTTAAAGTTGTTAACTTAACGTTACCCAAGGTTCTACGCTTCGCACATTCACTCTCGAACCCCCATATTTAGATTGGAAACAATCCCGAACATGCATTTAAGACCGACGTACTCACTTATAAAAAAGAAACGTAATTAATTTTTATTTTTTTTAACTAACCACACCCCCAAACTTATTTGATTAGTATGATTTCACAGGTGTGATTTTAAAATGAAAGAAATACGACAAAGTGAGTAGTCTAATACCGAACTAATAAGAAGGTCGCCCTAAATCCAACCACTCACATCAAGTAGCATTTGCAATTGCTAACTTGATTCACTCTAATGTGCCTTTAAATTCAGCGATTTAGGTTTGGAAAAAGGTCAACTGGCGAGGGTATTAGTTTATGTGTTTAAAATTGAATTAGAATTTAGGTTTCGATAGGGTAACAAGGGATAAACATATATCAGGGTAGGCTTAAAAAGGCTCAAGAGACAAAGAGAATGCCTAAATCACGTCTCCTGAACTACCTCGCCTAGGATTTCGCCTTAAGCTTCCCCTCAATCAAGTTCTAGAATCCTTAATGTGTCATGAATTTGGCTAATCGATAATCGTCCTTAAGTTAATTGAATAGAAATACATTGAGTCTATGTGCTCGTGCAAATTAGGATCTACAATATTTTTTACCAAAACGCATAGTCAAGCACACAGAATCACACATGCATGGGTATTACCCTTGACCTCGAAAACAACCAGGGGTAATTATCATCATCAGGTAACGGCCCAGATGAACGCAAAACTCAGCATGCAACACAATAACAACAAATAAACATATTCTAACCTAAACACACATGCAATATGAGAAAACAATAACACATAACTAACATATTACATACTACACATCACTTCCGAACTTAAAATGGACAGTGTCCTCCGCCATCCCAATTATCATTCTCAACATATAAAATTTAAAGCATGCTAACGAAGGGTGTTTAGAACACGTACCTGGGAGGCGAGAGGATCTCACCTCCATTTAAATTCGACGGAGATGGATTTAACTTACTAGACCTTGGGTTGCCTCCCAAGAAGCATGTGGTTTAATGTCCTCGGCCCGACATTCAGAACACCCTCAAGATTGGCAAGGTTTTGCTTGTTCGGCTCGATCTTTCAATGAAACGCCTCACCAGCTTATATGTATGGCCACGCACAATAAACGACTTGGAATCTCGTCGAAAGGAATGCATCAATACTCACCGATCTAACATCGCCAAGTACCCTGCATAAGAAATAAAAACAAAACTACAAACAAAAATTATAGACAAAATAAATGCCTAAAGTAAAATTAAGTCATTTACTCACAATATTGATAATAAACGACAAAACACAATCCCCGGCAATCGTTACCAAAAACTTGGTGACTACCGCTAGAAACTATGACAGTAACCAATCCCCGGCAACAGCGCCAAAAACTTGTACAGCGTTTACAGGATTAGAATATGATACACTTTCTTCTCTTATCTAAATCTTAAGTCCTGAGTTGTTACCGCGTATCTCCGGCAATAATCAACAAAACAATCTCCGACAACGGTGCTAAGAACTTGTACGGGCGATGGATTTAGCGTCCTCGCCTGTATGTGACTACTCGCAAGTGTACGAGGTCAAAATTTTAATGTAGTGTGATCATTAAGATCGGGTTATCGTATCCACAGGGATTAGTGTGGTTACTATCGAATACTGCATTTGTCGTGACCTAACTTTATCTAGGCTAAAAACAAATGTATTTAATTAATTAAACTAAAACTAATATAATCTAAATTAACTACATTAATATACCAATATGTTTTAGGGTAAATAATTTCCTAGGGATTAACGTGTATACAAATAAGTGTTCGATCTCGATTTACTCACGTTTACGGTGTTCGATCTATTTGACAATCTCGGTTCGTAAACTCCACCGCCACCTCTCCCGAGTGTAAGACGGTGGAATACATGACTTCGGGTCAACGAATAAGTCCCTCTCAATGTCTTAACGACCCTAGATCACATGAGTCTCGTCCAGCGTCATTGATTGCACACAATCCAACTCCCGATCGGGTTATTGAATCGTGTGTTGTATTTACCCTATCAACAATCTCCGTTCTAAAACTCCCTCGCCATCTCTCCCGAGTGTAAGACGAGAGATATAACGCGACTTTGAGTCAACGAAGACGTCCCCCTCAACGTCTTAAAGACCCTAGGTCACGTGAGTCTTGTCCCAACATCATCAATTATCCACAATTCAAACCCCGACTGGGTTATAGAATCATGGCGTTTGTTTACTCATATCCGAATCTGGGGTTTGTCACAACCCCATATTCTCCATTTATCTAACTAAGAATAATAAACAAATAATACGATAAACACAATCAAACTACGAAGAACAAATATAAACGCAACACCGAAATCATCCGAACAACGTATTTATAAATTTATTTGTTAATCCCTATATAATCCATGTTTTGCTATGGCCATAGCCGTATTTACAATGAAATAACAAGCTAAACATGCTCACAATATCCTAAGTTAAAGAAACAAGGAAAAGAATCGAAAAACTTAGCCTCATCCGAAGAAAAGCTGCTAAGAATGCTCAACGATCGATTCACCGTCTTCTCCAGTTTGGGATGTGAGCTCTACCTCTAAAACTCCTAAACCCTAACCTAAGTATGGCCTAAGGTACCCAAATGGCCGAGGGGATCAAGAGGAGGGGAGTGGAATGGGTATTTGTAGACAAAATATCTCAAAATATCTAATAAAAATATCTAGGATGTGCAGGGGGTTACCACCGCGGCGGTGGGATTCAGCCCCGCGGTGGTGGGTAGGTCGGTTTGTTGATCGCCGCAACAGTGAAGACAGCGATAGATTTGGAAAATATTCTATTGGTTCACCACCTAGGCGGTGGTCCGTCTGTAGCATTTGTGTCTTCTTAGCATTTTAATCGCCGTGGTGGTGGTCTGGACGCCGCGGTGGTGGGCTTGTTTCATAGTTTTGCCTCTGAGCTTGTTTTTCCACCGTTCTTCGACCGTTTTTGCTCCAGTTTCCTATCTTTTTGCCCCCACATACCTGATTTATACAAAAAGTAATAAAACTAATTAAAACGTAATAAAATACTATATAAATGCTCGAAAACTAACTTAATTTGATTTGGAAATATGTAGTAAAAGACAGAATGTTGAATGAAGAATCAAGACAAAACGACAAATGATATACTCTTGAGTCTGAAGCGTTTGTCTCAAAAAAGTAAAGCAAGAAAGAGAAGCGTAGGAGAAACAAAAATCAAAATCCTCAAATCCAAATTTAGATATAACAATAAGTGTCATCAATGTGGCAAATCAGGACATTTTATTAGTGAATGATGGAATTTGAAGGCGAAGCAATCCCGAAATCAAGAAGTAGGAACCCGAAAAAATGACAACGCAGCTATCATTGATGATGTTGGCCCAAAGAGCTACCTAAGGGAGGGTGAATTGGGTAGTTCCTAAAATTTAAACACTTAAATCTTCAAACACAAAATCTCAATTTCTCTAAATTATTATTATCTTGATTAGCAGCGAAAATGTGTTTAATATAAATGCACACCCAAACGATCATAAAAGAATAAACAATGCAGAACAACAGATTTATCCTGGTTCGGCAAACTACTCTTACTTACATCCAGTTCCTTGAGCTCCACGGAGATTCGCAATCCACTAAACCCTAATTATTTTCCCAAGTAGGAACTAGACAGTTACAATCTCGATTATTTTTGCAGTCTCAAAATCAACCTTTACAAATCTGATTCTTTTACAGGCTAAGAATAAACCTACCACTATTATACTTATCCTTTTCGCGAGCTTAGGAATAACTTTTACAATCACACCTAATTCTATTATAAGAAGAATTAAAACCTAATTTTTTAAGGCAAAAGACTAACCTAATCCTTTTGCAAGCCAAAGATAAAACTCTGATTTTTTTCTCAGGTTAAAGATCAAAATCTAGTTATCCTAGTCAGACACCTACCCAAACGTGTCTAATCTACTCAAACTTGCAAATTCAAAAAAATAACAATTTTCTTCCTACAACGAGTTTCTACCACCTCAATACAAATTTACTCAATTAATGTCCCGAATATAACTATGTGATAAATACAATGTGAGGCAAACAAATCTGATTTAAAACAATTAACACATAAGTAGCACATAATCAGATTTCTTAAAAAAATGTCTAAAAGATTTTCAAGAATTAAGTTCAAAATTGATTTTTCTAAGAAACCTTAACCAAGCAATAAATCAATAGTAATCTAAGAAATCAATATAGAAAACTTGGAAGGATCTTATCGAGATTCGTCGAAAGTGATAACGATTTCGCAATAAAGAACACAAACTGGTAATACAAACAATGAACGCCTTAGATCAAGCATTTTGAATATAATCTCACCTATAAATCTCAATAGTAAAATCTCTCTTAGAATGATCATAGGCTGATGTTCTTGATGTGCTCAATCCCAATCCCTCAAATCTCTATAAATAAACTTAAAACTAGACATCCAACAGCTAGTTTTCAAATGTCATGGTTAAAAATGACATCACAAGACCCCATATATTATATATATTTAAAAAAAAAAAATTAATTTAAAATATTCTTGGAAAACTCATTTTGGTCCTTGCAACGTTTTCAGATCGAAATCCATAGAAATAGGAAGTATTTCATCATTTTAATTAAAAGAATATTTAATTGAATGGACCACTTAAATAGGAATCTCATATTTCATTATATATAATTAAAATATTTCAAATCCTAAAAAAATTCACCCTTAGAATCATCAAAACCGAATTGGATTGACCAAAAACAAATCAGTCAAAAAAATTGATTGACCATATCGATTGACCGGCTTGCTACCGTCGATTGATTGACCTCTTACAACAATCACTAAATTGACAATTGTGCTGCTCCGATCGGTTTACCAATTACATTAGAAGGTCCCCATTTCTTCCAATTTCGGCTATTGTTCTCGTTAGTCTACCGACCCATCTTGTAGGTTGACTGAATGGACTAGTAGGTCACCCATTCTACTTCCAAAATACACTATTTTTGTTATTCGATTGACCTTTTTTTCCGGTTTACCGAATTGACCCGAAAAGTCTTCTTTTTAAGTATTAAAACCAATTTTTCATTTAGGTCCTTAACCAAAACCATTCACATGCTTAGCATATTATAAAACATACTTTAGACCCCTAAAATAATCATAACACACATAAGATTAATTCATTTTAAAGTGTCATGCGTGATCCTAATTCGGGTTGCATTAAGAGTATATAAGTAAAAAGTTATTTTCACCTAATTGTCTTCAATACTCTTTAAGTCTCTATCTTCTCCATTTTGCACTCGTTATACATGCTTCGATGATTCCTCTTCTTAATCAAATAACATAGAATTTTAAATCTAAAATTACTTAGTAAAATCATTAGTCTCATAAAACATCAACAATTAAGTATCCATCAAAATATTGGATTCAATAGATAAAACTGTCATTATTCGAGATAATAACTATGTTAATCTTGTATCCCAATATTCCACCTGGGTAATTGAATCAGACGTTTCCTTCTACGTCATGCAACGACTAGATTTCTTCTCATCTTACACTCAAAGAGAATTCAGACATGTGAAGATGGAAAATGATGGTACATCTGAAATTGTTGGTATCGACAATGTTTGTCTAAAAACCAATCTAAAATGCAAGTGACTTTTGAAAGATATGAGACATATCCTTGATATCCGTCTCAACCTAATCTCTACCGAGAAGTTTGATGACGAAAGCTACAACAATTACTTTGTTGAAGATGGATAGAAACGTACCAAAAGTAATTTGATGGTAGCAAAAGGCAAGAAGGACACATCTCTCTATCTCAAGAAAGCCAAGTTATGTAGAGGATAGGTGAATACAACTAGGAGAGAAGTCCCTACCGAGCTATATCATAAGTGGATCGGACACATCAGTGAGAAAGGTCTTAAAATCCTTTTTAAGAAATAACTTTTGCCGGGAATGAAAGGTACACCCTTACAAACCTATGTTGATTGTGTTATGAAAAAACAACACATAGTTACATTTCATACTCATCCACCATATAGAAGAAAGAATATTCTAGATTTGATACACACAAATGTCTATACAATGAGTCATAATTTACTAGGATGTATTCTTTACTTCATGACTTTCATTGACAATCACTCTAGAAAAGTACGGCTTTTGCCTTGAAAACTAAAGATCAGGTGGTGGAAGTTTTCAAGTAGTTTTATATAAAAGTTGAGAGGGAAAGTAGTAGATATTTGAAGTGTGTACGTGCAGACAATGGTGGTGAATACCACTGACCATTCCAAGAGTACTACAAAAAATTTGGCATCAGGTTGGAAAAACCAGTACCTAAGGCACCTCCGTACAATAATGCTGCAAAGAGGATAAACTGAACCATCTGTGAAAAAGTTAGATGTATGCTCTCAAATGCAAAACTGACGATTTAATCAACATTTCTCCATCAGTTCCACTAAACTACGACATAGCAGAAAAAGTCTTAACGGAGAAAGACGTTTCATACAAACACCTAAAAATGTTTGGTTGTAGAGCATTTGTTCATATTCCGAAAGACAAGAGGTCCAAGTTGGATGAAAAGGCAAAGCAATGCATCTTCGTGGGATATACCCATAAAAATTTTTGGCTACAAACTCTAGGATACTATCTGTAAAAGGATCGTCAAAAGTAGAGATGTAGTGCTTCTTGAAGATTAGACAGCTAGCGACTTTGAGAAATCAGAAAAGCCACAACCAGATGAATTTCCAATAGATCTCCAATTTGATTCTTCACCAACAAATTCTATTGACGGAGAGAGCGGTACTAGATCCTAATGATGTTACTCTGCCACCTAGTAGTTTGGAACCAAAATTGATTCCAGATCAAGTTCAATAAGAATCGAGGAGATCTGCTCAAGAGCGACAACCGAGTCGTCGATATTCTCCTCACGGGTATGTGATGCTCATTGATTGGAGAGAACCTGAAAGTTATGAAGAAGCTGTTATATACTAGCATAGGGAAGAGTGGTTAAAATCCATGCAAGAATAAATTAAACCCTTGCACGAGAACCGAGGAGATTTGCTCGAGAGCGATAACCGAGTCATCGATAATCTCCTCATGGGTATGTGATGCTCACTGACGGGGGAAAACCTGAAAGTTATGAAGAAACTATTATATATCAGCATACTGAAGAGTAGTTAAAATCCATGCAAGAATAAATGAAATCCTTGCACGAGAAACACACATTTGATCTGGTAAAACTACCGCATGGTAGAAAAGCTCTCAAGAATAAGTGAGTGTATAGGATAAAAAATGAAGAACGAATCTCATAACCATGTTACAAAGTAAGAGAGGTTGTGAAAGAATTCGGGCAAAATAAGGGTGTTGATTTAGACGAAATATTTTTACCCATGGAGAAAATGTCTTAAATTCGAGTTATTCTTGGCCTTGTAGCTAGTCTTAATTAGAAGGTTGAACAACTTGACGTAAACAAATGGTATTTTTGCATGGTGATTTTGATGAAAAAATTTATATGGAGAAACTTGAAGGTTTCCTAGTCAAAGGAAAAAGAAAAATTGGTGTGCAAATTGAACAAAAGTTTGTACGGTCTGAAACAGGCACTAAGAAAAGCTAGAATCTTGAATGAAAGTTGCAAGTTTAGCTTCAACCCCAAATTGGTCTTGAGGGAGAGATTTGTTGGGATATTCAATCTCAAGTTGGGAGACTTCACAAATCCACTGAGATCCATAAACCAACAGAAGAATGAGGAAGACAGTAGAAAGATCATTCTAGCTCATCAGGGGAGGCAACCAAAAACAAACAGAAGGTAGGTTAAGAAACCAGAAGCTCACTTTCGTCGACAATTGCAGAGGCTGTGCAACAATTGCCAACTATATTTAAGTTTTTTTTCTTTTGTGTTCAGACAGAAGAATAGTTGCTCAAGCCTCCTCTATTTATAGAGGCTATGAACCAAAGAGCAAATAACATTCTCTGTATATGAAGAGCACAGAGAGTAGAGGGCCTTAGATAAAATTTATTTGAGAAGAATGAGAGAAATCCTCAGATAAAATCTCTAAGAGGAATAGTAAAAGCCAATTTGTGAAGATTTACCCACAAATTGAAGATACATATTTTTATGTATTAGTTGAGAGATCCAGCAAAGTGTGAGATTTGTAATCCCATTATTTATTAGGGAAAAGTACATTTTAAACCCTCTAGGTATTGACATTTTTCTAAACGGTCCCTCTCTGTTTGAGAGTTTTATTTTAAACCCTTTAGTTATAAGTACGTTTTTAATTGGTCCTTCCGTCAGAAATTTCATCCAAACTAACAGGATTATAAGGGCAAAACCGTCATTTTATATATATATATTTTTTTTTTAATTTTTTAATCATTTTTTATTTTTCTTTTCATTTTTTCTTTTCTTTTATTATTTATTCTCTCTCTCTCCTGCTCAAGACTTTATCTCTCTTCGTCATTTCCTCTCTCTCTATTCCTCCATCTCTCTCACTCTCTCCCTTTCCCTGCCGACAGAAACCACCCCCTGCTATGGGGGGTGGAAACAGAGGGATGCCACCACCCCATAACAAACGGGGGTGAACCACCCCCGTAAGAGAGGGTGCCACCCCTTGTTGAATGGGTTAAAACCACCCCCTGTTTCAGGGGTATTGTAAGATCCTGATTTTTTATTTAAGATGCATTTTCACACATTTAGGAAAATATGGGGTAGATTGTGCTATTTATAATTTAATTTAAAATTTGAGGGGTTAATTAGCAATTTTCAAAACTGCAAATTGTAAACTTTTGAACTAAAATGATTTCAAATTCTTAATTAGGGAGAGGTTAATGTAATTTGGAAATAATATATATATATATATATATATATATATATATATATATATACACACACACACACACACACACACACACACACACACACACACATCCACACACCCACAGAGAAAGAAGAAGAATCCAAAAACGAAGAGAGAGAAAGAAAGAGAGGGTCGTCGAAGCTGTGGGTGATCACCAGTGGTGGTGGGTTCTTATCGTCGCTATTACTTTGGCGTTAATGTAGGTGTTTGTCGTTGATCATCCAGCGATCGTGAGTTGGGTGTGTCGTCGCTGTCGTCGCTGGAGTGGAAAGAGAGAGAGAAAAAAAAGAGGGTTTGTTCGATTGGTGAGTAGTGGCTGTTCAACGTCGTCAGCGTGTATTTGTGGGTGTCGTCGTCGTCCAGCATGTGTGTGGGCGTGGGTGTGCTCGTCGTGGATCGCCGGAGTCATCGCCAGTGGTGGGTTAGAGAGAGAGAACTCACTGGCGGTGGGAATTCAAAACAAAAAACCAAAACGCTGCATGTGTATCATATGTTCATGATGGTGGTTCAAACGTGGTATGTGTGGATCGTGCATGTGTTTCGTCATGGGATGGTGTGAGTTAAGCTCGTTCAGTCGACAATGGCGTCGGCGTAAGTTTCGTCGACGATGGTGGCGGTGATCGTGAGTTTGTGTGTGTGTGTGTACTTTGTTCTGAGGTCTCGTGGCGTAAGTTTGTTGGTGTTCAGCGGTCGACTTCGTGAGTGTGTGGTGTGATCAGAGTTGTGATCGGTGGCTAGTCCCTAAACCGAAGCAGACGCAGAAACGAGGAAGAAGAAAAAAAAAACAGAGAAAGAAGGAAAAAAAAAATTTACACAAACAACCCCAATAAAATCCAATAAATCTATCTCGCGGAAAACGGACGATTCAGAACAGGTAGAATTCTGAACTCTCTTAATATATGAATTTAATTGTCTCATGGTGTGATCATGAAATTATTTGGTGAAACGTTGTGACATTTTACCTGTTTAATTACATGAAATACTTTGGACGATGTAGAATTTATGTGACAAGTATGCTAATATGGTTTATATGTTATATTAATTAAATACATGTATTAGAGGGGTTAGAGTTCTACTGAGCGTTAGCTCACAACCCCATAATTTTTGGTTGCATGGTTGGCGGGGACAAAACGACGAAGATACTTTTATTTAAATTTCTATTTGTAGAAATTGTATTTATTTATTATTTTACACTGAAAAAGAAAATGAGATTATTGGTATGAGATTATTTATTTATTTAATTCTTTCAAAATTGTAAATTAAAGAAAAGGAAGAGAAAAAGGTGCGGCGGTGAGAGTGGGACGACGATAGATAAATTAGTTGAATTTCATTATCTATATTTTGAAATAGTCGTATTGTATAAATTTGTATTATTACTAGAATTATAAATGGATGGATATAAATTGGAGGAAAGGGTAATTATAATTATCGTAGTCGGTTGTAAAATATCTCAATTTTGGAAATATTGAATATTCGGTTTTAATATAATTAATTTAAGATAACTTATTTAAATAAAATGGTGGGAATTGGGTTTTTAAATTATAAATTCTGCCACGACATTGTAAATTAAAAGGTGTTTTTTTTTAATAAACAAATTTCTAAATTCTTGTCGCTATATATATGTATAATTTACAGATTAAATTAAAATAGATGATTGATTTTATTTGGTTGTATTTAAATGGTGATCATTATATTTAATAAGTTCTGTCGTAAAATCGGCAAACTAAAAATTATCGCCATTTTAATAAAACTTACGGAATTTTATAGATTGAAAATTCAACCAGTCGGGTTTGGGTGTAAATTCTCTATAGGAGAAACAGTAGTAGTGACCCTGAAAAACCGAGCCGTTACAAGTATTTTCACCCCCTTCAATAGGGGGTGTATCACCCCCTATTTTGGGAAGGGGGTGAAAATACCCCCGAAATAGGGGGTGTTTTCACCCCCTGTTGAAAGGGGTGTTACCACCCCCGTAACAGGGGGTGAAAATACCCCTGGGTGAAAACACCCCTTGTTGAAGGAGGTGTTATTGTTTGGGTCGGTGGGGAAAGAGAGGGAGGCAGAGAAAGAGAAATGAAAGAGGAATAGAATGAGGGAGAGAGGGAAGGAGGAAGAATGGATGAGGAAGAGAGAAAGAGAGTTGAGCGGGAAAGAGAGAAATGTAGGGAAAAAAAGAAAAAGGGAAAAAAATTAGAAAATAGAAAAATATGTAAAATGACGATTTTGCCCCTCTATTATGTTAGTTTTAACAGATTTTGATGGAATCACCGAATAAAAAGTGTTGATTCCTAGAGGGTTTAAAATGAAACGCTCAAACGGAGAGGGACCATTTAGAAAAGTGTCAATACCTAGAGAGTTTAAAATGTATTTTTTCCTATTTATTATAGTGGAAGATTTAAGTGACCTACGGGTTCCGTGATTTTTTACCTTTATTGAAGAAGGTTTTCCACGCTCAAAATGTGTTGTTATTTTTATTCTATTTTGATTTGGAAAAACGTGCCGAGACTGTGGAAATAATTTTCTATCATCTTTCTCAACACTCGCTAGATCAAAGGTCCAGTGTCAGAATTGATTTTATGGCAGTGGAGTAGGGATGATAGTGGTTAGTGGAGGTGGAAATGGTTCTCTTTGGGGAAGATGAGGAAAAATAAACTTGAATTAGGGTTTGATATTAGTAAAAAACATAGAGAGATGAGAATGAAAAAAAGGGGCATGCACCATTTAGTCCCAAAATACAAAAGAAATTACCAATTACTCCCATCACTTTTTTTTTTGCACCAATAAGTCATTTTGTCTTTTTCTGACCAAAATACCCCTCACATGGATGTTGAATGTAACATCAAAATTATTATTATTATTATTATTATTATTATTATTATTATTATTATTATTATTTTATTTATTTTTTATTTTTATTTTTTATGCTATTTTTTTCTGACCAAAATACCCTTCATGTGGATGTTGAATGTAACATTCGGTGTTGAATGTAATATCAATTTTTTTTTTTTTTAATGCTATTTTTTTCTGACCAAAATGCCCCTCATGTGGATGTTGAATGTAATATTTAACACTTGTGAGTGTTGAATGTAACATTAACTGTGTTTTTTTTTTTTTTTTTTAATGTTATTTTTTTCTGATCAAAATGCCCCTCATGTGGATATTGAATGTAACATTCAACACCTATGGATGTTGAATGTAACATCAACTATTTTTTTTTTTTAATGTTATTTTTTTCTGACCAAAATATCCCTCATGTGAATGTTGAATGTAACATTCAATACCTGTGGATGTTGAATGTAACATCCATTATTCTCTTATTTTTGTATGAAGAGTAAAATACATATGATATTATATTGAACACTAGTGGATGTTACATTCAACACCTGTAAATGTTGAATATAACATCAATTGTTATCTTATTTTACGTTACGTTTAGTAATGATTTTATCCTAAAATCAAGATTTTTTTTTTTGGAACATATAAAAGTGACAAAAAATCATAAAGTTTGGGGTAAAACTGTAATTTATGGCGGCGGTGTCCGGGGACCGGCGGCAGGCGGCTGACAGCGGTGGTACACCAATTTGACGACCTTCCTTCTCGATGTGAAACTCATGGGAGGGCATTTTGCTAAACTCAATTCTCACCATTTTTTAAAATGGGACTAATTGGTGTAAGGAAAAGTGTTGATGGGATTAATTGGTGCAAGAAAAACGTGTTGACGGGACTAATCGGTGCAAAAAAAAATCGATGGGAGGAGGTGGTAAATAATTTTTTTTTTTTGGGATTCATAGGTAATTTTTTCTAAAAAAAAATAAGAAAATAAAAATAGAAAAAGAAATGGACATTGTTTTTCAATATTGAAATTTTGTATATGAAGTGTAATGAAGTCATTAGACTAAAAGCTAGTTTTGTTTGAAGGGTGGTCCGAAGTGAGCATCCCATTTTGTTACCCGTACATCTTTTTATTTAATTCAATTACTACGCACATACATGTGTCTCTTTAATTTTTTATTTTTTATTTCACTTTTATCTTCTTTCTATTTTTACTTTTTTAGGGTGGTGTGGGTGGCTTTACCCCTAATTTTTGTAAATAAACTGTTTCATCACAATAGAAACTCGTTCATATGTGCCACCTCTGGTTCTTCTTCAGATTAGCGCGGCAGTCTCGCCCGCAAATGGATCATCAGTGGTTGCATTTCCAAATACGTTGTTCGAAGTCGCCGCATTCTATCTCATTCGCTCACAGATTGCAAACCGACAGACCGGGCATTTGCCGTGGTTCTTCACCCACGGCACAATGCAGTCCTCGTGGAACATGTGATCGCACGGCGTCACCACCACCACCTCTTTCGGCTCGAAATCATCCAAGCAAATTGCACACCTTTTGTCATCGTCATCGGTCTCCTTCTCCTTCTCCCTTTCGTTCGCACTCCAACTGTTTGTGGAATTGTCCCTGTAGTACAGGTTCAGTCTCTTTGTTATCCTCTTTGGCGTTGGATTGTAGATTTCTTTCTTCAGTTTCTTCAATGCGGTCTTTTGCTCATCCCGAGTCAATTTGGACTCGGAGTCTGCTGTGAGATTTTGCAAATTCAACTGCCCGGCGGATCGCGGAAGGGGCTGTGGAATTGAACGCGTCGGCCTCAGGTAAGGGTTCCTTGTCCTGTCAATTTCTTGGAGTATATTTTGAGCTGGAGAATATATTGGAGGTGGAAAACTGCAATTTTCACCATAATAATCGGTAGTTAAGGTGGATTTAAATGAAGAAGTAATACTAATGGAAGTGCAATAAATCCATGGGGAGATTTGTGCTGAGTGCTTTTGTTTGTTTCACTTATCACTTATTTTTTTCTAGATTTTGCAACATAAGTAAAGTCGTTTTTTATCCCTCAAACCCTTAAAACATTTTGGATTCTTCCCTTCCATTAGAATTATGAATAAATTTCAGTTTTTATCCATTGCATTTTATTTCTATTTACATTTTGGTTCTTCAATCGTTGCCATTGGATTATGATATCCTATATCTATCCACTCTGAAATCATCACCACAACGTACCACGTGATAAAAATGGAATAAGTACCGACACAAGTCATGCGCCCATGACATAACTGTCTTAGTTTAAGGAGTTAATTGCCGAACTGCATATTTTGATGATGTGAATGGCAAGTGGGTAAGGCCATTAGTTTCAAATCAGACTAGTTTTAGACCAACATAATATGCAGGTCTAGAAAAAAAATATTAGTATATTTTTTTTTTTTTTTGTGATTTGAATACTTTGATGTTATAATTTTAATTTTTTATCTACATATAATATTAAACATAGAGCATTTTTTAAATGATAAATTTTTTTTAAGAGTTCAATTGAAATTTATATAAATTAGAGGCTGAGTATATGAAATTTTAAATATTCTAATTGATTTTTTTTTTTTTTTTTAAATAAAGGGGTAAAAATATATATTTTTAAAAGTGAAATAATATATGTACAAATTATTTTTTAATAAAATACTATAAAATAACACACAAATGGCCATAAATTAGAATTCAATTTTTGTAAGTTTAACAAATGCTAATTTAATTAATTTATATCGTATCGAATTTCTTTTTGGGTAGAAATAATTTTTCAATTACACTTTATTTTTTAAATAATTTAAAATGTGGATCAGAAAATTTAATCATATATTTGTGTATCAATAAGGAAAAAATAAATTAACTAAAATAAAAAGGATTAAAAAATTAAATGAGGCCACCCATTATTTGATATATTAAAAAATAAAAAATAAATGTAAGGAATATATTAATATATATATATAACGGACAATTAAAAAAAAATGAAGATCTTTAAAATTTATCGTAGGAGATGAATAATTTTGGAATTTATTATAAGAGATGAAGATGATGGTGAAGATCAAAGGCAATGAATCAAGAATGAAGGAGATTAAGACGATTAGGTATACTTGAATATAAGGGCATGTCTTCTGCTTTTATATATAGTATAAGATTAGTTTTTAAACTTGACAGGCCAAATTCGTTTAACCAAACGATCCCTTCTCTCTTTGTCAGCACAACACGTGAAGAAAAAAAGA
Source organism: Eucommia ulmoides (assembly GCA_016647705.1). Lineage (NCBI taxonomy): Eukaryota > Viridiplantae > Streptophyta > Magnoliopsida > Garryales > Eucommiaceae > Eucommia > Eucommia ulmoides. Next base: position 25,503,212 of record CM028328.1, read on the forward strand.
TCTTTGAAACATCTCAAATTGTTTCAAGTCATATGAAAACTTTCATGCAATTATTCCACCAATAATATAAAACATGATGAGATGAAGCATAGATAATATGTCTTGGAATGGTAGCCTTAAGCCCTTAACACACAAAACTCATCAGATCAACATTTGATCGAAATACCTTGCTAAACCAAGAGGTCCCCTCATCATTCTCTCCTCAAACGACAGCCCCATAGCAACCCCACCTGTATTCTGGAAACACACCCAAAACAACTGATTTTTAACATCAAATCATATTATGATAGTTGATGATAGCCTTTCTCAACAATTATTATCTGATTATGCTTCTTGAATTGCATGTAACTGTGTGTATTTTGAAATATCTTGTTTCCAGTTGCGTAGTCCAAGGACTAAGCTATGCGTTTTGAGGTGGCCATGGCCCAAGTTTTAAAATGTTCCTTTTTCACCTTTAGGTTGTGTATGGGTAAGGAATTTGATAAATCTATCAAATTTATAAATGATGGTATTTGGAAATTCTCGATTTTGAAATCCTATCATTTACAAATTCCTTATTTAGATATTTTTTTCAAAATGATGAATTTGATTGTGTAATTTCGCGGTTTCCTTGTTTACATAGATATCTACAAATATGTAGAATTTTGAAATCTATTAAATTTATATAATAAAAAATGTGAAGATATATCTCATAATATAATTTTTATTTAGTAACTTAATAATATACATTTTAATAATATAGTTTTTATACTTATTTTAGTAATATAATTTTAATTATACATCACTATTTTAATAATTTGATTTTTATACATATTTTACGAATATAATTTTATTATATAATATATAGAGAGAGGAGAGAATTTACAAATGAATGAATTTTATAATTTCTTCCTAATAGTATCCAAACAAAGAATTTGCTGAAAATGATTTGTGAAATCCTTTGAAGATATGAAATTCCTCGTCCAAATTCTTAACCCAAACACAATCTTATATTTTTATAATTTCATAGAAAGTACTACAATCGTCTCCCTTATAATATGCATAATTTTATTTTGCCACAATTTAAAATTTTCTTGTTTTGACCCTAACGCGGTCGACATGTCTCCGCTACATGACTAGATTGCCTTTTTTTTTTGTTTTTTTTTTTTTTTATTGTTTCAATTCAGTCCCCTCCTACATGCTAATTACTTCTGCAGCATTTCCCCACCCCCACCCCCACCCCACCCCACCCCACATTAATTGGTGATGTCGAACAATGATGCTTACATGACTTTTTTAATGAATTTCCTTCAATTTTTCTATTATAGGATGATAATAATGAAGGGAAAAGTTTCGATTGAATGGCGTGTATGTTACGAATTAAGAAAATATGCACAAAAAATAATATTTATTTATTCATGTTTTCTCGTCGTGTCGTGTTATCCGTTCTTCAGATGACTAGACTTTACGGATGATATTTGGCGATACGTGAGAGGTTTAGCATGTTAAATCATGCTTGTGTATATGGAAAAAAAATATACTAACCGGGGTCACACCAAGAGGGAGAAGGAGTGGTAACACAGGTTGCATGCGGTTCCATTCAGTGTTTGGGTTGTAGCTGCCATGGTCCTGTCTGGTCTGCCAATTTCCCTGTCCGAACGGGAAATTGTTGGTGCTACTATCCATAGTGTTTCCACCCTGTTGATTTCTATTATCTTAGGTCTTCTTGAAGGAGAAACAATGTTTTTCTTGCAAGAATTTTAGACTGGTGGCCTTTGAATTTGTCTGGTTTTTGTGGCTTTAATTCCTTTCTGTTTGGAAGGGTGGAACTCTTATCTTACAATTGTTATTACTTTATGCACTGATCTAAAGCATTATTCTTTTTTTTTTTTTTTTTCCAATTGAAATATGTTCTTTCATGGTTTGTGGTGTCCAGAAGGAAAGATTCTGTGTATGTAAAGGAAGGAATCCAATTCTTTCACACTGATTGATATTATGTCTTAATTTTTTCGGTTAAGTTTTTTTTATTTATTTATTATTATTATTATTTTTGGTAGAAGTGAACTATACAAACACTGGAAATATGACATGAGGTTCAATAAAACTTGATACCATAGCGAATCTTTGTTGTTAAGAATCTCTGGGGCATTTTAAACCTCGCTCTTTTTCTTTAAGGGGTTTAGAGAGTATGAAATCTGTTGACCCTAGATGTTTTGATGGACCATTTAATATTAATATTTTAAGGAATTAATATGTTTATTGAGTGATTTCAAAATTGAATTCCGTTTGAGCAAATGAGAAAAAAGAATGAATTTTAAAGATAATACTTGATGAATATTTTCACAGATGATATTTTGCAAAGGATTTAAGATAGTTACAAGTGAAGTCGTTGAAGATTTTTTGGAGCAGAAAATATTTTTGTAACCCGATTAGGATCACGCACGATACTTAAAATTAATTATATTATGCGTATCATGGTAAGAAATGATAAATTTAAGAGTAAATATTTTTCATATAGTGTTGATCAAGAAAATGTTTTAAAAATGAAAAAGAGAAAAAGTTCAAGATCAAACAGTTGACCGACCAAATGGCTGGTTGACTGGAAGAAGCAGTACATTAAATGAGGAGCTTTTGGTCCAGACGGTTGACTGACGGAAAGGGTCGGTCAACTGGTGGGATCAATAGGTTATATCTTGTGTTTATGAGATTAGAGCACTTCCACTTCTGATATTCCTATTAACTTCAGGGGAACTTTCTGCGGTGAGAGATGAAGACTGTTTTTTCCTTAACGCAAAGTCAAGATCTATGCAGCCGAGAAGAATTGAAATGTTCTCAATCCAATTCTTAAAAGTCGTGCCGTTAAGCACTGGAACAAAATTCATGTTGATAGTAATACTAACAGCAGAAGTAGTAACTAAATAGAAATCAATAACGAATAATAAGCTCATAATGTAAGGTTTATGTCAAATTATTAATCAAAACATCAACACAAATTTATATGCCGGACATAAACAAAACAATTATATTGGTGGGCCCCATCACAAAATACCTAGCATAATATTGATGTTTAGTTTTTGAACACAAACACCAATTTGTAACTGGTACTCTCAATGCAGTAATCAAACGTTGACAATAAATCCTGTCAATCAATAACCATTTCTTTGGACAGACTCACTGTCCACATGGAAACTTGATAATCATCACACATTTATTCTCATAAGTACGTTTATTATTTGGTCAAATAATAAACTTATTTTGGGCTGATTATTGATTGCATAAATAATATCTATACGCGTAATAATATCAAATTGGCGCCTATTAATTATTATTTGATCAAACAATAACCTTCCTTTGGACCGGTTATTATTTGCATAAACAATAAACATTTACATCTTAATATCTCAAAAAAAATAATAAAAATAAAAATCTATATAAGAGAGGTTACTTTATCAACATATTGGTTCAATTAGTTTGTTTCAAGATATAAGACTTTATCGATCGGCCGTCTTAATAATTGGTTGGCCGGATGCTATATAACGAGTTAATTTCTGACATTTGGGCATGCTTGTCGGTTGATCAATTTAGTTAGTAACGGCCAATCGGTCGATTGATTCTGTCAGTGGACTTTTATCGGTCAACCAGCTCACCTGTCGGTTGACCGATTCGCCCAATAACTGACTCTAACACCATCGATTGACCAGCCTATGAGTCGGCGAACTGATTGCATCATTTCTTTTGTGTTTAGCAACGAAAAACACTATAAACTTTTTGAAAAAAAAAAAAGACATTTTTCTTCCTTAGTTTGTAATTTTAATCAACCAAAAATCAAATAATACATAATACTAAAGTTTTCTCATACGATTCTATAAAGAATCGAAAACCAAGAGGAAAAAAATTAAAAACCACATCGCCATAAAAAATTAGATGCCAAATAAACTAAACACTTGGGGGTTGTTTCTTAGGTTTGTTCTTAACGAATAGGGTAGCATTAACTCTAACTGACACGAATGAGGTCAAACAATCACAATTTTCTGAATCTTGACAAAAAAATAAAAATAAAATAAAATTGAACACAAGCTGAATCCACAAGCCTTTATAATGAACAGTGCATACATATATATGTATGAACAGTGCATACAAGGGCATATCCAATAGTCAAAATAGATTACCAAGGTGGGTCCCAGAATTGTCTTAATATATCTCAAAAGTGCTGGCCGTGGCTGTTGTATCTGAATTTGATATTTAAGGATTATAGATAGCCGATTTTTTATTTTATTTTTGGTAGAAAAAAAAAAAAAAAAAAAAAAAAAAAGAAAAGAAAGAAAGAAGAAGAAGAAGAAGACAAACACAACAACAAAAAAGAAATAAAACAAGAACAAAAAACTAGGTTTCGGGCATATTAAAAGTCCTCTTGGGAGAGAATATTTTCTATATTTGTAGTCTGGGTGTCAATGATTTTTAGTTGATGATTTTCCTTAGCACCTCTCTTAGCCAAAATGTTAGCGCAACGGTTGGTCTTTCGAGGAGAAAATTGAAGAGTATAATCATAACACTGAAGTAACATTTTACATTCTTCAATGAGATCTTTATCTATGGTTTTCCAGGCAATTGTTTTGAATCAAGGTCACTGCTTTAGCCGAATCTGTTTCAACTTTAATGATTGCACCGCATTTGTGCAATTTAATACTGCTAAATTAAGTTTTATTAATCTTTTAAGTAAATTAAATTATAGTAATTGATTTATTTTCTTTGTTTTCGCAGATTTTTAAAAATGGAATAAAAACACGTTAATTTGGAACAAAATGAACAAGAAATAGACGAGAACGAAAGAAGTATGGACAGATTACGTCCAACCAGAGCTGGGGGGGGCCTATGCCCAGGTCGCACAATGACCAGACTTGCTAGCCGCATATGCGGCCAGCTTGGGCAAAGAGCACTGCGCTCTCTGCCCAATGTACACAGGTGCACCGAAATTCGGTGCACCCACCCCTATGTGCCCACTTGTTTCATTTTTTTTCCCTTGATTTTCTGACGGCCCAAATTTCACACCACAGCTCTATAAATAGAGGAGAGTGCCGATTGGTTGGGGGATTTGTGTTCGGCAGTTCACAATAGGAGAGGTGCGATTGGTTATTCAGTGAAAAGTGCAGAGCCCCAATTGGTTATTCTCATTGCAGAGAATTTTCGGAACAAAATATTGGGAGATGTTAATTGTCAATAAGATTTTGTTTTCTTCTATTATATATTTCTAAATTTCTTTGTACTAAGATTGAGGATGAAAGCATGTGTAATTAATTAAGTTTTATATTGCGTTGATTCCAAACAATTGACATTTAAATGTTTATAGTTTTTACTTCAATTAAATAAATAATTTCATTTTTAATATCATGTATTATTGATTGTTATAAATTATTTAATACTTGGGTTCGTATTGTAAAATAAATAATATATTTTGATTATATGTTTTCCATTAATTTGTATACATATAATGCTTAAGAAATTATATTTTCAAAGCGAAGAAAAAACCAACTTGTACAATTTCTAAAATCTTAATGAGATAGTAAAATTCATTTCTAAAACTATCACTAAAACTTTAGGGACAATAATAGAACTATTTAATTATACATCGATAGATTCTAAAATCTTAGTATTTTTTTTCCACCTTCGATTAAGCTAAACTAATTAATTCACTGTTTATTTTATTTTCTCTTTCTTAAATCACAAATCAAAAACTAAATTATCTTGAACTAGATTATAATTGAATTAAATTTTCCTATAACATAATCCTCATGGGATCGACCTTGCTTCCGTTAATCTTTGCTACATCTGATTTGTGCGCTTGCGAGTATAATTTAATATAAGACAAATACAGTTTTTGTCACAACAAGTTTTTGGCGCTATTACCAAGGATTTGCGATGGAAAATGTTTGAAATCCAAGTTAGTTTAATTATTCTACTAGTTATTTTTTTTCTCTTTATTTTTCTGTTGGATAGGACGGTTTAAGCCTCCTCCGCTTTATTTTATTTCTCTGTTGGATAGGAAGGCTAAGCCTCATCCGCTTTATTTTATTTATCTGTTGGATAGGAAGGCTAAGCCTCATCTGCTTTATTTTATTTCTCTGTTGGATAGGAAGGCTAAGCCTCTTCCACTTTATATATATATATATATATATATATATATATATTTTATTTTATTTTTTTCTGTTGGATAGGAAGGTTGCACCTCCTCCACTGTTTGCAATTACAACTGTTATTATTTGTTATATAAAAAAGAAAAAAAAATAGAAATTGTGTATGCTTGCTTCGGAACGAGATTTAAAGAAACGTTTGGTTAGGAGACGATTATCTTTAAGTAGAGTTGTAGGTGAAATCTCAATAGAAATAGAAGAGTGAGTTGAGAATCCAGAAATACAAATGAATCCACTAGCACCAGAGAAAACTCTTCTCGAATACTTTTCTCCTTCTCAGCCAACTCTCCGTCTTGCATAGTTTTACCACAAACAACTGCTTCCCACTTTGACCTCAAACTATCCATAATCCAACTTTTCCATCTTTCTATGGGTTAGAGAGAGAAGATCCATACATACATGTTAAGGAATTTCTTGAGATATGCTCTACATTTCAATTCCAATTTTTTTTTGATGAGTCTGTTTGACTTAGACTTTTTCCATTCTCTCTAAAAGATAAAGCAAAAGCTTGGTTGAATACTCTTCCTCCAAGAACAATTACCAATTGGGATCAACTTGTTTACAAATTCCTGTCTAAATTTTTTCCAATGTAAAAAACTGACCACCTTAGAAGAGAAATCTCTGAATTTTACCAAAAAGAGGGTAAAGAATTTTATGAATGTTGGGAAAGATTAAATGATTTAACTTTAAAATGTCCCCACCATGGTTTTGAAATTTGGAGGATTGTGAAGTATTTTTATGACGATTTAAACCCATCAAATGATACAATCTATGCATGGTGGAAAATTTTTGCAGTTACGTGGGTAGGAAACTTGGGAATTTCTTGAAACACTGTTTGTCAATTCTCAACAGTGGAACTGTATAGATTCTAGAGTCAAACCCAATGCACCAAAGAGAAGAGAAATTTATGAGGTGAGAGATGATATTAATGTAAAAACTTGTCAAGCCAATTTGACTAGGAAAGTTGATGCATTAATTTTGAGCTAAAGCATGAATTCTAAAACTAAAGTATGTGCCTTATGTCAAAATCCATCCCACACCACTCAATTATGTCCATCATTGTTAACTATCCAAGAAGCCTATTTTGAACAGGCCAATGCAATCCATTCGTATGGGAAATTATCTGATAGCCCATTTGCTCCCACATATAATCCGAATTGGAGAAACCATCCAAATTTTTTATGGAGGCAGAATCAACCAGTAATAAACCAACTAGGGCCTTAAGTTAACACCCATAACCAAAACTTCTACCATCCCACTCCATCATACCCTTCAAGAAAACCATCCTTAGAGGAAACATTACATCAGTTCATGTAGTCAACCCAACAATCCATCTCTAAAATTGAAATGCAATTGGGTCAACTAACAACTGATGTAGGAGAGAGAGAAAAAGAAAAGTTTCTAAGTCAACCCGTCCCAAATCCAAAAGGTTAATTTAAGGTAGGATCATCGAACCCTAATGAGGATATTAAATCCATTACTACTCTTAGGTCGGAAAAAATTATCATCAAACCTGATCCCTGCCTGAACTTGAGAAAGTGAGTCTTAAGAGCCAACCTGAAAATTCTGAACCCAAAGACTCGATTGAAAATCAATCATTGCCTTACCTTCCAAAAGCTCCATTTCCACAAAGACTTATTCCAAAAGAGAAAGGTACACAATATAGTGGCATTTTAGAGGTGTTTAAGCAAGTTCGCATTAACATCCCCATCCTTGATGCTATAAAGCAAGTACCTGCCTATTCAAAATTCTTGAAAGATCTTTGTACTGTGAAAAAGAAAACCAATGTTCCAAAAAAGGTATTATTGACTAAACAAGTAAGCTCCATAATCCAGCACAAAACTCTTGCTAAATACAAATATCCTGGTTGTCCAACCATATCTTGTGTAATTGGCGATCAAAAGATTAGTCGAGCGTTACTTGACTTGGGTGCGAGTGTGAATTCGTTGCCATATTTGGTTTATGAGCAACTCGGTCTAGGTGAGTTGAAATCCACTTCTATGACACTCCAATTAGCTGATAGGTCTGTGAAAATTCCAAGAGGTGTTATAGAAGATGTTTTAATCAAGGTTGATAAATTTTATTTTCCGGTAGATTTCGTTGTTCTTGATACCCAACTAGTTGAAGACTTGCATGCTCAAATCCCTATCATCCTGGGTAGACCATTTTTAGCAACTTCTAATGCAATCATCAATTGTCGTAATGGTATCTTGAAGTTATCATTTGGAAATATGACTGTTGAACTGAATGTATTTAATGTTGCTAATAAATGTGTGGAACTGGATGATGTGTGTAAAGTAAATATGATTGAGTCAGTTACTAATGATTTTCTCCTGCAAATGAATGAAAACGACCATTTTGAAAAATATTCAACACAATTTGACATGAACATAAATGTTGAAAATTCTATTAGTGATGTAAATTCTTTGTTAGAATCTACACCATTAATGGATATTGATGAATGGAATGCCAAAATTGACCATGTTACACCTATTGAGTCCATCCATTCAAAATTTGAGTCACCACCTTTGGACCTTAAGCCCTTACCCGATACCCTGAAATATGCATTCTTAGGACCATCAGAAACCTTGCCTGTTATCATTGCATCTGATCTCGATAACGAACAGGAAGACAAATTAATCAATGTCCTCAAAGATCATAAGGAAGCCATAGGATGGACAATTGGAGACATTAAGGGTATTAGTCCATCAGTGTGCATGCATATAATTCATTTGGAAGATAATTTCAAAACCAATTGTGAGTTCCAAAGACGTTTAAATCCAAACCTGAAAGAAGTTGTTAGAACTGAAGTGATTGATTAAACTTTTAGATGTGGGTATCATTTGTCCTATTTCTAATAGTGAGTGGGTTAGCCCTGTTCAGGTGGTTCCCAAGAAATCTGAGATAATAGTGGTAAAAAATGATGAAAATGAATTAATTCCTACCCGAGTGCAAACTAGGTGGCGTGTTTGCATTGACTACAGAAAATTGAATGTTGTTACTAGAAAAGATCATTTTCCACTTTCCTTCATTGATCAAATGCTTGAGAGATTGGCAGGTCATTCCTATTACTGTTTTCTTGATGGTTACTCCGGTTATAACCAAATTTTCATTGCCCCTGAAGATTAAGAAAAAACCACTTTCACATGTCCATTTGGAACCTTCGCCTACCGACGTATGCCCTTTGGCTTATGTAATGCTCCCGATATGTTTCAACGTTGCATGATGAGTATTTTTTCTGATATGGTAGAGCGTTTTCTCGAAATTTTCATTAATGATTTTTCTGTGCTTGAGTCAAGTTTTGATGAGTGTTTATACCATTTGAAATTAGTGTTGGTTAGATGCAAAGAGAAAAATCTTGTATTAAATTGGAAAAAATATCATTTCATGGTTAAGAAATGGATTGTTCTAGATCATGTTATTTCAAAAAATGGAATTGAGGTTGATAAGGCAAAAGTTGACTTAATTTCTAATCTTCCACCTGCACGAATAGTTAAAGAAATTCGGTCATTCTTAGGTCATGCTGATTTTTTATCGTAGGTTCATCAAAGATTTTAGTAAGGTTTCTCAACCTTTATGTGGTTTGCTTGCAAAAGAAACCCCCTTTGTCTTTGATGATTCATGTTTTCAAGCATTTGAGAAACTGAAACACTTGTTGACCTCTACTCCGATCATTCAACCTCCCGACTGAAATCTCCCTTTTGAAATCATGTGTGATGCATCTGATTATTCTATAGGTGCTGTTCTGAGTCCACGTGTTAATAAGTTACCACATGTAATCTATTATGCCAGTAAAACTCTCATTGATACACAACTGAATTACTCCACCACTAAAAAAGAATTACTTGTTGTTGTGTTTGCTCTAGACAAGTTTCGATCTTACTTAATTGGTTCTAAAATCATTGTTTATTCTGATCATGCTACATTAAAATACTTTCTTTCTAAAAAGGATTCTAAAGCTCGTTTTATTAGGTGGATTTTGTTGTTACAAGAATTTAATTTAGAAATTCGTGATAAGAAAGGATCTGAAAATGTTGTTGCTGACCACTTGTCTAGGTTGATAGTAGAGTCAGATAGTGAAAATTTGCCCATTAAAGAAACTTTTCTTGATAAACAACTCATGTCCGTATCCCAATTACCTTGGTTTGCTAATATAGTTAATTATCTTTTCACTGGTGATATGTCTAGTTATTGGAGTCGCTAAGATAAAACTAAATTTTTAACTGAGGTAAAGATTTTTTTTTTGGATGATCCTTATTTGTTCAAATATTGCCCTGATCAAATCATTAGGAGATGTATTCCTGAGATCGAACAGCAAAGTATTATTTCGTTTTCCATGATCATGCATGTGGGGGTCATTTTTCCTCAAAGAAAACCGCTGCAAAAATCCTACAGTGTGGATTTTATTGGCCCACTCTTTTCAAAGACACTCATGTGTGTTGTCTCTCTTGTGATCGATGTCAAAGATTAGGAAGTATTTCTCGTAGGAATATGATGCCCTTGAACCCAATTCTTATTGTTAAGTTATTTGATGTTTGGGGTATCGATTTCATGGGTCCATTTCCTAACTCTTTTGGTAATCTGTACATTCTTGTTGTTGTTGATTATGTGTCGAAATGGGTAGAAGCCATTGCTTGTAAGGTGAATGGTCATAAGGTTGTGGTGAAATTTTTAAAAGAAAATATTTTTCCCAGATTTGGTATACCACGTGCTATCATCAGTAATGGGGAAAAACATTTTTGTAACAGGCATTTTGAAAATTTGGTGAAGAAATATGGCATTACTCATAAAATGTCTACTCCTTATCACCCTCAAACAAGTGGTCAAGTGGAAATTTCAAATAGGGAAATTAAGAACATTCTTGAAAAAATGGTTAACCCAACAAGAAAAGTTTGGTCTTTAAAACTATCTGATGCATTGTGGGCTTACCGAACTGCTTTTAAAACCCCTATTGGAATGTCTCCTTACTGATTTGTTTACGATAAAGCATGTCACTTACCTATTGAGTTAGAGCACAGAGCATATTGGGCTATCAAACACCTGAATTTTTCTCTAAACCAAGCAGGTATTCAGAGAAAACTCCAATTAAATGAGTTAGAGAAAATTAGGAATGTTGCATACAATTGAGGAAAACGATATAAGGATCAAATGAAAAAAAATCATAACAAAAATATTTTGAGGAAATATTTCTCTCTAGGTCAAAAGGTCCTTCTATACAATTCTCGTCTGCATCTATTTCCAGGGAAGTTGCGTTCTCGATGGTCAGGTCCGTATGTCATTCGAACTGTTTTTCCCCACGGAGCTGTTGAAATTGAAAATTCAAAAGATGGTGGTGTTTTCAAAGTGAATGGCCAAAGGTTAAAACTATTTTTGGAATTAAAAACTCCCGAAGTGGAAGAAACAGTCCTTGAAGATCTCATTTATCAAGATTAGTCATTCTCTTGATAGAAACGTTTGGCTGAAGACATTAAACTTAGCGCTAAACGGGAGGCAACCCACTATTGTGGCAAACAAGAACAAACTTTCAGACCATACAAATCAATTCCTTCAGATAGTGTCTTTCCTTACCAATTAATTTCGTAATTTTCTCATTGAGGACAATGCGAGATTTAAGTTTGGGGGGGGTAAATGTTTGTACATGCTTGTGTCCCCTAATTTTTTTTTACACTTAATTTTATCAAATCATCTTATGATAGTATATATGTTGAATAAAAACTTGAGTTTGCTAATAATTGTTGAAGCATAGCACAAAAAAAATAAAATAAAAAGATTCGACAGTTGCATAAATCTTAACTTTCTTTTATTTTAAATTCAGTACATTAGCTAATTTCCTAAATTTTGACTTGACAATAACCTATCCCTGAAGTAAAATAATAATAATAATAATAATAATAATAATAATAATAATAATAATAATAATAATAATAATAATTATAATAATAAAATAATAATAATAATAATAATAATAATAATAATAATAATTAAAATAAAACTAAATTGTCTTAAATGATGAACTTCCGCTAAGTAATCGGGACTCTTGCCTCAGTAAGCTTTGAGTGTTCGCGTCAAAAGGGGAGAGCAAATTGTTAAGACAATAAATGACTCGTTAATTTCGAAGCCTAAGTTGTTCGAGTTTTTAAGTCTGAAGAGTGTTTTAACACCTAATGCCCTGAGCCAACTGGTTTGGGATCATTGGCCCAACGCTTGCTACATAGACATCTTAGAAAGCCCAGTGGGGTTAGCATTGCACACGCCATTAATTTAAGAAAAATTGTTTATATGTAAAAATAAAATAAAATGAAAATAATACATTTTTTATTTCAGAGAAAATGTTATTTGATTGTTTAAAATTTGTTGACTAGTTACTTGTATTAAATTCATTATAAAGAGAGTTGGGCATATGTTGTGGGTACAAAAAGTAGATATTGTTAATAATCATGTGTTATGAAATCAATAATTATTTCAGTAATTCTTGTATGATTTCAACTTAATATGGTAGCATTAGATATAATTGACAAACTTTTTGTGATTAAAAAAAATAAAATTGGATGTTTGTGGGTAACATCACTGCAAATCCTCACAAAATTATACTCGTCCACTAGGGGCAACCTAGGGGTTTAAAAGGCTTATTGTATATGCTAAATGCAATCGTGTTCCCTACAAAAATGGCTTTTCATTTAAATAGCATATTTAGTTTTGCTCGAGGACTAGCAAAATTTAGGTTTGGGGGGTATGATTGCACCGCATTTGTGCAATTTAATACTGCTAAATTAAGTTTTATTTATCTCTTAAGTAAATTAAATAATAGTAATTGATTTATTTTCTTTGTTTTTGCAAATTTTTTGAAATGGAATAAAAACGTGTTAATTCAGAACAAAATGGACAAAATACATACGAGAACGAGAGAAGTTTGGACAAATCACGTCCAACCAGAGCTGGGGGGCCTGTGCCCAGGTCGCATAGCGACTAGTTGCACTGGTCGTTGTGCAACCAGACTTGCTGGCCGCATATGCAGCTAGCTTGGGCAGAGAGCACTACGCTCTCTGCCCAATGTACACAGGTGCACCGAAATTCGGTGCACCCACCCCCATGTGCCCACTTGTTTCATTTTTTTCCCTTAATTTTCTGATGGCCCAAATTTCACACCACAGCTCTATAAATAGAGGAAAGTGTCGATTGGTTGTGGGGATTGGTGTTCGGCAGTTCACAATAGGAAAGGTGCGATGGGTTATTCAGTGAAGAGTGCAGAGCCCCAATTGGTTATTCTCATTGCAGAGAATTTTCGGAACAGAATATTGGGAGATGTTAATTGTCAATAAAGTTTTGTTTTCTTCTATTATGTATTTCTAAATTTCTTTGTACTAAGATTGAGGATGAAACCATGTGTAATTAATTAAGTTTTATGTTGTGTTGATTCTGAACAATTGACATTTAAATGTTTATGGTTTTTGTTTCAATTAAATAAATAATTTCATCTTTAATATCATGTATTATTGATTGTTATAAATTATTTAATACTTGGATTCGTATTGTAAAATAAATAATATCTTTTGATTATATGTTTTCCATTAATTTGTATACATATAATGCTTAAGAAATTATATTTTCAAAGCGAAAAAAAAACCAACTTGTACAATTTCTAAAATCTTAATGAGATAGTAAAATTCATTTCTAAAACTATCACTAAAACTTTAGGGGTCAACACAATAATAGAACTAATTAATTATACAACTGTGGATTCTGAAATCTTAGAATTTTTTTTTCCACCTTCGATCAAGCTAAACTAATTATTTCACTGTTTATTTAATTTTCTCTTTCTTAAATCACAAATCAAAAACTAAATTATCTTGAATTAGATTATAATTGAATTAAATTGGACGGATTAAATTTTCCTATAACCAAATCCTCGTGGGATCGACCTCGCTTTCATTAATCTTTGCTACATCTGATTCGTGTGTTTGCAAGTATAATTTAATATAAGACATAACATAGTTTTTGTCACAACATTTAACTCTAGGATAACCTCTATTTCCAGTAATTGTAATACCCATAACTAGACTTCTGAGATCAGCTTCCAAAGCGGTACAATTATCAATACTGGCAACATATCCCATCTTCCAAGCTCCCCGATGATCTCTGAGGAAATGTCCCAAACCCCCTTTTACCAGGATTACCTTTAAAGCTACCATCCGTGTTGAGCTTGAGGAATCCTATTTTAGGAGGAAACCATAAAATCGTAAGCCTTTTGAAATCAATTGAGAAATTTGGATCAAAGATAGATTTAGAAAGATCATAGCGTAACTTATAATTCTCACAATCATAGTATTCGGAGAACTAGAAACTCCTTCAATAACCTCTTTATTTCTATCCTTCCAAATTTCCTAAGTAGTGGCAATAAAAATAAAGTAAGAGGGGTTAAGGAAATCCCCTTTAAGATTATGTTTCATCCAATCCCAAAAATTCATATAAGGTTGATTGTACCTGAAATTTAAACAATTTACTTGATCCCAAATAATGTTAGCTTTAGGGAAAATGCTAGAAACATGTTCAATACTCTCAACGGCATTGTTACATCTTTGACATATACTAGAAACTAATCCACCACGAGACGCCCGGAAAAGGTTAGTAACAAGTCTTTTATGAAACATAGTCCAATAAAAAAATTTAAGATTTTGGGGGATCTTAAGTTTTCAAATCCAACTCCAGCTATTATCAGAAACTCTATTCTCATTATTCGAGAAACCCAGGTGATAAGCCGATCTAATAGAGAATAACCGGTAATTCTCTGACATCCACATAGGTTTATCAATAAGATCAAATGAAGGTGGCTAAATAGACCTGATTTGCATCTCAGTATCAGTATCAATAAGATGAATAATAGGATTAAGATACCAGTTTCCAGCATCATCCACAATATCCACAACTTTAAGATCAAAAATATCTTAGAGCTCCTGACAACCTAAAGGTTTATCCCCACACCACCAGTCAGTCCAAAGATTAATAGAAGTACCATTTCCCACTTTCCATTTAATACCTTTATCAAGAAAATTTTTAGTAGAGGAAATTTCTCTCCAAATATGAGAACTACCATTGATTTTTTTTTCCAAGAGGAAGGGTTATTATCAATAGAGTATTTTTTACGAATAACCCTAGCCCACAAACTTTGGTCATTATTCGCAATTTTCCAACCAAGTTTAGCCAAGAAAGCTTTATTATTAATTCTGACCTTTCTAATGCCTAAATCTCTATCATCTTTATTACGGCAAATTTTATCCTATTTAACAAGATGACATTTTTTCACATTGTCCCTATCTCTCCCATAAGAAATTACGATTAATTTTATCAATAGTGTCACAAAATTTCAAAGGAATGGGAATGATTTGCGTAGAATAATTCGGAATGGTAGCAGTGACAAATTTAATAAGAGTAGTTCTACCAGCCATAGAAAGCATGTTAGATTTCCACTTAGACAATCTATTATGAATCTTTTGGATGACATGGTGGACATGAAGCTTATTAAGTCTCCCATGAACTAACGGGAAACCAAGGTACACTCCTAAGTCCTTTGTAAGACCAATATTCATATGATTACTAATATCTCTCGCTTTCCAGCGAGGAATGCAAGGAGCAACATAAATTTTGGATTTAAGGAAATTAATTTTGTCCTGAGACATTAGTAAAAGTGTTCAAAATATTTAAAATATTATCAATTTGGGTTGTATTAGCTTTGGCAAACAGGACAAGGTCATCAGCGGAAAAAAAAAGGGAGATAATTGGACTACTTCTCCCGACTCTCAAGCCTTTCCAAATACCTCTATTGGTATTATCAACAATCAAATGAGAGAGTCTCTCCATACAAAGGGTGAAGAGATAAGGGGAGAGAGGACCCCCTTGCCTAAGACCCCTAGAGGGTTTAAAATCCTCAAGGGGTTCTTCATTCCAAAGAATAGAAAGGGAGGCATTCGTCACACAAGACATAATCAAATTAACCCAAAGATTGGGAAGGTTAAAACTAATGAGGGTATCTTTAAGAAAATTCAAACTAATTTTATCATAGGCTTTTTCGAGATCAATTTTCAAAATGATACCACCCTCTTTACTCTTTGACTTTCTAAGAGAATGAATAATCTCTTGAGTAATAATAACATTGTCCATACTCATCTTTTCTGGAACAAAGCTACTCTGAAAAGGGCCCACAAGATTATCCAACATAGGTCTAAGTCTATTAACAAGCAATTTAGTAACCAATTTATAAGTAGTATTATAAAGACTTATAGGGCGAAATTGATTAATATTATCCAGAATATCAATTTTAGGTATGCGAGCAATGAAAATTTTATTAGAAGTATGAGGTATATCAGCATTTAAAAAATAATTTCTAACAAAACTACAAATATCCTAACCCACAATACTTTAGTTCCTTTTGAAGAAAATAGTTTGATAACCATCCGGACCCGGAGCTTTTAAATCTTTCATGTCTTTAATAGTATTCCAAATTTCAGAGTTTGTAGGAATACAACAAAGATCCGCATAATGACAGTTGTCAATTTCAGGGCATTAAAGCTGAGGCAATTTATTAGTAATCAAAGACATGTCATCACAGAATAAGCGTTGGAAAAATCTTTATTACTAATCCAAACATTGTCTTTTTTTAGCATAGAAATTTTATTTCTACGTCTTCTATTCAAAGTCATACAATGAAAGAATTTGTTATTTTTATTACTAAGTTGGAGCCACTGAATTCTAGATTTTTGGTGCCAATGAATTTCTTCCTTAATTAGAATATCTCTATACTCTTTTTGGAGAGATTGTTCAAGACAACTTAAATTATGAGTAAAGAACCTATCCTGCATTTTTTGAACACCTTTTAGTTTAGCTAAAATATTTCTTTTAATTTTCAAAATATTCCCAAAAGTTTTGGCATTCCACTCTTTGAGAAAAGAGGTAAAATTCTTTAATTTCAAATCGAAATTAGAATCATTATCAATCGAATTATCCAATATTAAATTTTTGAAACTATCATGCATTTACCACATTGCTTCAAAATGAAAAGGTCTAATCCGAGGGGGGGTTAAAACCATAACAATTAATAAGTAAAGGAGAATGATCAGAATACATACGAGGAAGGGTTTCCACACCCATATTCAAAAAGATATCATTCCATTTGTTATTAGCAAACGCTCGATCTAGGAGTTTACCAATTCTAATACCGCTCCTAACCTTACCCGTCCAGGTCATTTTAGGTCTGTTAGAGCCTGAATCCATTAACCCACAGTCATTCAAGTTACGATTAAAACAGTGAATGCAGGCAATATCAAAAGGCGAACAGGGGCTCATTTTCTCACTTTGAGAGGTAATGTCATTGAGATCGCTAATCACCAACCAAGGAGAAGAGTTAAAAAGAGAAACCTTGTTCATATCCTTCCAAAGTTCTTGTTTCATTCTATGATTAGGTTTTGCATAAACAGTCGACAAAAATAACTCTTCATGATTCGTACGATTGACAACAACGTGGATGGCCTGATGTTTGGCAGAAACGATATTCACCCTAACTCTATCAGAAATCCACACAATCCATATACCACCCGCTCTACCACAGGGGTTAATGTAGCACAAATCAGTTAGACCCAAATTTTAAAAAAAATGCCCCATCGAACTCATCTCAACCTTTGTTTAAAAAAGAATGAAAATATCAGGATTGTACCTCATGAAAATATCTTTAAACGTGGCTTTAAAAATAGGGTTTCCCGCCCACCCTACAATTCCAGGATATAATCTTCATTGATCTAAGACTAGATAGTTTGGGAAGAAGGTCCATATCCTGAACTCTCATAAGCAGTTTGTATCTCTGAAGACATAATTTTCATGACTTCATTATTTCCACAAACATCTCCCAAAGGAGAGGTGTGTTCAACTGCATTTCTAACAGATTGACTTCCATCCTGATTTTCTTCACCACCCAAAAAATGGGCCTCCATCTTCTGATATAGGATTTTGGACAATTGGTAAGATAGAATCAGTGGTAGTAAGAATGCAGAATGGATTGGAAGAAGTGGGGAAGGAGAGAGAAATAGGGGAGACATGGAAAAACTTTGAATGAGCTTTATTATCATTTTTTTCCATATCAATAGGCATGATTTCTGGTTCACCCACAAATATATTAGAAGACACCGAGACATTATTATTGAGGGAAGTGGAACCAAAAGTAAATGAAAGCATGGGTACCAGACCCGAGTTACTAGATAGCTTAGGAACATTATCTTGATCTTTGGGCAGCATGGGGCCCGCAAGTTTAGCATCCAATGTTAAAGGAGTAGGGCCCACAACATTATTAGAAACCATTTGTCCCAAGTTTGATTTTGGGCCAACAACTTTGTAATATTTCTTAACAGCTTTGTATACTTGTTTAGAGACATTAGGAGTTGTATTTTTTTGTTTTTGAACTGGGGCAAATTTTTTATTGTTAGTAGCCTGACTATAAATTCTATAACCGGATTGAGTTGTGCCTGTATTATTGTCATTTATTTCACTCATCCGATTTTTCTTATCTCTCTTAGGCCTAATTTCAGCATCTCCATACTTCTGAACAAACTTATTATAAGTTTTTTGAGAACCATTTGATTTAGATTTATCCTTAGTATATTTCCTAGTACATTTAATAAGAAGCTAAGGACCAAATTCAGCTTCATCTTTACTCTTTTGATTAACATTTGCTTCCATTACATGTTGGCCCTTGGTAGAAACACTACTAGATTCCTTCTCCACATTGCATTAGTATTGGCTTTAGGGGCCTTCAAAGGTTGGTTATTGTTTTCCATATTCTGCATATTATTAGACTTTTCAATAGAAGTGTCTTGGATGTTCACCGGACTTTTAGATACTAGTGTTGCTACTACACCGGTATTCTTGAAAGGGCAATTTTTTTTCCGATGTGACACTCTACCACAACCATGACATATAACATGAATACTTTCATATTCCAAATAATACCAATTTCCATCCAACTCAACTTTAGTGGTTAACGGTTGATCTAAATCGATTTTAATACAAACCCTCACAAAATTACTATAAACAGAAGCAACAGTATTACTATCCAATTTAATGGGTTTACCAATAGATCTAGAATTAGAGTACAACAAAGGGTATTCATAGAAATCAACAGGAACTTTTGGAAATCTAACCCATACTGAAGTTCTAGAATCTCTAGCATCTTCGGGATAGAAATTAGGTTCCCATTTCCTAACAGTTAAGTAATGGTAAAAAATTACCCAAGGCCTTTCAGTAAGAACATGGTATGAATCTGAAATAGTAGAAAACTTAACAAGGTAGAAACCACAGCTTAAATCAATAAGTTCAAAATCTCCCTAGGTTTTCCACATGGCCGGAACTTTAGAAAAGAGAGTTTTATACCCTATGTTTATACCAAGCAGTCTAATAATTAACGAAATTTGCCATTTTTATTTGATTTTTTCAAGCCATATAGGTGGAGTTTTAAATCTAGGAGTAGTAATTTTTTTTCTCTCCATTTGATGACTCATCGTCGCCATCAATGGGCATCATCACAGGCTCTTCATCGTTATCAAAATAAACATCCTCAGTTTTATTAATCTCAAAGATTTTTACCTCATTTAGCACATCCTTGAAAGACTTAGGGATTTCAGTGCTTACCTTAGCCATCGAGGTAGCTTCAGTGGGAAAATTCGGTGTGCTTGAAGAAACCCCAAATGAGACATTTGAAATGCTTGAAGGATAAAAAATTACCCCCCCATCTGAGAAGCCTCAGGATCAATTACCTTCAAATGAGTTGAGGAAACTGAATATGAAGGAGCATCCCCCAAGTTTTCTGCCATAATCGTGTCGATGCTTTGGCATGTGGACCTAGCTTCGATTTCCATGTGTAGACACGAAGAAATTGGAGAGTCTTGTTTAACCTTCTTCGTACTTCTTGCTAGATAGTCTTCCTCTTGAATAAAGGAACCTTTAGGAGGATTTTTCCTTTCCATAGAGCTCATAGATCATCAAAAGAAGCCAGTATAAAACCAACGAAATCTGGAAACCCATGGCAAAGCACAACCGGAAATGTCTTTTTTAAGGCTAAGCATGAGTTTCAAGAGAGAGCTTCTCTCTCTAGAAACCCACACACGGTAAAATGTTATATAGCCAATGATATATAGCTTTTGTATTTTACCTTTCCAAATACGGATTACAAATTCAAGTTATTAAATGGTAGAAACTCCACTGAAAAATTTACGGTTTTTCTGTACACGAAACCAGCGCCCTTCGGAATGTGCCCTTTATGATATTGTGCCCATTTTTTTAAAAAACAAATTGAGGATAGAAACAAAAATTAGAAAATGAAGAAAACACTAATCAAATGCCACCGAAGTGATATTGGCTTATCAAGTACCAAGCATATAATCAACCTTTCATATTAATAGAAGGATCTCACCAAATCAAAATGAGAAAAATACTCACATTATTTTTAATAATTTAACATGAAGTAGGCTCTGATACTACTTATTTGAAACAATTAATCTTAATAGATTTTCTTAATCCCAAATTATCATGTCAAATTATCAAGAATTCTATGATACATAAGTGATAATCCATGGCGACGAATTGCAGGGTAAAGATCTTCTGCAGACTAATCATTTGATATTCCACAATGGGTTCTCTCTCACAGATAGGGAAGAGCTGATGAGTAACCATTTTATTAGTCCCGTGGACCATAACCCTGATATAATGTTCTTTATATATTAGGTCAACTCAAGCCCCATTAATCCTAATTGCCTAAGGAGTAGATACATATTGCAAAGCCCATACCCATTTAATATTTCATGATCCTAGTTAATTAGATTACTTATTTGAGCATTTATAATTGATAGTCCATAATATAACTTGTTGGTATCGAGATTTGGTCTGACCGACAGTATGATCCGGGCACCCTCTCGTCAGGGGTTTGACGTTGATATCAGGATGATCCTCATTTTTACTAGAGTACTGCAACAGGGCTGGATGGGCGCTGTCCGGCCTGTTGTCCTAGCCGGGGTCTTTTGCTCATTGTCGTTGTCTAGGCTGAGTTTCGATTTGTCACCTGCACATGGGACGGGACAATTTTTTTCCCGACGTGTCCCTTTTCGCCATGAGAGTAAGAGCTCGGGGGGAGGAATTCAGGTCGGCATGAAATTGTTACCTTGACCTGTCTGGACGATCTGTGGCGGGTTTTCTCTCCTTAAAAAGTGTTGATGAAACTTTCTATTTATAGGCAGAGGAGTGATTAGGCTTCCACAAGATTAGGACCTTAAGCTCAATTTAGAGCTAAACAGTCAGACACATGGCCGACACGGCGGATTAGAGTTATGGGCCTGAGCCTGGGCCTGGGCCTTGATACTGTGGCGAAGCCCATGGGCCAGGCCTATCATGACAGACAAGTCGACCCGGACAACCGGGATGTCGGTCGATCTGGGTACGCCGACCTGCGGCTCTGTGGCGATTCTTCGGGGATGCTGCTGTCTGGAGGTGCTGAGTGTTTCATATCCCCCGACCTGAGATGCGTTGGTTGTCTATTCACTAGACTACTCAGGCCGTCATGGCTTGGAGTTGGTGACGTGATGGATTTGATCCAAGTGACGAACACGTGGAAGGAGTCCGATTTTACTCACATCATAACTATTTAATTAAATCATATGACTCCATAGGAAATAATAAACTTCCTAACAGTGCAAACATCTGAATCTCTGTTGAAATCAGGGCTTAATATTAGTAAAAACATAGAGAGAGAGGCAAATGAAAAAAAAAATAGAAAATAAAATGAACATTGTTTCTTTAATATTGAAATTGTGTACATCGAGTGTAATGTAATCATTAGACTAAAAGCGGTTTGTTTTATAACTACTTCTAAATGTACACCTCTTTGTTAGTGTTACATTCTTTTTATTTAATTTAATTACTATTTTACTATATTATTAAGACACATATTCTTTATTTTATTTTTTATTTTTTTTATAATTTTCTCCCCATTGCCCATGATGTTATCGGATTTCTCTCTCTCCCTCTCCCTTCTATATATAGAGAGATTCACCGTAGATCTGCATAAGATATAAATATATGAATAGATATATAGATAGAGAGAGAGAATGAACAAATAACGAAGAAAAAGAATAGGACGACGATAAGTGAGGTTGAGAAAAATATTATTTTAAAAAGGATAAAATATTATTTTTAATTTTTTTTTTAAATAAAAATATAAAATTATCAAAAAAGATATACATATAGAATTACCCTTATTTTATTATATTAATCAAACCAAAAGTTAAGGGTAATATGGATAGTTCATCTTTATAGGGGTGCCGCTGGTAGTTTCTGAACTTTAGGGGGGGTGAGTGGCTTTACCCCTAATTTTGTAAATAAACTGTTTCAAACTCGTTCGTATGAATCGTTTCTTCTCCTCTGGTTCTTCTTCAGATTAGCGCAGCAGTCTCCAGCGGCCCCATTGAACCACTTCCTCCATCGCTGTCATAAATTCTATCAGATGGCCGGCTAATGGATCACCAGTGGCTGCATTTCCAAATACGTTGTTCGAGGTCGCCGCCGTCTCTCTCATTCGCTCGCAGATTGCAAACCGACAGACCGGGCATTTGCCGTGGTTCTTCACCCACGGCACAATGCAGTCCTCGTGGAACATGTGATCGCATGGCGTGAGCACTACCAACTCTTTCGGCTCGAAATCATCCAAGCAAATTGCACACCTTTTGCCATCGTCATCGGTCTCCTTCTCCTTTTCCCTTTCGTTCGCACTCCAACTGTTCGTGGAATTGTCCCTGTAGTACAGGTTCAGTCTCTTTGTTATCCTCTTTGGCGTTGGATTGTAGATTTCTTTCTTCAGTTTCTGCAATGCGGTCTTTTGCTCATCTGGAGTCAATTTGGACTCGGAGTCTGCTGTGAGATTTTGCAAATTCAACTGCCCGGAGAATCGCGGAAGGGGCTGTGGAATTGAACGCGTCGGCCTCGGGTAAGGGTTCCTTGTCCTGTCAATTTCTAGGAGTATATTTTGAGCTGGGGAATGTATTGGAGGTGGAAAACTGCAATTTTCATCATAATAATTGGTGGTTGAGATGGATTTAAATAAAAACGTAATACAAATGGAAGTGCAATAAAGTTATAGGGAGATTTGTGCTGTGTTTTTGTTTATTTCACTTATCACTATTTTTCCTAGATTTTGCAAGATATAAGTAAAGCCATTTTTTCCCCTTAAACCCTTAAAACATTTTGGATCGTCCCTTCCTTCCATTAGAATTGTGAATAAATTTCTGTTTTTATCCATTGAATTGTACTTCAATTTACATTTTGATTCTTCAATCGTTGCCATTGGATTATGATATCCTATATTTATAAGATGTCATTATACATTAGTTATCCACTCTGAAGTCATCACCATAACATACCACGTGATAAACACGGGATAAGTACCGACATGAGTCATGCATTTTTGTTAAGTATGAATTAATAACTAGCGCATAACTGTCTTAGTTTAAGGAGTTAATTGCCGAACTGCATATTTTGATGATGTGAATGGCAAGTGGGGTTCAGTTAAATGCAAAAAAGGTAATTAGTTTCAAATCGGATTAGAATCTTTAAAATTCAGAGGCCAAATTCGTGTAACCAAATGATCCCTTCTCTCTTTTTCAGCACAACACGTGAAGAAAAGATATTAAACATAATCAATTAGTTGCAGTTAGTTAGTTAGGATTACAGCTGTCCATTCTTGTAACTGATTTTTTTAGTTAATTAGTTATTTGATTGTCTATAAATAGCACCCTAATCTCTCATGTAAATCATAATTTTGAGTTCTCTGTGAGAAAATATATTTTGACCTCTCTTATTCTTAATATGGTATCAGATGGCTTTATTCTGCTCAGATTGATCTATTGTTCATGAATCAATCGTGAACAATTCTTGAGGATTGCTCGGCTGATCTCTCGTGAACAATTCTCGAAGCTTTTCGATATCTTCTTCATGAATCACTTGAGAGGACTGCTCCAGATCTGAGGACTGATTTCTGGATCTGATTTCTCTTCTTCCTCTTCCATTTGCTTCTGTTTATCGACGACTAAGGATTGATCTTTGATTGAGATCAGTTTCTCTCTCAATCCTTCTTCCAGATCAGTTCTTGATCCAATTCTTGTTTGTCGATTGTCTACTTGTCGATTATTTTTCGTTTAATCTCTCGATCCGTCTTCGCGATTCAACTCTTGAGGCTACTGTTTCGGTGATCCTCAATCGTTCGTTGCCGATTGCCAATTCCGCTTCCTCGTGTTCGATCATTTATTATCGACGATTATCCACGATTGATTCTCAGCTCCGCCGGCTTCTTCTTCTTCTTCGACTATTGCCAATTGTTGTCTTCGATCATCGATCTGTTCTTCGTCGATTTGACTTCCAGCTTGATTTGCAGATTCGATTGCTGTTTGACGTTTGATGATTCATCGATCGATTCATTGATTTGCAAATTCAATGCCCTAGATTGCTGTTGCTGTTAATCGATTCGATTTACAGATTGCTGTTCTTTGGGACCGCTTCATCATCGATTGATAATCGATTCGATTATCAATGCCCTAGAACCGTGATCAACGATTGAAATCGTCGAAGACGAAGCCTGAGGATTTGTTCGATTCTGGTCTTCCCCTTGGCCTCCGATTGCTCGTCATCTTCGATCGATCAGTAACTAGTTGTCGTCGATCGTTGATCGCCGCTATCATTCGTCGTCATTGATCAAAAGACTCCTCATGTAGCTCTTCATCAAAACGCAGTTGATTACTCTTCTTTTAGAGTTTTGGATGCCTAGGCCCCGTTTGGTAACCATTTCCATTCCAAAAATTCTCATTCTATTCCCAGATTTTTGGGAATTCTGTTTGGAAATAGCGTTTGGTAATTTTTGTTTCCGTTTCCATTTCATTCCCATTTGAGAATTGTGTCCAATTTTTTCTTAAGAAATGAGAAACAAAAAAAAGTTGTTTCTCATTATTCCCATTCTATTCCCAAAACACATGGTCACTATTCACCTACCGGCCGACAACCGTCCGCCGCCGCCGGCCATCCCCGGCCACCGTCGCCGGTCACTGTCCGCTGCCGTCGCCGGTCACCGTCTGCCGCCGTAGTCGGCCATCTCCGGCGACCGTCGCCGGTCACCGTCAGGCCGAAAATTTCCGGCCACTTCCGGCCGTCGCCGGCACCACCGCCGTCCGGTCATCGCCGGCGGGGGGCCACCGCCGCCCGGCCGGCGACGGCGCCACCGCCGTTAGGGCAAAACAAAAAAAAAAAAAAAAGATTTTAGGATAAAATCGTTACCAAACACACCCTTCACAAAACAAAAAAAAAAAATTATCGTTACCAAACGCGATTCTACTCCCAAAAAGAAAACAAAATTCTCATCCCATTCCATTCTCATCTCACTGCTGGAATGGAAATAGAAACAGTTACCAAACGCCACCCTAGCATTTGCTTCCACTCTTAAGGCTCATCATACCAAGTTCCAACCAAGGTCTAGGATCTGTATTTTTCTGCAATAGCCTCCGGGTATAAAAGGCTACAAACTCTATGACATTCAATCTAAACAGGTTTTTATCTCAAGGGATGTCCTTTTTCATGAGGATCTATTTCCATTCCATTCAGTTGTAGCTCTTGATACACCCATTGATCCTTTTTCCTGACCTTGTATTACATATGTCTTCTCTTGACATCAATATCCCGCATCAAGTTTGACCCCCATCTGTTTTACCAAATTCATCACCTGTTCCAGAAACTGAAACCTCTATTATTCTAGAATTGGCTTCTTCTAATGTTATTCCTCCTAGGAAGTCTTCACGAGTTTCTAAAACTCCTTCCCATCTTCATGATTTTCATTGCAGTTTGTTGGTGCATCATGAGTTGCCATCCTGCAATACCTCATGTCTTCTATCCAAATTTTTGTCTTATGATTCCTTATCTCCATCTCACAGGGAATTTGTCCTGACAGTTTCTTCTCATTATGAGCCCCAATATTATCATCAAGTTGTCAAATTCCCACAATGGAGAGAAGCTATGCAAACAGAATTAGATGCAATGGAATTCAACAAAACTTGGTCAATTGTTTCCTTTTCTCAAGGAAAACGCTCTATTGGTTGTAAATGGATTTACAAGATTAAGTATCATTCCGATGGTACTCCGGAGAGACACAAAGCACGTTTGGTTGCTAAGGGATATGCTTAATGAGAAGGTGTTGATTTCACTGGAACTTTCTCACCCGTAGCAAAGTTAGTCATTGTCAAAGTCTTATTGGCACTTGCTACAAGTCAACATTGACATCTAGCTCAACTAGATGTTAATAATGCGTTTCTTAATGGAGATTTGTTTGAAGATGTATACATGGATCTTTCTCTTGGTTATAGCCAAAAGGGGAAGAATTTCAAACAAGGTGAATGAGTTGTTCGCAAGCTTCATAAGTCTATATATGGACTTAAACAAGCTTCACGACAATGGATTTCAAAGTTTGCTCATGCTCTTATCCAGTTTGGTTTTGTTCAATCGAAGGCCGATTACTCCTTGTTTACCAAAGGATCAGGTTCATCCTTTGTTGCATTACTGGTATATGTTGATGATATCATCATTGCTGGTCCTAATGGTCGAGCTATAGATTCTCTGAAGAGTTTTCTCCATAGCTAGTTTAAACTTAAAGACCTAGGCCAACTGAAGTACTTTCTTGGTCTCGAAATTGCAAGATCTGCTCATGGCATGGTGCTTTCTCAACGCCATTATGCCCATCGGTTACTTGAAGATATTGACTACTTAGCTTGTAAGCCTGCTAATGTTCCTTTAGATCCCAAAGTCAAGTTGAATGATAGTGATGGTGCACTGCTCACTGATATTTCTCAGTATCGCAGACTCATTAGTAAATTGCTTTACCTTACCATTACCAGACCTGATATTACATTTGTTGTGCATAAACTAAGTCAATTTTTTGCTCATCCTCGAATCCCCCACATGCAAGTAGCTCATCATTTGCTTTAATATCTCAAATCAAATCCTGGTCAAGGATTATTCTTTTTTGCCCATTCTTCTCTTCAACTCAAGGCTTTTTCGAATGCTGATTGGGGATCATGTTTAGATATAAGGAGTTCGTTACTGGCTTTTGTGTGTTCCTTGGTAATTCTTTGGTCTCCTGGAAGGCTAAAAAGCAAACAATCATATCCAGATCTTCAACTGAAGCGGAATATTGTGCACTGGCATCTACTGCTAGTGAATTAGTGTGGCTTCAGCAATTATTACCTGATTTTCAGATTGATATCTCATCTCCAGCTCTTTTGTTTTGTGATAATCAAGTTGCCATGCACATAGCTTCTAATCCTATTTTTCATGAAAGGACAAAACACATCGAGCTCGATTGTCATTTTATTTGGGATAAAGTTACAGACAGAGTTATTCGACTTATGCCAATTAGAACTCAACATCAACTTGCAGACCTTTTTACGAAGGCTTTGCCCTCGTCATTGATGGTTCTACTTCTATCCAAGATGGTTGTCAAGGATCTTCATAGTCCATCTTGAGGGGGAGTATTAAACCATAATCAGTTAGTTACAGTTAGTTATTTCTATTTGTTAGTTAGGATTACAGCTGTCTATTCTTGTAATTGATTTATTTAGTTGATTAGTTATGCGATTGTTTATAAATAGCACCCTAATCTCTCATGTAAATCATAATTTTATGTTCTCAGAGAAAAGATATTTTTATCTCTCTTATTCTTAATAAAAGAAGATCTTTGAAACATCTCAAATTGTTTCAAGTCATATGAAAACTTTCATGCAATTATTCCACCAATAATATAAAACATGATGAGATGATGAGATGAAACATAGATAATATGTCTTGGAATGGTAGCCTTAACACACAAAACTCATCAGATCAACATTTGATCTAAATACCTTGCTAAACCAAGAGGTCCCGTCATCATTCTCTCCTCAAATGACAGCCCCATAGCAACCCCACCTGTATTCTGGAAACATACCCAAAACAACTGATTTTTAACATCAAATCGTATTATGATAGTTGATGATAGCCTTTCTCGACAATTATTATCTAATTGTGCTTCTTGCATTGCATGTAACTGTCTCTATTTTGAAATATCTTGTTTCCAATTGCGCAACGTGCTTTGAGGTGGCCATGGCCCAAGTTTTAAAATTTTCATTTTTCATCTTTAGGTTGCGTTTGGGTAAGGGATTTAATAAATCCATGGTATTTATAAATGATGGGATTTTGAAATCCTATCATTTACAAATTCCTTATTTGGATTACTTTTTAAAATAAATAATTTGATTGTGTAATTTTGGAAAATGATTTTTTTGGTCCCTAACAAATGGCTCGGATATCCAATTAGTCCCCGGTATTTGCAACTCGACACATTAGGTCCTTGACATTTCAAAATCATTACAAATTAGCCCCTGAGACAGATTCTATTAAGTCAAAGTAACTTTCAACGTCTCATTAATGGAATTTCGATCATTTCACTTTGAAATTAAGGACAATTTTGTCATTTCGTTACATTAATTTAATGTGATCTATTTGAATATTTTGTTAAACTTAAGGGGTCAATGTTTTTTTTTTTTTCCTTTATTTTTTTTTTAGCTCTTCTTCTTTGTCTCTACACCACTAACCAAACACCCTCCACCTCCGAACAACACCACCACCGACTCTCTGCACCACCGAACCAAACAAACAACACAACACCACCACCGATTCTTTGCACCACCGAATCAAACAAACAACACAACACCACCACCGATTCTTTGCACCACCGAACCAAACAAATAACACAACACCACCACTGAAAGAACACTGAACGAACCAACACCGCCGCCTCCGCTAAAGAAATACCATCTCCAACACTGTCTCCAAAGCCATTTGCGGCAAATAAACAAAATTGAACGAGAAACAAAAACAAAAATTAAAATACGGGAAACAGAAACATGGGAAATAGAAATAGAACAATTAAACGAGAAAGGAATTTGTAAAATTAAGAAAAAATTAGAAATCATTACCTTCTATAGTGTAACCCTAGCTGCAAATCGTCAGCTTCATCCAATAATCTTCCACAATCAAAATCAGTTTTGACACACGCGTGACATCGAGAGGACAAATGAGTGAACGACGACGATCCCAGGGCGAGGTATGAATGAGGAAGGGATTTGGTTCGGTGGAGATGATGCTCGGCAAAAACCCATTTTACATCTTCCAAAACCACAAAGAAGAGAACGGGAGTGAGAAGAGAAAGATAAGACGAAGAGAAAGAATGGAGAAGTTTTGGATTTTGGGTCATTCGATGTGTTTGAAGAGGAGAAGAGATTGCGATTCCTCCTGTTCTTTTTCGAAACGGGCATCCATGGAACAACATCAAGGGCCATTGCCAATCTCAGATCTCAGGTAAAGTTTTTCTCTCTCTTTCTCTTCTTTATTTGGATGTTGTTTGGTTCGGTGGTGTTGTTCAGCGGTGGTGATGTTTGGTTCGATGGTATTGTTTGGCGGTACTGTTTTGGTTTGGAGTCTTCAGGGATATGGGTTTGCAGATGGTGTTTGGTTCGGCGACGGTGGTGAAGGCGGTCTTTGGTTTGGCGATGGTGGAGGCTGTGGTGTTGTGGTGTTTGATTCGGTTGTGTTGTGGTTATGAAGAGGATGAATAAAAAATATTTTGACCCCTTAAGTTTAACAAAATATACAAATAAATCCCATTAAATTAATAAGAATGAAATGACGCATGTACCCTTGGCCAAATAGTCATATGTTTGTCA
This sequence comes from Eucommia ulmoides, assembly GCA_016647705.1. Classification (NCBI taxonomy): domain Eukaryota; kingdom Viridiplantae; phylum Streptophyta; class Magnoliopsida; order Garryales; family Eucommiaceae; genus Eucommia; species Eucommia ulmoides. Next base: position 25,533,195 of record CM028328.1, read on the forward strand.
CATGGCTGTTTTCGTTCAATTTTTTCAAATTTTACTAACGTCTAACTCAGGGGTTAATTTGGAACGATTTTGAAATGTCAAAGACCCAATGTGTCAAGTTGCGAATACTGGGGGCCAATTGGACACCCGAGCCAATAGTTAGAGACCAAAAAGGTCATTTTCCCATGTAATTTCACAATTTCCTTGTTTCGTTAGAGACGTATTTGTACGTAAAATTTTGAAATTTATTAAATTTTAATAATAAAAAATGTGAAAATATATCTCAGAATATAATTTTTATTTAGTAACTTAATAATATACATTTTAATAATATAGTTTTTATACTTATTTTAGTAATATAACTTTAATTATACATCACTATTTTAATAATATGATTTTTATACATATTTTACAAATATAATTTTATTATAAAATATATAGAGAGGAGAGAATTTTGAAATTCATATAATTACAAAAAAAGTGGTCCTACCTAAGAAGTCCGACCCTTTCCCGGACCCCGTATATAGCAGAAGTTTTGTAGAACTGGGCTACCATTTTTTTTTATATAATTACAAAATAAAAAATGGTATTGAAGTGAAATAGACGAGGAATTGAAAAAATAGCAAATTCAATCTAGGAACGATTTAGAAATACCATGTGTTTTGAAAGGATTTGTAAATCCCTCTTATTTTTCTATTTTACAAATGAATGGATTTTATAATTTCCTCCTAATTGTATAAAAAAAAAAAATTACTAAAAAAGATTTGTGAAATCCCTCCTCCAAATTCATAACCCAAACAAAACCTTATATTTTTGTAATGTCATAGAAAGTATTCAATGGTCTCCCTTATGATATACATAATTTTATTTTGCTCCACAATTTTAAATTTCTAGTTTTGACCCCAACGCGGTAGACACGTATCCGGTACATGTCTCGATTGCCTTTTTTAAAAAAATAAAATAAAATTCAGTCCCCTCCGACATGCTAATTACTTCAACAGCATTTCCCCCCATTAATTGGTGATGTTGAACAATGATGCTTACATGACTTTTTTAATGAATTTCCTATGATTTTTCTATTATACGATGATAATAATGAAGGGAAAAGCTTTGATTGAATGGCGTGTATTGTATGTTACGAATTAAGAAAATATGCACAAAAATAATATTTATTTATTCATTTTTTCTTGTCGTGTTGTATGCTCTGTTCTTCATAGATGACTGCACTTTAAGGACGATATTTGGCGGTAGATGGTGATAGAATTACATCGTCTCCACTCACCACTCACAAGTGTTTGCTCCCTCTCCACGTAGTCCACTACATTGCATGGGCTCTCTCTCTCTACATGATTGCATGGACTGCTCACTCTCCTCTTCACGTTCAACTGCTCCACTCACCATGATCTCCCATGATCCACCACTACTTGTGTAATAGTTGGATTAGTCTTGTATTAGAGTGATATATTGTGTATATATAATGGGTTCTTATCATGAATAATATAGTGGGATCTTTTCATTTACTCTATTATCTTTTAGATGGGAGGTTTGGTATGTTGAATCATGCATGTGTATATGTAAAAATATACTAACCCGGGTCACACCAAGAGGCAGAAGGCGTGGTAACACAGGTTGCACGCGGTTCCGTTCAGTGTTTGGGTTGTAGCTGCCATAGTCCTGTCTGGTCTGCCAATTTCCCTGTCCGAACGGGAAATTGTTGGTGCTACCATCCATAGTGTGTCCACCCTGTTGATTTCTATGATCTTAGGTCTTCTTGAAGGAGAGACAATGTTTTTCTTGCAAGAATTTTAGACTGGTGGCCTTAGGATTTGTGTGGTATTTGTGGCTTTTATTCCTTTCTGTATGAAAGGGTGGAACTCTATCTTACAATTGTTATTACTTTATGCACTGATCTTAAGTATGATTCTTTTTTTCCAATTGAAAGATGCTCTTTCATGGTGTGTGGTATCCAGAAGGAAAGATTCTGTGGATGTGAAGGAAGGAATCCAATTCTTTCACACTGATGATATTATGTTCTAATTTTTTCAATTAAGATTTTTTGTGTAGAAGTGAACTGCACCGACACTGAAAATATGACATGAGGTTCAATAAAACTTGAATGCCAAAATGAATCTTTGTTGTTAAGCATCTATGGGGAGTTTTAAACATCGTCATTTTTCTTTGAGAGGGGTAGAGAGGGATTATGGAATACATTTGTGCTCAAATTAATCTTTTAGTTTCGGATTCAAAAATTTGGAAAGAATCACGGTTCATAATTATATTTTGCCTAAAGAGCACGCAAAGGGACCGGATCTAAGAAGATATTGCACTCGTAGACGTAGTTCTTCAAGTCGTTGGTGCAATCTCTGACGGCGGTATCTCCAATAGGGTGGCCTTGGTCCGGTTGAGACCCTATTGGTTGGTAAATTTCTAAATAGTGACAGAGGCGTTGCAGGCGACGGAGGGGATTGTGGTTCTTCCACTTTCTTTGTTTTGCTTCTTTGTCTTCTCTCACTCTCTCTCTCTCCCTCTATCCTGATCTCGCGTCGGATTTGTGCCACGCAGATTCGGCACCAGATTTGGAGGGAGAGAGAGGAGAAGAAGAAGAAAGAAAGAAGAAGAAGTAGCAAACCGGGGGGTGGAGGGTTGCGGGTTTTGGGGGGTAAAAGTAATTTTTAAAATGTGTGAGAGTAAAAGATATTTTTTTAAAAAAATAAGGTGTCAGTGATTTTTTAAAAAAATAAAAGAATTTTTTTTTTTTTTTTTGTAAGAAAAGGACATTTGTGTTTGTTTCCCTGAAAAAATAGGTCAAAGGGGTTAATTGCTATTTAGTAAATGATAGGGGATATCAGTGATTTTAGGCAAAATGACAAGAAAAGTAAGTAGTCAATCATTTGTGTTATTTTTCTCTGATGTTAGATCCCCATGGGATTCCTGGGATTTTCTTAGCATTTTCATAGGTGTTATTGGCAAAATACCAAGTGGGACAGCCTTTGAACCCAAAGCTTGTACCGAGACGAATTTAAAGTTTTTAATGCAATTGCTGTTGTTTGTTTCTTGTTCAACATCCATTTCCATCCAATCCCTTTAAATATTTGTAGCAGGTAAAGCTACTGCAGCTTTGAGTTGACTAATCTGCATCCACACTCCACAGACTAAGGCAAGTGTGATAAACAGTTGTAGGTTGACTTTACTCGAGTACCACTCCTATCCCGATCCGAAGGAAGAGGAGCTGGGTTTCAATGACACTAGGATTCAGCATTGGATCTTCCTTTCTTGTGCTGCTTCTTATCAGTTTCAGTCTTCATTTTGTTAAAGAGAAAATCCAATGGTGAAGCGGAAGAGGATTATTTAGATCATGTACCGGGGATGCCCATGAGATTTAGTTTTGAGGACTTGAAGGCTGCGACTGATAACTTCACCAATAAGCTCGGTGAGGGAGGATTCGGTTCAGTTTTCGAAGGAACCTTAAAAGACGGCTCAAAGATTGCTGTCAAGTGTCTCGATGGTTTTGGCCAAATCAAGAAATCGTTCTTGGCGGAGGTTGAAACAATTGGGAGCATCCACCATGTCAACTTGGTGAGACTAATTGGTTTCTGTGCTGATAAATCTTACAGGCTTTTAGTCTACGAGTGCATGAGCAACTGATCGTTGGACAAGTGGATTTATCTCAGAAATCAAGGGCTCGTTCTTGATTGGAAATGCAGGAGGAAGATCATTCTTGACATACCAAAGGAATTGGCTTATCTTCACGAAGATTGCAGGCAAAAGATAGTGCACCTAGATATCAAACCGCATAACATCCTTCTAGACAAGAACTACAACACAAAGGTCTCTGATTTTGGATTGTCAAAAGCTAATCGACAAAAACTAGAGCCAAGTCGTAACCACCACGAGAGGCACTCCAGGCTACCTTGCTCCTGAATGGCTGAGTTCGGTTATTACAGAAAAAGTAGATGTTTACAGCTTCGGTGTTGTAACATTGGAGACCTTGTGTGGGAGGAAAAACTTGGACCAGACTGAGCCCGAGGAAACGTTGCATTTGCTGAGTGTTTTTAAGAGAAAAGCAAGGGAAGGTGAGGTTTTTGATATGGTTGATAAGAAGTGTGAAGATATGGAAATGCACAGAGCAGACGTTGCGGAGATGATGGAGGTTGCAGCATGGTGTCTGCAGGCTGATTTTGTTAAGAGGCCATCAATGTCGGTGATGGTTAAGGTGTTGGAAGGTGTTACGGAGGTCGACAAGAATCTAAATTATGACTTCTTAAATCCATCTTTAGTGAATGGAATATCTGAAGTTTTGCATGAAGATGATGTTTATCCTCTAATTCCATCAATTCTATCAGGACCAAGGTGATTTGAAAAGAAAATGATACATGGAAATGGAACCACCATGTTCCTGTTGTGTTTCTTTTCTTGTTTATTGTTTCTTTCTTCCATGACCATTTTTTGTTTTCAACGTCTTTATTAAGTTCATGAAGACAAGGTTTGCTAATCGTTCTATTCATGTGCCTCCTCTCTTGTTATTTAAATTAATTTTATCTTTGGATACAATTCAATCTCTTGTTTTTGAATTCAAGTTTAATTTTTTTAACACACTTTCGATTTAAATTTGGAAGAGGAAGTGGTAGATTTTTTTTATTTTTTAAGGGTATTATTGGAAGTAAAAATGATAAACGGGGTTTTAAAAAAAATATTTTTTTCTTATATTGCATTTTAACATGTGGTCCATGTTATTTAAATAGATGAAAGTGGGTTTAGGTCAAAAAAAATTCTTTAATGAATTCAACAAAATAGTTTTTAATAAAATTAACAAAAAAATTTAACAACTATGAACACTTGTTAGCTTACAATTATTGTTGAATTCAACAAAATAAAATTTAGGGACATGCACCATTTAGTTCTAAAATACAAAAGAAATTACAAAATACTCCCATCACTTTTTTTTTTTTGCACCAATAAGTCCTTTTGTCTTTTTATGACCAAAATACTCATCACATAGATGTTGAATGTAACATCAAAATTATTATTATTATTATTATTATTTTTTTTGTTTGTTTTTTTTTTTTTTTTTTTTTTTTTTTTTTTTTCATGCTATTTTTTTCTGACCAAAATACCCTTCATGTGGATGTTGAATGTAACATTCGGTGTTGAATGTAACATCAATTGTTTGTTTGTTTTTTGTTTTTTTTAATGCTATTTTTTTCTGACCAAAATGCCCCTCATGTGGATGTTGAATGTAACATTTAACACCTGTGAGTGTTGAATATAACATTAACTGTGTTTTTTTTTTTTTTTTTTTTTTTTAATGTTTTTTTTTTTTTTACCAAAATGCCCTTAATGTGGATGTTGAATGTAACATTCAACACCTGTGGATGTTGAATATAACATCAACTGTGTTTTTTTTTTTTTTTTTTTTAATGTTATTTTTTTCTGACCAAAATGCCCTTAATGTGGATGTTGAATGCCCCTCATGTGGATGTTGAATGTAACATTCAACACCTATGGATGTTGAATGTAACATCAACTGTTTTTTTTTTTTTTTTTAATGTTATTTTTTTCTAACTAAAATACCCCTCATGTGAATGTTGAATGTAACATCAACTGTGATTTTTTTTTTTTAATGTTATTTTTTTCTGACCAAAATGTCCCTCATGTGGATGTTGAATGCCCCTCATGTGGATGTTGAATGTAACATTCAATACCTGTGGATGTTGAATGTAACATCAACTGTTTTTTTTTTTTTTTAATGTTATTTTTTCTAATCAAAATACCCCTCATGTGGATGTTGAATGTAACGTCCATTATTCTCTTATTTTTGTATGCAGAGTAAAATAAATATGATATTACATTGAACACCTGTAAATGTTAAATATAACATCAATTGTTCTCTTATTTTACATTACGTTTAGTAACGATTTTATCCTAAAATTAAGATATTTTTTTTTTTTTTTTGGAACATATAAAAGTGATAAAGTTTGGGGTAAAACTGTAATTTATGGCGGCGGCGACCGGCGACCGGCGGCGGTAAGCGGCAGGCGGCTGACAGCGGTGGTACACCAATTTGACGATCTTCCTTCTCAATGTGAAACTCATGGGAGAACATTTCGGTAAACTCAATCCTCACCATTTTTTTAAATGGGACTAATTGGTGGAAGGAAAGGTGTTAATGGGACTAATTGGTGCAAGAAAAACGTGTTAACGGGACTAATCGGTGCAAAGAAAAATCGATGGGAGTAAGTGGTAAATAATTTCTTTTTTTGGGATTAATAGGTAATTTTCCCTAAAATTTAACAAAATTAGTATTGGTATTATTGTTAAACATTTACACTTGTTAAATACAATACAATAGTCGTTACCAAAAGTGATTATATTCTCAGAAGAACACAAAATTATCTCTTCATCTCATTCCAATTTTTTGGGAGTAGGACGAAAAAAGTAGAAACAATAGCTAAACGCAAACAAAATCTAAATCAACAGTTTTAAATATCTCCAACTATCAAATGGTCAAAACTGCCTCAAATGTAAAATATGTTCTGATTTATTATATAAATAATTATATATAAAAATCACAACATATTTTATATTTTAGACATTTTAAATCGTTGAACCAAATTTTAAATGCAACATTTGAGATCAAATAATATTTTAAATCCTTATAATTTGTTACCACATTATATCTTTAACAAATTCAAATTAATAACCTGTTCCAAAATATATCACATAAAAATTTCACCAAATTATATCCTTTTACCCTTTAAAAAAAATTGAAATTTAGAATTAACAGTTTCGTATAAGATTATAAAATCTCATTACAAGATTACATTGTTGATTGCCAGCTTTCCCAGCTTTTGATTGAACTGAACAAAACGCAGAATCAAACTGGTCCGTTTTGAACAAATGGGTAATTGGACCGGAAAACAAGCTTTGGCGCCAGAAAGAGACCTCCCCACAATAATAACTTGTGCATTCAGAGGAAGCTACTTGCTCATAGTTGATGACAAGCAGAAGTTCCAGAACACAGAGCCCATTGACATGAATGCAACGCGCGCCTGAAGGGGAACCAACCTATTAAAAAAGAAAAGACAAATCAATGGTCCTATCTAGAAAATAATTCTCAGAATGAACGAATGAATCAAAATATACACAAGATCAGATATTTCAGTGTCAGATGATCCAAAAATTGATGTTGGAAAAGGTTACGAGGAAAAGAACTTATTTATTTTCCAGTTTGGTTGAAGCTTCTTTTACTAGCCGAGATGGCCAGCAACATGTTTGTTAGGTTCCCCTCTATGGCTGCGAGAAAACACATTTTCTCACGCTCCAGAAAATTTTTAAGTTTCAGTCTACAGATTTGAATTCATTAATATCCGTTTGGGCAGTTTGCATATTTATAGAATCTGAGTTTGGGGATTTCACCAGCGAAACGGGGGCTTCAAATAAACATGTTGTAGGTCGTCTGAGGGTAGGGATACCAGAAAGAATGATTGAGGTGCCTAGGGTTTTTAATGTCGAGAGTACGAGGAAGAAGATGGGTGGAGGGGATGCCGAATGTTTTTTGCAGTCTGAACACGGTAGCTCATATCCAAAAACTGTTTAATTCATTATATACATTTATGAGAGAGAGAGAGAGAGAGAGAGAGAGAGAGAGAGACCAGAAGTTCAATATGCTGACAGGGATCCAGAACCTAAAACCTGCATATCAACAACAGTCAAAGATTGAGCTAAAGGTAAATTCCAAACATAGAGTAATACACATTGCTAAATCTAGGTCTTTGTTACCAAAAAGTAGAGTGGGAATGGCATCATTCTGGTATTTGTTTGGAAGATCAGAGAGTTTCCCTTGCCATAAATTATTCCAGGCAAAAACTACAGCAATTACACATGGTCCAAGCACGACTTGGTTTAGTACAACCTGAAAAAATTAATTATAAGAAGATTGTCCGGCGATCATTGTCTCAATGGGTGGGGGTGGAACCGTGGGAGCTATCCACCACCCAAAAAAAAAATAAAAAATAAAGGGACTAGGGAAAAAATATTCTACCTTCATCAAAAGGTTCTCTACAGTTTGCTTTGGCATGCAACGGTCTAGATACTGGTACCAAGCATAAGAACCAGGGCCATACAAAAGAAACCCATATGAGGTCATCCGGAGAGCTCGGACCCAGTCATGGTCCGAAAGAGTTGCAATGACATCCTAATGGATTTTTTTTGGTAAAAAATCAAACTCAGTAGTCCCACAAACAAACTAAATTGTGCTGTAAAGAATCTCAGGACGTCAGCTGCATGAAAAATTTGCTGGAGAGAGAACTTTTAGTTCACCTTACCTAATTAAGGTGAAAACTTTGTTCCGTAATTTGATTAGAACAGAATGAATAACTATCCTGGTGAAGCACCAGATTGCTTAACTAAGTGAGGATGTTGAAGAACCCAAAAATGCAATAATTATGTATGATCTTAAATAAAGAAGCATTAAATCTCATTATCGGAGGTCCTTCAGAGCATACATGTGACATATGCACCAATGATAGAATGTGATTACAACATTCAACCATGGTAAGTGTGATAGAATCAATTTTGAACCAGATTTTTTTGCACCCTGTGATAGCCTGATTGCCTACCAATCAGTTGATTGATATGTAATCGTAGGATACCATTGAAGTCGAAAGAAAAATTCTACAAGACTAATAAGACTTGCGATTTTATATACTTAAAAATGTTGGGTGGTAAACAAGAAACATATTCAGAAAGTAAGTGTGACGGAGATGGGGATGCCATCCAATAGGAGTGTGAGTGCGAGCTTCTATGTCACGTGTCATTTGCAGCCATGAACACTACATTTCTAGCTTTTTCAATCACTTTTAAGGTGGATGAGTGGTAAGACAAAAAATGGATAAAGTTAGGAATAAAGTAATTAAAAAAAAGTTAGGAATAGCACCCACTAGGGAGAAAATGAGAGAACATCGTGTACGATGATTTATACAATTGCATAGAAGTCCCAGAGAAGCACCAATGGGAAAATGTGATTTAATTCAAGTGAACGGTGCTACAAGAGGGAGACAGAGGCCTTACAGAACTCGGGATGAAACAATTAGAAAAGATTTTTTACGGCCATGAACTTGACTAAGGGGATGACTTCAGAACGATCTTTATGCCGCAAACGGATTAATGTAGCCAACTCTATTTAAGTGGGATAAAGGCTTTTTTGTTGTTGTTATTATTGATTTGAAAAATCACCTTGATATTACTGAGATTTGGATGTGCAACAAACGTGATATCCACATGAATGAATGATATGATGTAGAACAAAATTCAAGATAGATATCCACATGAATGAATGATATGATGTAGAGCAAAACTTAAAACAACTATCTTCCCTACTTATACGCGTTTGTTTGGCAATGTGTAAGGTGTCATGGTATACTTTGGTGATGGAAGCAGCAATAAATTTTTCCATGTTATATTAAGGTGAAGCAATTTTATGAGAATCAAGGAGCGGTGCTTTCAGAACAACTTGCTTAATTCCTGGATTTGAATAAATAGAACTTATTGAAATCTTAAATAACTTCAAACTTCCTATCATTATTTTCTAAGAAAGAAATGCTAATTTTGAATTGTTTTTTCCGAAACGTTATCGTTTAATTCAAGGACAACTTATATACTTGAACCAGAATCTTTAAAGCGTGTCAATAGTTTTCCATGTATCAATTTAAACCAAGAACTTCAAGATGTACTTTTATTTGGCCCTTCCGTCAAAATTGGAAATCTATTCATGCACCATACATGTCCTAAATAAAAATAAAAAAATAAAAAAATTGGTAAATCATTCCATTGAATTGAGAATGAATAAAATACAATAAAATAATAAGGAAAAAGAATTTAAAAATTAAAGGAATTGAAAGAAATAACAAAGAGCGAAAAACAAAAGGATGGTAAAAACCAAGAGCTCCCCCTCTTGTCCATAAACCCCATCCTCCATTAGTAGTTGCCTCACAAAACAGAGATGAACTTTCCCCAAAAAAAAAAAAAAAATTGTCCACAAAGAAAGGATGATTCTATTGCACAAACTTATAGTGCATGCTTCGATTTCTTTTAGGTAGCACAACACTTCTCAACTACTACCTTAGATCAATCCCGGCTGGTGTTTGGAATTATAAAGCTAGAGATTAGGTGGAGGCAGCTCGGTGAGGAAGCAAACCGTGCTCTTATTAGAATAAGTCTTGAAGTATGGAGTGTTCTCTTCAGTAGGAAAACAAATGGCTATTTTACCATTGATTGCCTAACATTCTCAAGATTCACTTCCAGAAATAGCAATGTTGCTCCCTTGACTGACCAGGTCAGATTTATCTTCAATCTCAATATCGCAAGGAATGGATATAACAGTGCATGTATTTAACTTGTGAAAGCAACTTTGCTACTGTTCCAGCATTGTCTTGGCTATCCAGCCTTTAAGATTTCTCTAATAAATCTCAGTACTTTTATCTCGGACTTATTTTAAAACAATATTATATTATAATCCGTCCTATCAAGTCATAATTATGTCAACCAAGTAATCTTTGTGGCAGTTGTGCTTCCACCATTCAATGACGCCCAACATATTCAACTTTTATACGATTATATATACATACATATCCAGCCAGACACGTACGACATTAACATTTAGTTGGGATAAGGAGCTATTTTAGTAGTGACCGAAACTGACCTCGAAACGGTGAGGATGAGTGAAAGATTGTCGATCCTTGATCCACCGGTGTCTTATCTGGGCAATGGTGTCTCCGGTGAGAGCCAGAGAAGCAGCCGTGGCAGCTTGCTTGAGAGGAAACCGGTAACCGTCTCCGCCATTTGCGGCCGCAGAATCCGATGGCGATGAATTAGGTTTTCTGGATTGCCTACGGTTCCTTTGATGAGAATGAAATGGTCCCATATCCCAAAAACCTCCGTTTCCGCAGTGACCCAGTGCGCCCATTTCTCCGAGAAACAGAGGCAATTGGTTTGGAGAGCCAAAGAAAGAAGAACCACTCACAGTCGATTTCCTACATTTTTTAATCTCGACTATTGTAGAACTGATAGGAAGAAGGTTTAATTATAGAAAGCTCCCTCGTACATGTTTGGAGTTGCACTTAACAACCATGACAAAATTCTCGTGTAGAATTGTGCAAATTATCCTGGAAGTATATGGGACAAAAAGAATATTTGATCGTATCCTCATTTAAACCCAAGGGAAACACTCTTGATTAATGTTTTTCACCAATACAAAAATAAGTTGGCCCTTTAGGTTAAGAAAGACATTATCTACCTAAAATAAATTGACCCAAGAGGCAAGAGGTGTTAAGGAAGACATCATCTACCTAAAATAAATTGGTTGAAGAGATGTTCGTCCGGTTGTCAAGGAGAGGTATTCTATTTTATTGTCAACTAAGATTCGACGCTCCTGGTGAGTATTTCGGGAATTAAATATTAAATTCAATCCTGAATACATCAAGTCGATAAGAAAGTGCATATTTAAGATCGCTTGAAGAGGTGATTAGTTGAGGTACACGTAAGTCGATACGAACAACATCTTACTAAAAAAAAAATCTACCTAAAATAAATTGATAAGTTTCGTAAGAGATTTTTTTAACTTGTGGACCTAGATGAATTTGGATGGTTAGGGGTACGAACGATTCGCTTCAGCTCAGTTTGAGAAAATAAATAAATTAAATCGACAATATTGATTTTTTTAGATTGCTCACCAAAACCGACTAGTTCAGTTTAATTTGACAGAAAAAAAAGATCAAATCAATTCAATTTGGTTTTAGTTCGATTTATGTATGAACTTTAATGAAATTGGGCCTTGAAATTTTGTTTGGCCAGATTTTGTGAACTTAAGCGCAACATTAATTATTGTCCACTTACTTGTTATAGTGGAAGTCGTTAAGTGGCCTATGGTCCTATGGTTTTTGCCTTCATTGATAAATGTTTTCCATGCTAGTTGTGTTGCTATTTCTGTTTTATTGTGGTTTGAGAAAACATGCTGGGATTGTAGAAATCTTATCCTGTCATCTTTCCAAAAAATGTGATATTAGAGCCAGATTACAACAACTCTGGCCTAATAGTTACAGAGGAAGAAACTGGTCGAGGGTTACCCAACCAAAAACTCGATGTATAAGACGGAGATTGTTGGGTTTTATCCCACATCAGATATAAAAGGAGATGGTAGTAAAATTATAAGTGGAAGAGAAAACCTCACCTTTTGAGTTAGCTTTTGGGATTGAGAAAGGTCCAAAACCACCTTACAATAGCATATATACACACAGATAAACGTATATCACATGAATGAAAAAATAGGTGATAATTAAAATTTGAACTAAAAAAATATTTATTTTATTTTATTTTATTTTTTCTTTACATAATTTCGTATGTTTACAACATTTTATAATAGTTGATAAAGCTCCCTTTATTTATACATTCCCAATTTCAATTAAACAAAATCAATATAACGTTCTCAGTTCCAAGCACTTCCAAGATTGTTGGAAAAGAAAAAAAAAAATCTCACCTTTAACTGATAAAATATTTATACTGTAGAGAAACCGAAATATATTCTTATCTTCAACTTCCAAACAAAAGGGATATACTATCCAATGGTAACCAACCAACATGTATAACTTACACGGTTGCCTCTAGGCATATCTGTGATGGGTACCTTAGCAGCGTCCACCTACATCTTAATCCAATTGATTGGAAATGCAATGGATATTACTTCGTGAAAGACTTAAGTAAAACTAACGCAAAAGCTAAAAAAAATAAAAATATTGTGAGGTATTGAATCTTCAACTTTAAACTAAAGCGGAACAGTTAAATTATGAACAAGTTTACGTGGAATAAAACACCCTTATATTCTGTTTCATCTCTTCTTCATTTCTAAGATGACATTTCTACCTATTTTCTTTTGTGCCTCTGTGCACATATCTCTGCATGTTTTCTCTTGTGCAGGTAGTGTTTCGGTTTTTTTTCTTTTTCCATCCTCTCACTTCCCGAAAGTAGATGGATGGCAGTTTTTCGACTGTGGCTTGTTCCCCACGCCACCCCATCTACTCTATTTTTGAGCTCTTTTCCCATCCTCCCACATTTCCTGATCTTTCCACCTCTATCTCGGTGGTTAGACAACCATGGATGGATGACGCTTTTTCGGCTGTAACTAGTTCTCCACGCTGCTTCTCCATAGATTCCCCTTTGTGGATGTTTGAATTTCTCTTTGTGTTTTGTTTTGATTTCTGCTACTGCAGTGTACTGGATGAATATGTACTAGATGTGTTTATGTGTTCTGTTGTTTTCTTTTTCATCTTTGACTAAGATGAGAATTCACATTCTCCATCTTGAAGGAGAGTATTAGAATATTAGAAGAATATTATTTCTCTAGATTATTCTATTCTCTCTTCTCTCTCTTTGTTAGTTAGTAGTTTATTAGAATTTGTTATTTTTTCTTCTATAAATTGTATTCTCTTGGTGATTGAAGATTCAATAAGAATGAGAATTATGTATTCTATTTCATCTCTTCTTCATTTCTAATAACCAAGGATATAACGAAAAAGAAAAAAAAAGCAAATAGATATTAATAATCCGACCCAACTCGGGGATATAAATATCAATTAATATTAAATAATTTATTAATTTTAACTTTTTAAGCTTTGACTATTAGTTTTAATAGAAGAACGTAAATGTAGCACTTTAATTTATACCATAAGAGGATAAAATGTTTATCAAGATGGTACAAGAGTAATTTGCAATTCAGTTAACTGCTGGGTAAAATGCCATTCCCTTGAATCTTTTAATTTGACGGCGCAAAAAGTCATTTCAATAAACACAAAGTAAGATTTCACTACATATTTTCTTGTAAGTAAGATACATTTAGGGCCCGTTTGGTAACCGTTTCATGCTCATCCTATGCAGTGGGATGAGAATGGAATGCGATGAGATGAGAATTATGTTTTCTTCTTGGAGCAAAATCGCGTTTGGTAACAACATAATTCTGTTTTGATTTGAGAACAAAATTGCGTTTGATAACAACATAATCTATTTTGGTCCTAGAAATCGAGAACGAATCCTAAATCACAATAAAAAAATCATCAAGTAATCGAACCCTAAATCACAATAAAGAAATTATCAAGCAATTGAATTCTAAATCACAATAAAAAAATTATAAAACAATCGAACCCTAAATCACAATAAAAAAATCACCAAGTAATTGAACCCTAAATCCCAATCGAAATCGAAATTGAAATTCTAAACCCTAATCGAAATCGAAATTGAAACCATAATCGAAATCGAAATCGAGACCCCAATCGGAATCAAAATCAAAACCATAATCGAAATCGACGAAATCGAAGATTTAGGGTCGAACAAGGAAATCGATGAAATCGATTTTGATTTGGGGTCGAAATCAAAATCGACGAAATCGATTTAGGGTCGAACAAGAGAATCGACGAAATCGAAATCGATTTTGATTTAGGGTCGGACAAAGAACTCGACGAAATCAATTTCGATTTAGGGTTGAATAAGGAAATCAATGACGGACATGATGATGAACATGAAATCAACGAAAAACACCATGAACAAGGAAATTAACGGAGGAGGAGGAGAGCAGGTCCAAATCTACGCCGAAGAACATATTGAAGAAGAAGAAAATGAAGAAAAAAAAAAGAGAAAAAAAAAGGCTTATAGAAATCGAAACTTAGACCTCATTAACAAATTCGAAAATACCGAGCGTGTTCCTTTTTTTGGGATGGGAATAGGTGGAAACAATTTTTTTTTTGTTTCTCACTTCTTAAGAAAAAAGTGGAAATGATTATAAGTTTTGAGATGAGAATGAGAACGGAAACAAATTTATCAAATGCTATGTCCAAACAGAAATTCCAAAAATTTAGAAATGGAATGAGAATTTTTGGGATGGAAACGGTTACCAAACGGGGGCTTAATTAAAATGAAACCCATGCTACTAAAGTAGCAATATAAATAAAAAAAACCAACAGGATTACAAAAGATGAACACTAGCCACAATAAAAATCTTTAAAAAATGAGCCTCTTATGTTGGAGGCCCTATAGTCACGGTTTATTATTTTTAATGGTTTTTTTTTCTCAGTAAAATGAAAATCTCAAGTATTTCATATTTAAGGGTATTTTTGTATTTTACTTAATTGATTAAAGTCTTTTCCTAGCATGTCCATCCTTTTTGCATCGAATCTTGATCCCAAGAGACAATTTCTTCACTGGTTTAGTGCTCGAGAAGTAGATTGATTAGTGCAGGAAGGGTATAAGATAGGTACTATTCCCAGAATCCACCATCCCCCTTGTAGCCTAACCCTTTGACTAAAGAAAATAGAGGACTGAAACCAAGTTCTAAGTAACTAAACCAGCTCTCATTTTCTTTTTCACTCTCTATGTATTAGTTTTTTAAATCTTATGAATAATTAAAATAAAGAACATTAAGTGTTGTAGGCAATCCTTTTGCGACTCAAACTACTGGTGCACTTTTCTATCAGCCATATGCTTCATATTTTTGTGGAATTGATTGTTATGAGAAAGTATGTGAAAATGACTCTATCAATTAGATCTCTTGGAAGCGATACTACTCGTAAGGAAGATTTCCATATTTCCCATTCAGCTGAAAGATTTGTAGTCATTGTGGAGTCAAAAGGAGACCATAAAAATTTTGTTGATTGATATTTAGTTAAAATAACTTTCTCTATGGGGTTCGATACTTTATTCTTTATACACAGCCAGTTCCAAACCCGGGTAAAAGAGGAGGGTTGCGTTAGGTAGCTGACAACCAACGTAAAACTTTGTCAGAACTTTTATGACATGAATCCGAATACATTAAACGTTGGAGCGTTCCCTACTTGTGACGTGCTACATTTCCACTGTCTGAATGTAGTGAAAAATGAGCGAGGGTGGGCTAGGGCATCGCACGAAAGCGACGCGCTGTGTTTTTGCCCGAATACGGTGTCAAATGAGCGAGAGTTGTTGCATTATGGTGGACGGGTGCAAATAAAGAAGTTAGTCCATGAGAATAGGTTTAGGTTGACAACTTGGAATATAGGAATGCTAATAGGTAAGACTCGAGAATTGGTGGACGTGATGAGTAGGAGGAGGATTAATATTCTATGCTTGCAGAAAACTAAGTGGGTTTGAGAGAGGTCTAAAGAAATTGAGAGTACAGCGTATAAATTATAGTATGCAGGGAAGGACAAACATAAGAATGAGGTGGGCATCGTGGTATATAGGTATTTAAAGGATAACGTGGTTGATATTAGGAGAATTAGCAACATGATGATAGTTTTGAAGTTGGTGATTGGAGGGGAGATGATTAACGTTATTAGTGTGTACGCTCCCCAAGTTGGATTGCAAGAAAATGTTAGACGAGAATTTTGAAAGAAAATAGATGAAATTGTTCAAAGTATACCTAACCAAGAAAAAATATTTATTAGGGAAAACTTGAATGGACATGTAGGAAAGAAATGGGGATTCGAGAAAGTACATGATGGTTATGGATTTGAAGAGAATAATGCAATAGGAGAGATAATTTTAGATTTTGCTATGACGTATGATTTAGTCCTTCTAAATATATGTTTCATGAAGAGGGATGAGCACCTTATCACATTTAAGAGTGGATAGAGGAATAGCCAGCTATATTTTGTCTTTAATAGAACGAGTGATCGTTTAATATGTAAGGACTGTAAAGTCATACCGGAAGAGAGTATTGCTACCCAACATAGATTGTTAGTAACTGATTTGAAGTTTCAAGGGTGAAAACGGGAGTCTAAGATAAGTAGGCATGCAAAGATACGTTGGAGAGAACTAAAAGGTAAAAAGATTGAGTAGTTTAAGGATAAAATTAACAATGATGAGTTATGGAAGAGACATGAGGATGTGAACAAAATATGGAGTGATATGTCTAGTCGTATTAGAGAGATAAGAAGAAAAGTTTTAGGAGTTTGTAGAGGAGGAAGACCACGATATAAAGAAAGTTGATGGTGGAATGAAAATGTTCAAAAAGCCTTTCGAGACAAGAAAATAGCCCATAAAGAATGACAAAAATGTCGAAGTAGAGAGAGTTTGGATAAGTATAAACATGCAAAAATAGAGGCAAGAAAAGTAATTAAGGAATCAAAATTTAGGGCGTACGATAATTTGTACCAAAAGTAAAACATAAAAGAGGGAGAGAATGATATATTTAAACTTGCTAGGCGACATGAACGAAAGACTAGAGATATTAGAAGTGTCAGATGCATCAAAGATACTGATGAAAAGGTCTTGGTAAAGAATGAGTAGATTATAGAACGATAGAGAAGTTATTTTTATAATTTATTTAATGAGAACAACACCGGGAAATCTAAACTAAAGTTGCCTAGCTTATCCTCAGATAGGATTTATAGGTTTCATAGAAGAATTAGGGCTTCTGAAGTTAAAATAACACTAAGAAAGATGAGGATTGGAAAAACAGTAGGGTCAAATGAAATCCCGATAGAGGTGTGGAAAAGTTTGGAAGATATTGGAATAGAGTGGTTGACTAGACTTTTCATTAAAATTTTGATGACTAAGAGAATGTCTGACGATTAGAGGTGGAGTATCTTAGTGCCCATCTATAAAAATCTTAGTGCCCATCTATAAAAATAAAGCGGATGTTCAAAGTTGCATGAACTATCAGGGTATAGAACTCATGAGTCATATTATGAAACTTTGGGAGAGGGTAATAGAATATAGAATAATACAATAAATGAGCATAGAAGAGAGCCAGTTTGGATTTATGCCCAATCAATCAACCACTGAAGCTATCTATTTAGTTAGGAGATTAACGAAAAAATATAGAGAAAAGAACAAAGATTTACATATGGTATTTGTCAACTTGGAAAAGGCTTATGATCAGGTACCTAGAGAAGTTTTGTGGTAAATGCTAGAAAAGAAACAGGTGTCCAATGTGTACATCAAGGTAATTAAGGATATATATGAAGGTATAGTCACTAGTGTTCGAACATGAATATGAGATACTTATGCATTTCCTATTAATATAGGCTTACATCAAGGATAATTTTTAAGTCTTTACCTCTTCGTTCTGGTGATGGATGAGATCATAAAATATATTCAAGATAAAGTACCTTGGAGCAGGTTATTTGCGGATGACATAGTATTAGTTGACGAAAGTAGAATAGGTCTCAATATTCAGTTAGAAAGATAGAGATAAGTTTTAGAGTCTAAAGGTTTTAAAGTTAGTCGATGCAAGACGGAATACATGTATTGCAATTTTAGTAATACCCGGAGAGATGTTGGTGCAGTCAAAATTGGAGACGAGAAGGTGCCAAAGGTTGATCATTTTAGATATTTTGGTTCAATAATTCAAATGAATGGTGAAATCGAGGATGATATTACGCATAGAGTTAAGGCAGGTTGGTTAAAGTGAATGAGTGCAATTAGGGTGATTTGTGATTGTAGGATTCCGTTGAAACTTAAACGAAAATTCTATAAAACTGTTATAAGACCAGCGCTTCTGTATAGTTGAGAATATTGGGTAGTAAAAATTACACATGTTGTAACGACCCGATTTTCAAGGGCTACCATGCGATTTCTCCCATTGGAGAATTAACACTAAAACCGAACGACTAATTTCTTCATTTCATAAATCTGAGAATTTTTTACAATGCGATGGTGACAATTATAATTTGTCAATTTATCGAATCAATTTTATATTTAAAATGTTGATATGTTCAAATTGAAACCAAAAAGACCAAAACAAGATTTCTTTCAAACTTTAGGGATACAAGGCGACAAAACCGTGAATTTGGATTCCAATTCCAATTCCAATATGTATATCTATTTCTAGAAAGTTGTCCCTAAATTAATCTAGGAAACATTTTCATTTCCAATATATATATATATATATATATATATATATATATATAAGAATTATAATTCAAACAGTGACATTTGAAACTCCAATTCCACGGCTCCAAAACTATTCTGCCAATATATAATTATAATTATTACAAATTAAATAGAAATTCAACTAAAATTCCCAACGCAATTTCATTCTCCCTGACCCTGCAATCAAAATTATGGAGTTGTTAGCCAACGCTTAATAGAATTTCAACCCTTTTAATACGTATATCTAATCAAATCCCAAATAAACATATAAATATGTATCTCACATAATTTTCACATAATACATACTCATAATTATTTTATGAAAACTAACAGTTAAAATTTAACAACAACTTAGCATGAATCTCGTACTTAGGAGAGAGATTAAATACAAATATTAAGAGAGTTATAAATTCTACGTTAAAACTGAAAATAAAATCTGAACAAAAATATTTTTCTTGTTGTAAAACTAAACAAACCCTAAAGTATAAACGGTAATTTAGTAATAGATATCAATTGATTACCAAGATAATGGTTTTAAGGATCTGTAACTTTCGTGCTTATATAATATACTTATTACTCTTATTATTATTATTATAATAATTATTTAACATATTTATAACACGTCTCAAACTTTTATATATATAGATATTATATATCACTTGGTGGATATCATTTCCTTCTTTAGGAAGGAGATGATATCGTCCATATTTTTATTTATTTATTTATTTACACAATACTCCCCTTACAATGAATAAAATATTAATTATATCCCAAAACTCTTAAAATTATATTTTAAATAACATATTAGTCTCAAAATTTTTAAAATCAATTTGAAATTAACATCCAATTCCAAAAAATTATCAAATATAATTATTCCATAATTTACAGAATATTTCCAAAAATATTAAACTTATATATAAAATAATATTTCCCAAAATATAAATTTTTGGGGTATTACACATGTCTAGAAAATTGTGGTAACAAAAATAAGGATGCTGCGGTGGATGAGTGAAAAGACGAGAATGGATAAAATTAAGAATGAAATTATTAGAGAAATTTAAGAATAACACCCATCGAAAAAAATTAGAGAAATTTGTTTATGATGGTTTGGACATGTGTATAGAAGACCTATTGAAGCACCAATGAGAAAATGTGATTTAGTTCAAGTGCAGGGGTTGCTAGAGGGAGAGGTAAATCTAAGAAAACGTTGGATGAGACTATTAGAATTGATTTAATGACATTAAACCTGATTGAGAGGATGACCCTTGATTGATCACTATGGCGTAAATGGATTCATGTAACCGACCCTAAATAAGTGGGACAAAGACTGAGTTGTTGTTATTGTTGTTGTTGATACTTAGTTAAAATGTCATAGCTTTAAATATTGATTAAAAGGAATGAGATCATAGACATTTTCGTAACTAATATTTTATATGTTCCTAGTCATTCATAATTGTTAATTGATACTTAACAATTTGATTATACTAGCTTTGCGATTTTCTCTTTTGAGAAGGGTAAATCTCATAATCATTATTATGAAAAACTAGAACGACCATAAGGGAAATTCTTAATTCATAGTAAGGGCCTGAATGTGGTCATCCGTAATATTTCATTATGGTAATTTTGCTTGACATCAAAGTGGAATATCTGAGTTGTGAAAGTGCTTGTGCTCTTTAGACTTAAGGTAATTGATAAGCACATAGATGAGTTATTATAGTTTAATAGTACTAGTGTTATATTCTAGCCATCAAACTTCAAAGGTACATATTGGGTATGGTGAAATATATATGTGATGATCTGAGTATGCAAAAAATGATTTATCACTCTTAGCAAAGAGAAATAGGTGTTGGGTATAAGCCCTAGAAATATTCCTAGTTGGGTTTATTTCAAACTCTCAATTAAATAAATAATGAATAAGGGAAAACTTGTTATTTTCACAAAATAAAAATAAAAATCTAGTATTCTACATATTATCATGTATATATTATATTGTGCTAAGATTCTGTGTATAGTCAGTTGAAATATCTTCCCTTTTAATGAATGATTAAAAGGATTGAGATCATAGATATTTCGTAATCGTTATCCTAAATGTTCCTAATCGAAAAAATATTAATTGATACTAATAATCTGGGTAGATTAGCTCTACCTCCTTCTTACACTGCTTGATCATAAAACCTTACCAGATCTTCAACGATTCTAGTACTCTAGCTCCCTCAATCTTTCTCTACCTTGCGACATAGTAATCTAAATTGGAAACTCATGAGCTCGATTCTTCACCGAAGGTCAAAAGCTTGGTTGACGAAGTTTTGAAAAAACCATCCTGCTCTGATGGTATTTGCTGTGTTCCGTTTCTATTTAAAGCGTTCTACTGTATTTTTTGGTCAGTCCTTAGTAATTGCAGGAATTTTTGGTTCTATTTCAAATGTTCAGTTTATCCCTAGAAATTGCTACATTTTGATAGGTGTAAATTACTTATCTATTTCCAAACCGAATTTGTTAGTTTTTGAGTATGTGTATTACGTTTTATTACGTTTTAATACGGTTTTATTCTTTTTGCTATAAATCAGGTGTGTGGGGGTGAAACAGGATGAAAACGGATAAAAAATGATCAAATTAAATCAAAAGCGGTGGAAGAACAGTAGAGAAATTAGCAAAGAGACAAAATTCAGAATTGCAGCCTACCGTCGCGGTGGTCAAACTTTAGAGCCAAACCTAAACTCTCTGCAAAACCACCGCTGCGGTGGTGAACCTACCGCTGTGGCGGTCAAGATGTAGAGAAACTGCCCACTATTCTACCGCCGCGACGATCAAGCCATCGCTGCGGCAGTCAAGCCAACTGACCTACCCACTGCCGCGGCGATCACTCTACACATATTTTAAATATTTTTTAGATATTCTGATCCCTATTTAATCCCTCCTCCTCTCTCATTTTCAAGAGTAAACCTCATTATAGGATATTAGTATAGTAGAGAGTGTTTGGGGAGTGCTCAAGCAAATCCTAAGGAGAAGAACACATTGTAAAGAAAGAGAAGCGATCTTGGAATGTTCTTAGCGACAAATTTTTGGACTACGGCTAGTTTCTCTCATTTATTTCTTTATTTCTTAACTTAGGATTATTGTTTGAGTATGTTTAGCTCTTTTTAATTGTATAAATGGTTATGGCCATGAGCTAAATGAAATTTGTCTAGGGATTAATAATATTTATGAAAATGTGTTTTGTTTGAGTTTGTGTTTCTTTAATGGATGTTCTTCATTATTTGATTGTGTTTATTGGTTTGTCATGATATATGTTTGTTTAGATATAGTGAGAAATCAGAGTTTGACACTCAGGAGAGGTAACCCCAAATTCGGATTAGGGTAAACACAACGCAAAGATCTAATAACTCAGGAGGAAGTTAGAAAGTGTGCAATCAATGACGTTGGGGTGAGACACATGTGACGTAATGTCGATAAGACGTTGAAAGGGACCTCTTCATTCACGCGAAGTCTCATATTCACTCATCTTACACTCGGGAGAAGTGGTGAGTGAGTTTACGAACCGAGATTGTCAAAGAGGTTGAACGCCATTAATGTAAACTAAACGATATCAACCACATTTAAGTAAATAAAGTTAATCCCTAAGCAATCTTATCCCTTAAACAACTCGCATTAATATTAGTATAGTTAATTTAATTAGATTAATTAACTTAGTATTAGTATTAATTAATTATAAATTACACTTTCACTACCTAGATAAAATTAGGTTATGATAATTACGTTATTCGATAATAATCTCAACCAATCCATGTGGACACGATACCCTTACTCTCCCCATCTATATTAAAACTTGACCTGTACACTTGCGGTGAAAGTGGCGTGCGTTAAATCTGCGCTACCAAGTTTTTGGCTCCGTTGTCGGGGATTGTGTTTAGATTATCGTTGATATTTTGAGTAAATAACTTGATTTTAATTTAAGTAATTTTTAGTGTTTATAATTTTTGTTTTGTAGATTTGTTTTTTATTTTCCTGTAGGGTGCTTGACGATGTTAGATCAACAAGTGTTTTTGCATTTCTTTCAATGGGATTCTAAGCCGTTTTATAGTGCTTGGAATTGATACAAGGAATTGCTATTTCGGTTACCCAATCATCGTTTCCCAAGGGAGTGTCAACTACTGAACTTCCTCAATGGGTTACTAGCCGCTACCAGAATATGGGTTGAAGGAGAAAACGGTACTACCTCTTTCGACCAACTAACCATGGATGAAGCCTATCAATTTTTGGAAGATATGGTAGAGTATGATTTTCACTGTTGGAATTATTCAACAAGCTACCAAAGTTTGGGGGATAATTTCACTATTCTGGCACCATGGATTGACATTCCAGATCAAGATGAAGAGTTTTCCCTACCTTAGAAGACATTCTCGCTGCAGTTATAGGGGAAACTCAGAGATGCTTGAGGGATATGAATGACCGGCTTAACGAGAACGAGAATCGTCTTGATTTTATTGAGACGGTCTGCGTCGACATCGATGCGACCGTAACGTCTTTGCAGATGCAAATCGGTCAGCTAATCTACTTGATTGAGGCCAAGTCAGACACGTTGGCACTGGGAGATACACAAGACATATCATTTGAAAGCCATCGTGAGGAATCGAAAATGAGCGGAAGGAGCTTGGGAGAGTTCAACTATGTTTATCCGAATGAGATGGGAACCCAAGCATAGATCGACGATTGTGATTCGTCACTATTAGAGATCCAAATGGTGATACCACCATCGATTCCAGACAATCACATTTATGAGGATTCGATGTGGCTGACATGTCCTTTGCCGCTATTAGCAATGCTCTTTCATGCCCACCAAGCACATGAGCCGGTGGAGAGTCGAGTTGAAAGTTCGGCCCATTCAATGCCAAATCTCGTCAATCTTGAGGGCGTTGACAATCAAGTCCCGTACGTGGTGTTATTTTACATGTACAATGGGCAGAAGCTGCTCTTTGACGAGCAATTCTTCATGTTAGGCTGACGACCGTAAACTAAGCGCTTTTTGGGAGGCAACCCAAGGAAAAAAATAAGTTAAATTCGTCACAACCGACTTGATTCGGAGGCGAGATTCTCTCACCTCCCAGGTACGTGTTCTTAACCCCCTTTGTCAATATGCTTTATTACTATATGTTCAGATTGATGATTGGGTCACTGAGGGCACTGTCCGTTTTAAGTTGGTAGTGATGTGTAGAATGTTAGAATGTTTTATTGTTTTCTATGTGTGCATGTTTGTTTAGGATTAGTTTGTTTAGTTTAGTTGTTGTTTTGTGCTGAGTTTTGATGTCATTTGGGCCCCTACTTGATGATGAGTCTGTCCCCTGGTTGTTTGTTGAGGTCGAGCATAAAGCTCATTCATGTGCGTTCTGTGTGTTTGACATTTCGTTTTAGTAAAAGTTATTGTAGATTCTAAATGCACGAGCACGTAAACTTAATTTATGATTATCCAATTGATTTGAAAATGATTATTCGTTAGCCCAGTTCATGACAATAGGGATTTTAGAACTTAATTTGGGGGAAATTCGAGGCGAAATTATAAGACCCGATGTTTTGCATATGCATAATTTTTAGTTGTATTTTAGAACATTTAGAAAATATCGGGGTGCATCGTGACATTTAATACTTATCTTGAAAAAAAAATTAGGGGTCAATTATCATTTTTAAAATATTGATTTTAGATTTCGAACTTAAATGATATCTTAAAGATAATTGAGGGAGATTAATGTAATTTGAAAAATATATATATAAAATAATAATAATAATAATAATAATAATAATAATAATAATAAAAATAAAAAAATAAAAAAATCTTATCCACAAACATGGATATGATCACAAGTAAAAAGGAAAATAAAATAAAAATCATGTGCCTAGAATGGACCCAATTTTTTTTTTGAGAAAGATGCAGTTTGGTTAGTGTCACTTATATATATATATATATATATATATATATATATATATATATATATATATATATATATATATATATATATGTTAAAATAAATTATATCACACGTTCGATTTATGGGACTAGCTATGCGGACAAATATACATGTATATTTAAATGTCAAAAAATATATAGTGGGTTCGAGAAATACTGCCGATGTAGAAATATCTAATTTGCAAATAATACAGTTTAAAATAAAAATTGTACATTTTACTAAAACGATAATTTTTAGTATTTCGTCAACTAATAAAATTTTTAACAGTCAATTAATATTTTTCTACAAATTAAATTATTGACACAAAAGTTTTATAATCGTTACTATAATAATTTTTGTACAGTTAATATTGACGTAGAAAATTGGACGTATAACAATTTTGTATAACCAAAATTTGGGGAATGAAAAATGGTGCATTTTAGGGTCACGCATTTCATATTAGGTTTATTTTAAATAATTATTAATTTAGGCCCTATCGCTGTTAGGTTCACAGGCGACGCCGTCCGCATAGTCTTTTAACGACAGTATTTTCGTAGCGCAAAAATCGAGGTAAGTGTACTATTTTCATTGTAAATTGAAAAAGTATATTTTTTGTATAAATTGTGAAAAAAATGTTTATTAAAATGGACGGTGTTATAACGTTATGTGGATCAAGTATATTTTTAAATGTGGAAAGTAGTTTTTGTTATCTGACTATACCGTAGTTGTCTTCTCATCAGAAGGGCATGTCTTGCGAGATGTGGATTGACTGTCAAGTAAGACCTATAGGGTAGATATTTGTTGTTACCTGTCAGGTAAGTCCTGCATGGTGGATATGTTGTTACATGTCAAGTAAGTCCTGCAAGGTGGATATATGTGGACTTGTCAGGAGTGCAAATCCTGCGGGTGACTACCACTACCATTAGGGATATTAAATGACCCTAACACTGATAGTCACTTTATATGACATAGTTATACAGGTTACGATGCCATTGTAACTTCCAATCGTGAGGTGAAACGATCCTATGACTAGTAGGAAATATGAGTACGGTATTTTATTATATGTTGAAATGTTGGATTGGTTGATTTAAATATATTATCTTATTGCAATGATAACAGTGAAATTTTATTTCGCATGGCATGCGGTTATATTATATTATATTATATTTTGAAAAGTAGTATTTGATAATTATGTTTGATCCATTAAATGTTTTTATATTATGAAGACAGTACACCGATAAAATATTTGGTTTCATGTGTCGCGGTTAGGAGTGGGTCCACTACTAGCACTAGGTAGAGTCAGGAGGTGGTGTCACTTTGGAGGTTGGCTGGGCAGGTGTGAACCGTTGAAGGTTCAATTTTCTTTTTGTGGTTTTGTTGTGAATATTTGGGACATGTGTATTCTCAAATTTTGAAATGGATAAATATACTTTTTGGGAAAAAAATGTATAACGGTATATATATATATATATATATATATATATATATATATATATATATATATATATATATATATATTTTTATTGATTGGTCAGGTGATGTCAAGTCGGTGTCACGTTCGACCTCGGACAATAGGGGCTCGGGGAGAGGTATGACACTTTTTGGTATCGGAGCTTAGGTTATATGTTATGTAGACGTGCCAAGTTATCTAATCAGTAGTGGACCATGAGATAGGGTGTTGATAGGTGGGTTTGGTACGTGAGTGTTAGTTATTTCATTGTATTAAATAGTACATTTATGTCATGCACTGTCGTTCGTTTGTTGGCCCTATTGCTTATTAAATTTTATTTCAGATTTTTAGTATGGAGCGTGAAAATGAGAGTACTGAGAGTACTGGATCCCAGAGGAAGAGGGATAGGACGCAAGAAAGTTTAGATGTAGTTGAGCGAAATTTACAGGCTGTTGCGCAACTAACAGAGCAGCAGGCAAGGATGATGGAATGTTAGAAGGCCCAAACTGAAACAGTCACTTCTCAGGCGGTACTCCTGAAAAGATTCTAGGAATTGGATTCCCCGACTTTTACGGGAACTGCAGGTCCAGCTGATGCTGAAAATTGGTTAGGGAGCGTATTCGAGGCAATGGGAATTACCGATGACAGCCGAGTTCCTCTTGCCAACTTCCAATTGAAATGAGAAACCGAACATGGGTGGGGGGAAATGAAGACGTTAATTTCAGTTTTAGGTGATGAGTGGTTTATTTACCAACAAATTAAATACTTTTAGATTCAAATATTTGTGTGTTTTTAAGCACTTTTATTGTTTTAATATGTTTTTGTATTGTTTGGTAGGTTTTTGAATAAAATGGTGAAATTGTGCAAAATCGGTACAGGTGTTGTAACTTTAAGGCTAAATTTGAACATGATTCCATTATAGTTTTGTAAAACTCAAAACATGGAAGTTATAAATATTTTTCTTAGCTTTCCACAGGTTTTTGAATCACCTAAATCGGAGTTCGAACAAAGAAGTTACAACCAAAACAAGAAAGCGTGTCATCGCCGCAGTGGGACACCACCGCTGTGGTGGTAAAACAACAGAAAGTTTGTAATGGCTCTGCATTTCCACTGCCGCGGCCGTGATCCCATCGCCGCGACCATAACCTCTGCACCAGTTTAGATATTATTTTAGATATTTTAGAATATTTTGATCCCATTTTCTTCTCATCTCCTCTCCATTCGGCCAACACACCTCCATAGACCCTAGGAGGATAGTAGAGAGTGTTTTTGGGGAGCCCAATCAATTCCTAAGGAGAAGAACACAAAGCAACGAAGGAGAAGCGATCTTGGAACATTCTTAGCGAGAAATCTTCGGACTACGGCTAGTTTCTCTCGTTTTTCTCTTAATCTCTTAACTTAAGATTATTGTTTGAACATGTTTAGCTCGTTTTACATTGTATATATGGTTATGGCCGTTAGCTAAACATGGATTGTCTTAGGGATTAACATATATTTATGAAAATGTGATTTGTTTGAGTTTGTGTTTAGTTAATGTGTGTTCTTTATAATTTCGATTGTGTTTATCGTTTTTGTATTAATTATATGCTTAGAATGATATATAGAGAATACAGGGTTTGACACTCAGGAGAGGTAACTCCGGATTCGGATTAGGTTAAACACATCATGATAATCTAACGACCTGGGAGGGCGTTAGAAAGTGTGCAATCAATGACGTTGGGGCGAGACTCATGTGACCTAGCATCATTAAGACGTTAAGGGGGACTTCTTCATTGATGCAAAGTCATGTATTCACTCATCTTACACTCGGGAGAGGTGGCGAGTGAGTTTACAAACTGAGATTGTCGGATACCCGAACGCTGTTAACATAAACTAAAATGAGACCAAACATGTTTTTGTAAACGAAAGTTAATCCCTAGGCAATCTACTTCCCTTAACAGTCTCATATTAATATTAGTATAGTTAATTTAATTAGATTAATTAAATTAGTATTAGTATTTAATTATATACCATTTTTATCGCCTAGATAAAATTAGGTTATGCTAAACGTGGTAATCAATAATAATCACAACTAATCCCTGTGGACACGATAACCCTAACTCTCCCGATCTATACTAAAACTTGACCTTATATACTTGCGAGTGAAAGTAGCGGCGTATTTACGCGCTACCACCAGGCAAGGAGATTTCTTGGGATCAATTCGTTGTAGTGTTTAATGAAAAATATTTTTTTGAATCCGATCGGTTCCAAATGGAGAAGGAATTCATATCACTAAAATAGGAAACGATGATCGTTCTGTAGTATGAAATCAAATTTGATGCCCTGTCCCGATTTGCTTTTGATTTGGTGAAAATGGAAAAGGCAAGATGTAAATGATTCCAGAAAGGACTTGATCTAGAAATATGTTCCAGGTTGACGGGCAGGCAGATCCAAAGTTATACGGAATTGGTAAACACAACGAAATTAGTAGAGAATGATGTACGGGAAGCGGCTGAGAACTGTGAGCAGTATAAGAAAAGTATATTCGAGTCATTAGGCAAATATCCAGGTGGTACTTCTCGAGGAGCTGTAGTTCGGCCGCCACTTGCTCGGGCTCCAACAACTGACCAATCTGCTAGGAGCCGGGGTCTACGGTAATCATACTTCGAGCGATATAAGAATGTGTCTGGACCGAGTGTTGGACAATCAGGGCAAGGAAGGAGCCAGATGGTTAGCCGAGCCGGATACCTGTATGCTATTAATGTGGATTACCGGATCATTTCTCTAGGGATTGTCCCATGAGAGGCCCAGTATGCTTTCGTTGTCATGAACCGAATCACATATCTCCAAATTGTCCAAAATCCACTGTTACATCTGCACCCTCTGTGAGCAGTGTGGGTAGTGTTGGCCCGAGTAGTGTTCAGGGGCGTGGTAGAGAATCGACTTGTAAACCTCCGACTCGAGGTTGTGTATTTTCTACTACCAAGGAAGATGCCCAGGTTACCCCGGATGTGGTTACAGGTATCATGTCTTTATATGATAGAGATGCACGTATACTTATTAATTCCGGTTCTACTCATTTATTTGTTTCAAATACTTTTATGATGCATGTAGACAAATTTTCTACTTCTCTGTCATATAGTATTATTATTTTTACCCTAGTGGGTGAGTCAGTATCGATAGATACTGCGTATAAAGATAGTCTGCTTCGTATTGGTGATAGAGAATTGTTGGTAGATCTATCACCCCTGAGTATTCACAATTTTGATATGATACTGGGTATGGATTTGCTATCCGGTTATCATGCCCCGGTGGATTGTTTTAGAAAGGAAATTATTTTTTGAGTTTCAGGCGAACCAGAGTTTGTATTTTCAGGGGGACAGGATCATTACCCTTGTCAGTTTGATTTCAATTTTAGAAGCCAGGAAATTATTAAAGAAGGGATGTCAGGGGTACCTTACGCATATGATTGACGCCAGTCAGAATAAGATACAGGTGACCGATATTCCAGTCGTCAGGGATTTTTCCGATGTATTTCCAGAAGAATTGTCAGGGTTGCCAATGGATAGGGAAATTGAATTCACTATCGAGTTACTTCTAGGAACTTCTTCTATATCAATTCCACCCTATTGTATGGCGTCAACCGAGCTAAAGGAACTAAAGATTCAGTTGCAGGATCTGTTGGACCACAGGTTTATCAGACCTAGTGTTTCTCTGTGGGGAGCCCCAGTGTTATTCGTAAAAAAGAAGGACGGCACACTGAAGATGTGTATTGATTACAGACAGTTGAATAAGGTGACGATTCATAATAAATACCGATTGCCTAAAATTGATAATCTGTTCAACCAATTGCAGAGAGCCGGGGTGTTTTCCAAAATAGATCTTCAATTGAGATATCATTAGCTGAAAGTCAGAGACAGTGATGTGTCGAAGACGACGTTTCATACGAGGTATGGGCATTATGAATTTCTAGTTATGCCGTTTAGATTGATGAATGCCCTTGCTGTTTTTATGGATTTGATTAATCGAATCTTCCAGCCTTATATAGATAAGTTTATTATTGTGTTCATTGATGATATATTGATCTATTCCCAAAATAAAGAAGAACATGCAGAGCATCTCAAGATTGTGTTGCAGACTTTTGCGAGAGAAGCAATTGTATGCAAAATTCAGTAAATGTGAGTTTTGGTTGGACATAGTTGTATTTTTGGGGCATGTTATCTCGGGGGATGGTATCCAAGTTGATCCAAAGAAAGTCGAAGCTGTTGTTCAATGGAAAAAATCGAAAAGTGTGATCGAAGTTCGAAGCTTCTTGGGATTGACGGGTTATTATCATCTGTTTCTACAAGGATTTTCTGTTATAGCTGCCCCGTTAACCCGATTAACCCCCAAGGAATCTAAATTTGAGTGGACTGACAAATGTGAGTAGAGTTTCTAGGAGCTGAAAAGTAGACTAATATTTGTGCCAATACTCTCTCTCCCAACAGAAGGCGGTGGTTTTGTGATCTACAATGATGTTTTACATCAGGGGCTAGGATGTGTACTAATGCAACATGGTCACGTGATTGTATATGCCTCTTGGCAATTAAAGAATCAGGACCATAACTACCCGACGCATAATTTGGAGTTGGCGGCGATTGTGTTTACCCTGAAGCGCTGGAGACACTATCTGTATGGTGAGACTTGAGAGATATACACCGACCACCAGAGTTTGAAATATTTGTTTACTCAGAAAAAACTAAATCTGAGGCAAAGACGTTGGATAGAGTTGATCAAGGACTATAATTGCACTATCCATTACCACCATGAAAAGGTTAATGTTATAGCAGATGCACTGAGTCAAAAATCAACAGGTTCAATTGCACATCTTCAAGTTGTTCACACTAACCTAAATGCCGAGATGAGATCTCTGCAAGTCCAGTTGGCAGTTGGTCAGACGGCAGCTTTGCTTACAACTTTGACTTTGAGACCAACTTTAATCGACCGTATTGTAGAAGCACAGAAGTCAGATACCCAATTGGGGAAGATCATAGATGAAGTAAAAAATGGTTACAAAGCCGACTATCACATCCGGGATAATGATGAAGCCTTGATGGTTGAAAATAAATTGTGTGTGCCTAATAACGCCAATCTGAAGAAAGATATATTGGAAGAAGTGTATAGCTCAGCATACGTAATGCACCCAGGCAGTATCAAAATATATCGGGATCCATGAGAATACTATTGGTGGAATGGAATGAATGAGAAATTGCTGAATTTATTGCCAGGTGTCTCATTTGTCAGCAAGTCAAGATCGAGTACCAACGTCCAGGTGGATTATTGCAGCCTCTACCTATCTCGGATTGGAAATGGGAACATATCATGATGGATTTTGTTTCGGGATTACTTCGCACTCGAAATGGATATAATTCTATCTGGGTGATTGTTGATAGGCTCACCAAGTCTGCTAATTTTTTGGTCGTAAAGACGACGTACTGCCTGGACAAGTATGCAAAAATGTACATTGATGAGATTGTCCGATTGCACGGCGCACCGATTTTTATAGTGTCAAATAGAGATCTGAGATTTACTTCTAAGTTCTGGCCGAGTCTCCAAGCTGCTTTGGGTACCAAGTTGAAATTTAGCATTACTTTTCATCCTCAGACTGACGGCCAATCAGAGTGTACGATTCAGACGTTGGAGGATATGTTGAGGGGTTGTGTTCTAGAATTTCCTGGTAGCTGGGATGATCATTTGACGTTAATGGAATTTTCATATAATAACAGCTACTATTCGATAATCGAGATGGCACCTATGAAGCCTTGTATAACAGGAGATGCAGAACCATAATTTGTTGGACTGAAGTAGGGGAACAAAAATTATTGATGCCGGATATAGCGTAGATGACGGCGGACAAGGTAAAAGTAATTCAGGAAAGACTGAAGATGGCACAGAGTCGACAGGAAAGCTACACTGACAAGCGTAGGTAGGAGTTAGAATTTGAAGCGGATGATCATGTGTTTTTGGGTATATCCCCGTGGAAAGGCATAATGAGATTTTGGAAGAAGGGAAAACTAAGTCCGAGGTATATCGGGCCATACGAGATTCTGGAACGGGTTGACACGGTGGCTTATCGACTAGCCCTACCACCAGTATTGTCCAGATTACACGATGTTTTCCACGTATCGATACTTAGGAAATATGTGCCATACCCTTCGCATGTACTGACTTTTCAAGTGTTGCGGACGAAAATGATTCCATTGGTAAAAGTGCTCTGACGCAGTCACTCCATGAAGAAAGCGACATGGGAACGAGAGGATGAGATGAGGAATAAATACCCGCATTTATTCGTCCAAGGTAACTAAAATTTTGGGACAAAATTTCTTTTAGGAGGGAAAAGTTGTAAAACCCGATATTTTGCATATGCATAATTTTTAGTTGTATTTTAGAACATTTAGAAAATACTGGGATGCATCGTGATATTTAATACTTATCTTGAAAAAAAAAAATTAAGGGTCAATTATCATTTTTAAAATATTGATTTTAGTCTTCGAACTTAAATGATATCTTAAAGATAATTGAGGGAGATTAACGTAATTTAAAAATAAATAATAATAATAATAATAATAATAATAATAATAAT
This sequence comes from Eucommia ulmoides, assembly GCA_016647705.1. Classification (NCBI taxonomy): domain Eukaryota; kingdom Viridiplantae; phylum Streptophyta; class Magnoliopsida; order Garryales; family Eucommiaceae; genus Eucommia; species Eucommia ulmoides. The sequence continues at coordinate 25,566,055 of CM028328.1, forward strand.
AATAATAAAATAAAAATATAAGATCTTATCCACAAACGTGGATAAGATCATAAGTAAAAATAAAATAAAAAAGCAAAAATCTTGTGGTTAGAATCGGCAAAAAAAAATTAAAAAAATGGAGAAAGTGGTGGTTTGGTTAGTGTCACTATATATATATATATATATATATATATATATATATATATATATATATATATATATATATGTTAAAATAAACTATATCACACGTTCGATTTATGGGATTAGTGATGCGGACAAATATATATGTATATTTAAATGTCAAAAAATATATAGTGGGTTCGAGAAATACCGCCAGTATAGAAATATCTAATTTGCAAAAAAAAATAATTTAAAATAAAAATTGTAAATTTTACTAAAACGATAATTTTTAGTATTTTGTCAACTAATAAAAATTTTAATAGTCAATTAATATTTTTCTATAAATTAAATTATTGATGCAAATTTTTTGTAATCGTTACTATAATAATTTTCGTACAGTTAATATTGACGTAGAAAATTGGGCGTATAACAATTTTGTATAACCAAAATTTGAGGAATAAAAAATGGTACATTTTAGGGCCACGCATTGCATATTTGGTTTGTTTTAAATGATTATTAATTTAGGTCCTATCGCTGTTAGGTTCACAAGCGACGCTGTCCGCGTAGTCTTTTGACGACAGTATTTTCGTAGCACGAAAATCGAGGTGAGCGTATTGTCTTCTATGTAAATTGACAAAGTATATTTTTGTATAAATTGTGAAAAAATGTTTATTAAAATGGACGGTGTTATAATGTTATGTGGATCAAGTATATTTTTAAATGTGAAAAGTGATTTTTGTTATCTGACTATGCCATAGTTGTCTTCTCGTCAGGAGGGTATGTCCTACAAGATGTGGATTACCTATCAGGTAAGATCTGCAGGGTGGATATGTATTGTTACCTGTTAGGCAAGACTTGTAGGGTGGATATTTGTTGTTATCTGTCAGGCAAGTCCTGCAGGATGGATATGTTGTTACCTATCAGGCAAGTCCTGTAGGGTAGATATATGTGGACCTGTCAGGAGTGTAAATCTTGCAGGTGGCTGTCTCTACCATTAGGGATATTAAATGGCCCTGCCATAGATAGTCGTCACTTTAAATGACACAATTGTACAGGTTATGGTACCGTCGTAACTCCCGATCGTGAGGTGAAACGATCCTATGGCTAGTAGAAAATATAAATGCGGTATTTTATTATATGTCAAAATGTTGGATTAGTTAATTTACATATATTACCTTATTGCAACGATGACAATAAAATTTTATTTCGGCATGGTATGCGGTTATATTATATTATATTATATTATATTTTGAAAAGTAGTATTTGATAATTATGTTTGATCCATGAAATATTTTTATATTATGAAGATAGTACACCGATAAAATATTTGGTTTCATGTGCTGCAACTAGGAGTGGGTCCACTACTGGCACTAGGTAGAGTCAGGAGGTGGTGTCACTTTGGAGGTTGGCTGGGCAGGTGTGAACCATAGAAGGTTCAGTTTTCTTTTTGTGGTTTTGTTGTGAATATTTAGGACATGTGTATTCCTAAATTTTGGAATGGGTAAATATATTTTTTAGAAAAAAAAAAATGTATAGCGCTATAAATATATATATATATATATATATATATATATATATATATATATATATATATATATATATATATATATATATATGTTGACTGGTCAGGTGACGTCAAGTCGGTGTCACGTCCGACCTCGGACGATGGGGGCCCGGGGAGGGGTGTGATAGAAATCCTAGGTGAGGAAGTTCATGAGATATGATTTAGGCATTCGTTTTTATCGCTTGAGCCTTTTTTAGCTTACCTTGTTAAATCATTATCTCTCGTTACCCTGTCGAAGCCTAAAACCCGTTTCAATTCTGAACACTTAACTAATACCCTGGCTGATAAACTTCTTTCCAAACTTATATCGCTGAACCGAAGGCATTATTTAGCCAAATCAAGTTAGCATTCATTATGCTACTTGAAGTGAGCGATTGGGTTTTGTGCGAATTTTTTATTGGTTCGGTATTCGAGTACTTGTATTTTTCTTTCGTTTTAACCACACCCGTGAAATTGTAATAATTGAATAAGTTTGGGGGTATGGTAAGTAAAAAAAAAAAAAAAAAAAAACTATGTACATATAGTATATTTTTTCGTTTCTTTTGACAAGTGAGCACGTCGGTGTTAAATGTATTGTTCAGGGTTGTTGCAAAATTATCTATGGGGTTTCGAGTGTGAGTGTGCCAAGCATGTGCCTTGGGTATCGTTAAGTTAATGACGTTAACCTGTTTCCTATTTTCGATATACTCTTGGCCATTTTTCCAAAACCGAACCAAGTCCTAATGATTTTTTTAAACCTCCGAGCCTACATTAGTAGAGAATAGAACCCATGTCGATCTTATGGATTCCCTATACCATAATGGTTTTAGTTATGAACTATATTGAGGGATAATCCCATCTGATTGATGGATAGTTGTATAGTTGAGTTTTAAACATATACACTTTAGCAGGATCTAGAATGGCGCTTACTATCATTGAATGTTGAAATTCTAGAACACCACATGGTGTGTGTTATGCTTGAACTCGATAGGATTAGGGGCCGATGAGGAAAAATCATTTGGCCGGTAGATGATAGTCAAAACTTGTACATTTTTATTTTTAGTGTTTTTCATTTTTTAGTTTATCATTAATTTTTAGTTGTTTTATTTTCTCATATTGTGTGAGTGTTTTGCTCGGGACTAGCAAAATTCTAAGTTTGGGGGTATTTGATAGGTATAAATTACCTATCTATTTTCAAACCGAACTTGTTAGTTTTCGAGTATGTTTATTACGTTTTATTATATTTTAATATGTTTTATATTCTTTTTGTATAAATCAGGTGTGTAGGGTGAAACGGGATGAAAACGGATTAAAAATAATCATATCGGATCAAAGACGGTGGAAGAACGGTGGAGAAAGGGCAAAGAAGTTGAGATTCAGACCTGCAGCCCACCGCCGCGGCGGTCATAATCCTGGAAGATGCCTTAAGTCTGCAAATCCACCGCCGCGATGGTTAAAATGCAGAGATAATCCCCATTGTCCCACCGTCGCGACGATAAATCCATCGCTGCGGCGGTCAAGCCAACCAACCTACCCATCTCCGCGATGGTCACTCTGCACCAGAATTAGGATATTTTGTAGATATTTAGCCCTATAAATCCCTTCTTCCTCTCTCATTTGTGGTACTCTAGCCCTTAGAACATATTTAGGGTTAGATTGAGAGGTTTTGGGGAGTGCTCAACCAATTCTGAAGGAGAATAACACATTGCGAAAAAGGAGAAGCGATCGTTTAATGGTTTTAGCGGCAAATTTTCAGACTACGGCTAAGTTGCTTTCGTTTCTCACTTTATTTTATTAACTTTGGTAGTTATTTGAGCATGTTTAGCTCATTTTTCATTGTATAAACGGTTATGGCCATGAGCTAAATGGATTTTGTTTAGGGATTAATGTAATTTATGAAAATATGATTATTTTGATATCAGTGTTTCGTTGATTGGTTGTTCTTCGTTATTCGATTGTGTTTATCGTTCATGTATTGTCTGTATGCTAGTTTAGATATATTGTGAATACGGTATTTGACACTCGGGAGAGACAACCCCGAATTCGGACTAGGATAAACACAACGTGACGATCCAATAACCTGGGAGAGAGTTGGAGAATGTGCAATCAATAACGTTGGGGCGAGATTCACATGACCAAGCGTCGTTAAGATGTTAAGGAGGATTTCGGCGTTGATGTGAAGTCACGTATTCACTCATCTTACTTTCGGGAGAGATAGTGAGTGAGTTTACGAACGGAGATTGTCGAAAATGTCGAATACCGTTAACGGAAATCAAACGAGATCAAACATATAGAAGTAAATAAAGTTAATCCCTAGGCAAACCATTCCCTTAACCGTCTCAAATTAATATTAGTATAGTTAATTTAATTAGTTTAATTAACTTAGTATTAGTATTAATTAATTATAAACTACCATTTTTTGTCGTCTAGATAAAGTCAAGTTATGATAATTACGGTATTCGATAATAATCTCAACCAATCCCTGTGAACATAATATATTTACTTTCCCTACCTATACTAAAACTTGACCCGTATACTTGCGGTGAAAGTGACGTGCATTAAATCTGCGTCGCCACATTTTTTGTTTTGTTTCGATTATTCTGCTGTATTTTTTGTTCAGTTCCTAGAAAATGCTATTTTTTTTGTTCTTTTTAGAATGTTTTTCTGTGTTGTTGGTAGCAGAATATTACGTCGCTACTTTCATCACAAGTGTACGGGTTAAGTTTTAGTAAAATAGGAAGAGTAAGGATTGTCGTATCTATAGGAATTGGATTAGAATTGTCCCTAAGTACCGCAATTGGAATAACCTAACTTTATTTAGGCAACTCAAATTATAGTTTTGTTAATAAAATATACTAAACTAAATTACACTAATTAACCTATAATATTACTATGACGTTTATGGAATTTTATTGTTTAGGGATTAACTTGGTTCACCAAAACGCATTTGATTTAATCTAATTTACATTAACGACATTCAAATCTATCCAACAATCTAGGTATCGAAATCTCAAACACTACCTCTCCTGAGTGTAAAGTGAATGAATATGTGACTTCGCGTCAATGCCGAAGTCCCTTTCGAGTGTCTATACTAAACTTGGTCACATGAGTCTCGCCCTAACCTCACGGATTGCATACTTTCTAACGCCCTCTCGGGTCATTAGATCGTCACGTTGTGTTTAAACCCTAGTTCAAATTCGGGGTTACCTCTTTTGAGTGTCAAATCCCGTATTCTCAATATATCATAACAAACATAAAAACGTAGAAAAACGGTAAACACAATCGAATAGACAAGAACAGTTGTTAACAAAACATCGATTTTATACAAATCACGTTTTCATGAAGTCAATCGCTCCCTAGACAATATATGTTTAACTACACATGGCCATAACCCTTTATACAATTAGAAACAAGCTAAGCATATACAAAACAACTAACCAAACTAAGAATTAAAGAGAGAAACGATGAGACTAGCCATTATCTAAAGAATCAACGCTAAAACTATTCTGAGAACGTTTCCTCCTCTTGACCTTGATGATCTTCTCTTTGTTGGATGTGAATTGGAGCTCTCAAACCTCCCAAAAACGTGTATCTTTGTGTTTGGGGGAGAAGAGAGGATATCTATAAGATCCAAAATATCTCAAAATATCCTAAAATATCTAAACTATCTGCAGACTGACCGCTGCAGCGATAGGATCACCATTGCAGCAGTGGAGAAGTCGATTTAGTCACTGGCGGCTGACCGCTACAACGGTGGTTTCACCGCTGCGGTGACCACCGCTACGGCGGTAAAGCTCTCTGCAATTTGACCGCTACAGCGGTGGGCTGCAACTTCTGAACTTTATCTTTTTGCTCGTTTTTCCACCGTTCTTCCACCGACTTGCTCTGATTTGATCGTTTATGGACCGTTTTCATCACTTTTTACCCCCAAACACCTGATTTATGATAAAACAAATAAAAACTTATTAAAAAGTATTAAAACGCTATAAAAATACTAAAAACTACCAAAACCAGCTTGAGAATAAATAGATAAATTACACCTATCAGTTGTCTCTACTATTTTTTCACTTCACTACGTCTTATTTGTGAAATAGTTGTGATGTCAAAACATATATATATATATATATATATATATATATATATATATATATATATATATATATATATAAAGACTAGAATCACCCAGTTGTCTAGTGTAAAAGAACTGTGATGTCTTTTTTTTTTTGTTTGGGTGTGTTTTTTTGTTTCAAACGGAACAGAAACAAAAAAGAAATGTGATATGTTTCTTTCGGAACAATTTATGTGCTGAAGCAGTTCCAGAATAGAACATAATGCAATTTTGTTTCTGTTTTGGAATAGAAAAGCACAGAAACAATGCTTCTATTCTGGAACAACATAGAAACAGAACTATGCTTGATTATGGTCCAATTTAGGATCTTTCTTAGGTGCAATTTATCGTATGTTCAGTAGACTTCATTGTGCTTGATTGGGTCCCCATTCTAATTGTTCTATTTAGGTAACAAGAAAGGTTAGTCAACAAAATCCACTATTTAACAAGATATATAATATCTATACTATCTATATCTATAATTTTTTATGAAACTTACATAGAAAATTGTAAAAAATGCTCTTTAAAAAACCCCAGAGCTTGCCTTGATGGGTTCATATGTGTTGGTAATGTTCTCTATTTCTATCCTATTCCTACCATGTTCCTGTTCTATTCATTATTATTTTTTTGTTCCCAATTTACTTGGATTTTTCATATTAAGTTCTTTTTTTAAGCCTTATTGTTTACTTTTGTATCACATAATTTAAGAAGGCTTCGTTTCGATTTCTTGCTAATTGAATTGTTGTTCAATATATTATTGATATGTTATTTCATTTTGGATTGTAGATGGAAAAGCCGAAGTAAAAGGGATAAATGCTTCCTTGTAAATGATATAAGGGAGATGGTATGGTTTGACAATACATACTTAAAGGTATATTCCAGTAGCCCTGAGTGATGGGCTTGTATATTGTTTATATTCTTCATTTCGAAAATAATTATTGGAAACTGCTTTGATTGTGTTAGTTATTGTCTTATTTGATGTTGATTGTATTTGATATTTTGTTATTTAGGTGGCAAGCATTTTTAGAATGTTGCATAAAGAAAGAATATTATGTCAAAAAATTTGTGTAAACACCACTTTAATATTTATGTTTTTTTTTTTTTTGTGTTTCTGTTTTCGTTTCCGTATACATACAGGTGCCCTTTTTTTTTTTTTTTTGGCTAATTAGTCGTTTGATATTGGTTCACTCTTCCAAGAGAATTTAGAGATTATTAGTTTAGATTATATTGATTTACTTTAAATTAGGAGTTTAATTTAATATTATTTCATTGATTTAATTTTATTTTTTTTATATCAGGTTTACGTTTTCAATTACTTGTATTCTCATTCGAATTTTTGTCAGTGATTATTAAAGTTCATCTTATTTTATTAAGATTCTCTTAAAATATTTACCAACTAAATTGTTATTTGCCACTAAATATAAAAATAAAAAATACAATGGCTAGTAAATGCAAAATATTAAAATGGCTAAATCATTATTTACCACTAAATATAAAAATAAATATTTAATAATTTTAATTTATTTATTTTAGTGGCAATCCAAATATCCGCTAAATCTTTTATATTTAGCGGCTAAATCATTATTTGCCATTAAATATAAAAATAAATATTTAATATTTTTATTTATTTATTTTTAGTGGCACTTAAATTTGTTGCTATACAGAATTTAGATAGTTGCTAAATCTTTTTATATTTAGCTACTAAATTTTAGGGGCAATTATAAATTAGCCTCCATATCTTATAACGTCTACAGTATTAGCGACAATTGTACAAACTATCGCTAAAACCTTTAGCGGCTAAAAAAATAAATTTTTAGCAGCTATTTGAATTACTGCTAAAGCCCATTTTTGTTGTAGTCAAACAACTAGTGTGAGGTACTATAGAAGCCATAAGAGGACTTGTTATGAGTAACAAAGATCTGAACATGACCGTAATTGATATACTATGCTGGTAATCTTACTTAAAGTCAAAATAGAATATCTGAGTTGTAATGATGCATGTGATCTTTTGACTTGAGGTATTGTTTATCATATATATGCACTTTATATTTTGATAATACTAAATTTTTCAAGACACAAAACTTCGAAGGTATTCATTGGGTAAAGTTAATCATATATATGACTATTTGAATATGTAATAAAAGAACTATCTTCGTTTAGCAAATATATAATTGTCCTATGAGATTAGATATGATCTATTTAGAGTCTTTGGTCAATGCAATATGATGATTATAATTAGATTATAATTGGTATCAAAATGTAAATTATAGCAAGAATCAATGCATATGATCAAACTAGGGGTTTTTACCCTATCTCGCCTTTTTAATTTTTTCAAGATATGGAAATAGAGAGATCGAATTGCACGACAACTACTACTGAGTGAGTTCTTTGATTAAATTCTAATCAATGTGATATAATTATGATATGTTGGTAGACGTCACTGATAGTTTGTTAGAATACCCTAATAAAATAGTTTCTGTACATGGACAAAATTGCAATTGTTCTAATATTCAGTTAAATAATAATTAAGTAGTTTCCACAATGTAGTTCTTTATATGAACCTAATAGTTCACACACAAAGGAAGAATGAAAATTTAAATAGTATTTTTAAAGGAATGGATAGTAATATTGAACAATTTAGAAATTCTCGAGTCAAAATGTAATATTGAAAAATGAGGAGCATAGGGTTTTGACCCTAGACTGTTTATAAAAGGCCATATACTCTTTCTGGTTGTCTGAAGCTAACTTTTGGCTACCTCCTTATGTTCCCATTTACTCTTCCAGTTCCGATTTTTACTAACACCAAAGCCATACCTGAGCAACCATAGTTTTACAGATTTAGAATTAGATTCTTAGATAATTGGTAGATATTGTATAAACGGAGTTCTTCATATGAATACCATTATAGGTGAGACATTTGTGTTTCTATTCAGAGATTCATACTCTTTTGAAGATCATTTTCCAGGGGATTTACGAAGGATAAGAAGATGTAATGCCAACGGACAACCAACTTGGTGTTGAAGTACGCTATAAGGGGTAATTAATCTAAAATTTTACTTAATCTATTTTTAATTGTTTTTCAAAAACCCGGTGACCCAGCATACTATCTAAATGCAATGCTAAGTGGAAACTCTCTTTTTCTTTTTTCTTTTTTTTTTTTTTAAAAAAAAACATTGGCATAAGTTATTTTGTGAAAAAACAAACACTTCAAGAAGCCCCTTTCTTCATTTTTTTTTCAAAAAATATCTTTTAATCATTTTCAGAAAAATTCGAGCTATGTAAGCTATACGCAACAACTCCTATTTCTTTTAAAGGTTTTTTGTATTGGGCCCCAAGGCCCAATATTTATTCCGAGAAACCTCCAATACTCCTATTTTATTTATACAAAATCCCATTTATAAAAAAAATATGTTTTCACTCATTATATAAGCGCGTGGGTTTGTCATATATGGTAACTCAAAATTTAAGGAAGAACATAGAAAACTTCCATAGAAGCTTGAGCATTCCATTGGCCAACTATAAGGTTCTTTGCGATGGTGAGGTAGCCAAGGTAAATCTATGATGAGCTTGAGCATACATCAGATTCCTGCAATCTCCAAGATTTTTCGTGATGGTATGGTCACGGTGAATCTAGGGTTTCACAGGTGCGACAATGGCAATGGTGAAAGCGAATGGTGGTTCAGCTGGTGCGACAACAGTGACTGGTGGATTAGCCGATATGATGACAGCTAAGGTGAGACTAGGGTTTCGCATCATTTTTTTTGTTTAAAAATTGATTATTGTATTTCGTGAAATTTTTGCTACACTTATTTGTAATTGTTGCACTTATTCAAGGTGGGAATTTCTTTACCTATTCTTGTGATTTTTTTGAAAAAATTATGGGTTCGTCTGTCGAAAAAGGAAGAAATTATTCTTGCGAAATTTTGTATAAACTGCTGCACTTATTTACCTCTTTTTGACAAAAAATTGTTGGACATAAAAAATTATGTCAAAGAATTAAAACGTATATATTATTTGCCTTCCAATTTTATATTTCTATTTGTAGAAAAAGCCTTTTAAAGTGAGGGATGTAAATATGATTTAATGATTGATGTGATCTACGTCTTCTTTGTGAAAGATTGTTGCACAACAATTTTTGAAAAAAACACGACATTGCAATGGTTAGTCTGGGGTTAATCGATTTTGTTCATGAATTTTGTTTGTTGAATTTGTCATATTTTGATTTGGTTTTTCTATTTTGAGTTGATTATTTGGATTGTTGAAAACAATTTTAGGATTTTAAATGCATTGATAGTATTACTCGTGCTTTGAAATTTTACTATATCGTATTTTTTTTTGAAAGGTTACCGTACCTTAATATTAGGTGAAAAAATTAATGTACAGTAAAATTTTACTTTTGTTAAAAAGGTAACAGAATTATAAAATTTCTTAAAAATTTGTTGCCCATCAATTTTTTTTTTTTTTTTTGTGAATTTACTGAACAGTGTTAGGATGGTTGCAATTGTTCTGCATACTTGTTGGACTTGATTCAGCATAATGGTGGGTCTTGTGGGTGAAGAGAAGAAGGTTGTTGTAATGTAAGTTTATCTTCGGCGGCAATCTTCGACGACATTTTGACTATGGGGACACTGAGTTCGGCAGTAACGTTCCAGTGCCAATCATCGGCAACAAGCTACCTTCAATGGTGGAGACAATTGATTTCAATAGCGGCAATCTTTGGCGGCAACATTTTAGTGGTGATGAAAGATTTTATTGTTGCGCAACAAATATTTCTCCCTACAATATTACTATGTTGAAATTGTCACAGCCGCGGTTTGATTTTGGCGGTGTGTTGACAATTTTTTGCAGTGGAAATTTCATCAACGGAGGGTAGAAAAAAGTTGATTAATCATTTCTAAGCATGTTGAGTGTTGTTTCAATGTTTTTAGTCCATCTATTACGCCTCGATGGTTCAAGTTAGAATCACATTTGAATAAATACTGTTGTATAGTAATTACTATTAGTTTCATATGAAATCCACGCTTATTATCGTTTGTCGTGTGTCAATATTGTATAAAAGTTTCCATAATGCAATTTTAGTGCATGAATTTTGTATGTGTTTGTGAACAAGAATCAAGAAAATGGAGGGCTCTCTCTAACGTGTGTCAACTGTATGGATAAATCAATACATTCTAATTTTAGACACTTTGAAAGTTTTTGGAGATTGCATAATGAATCGATGTTTCCTAAATGGCAATTGGGTTGATTGGGGATTGAACAAGACAACTTGAAATTTTCCATGTGCAAACCCGTATACTTGTCGCACATGCGATCATATAAATCCTCAATGGTCGATGTGTTATAAAAAAATAAAATGTGTGTAGTCCCCATTTTTTTACACACAAGTATGATGATCGTCCAATTTTTCATTTCGTGATCAAATAAAAATACAATGTATTTGATTATCACTAACGCATGGTGATGATGGTAAAAGTGCAAAACATGTTTGTACACATATTGTGATATTTTACCTATTATTACTGTACGGTAACATTTAAACAATCTTTTTAAAAATATTATTGTACAATAACATTACGTGATTATATATTATTAGACAATGTTTGATGCACCTTGACATTTTCGTCAATCACTTCCCAGTTGTGGAGCGTGTTTCTTGGCATTTTTACTGTATAGTTGTAATTTGACAACCTACTTTTGAAAAATAGTGATACTTACTGTACAATAACTTTTTCTGAATGATTGGGTGTAGTAACCTTACTTAATCCCTATAATATTATTGTTGGACAAAAAAAAATGTGTGATTATACATTTGTGAACAATAACACTCGGATTTTGCACATATATGATTAGTATCAAGTTGATTCAAACATCAACAAATTAGGTGACCTATTGACTTTATTTCTTTTTCAAGTTAAAACTTATGGAAGTAAAAGTTCTTTGAAAAAAAAAATACAGTTTATTAGTAATTTGTAGATTGTTAATATCAACTGTCAACAATCATACACGTATTTTCCCTAATTAGAAATCAAATATGCACAAATAGACACATTCTCATGATTCCTATAATCATCGCAAGGCTCTCTTTTGCAAAACTTATGTGTCATTCATTTTCAGAATATGTTCCAAATTTAAACCATGGGACTAAAGTACATTTTAGTAAAAAAATCCAAAGGGTACAAATCATCAATTGGCTATCATGTTTCCGATTCTTGCCTAGAGTTGAAGACAAAATAGCAACAATGGAAACATGATACTTCTCAAAATCCAAAATTTGTTAAAAATAAATAAATAAAAAATCAGAATCTTTGAATAAACCAAGGCCTGCATCAGCATAGGGGACACATAATCCGATTTCAAAAGAGTAGTTTTTTTGCTATAATAGATAGATAGTCAACAGTTACCAATGAAGTAACAATAGAAATATATAGCCAATTGATTACCAATGAAGTGTTTGATTGTAAGAAAATTGGAGCCGTTCACCACCATCGACGTTGCCTCCCGTCGTGGTCGCTCGTAGCTGTTGTTTTCACTGTTAAATCCATAGCCGTCATCGTTGTTTACCGGATTTTAGTAGTCTGGGGGTGGTTATTTGCAACTTAGGCCAATGAGAAATGAGAATGAAAAGATTATTTACCCAAAACTCTTCCATTTTTGTAACTTGAATTAGGGAATTTGGTAGAGATTTTTTTCTTTATCTTGTTGATTGTTTTCAAATATGCCTAAGGATTTCCTCAATGCCTCACTGCGCGTAAGTGTATTTAGGCTGATATTGGGGTTTTCTTAAAAGATAAATAATTGAGTGGGTTTTTCATTATATGGGCTTCATCCATTAGAACCTATACTAATATATATATTATAAAAATGGGTGTTAGCCTTAAAAATCCTTTTTTTAATGTAATAGTAGACAACGAAAGCAGCTTAGGCTACTATTGCGCCTATCCCCCAAACAGGCTTTGCAGACCAACAGTATTGTACTGATCATCGTGAACAGTGTTGTACTATTCATGCAACTGCCGACACCTTCGCAATATGCGATGATTTCATCTTCGTGAACAACTTTTCAGTTTCATTTAGAAATTAATCTCATTAATTTTCATTCTCCTTTTAAAATCAATCTCATCAATTTTGAAATCTTTTAATAGAAAAAAAAAAATTTTGTTCTTCCTGTTCTTTGCAAGAAAATCCCAAAAATTGCAATTCATCTATTAGGACATAAATCTCCCACTACGATAAAGATCCCAATTCAAATCCAAGTTTCATAATAATTAAATTATTGTTAAATCATAAAGATCCAATCTTACAAATCTTATTTGGGCTTCCCAAAGAAATCAATTTTATTATTTCGTAATATTCATAGACAATACTCTAATACCATTTGAAGGAGATTATGTCTATGTGAATGTAACGAAATTCACTTTTTTTTTTTTTAATAAAATCACTTTCACAAATAATTTCCTGACCCCGAATCTGTCTACGATAATATGAAACAATAACTAAAACATAAATATTAAATCATATTCAAACTGCATACCTCTTTCAGTGATTCAACTCATAGTTGATACTTCTCGAGGCATAATCTTAGTAGCATCTTCCGAGAGTGTATGAACATGAGTAATATATCTACAAGGGGCTTGATTCCCTTAGGAGTGACACAAATGTCTCACCTCTAACAATATTCACACAAAACAAAAACTCAAAAAGATGAGTGTTCTTTGCATTTCTAAGTTAAAATCTAATCCAAAGAATCTAAGACAACTCTGATTTGAATCTTACTACTACTACTAGATTCAAATCCTTACACATTTGTTTTTCCCTTTCGGTAAGAATTGAACCGTTATACCTTGATTAAGAAAGTCCCTTTATGCCCAATCAACATTCTCACTCAAATCAGTTACGTTTAGGTCTAAGTTACAACTCACAAGAATACAAATAAATAAATAAAATTAGTTTGTTCTCATAGGAGTTTCTACCAAATCAATTCAATATAAACTTAATTAATCTCTCGATACTAGTGATAGAAATATGATCAAATATGTGAGAATCTAAGCACAAATACATATTCAATTTGATTTTTCAAAAAAAAATGTTTTAAAAATATTTTCAATAATATTTCAACAGGAACGATTTTTTTACCACAAACGTGACTAGCTCAAAAAATATAAAAAAAATGTATATATCAAATAATGATGATAATTTTAAGCACACAAAAATAAATAGATAGATATCACCAAATTTTTCTCAAGAAAGATTCGATAAAGAAAGCTTCATAGTGATCTCGGTATTGCAAAAATTTCTTTTTTCGATCAAGAACATACTCACAAATATAGCTTTAAAATATTTTTCATAAAACTTTTCTCTCTTTTTAAAATTTGTTTTTTTTTTTTTTTTGAATTCTTGATGATTAAAATCAATGAAATTCTTAGTTCTATATAAAGTGATTTTAAACATGGGCCATAATGAATTTTTTTTTCCAAAAGATATACTAAGAAATAACACTTATAGACACATTATATAAAACACATTTAAATCACCTATGTTTGACCAAAAACATAAATTTTAAAATGTTCAATTTTGTCTCAAAAATAATTTAATTTAAAATAAAAAAAAAAGTATAGAAATAAGTTTTTCAGTAAAATCAGAAGATAAGGAAATATGTGGAGTAAATAATAAGTTCATATGAAATATCTCCCATATCTTTTAAAATATATTCCATCTATTAAAATAAGGAATTAAAGCGTTCATATGCTAAAAATAAGGCTGGAATATCTTTAAAAATTGTGTTGGTCAAAAAGAAAAACAGAACAAAACAGTCAATCGGTTGTGAGGTCAGTTGACCGTCCTAAGCTTTAACATCTATATTTATAGTCGTTGCAAAAACATTTGGTCGATCAGTCATTCGATTGATTAGGCTCTAAATCACCCATTTAACCAGTCAGTCGACCGAAATGGCTAAAACCTAATTTTTTGGTATCCTAAATATGGCAGTCAATCGATTACCCTGTCAGTCGACCAAAATATCCTTTTTCTCAATTTATTTTTCAAACATTTCTTGATCGTTTACTTAGAAAAACTATTTGTAAACATAAACTTATCACTTTTGACCATTTAAAAAAAAATCATATGTTAACATCATATGTCGAGCGTGATCCTAATCGTGTTACATTAAGAGTTTAGAAAATTTGAGTTATTTTTACATAGAAATACAATATATATATCTTTTCCACAAAATTTTAATATCTTCCATTGTAACCAGACTTGATCTTTATCATCTTTTCTCATAAAAGTAGTTTTTATCTCATTTTAAATACCGAAACTAAAATCTTAATTATTTCTTAACAAAATCATTAGTTCCTTAAACATCTAAGTTAATTGATTCATAAAAACATCTAGAATCAATAATCTCTCTATTTTTTATGATGACAATTAATTGATGTTTTCTCCATAAAAATTATATAACCACACTTTCCCTGAATATAAGGACGGGTTTTGTTCATTTTAAAGATCATAATGAGAAAACTTTTTCAATTCAAAATAAAATTTTCAAGATAAAATACGCAGTGAAGGATATTAAACATTTTATCTCTTCCTATATAAAAGAATTCATTACTCCAAGGAAAACATCCCTCTAATATCTCCCTCTTTGTCATCTCAAAAAGTGAGAGTGAATAAAAAACAACAGAATATTAAATTATTTGATATAATAAAATTCTTGTTAAGAGTTTATCAAAGTATCAATAATACTTTAATATGAAAACCTTTTGGTTGAATAAATAGAATAATTTCGAAATACTCTAAAGAAGATTTGATTAAAAAATGTCCATTTATATGCAATTTTTAATAATAAAAAATATAGAACAATTTTCATGATGCAATTTTGAAAATATGTTATTTATTCTAAGAAAATATCGTTGTACCTAGTCATTCCAAACTCTTTTGAAAATTGTTCTTTTGTCAAAGGTTTTGTGAATATATCGGCTAATTGATCTTGTGTGTCAACATATTCAAGAGAAATGTCACATCTTTGAATGTGATATTGAATAAAATGATGATGAATCTCATGTGCTTAGTTAATGAGTATTGTGTAGGATTTTTACTGACACGTATAACACTTGTGTTATCACAATAAATGAGAGCTTCTTCCATGAAAACATCAAAATCATGCAATTGTTGTTTTATATAAAGAACCTGTGCGCAATAGTTATTAGCTGCCGTATACTCATCCTCAGTAGTGGATAAGGAAATAGAATTTTGTTTCTTACTCGAAACAAGAAACAAATGCATGTTCTAAGAAAATGACACGACTCACTGATTGCATCACATTTTGCGTGATTTAATATCACTAAACTAAGTTTTGTTATTCTCTTAAATAAATTAAATTAGTGTAATTAATTTATTTTAGTTGTTTTTATAGGTTTTTGAAATGGAGCAAAAACATGTTAATTTGGAGAAAAATAGATGAAAAATGGATAATCCACGGCAATCGAGGCAAACAACGTACATGGCTCAAGGAGCCACAAATCGCGGGTTTAGAATTGTGCATCTCACGGATTTCATAGCCATACCTTGCGGCTTCCGAAGCCGAACTTTGTGCGGTTTCCGAAGCCTTAACTTGTGGCTTTCGAAGCCAATCGATGCAGGCGGCTTCCGAGCCGCAATCGAAGGCAACTTCCGAGCCATGATGGCAGCAACTTCAACAGTTGGTTCCCTGCTAGCTGGTTAGCCATTACTCAAGGCAGAGAGCCATCTAATCAGCGCAAGTTCCAAGGCACAAATTCCAGTGCAATCTATTGCAGAATGTTCTTTCTTCCAGTTTTTTTCCTACAGAATTTTTTGTTCCCCCCCCCCCCCCCCCAACAAACACCCTAAAACCCATATAATATCCAAATAAAATAAAGATAAGGTTGCTCAGTTTTTGGGGAGAAGGAGATTAGAATCATTTTTTGGAGAACATCTCTTTCCACTCTAAAACTTTCTTGTACTATTTTATCATTCTTGAAAGAAAGCTTGGTGTTCATAATATAGAAAGGAAAATGGCAATTTTAAGGATTTTATTCGAGAAAACACCATTTCACGTATTAATGAGTGACTAACTTTCTCCAACCGGGTTAGGATTGTGGTACAGTATTTTGAATTTATGTACTATTGTGTTTCTAATTTAATTTCGAATTTGAGTAAACCATTGTATGATATGGATTATTGTTTTTCATTGTTATTATTGTGATTGAATTTATTCTAAAATATTCTTGTAGACATTTAGTTTTCGATTCGGTTACTTCTAAAAACATCAAATCTAGTACCTGTGGTTTAAATTTAATGATCATATAATCGTAATTTTGGGAATTGATTATTGTATTGGATGATTTATGTCTAAATTTTAATTCATCCTAAATTAGTGCAATGTAGGAATTAAATACCAAAGATATATCATGTCAATAAAATAATTAATCCAATCTTTTTTAGTAGTTCCGACTTATAGTTAGGAACAATCGTTTGCATAAATATGAGGTAAATAAGAAATGAGAGAAAAAATATAAATTCCAAAATACGGATTCATAATTCCTATCCTGGTTCTCTATTTTGTTCATAGATTTAGTATATATTGTTCTTGTATTAAAAATCCCACAATTAAAAATCAAAATCCGTTTTCGTTAAGAAATAAAAATAATAATAGAAATTGACAATTACAAGCTAATCCTTATGGTTTGATACCTGTATTTAAGCACATTATTCTACAATATTTTGTACTTAAATAGGGTATTATTTTTTAGCGATCACCCACTAGTGCTTTTACGCTCAAGTTTGTAACCGGCAAAATCAGCGTTGGAGTAACTAATTAATATAAAATTACTCCCTCTAAGATATCGTAATCCTAGGTCACAGGTTCCTTTTTAATATCTAAAACATGTTTCACATCAATCAAATGAAACTCTTTTGAGCAAAATTGAAATCTTACACACAAATATACATTAAACATGAAGTCAGGTCTATTACTAGTAAGCCATAGAGGACTACCAATCATACCTTAGTACGTCTTTTCATTTACACTTTTACCTTTGTTAGCCTTATCAAGTTTAGTTGTTGTCGCCCTGAGAGTTTTGTATTCTTTAGCAATTTCCAAGCCATAGCTCTTTGACATGCTTGGCTTGATTAACTTCCATCATTTGTTTGCTTAATTCAAAGCCAAAGGAAAAATATCAGCTATCCCATTATGCTCATTTCGAACTCGACCTGCATTATCTTGTCAAACTCTTAGCAAAAATCTTCGTTAGTGGATTAAATATAATATCATTCACATAAATTTGGACTAATAGATTTATATTATTATGTTTAATAAAAATTATAATATCACCAAGTCCACATAGAAAACCCTTCTCAATTAAATATCTTCTTAGTCTCTCATGCAAGGGAACTTGTTTGAGACCACTCGAAGCTTTACGTAATTTATGAACATGATCAGGTTGTTTATCATATTGAAAACCTAATGGTTGTTTGATATATACCTCTTAATAAATAAAGCCAATTAGAAAAACACTTTTGACATCCATCTGAAATAATTTAAATTTAGAAGAAAAAGTAAAAGCCAACAACATTCTCATAGCTTCTAATATAGCAATAGGTGCATAGGCTTCATCATAATCTGTCTTTTCCTGATTATACACTTGTGCTACTAATCTTGCGTTAAATCTAATTACTATTCTTGTTTCATCTTTTTTATTGGGATAAACCCACTTAGTACCAATAGCATGAATGAAAATCAGGTCTAGGAACCAGAGACTATACTTTATTTCTCTCAAATTGAAGCAATTCTTCTTGCATGGCTAAAATTCATGATTCATCAATTATAGCTTTATCAATATTTTTAGGTTTAATTATAGAGAAAAAACAAGATTAACAATAGTTCTAAGGAAAGTCTGAGCACTTACACATTTTTTAAAGTTGCCAATAATTTTGTTTCACTGAATGAACAACAATTGTCTTTATAACTCGGGAAGTTATTAATTCCTCAACTAGTGGTGACTTTTCAGGAGGATCTTATGGATATTTTCTAGATTCAATTCCTTGATCCTTCCACTTTGTAATTATACCTGCACTATCTTCATCCAAATATTTTCTTGACACAAATGTGTCGACCACTTAAAAAAGAACATGCATAGACTCTTCAACAATTAAAGATCTTTTATTATAAACTCTATATGCTTTACTATCCGAAGCAAATCCAAGAAAAATACAATGATCAGATTTGAGATCAAATTTTTCTAAATTATCTTTTATCATTTAAAATAAAGTATTTGCAATCAAAAAATTTAAAATAAGATATATTTTGGGAGGTTTTCCGTTCCAAATCTGTAAGGTGTTTTATTACTAAAGCCTTTTCGGATAGAAACATGATTAATAACATTGCATGTTGTACTTACAGCTTTAGCCCAGAAGTATTTATGAAGACTATTCTCATTTAGAATAGTCTTGGTTATTTCCCAAATCATTTTTTTTTCTTTCTTTCAACAACCCCATTTTATTGTGGAGTTCTAGGAGCAGAAAAAGTATGAGAAAATCCATGTTCAACACCATAACTAGCAATTTTTTCATCCTTGAATTCCCTACCTCTATCACTAGGAATGTTAATAATGCAAGACTAGTTTTCATTTTGAACACGTTTATAAAACTTTATGAACATAGAAGTCACATCACTCTTCTTTATCATGAAGAGTACCCATATATATCTTGAAAAATCATCTCTTATGACAAATACATAAAACTTCTCACCCAAACTAGTAATGGGATTAGGACCAAATAAATCGAAATGCAACAATTCAAGAGGTTTAGATATAGATGTATGCAGTTTCTTCTTGAAACATGACCTAGCTTGCTTGTCTAATTGACAGGCATCAGAAATCTTATCTTTAACAAACTTGATATCTGGAAGATCTCGAACAAGATTTTTCTTAGATAAACTAGAAAGTAATTCCATGCTAGCACTGCTCAAGACTTCTATTCTATAACCAACTATTTTCACTTAATGCACTTAAACATGAAAAATTTTGAGATGTAAAATCGTTAAATGAACAAGTATAAACATTTTGAAATTATGATGCAACAGGTAATATGCTATCATCATTTCCACTCTTAATAATGCACTTATTGTTATCAAATATGACATTATAACCTCTATCACATAGTTGACTTATACTAAGAAAATTGTATTTAAGACCATAAACGAAAAGAACATTTTCAATAAGAGTAGAGAAATTACCGATATTACCTATACCAACAATCTTACCCCTGACATTGCCTCCAAAAATCACATGACCTCTGTCTTTAGGTGTCAAAGAAGAAACTTTAGTTTTATACCTCATCATGTACCGAGAACAACCACTATCTAGGAACTATTTGTCCTTACTTACAGGTGCTTTAAGATAAACTTGTAAGGAGCACTTAAATAGGTCCTAGGTGGCACCCAATTTATGTGGGTCCAATCTTGTTAGTTGGAACACTCTTTGTTCCTTTAGGAACCCATATCTGCTTGTCTTTAGATTTTC
Organism: Eucommia ulmoides; assembly: GCA_016647705.1. Lineage (NCBI taxonomy): Eukaryota > Viridiplantae > Streptophyta > Magnoliopsida > Garryales > Eucommiaceae > Eucommia > Eucommia ulmoides. The sequence goes on from CM028328.1 coordinate 25,586,342, forward strand.
GTATAATAATTTCCTATAGTATACCCCCCACAATGTTAGGGTTATAATATTTAACAAGTTTCCTGATTACAAAAAGAATTTTTGAAATTTCTTTTGCTTATTGTTTTTTCCGAAAATAAAGTCCAGCTTTGTAAAACACATCTCTCGAGCTTCCCAAAAGTATTTTTAAATTGTTCTTACCAATTTAAATTTGAGAGTAATAGAATTAAAATCCTTAACTTTGAATTTCAATTCCTTGTTTTCCTTTTCCAAATTCGATGAGATATTTTTTGAAACTTGATTTTGGAGTGAAATGTTTTCGGCTTCATGCTTTTCAATCTGATTATTTAAAGAAATAACTTTACTTTGTAGGGACTAATTTCTGAGAGTTTTATGATCATGTAATAACTCCTAAAGAACGTCAAATAATTCATCAAGATTTAAAAGACAAGAAATGGAACATTTAGGTACCTCATCTCCAATAGCCATTAGGTCAAGTATCGTAGATTCTTCATTACTTCTTGATGTTTCAGAGTTACTAGAATCTAAATCATACCACGTTACTTTCCCAAATTTTTTCTTGTCATTCTTTGATTTTATTTTGTCATTGGGTTTTCTATCATTTTTCAAATTAGGACAGTCTTATTGGAAATGCCCTGTTTTGTGGCAATTGAAACACCCAATATTGTTCACATTGAAGTTCTTTCTTCCACGAAAAGTACATCGAGTGATTCTCCTAGATATTTTTGTAATAAGAGCTACGTCCCTCTCTTGATCACTATCTAGGCTAATGCATCACTATTGTCACCGTCATTAACTTTATAAGCTTTAAATTTTAGTGACCCTGTTGCTAATACTTGCTCCTTCTTCGTATCTTCAGATAGATGACTTGTGAGTCATTAGGTTGCCAATGAGCTCATCAATAGTATATTTGTTGAGATCCTTGGCTTCCTCAATTGCTATCACCTAGGGTTCCCATACTTTGGTTAAAGACCTTAAAATTTTTTGGACTCTCTTCAGCATTGAATATGGATTTCCGAGCATATGATGAGGTTGTTGCAGATGTTGGTGAACCTAGTGTACATATCTTACGTTGTTTATGTTTTACCCATTTTGAAAAGATTAAATTGGTAGACTAGGGCACTAATCTTGGATTCCTTCACTTGATTTATCCCTTCGTGTGTAACTTGCATGGTATCCCAAATTTCTTTTGCGTAATTGTAACTTGATATCCTGTTGTATTCATTCACATCTAATCCACATAATAAAAGATTAATAACTTGGGCATTTATTGATAATTTTTTAAAATCATCCTCATCATACTTGTCTTCCTTTTTAGGAACACCATGAGCAAAAGGAACACAAGGACCATTTTTAATGACTAAACATGCATCTTAATTTGTAGCTTCTAAGAATGAAGTCATTCGGGTCTTCCAGAAAACATAATTATTGCCCATGAAAAGTGGAAGACAGAATATAGATTGTGCCTCAGCTAGCATATTACTCATGTGTTGTGCCATGTGATCGTGTTAGCTAGGATATGAGGCCTATTTAGCTAATCGAGTTCTAGTATCAATTTTTGGCCCAAAAATCTACCCAAGAGTGGGATGATTGGGTAGTTTAAAAATTAGCAGGTAATTTCAAATTCCCTAATCAATGTTTATCTTGTTAATAATGTAGAATCGTGAATTTCTAAATGCATACACAAACAGTAGATTGATGGAGATAGTAACACATAGATTTATAGTGGTTTGGCAAACTCTCTTGCTGACATCTACTTTTCTGAGCTTTCGCAGGGAATTTGCAATCCACTAATCAACCTTGATTCTTTTCCCATATAAGAATCAAACTCTCACACCAATTGTTTTCTCTTTGGTAAGACTTAAACTGTTACACCTTAATTAGGCAATATCACTTTATGCCCAATTAGCACTCTCACTCAGATTAGTTACGTTTAGGTCCAAGATACAACCCACAAGAATACAAAAAAAAATCAATAGTTTGTTCTCATACGAGTTTCTACCAACTCAATTCAATATAAACTCAATTAATGGCCTGATAATATTGATAAAAGTGTGATCAAAGATGTGAGAATCTAAATTTGGATTCTAACGATTTAAGCACAAATACTTTTTTAACCAGATTTTTCAAAAAAAAAAAAATCGTTTTAAAAAGTTTTTCAATATTATTTCAGTAGGAACGATTTTTTTTTTAATCACAAATATGACTAGTTAAAATATATTTTTAGCACATAAAAATGATTGGATAAATCTCATCGAATAATTCTCAAGAAAGATTGGATAAAAAAGCAGTAATCTCGGTATTGCAAAAATGTACTCTTTCGATCAAGAACACACTCATAGGTATAGCTTTGAAATATTTTTCAAAAACATATTCTCTCTTTTTGAAATCTGAATTTTTTTTGAATTATTATTGATTAAAATATGTGAAATTCGTAGGTCTATATAAAATGATTTTAAACATGGCCTATAACGACTATTTTTCAAAAGATATACTGAAAAATAACACTTATAAACCCTATATATAAAAAAAATTGAAATTAGCCATATTTGACCAAAAATAAATTTTTAAAATGTTCAATTTAATCCCAAAATAATTTTATTTAAAACCAAAAAGGGTAGAAATATTTTTTTTCCAATATAAATCACAAGATCAGAAAATATGTGTAGTAAATAATAAGATCATATAAAATATCTCGAATATCTTTGAAAATATATTCCCGCTATTAAAATAAGGAATTATAATGTTCATATGCTAAAAATAAGACTAGAAGATCTTTGAAAAATGTGCTTGTCAAAAACAAAAATAGAATAGGTCGGTCGATCGATTAAGAGGTCAGTCGACTGTTTAATCTTTAACGTCTATATTTCTATCCGTTGCAAAATATTTCAGTTGACTGCTCAATCTATTGATTTTGGCTCTGAATCCCCCATTCAACCAGTTCGTCGACCGAAAAGGCTAAAACTGAATTTTTTGGTATCTTGAATCTGGTAGTCGACCAATTACCCTGTCAAACGATCGAAATGGCATTTTTATTCATTTTGATCATTTTATAAATATTTCTTAATTGTTTACTTATAAAAACTCATTGTTAACATAAATTTATCACTTCTGACCATTTAAAAAAAATATATGTTAGCATCATATGTCGTGCATGATCTTCATTGGGTTGTATTAAGAGTTCAAAAAATTTGAGTTATTTTTACCTAGTAATACAAAAAATATTCTTTTCTAAAAATTTCAATATCTTCTCTTACAACTAGGCTTTACCTTTATTAGCCCAAAGAGCTACCCAAGAGGGGGGTAAATTGGGTAGTTACTAAATTTAAATGATTAAGTCCTTTAAACACAAATAATCAATTTTCCTAAATCAATTATTATCTTGTTATGCAGCGAAAATGTGTTTAATACTAAATTCACATCCAAACTCAATATATAAAAATAAACAATGTTGTGCACAAGAATTTATCCTGATTCAGCAAGCTACTCTACCTATGTCCAGTCCCCCGAGCTCCATGGAGATTTGCAATCCACTAAACCCCTTGATTCCTTTACTAGATAGGAACTAAACCCTTACAATTCTCGATTATTTTCATAGGCTCAGAATCAACCTTTACTATACCTTAATTCTTTTCACACGTTAAGAATTAACCTAACACTCTCTCACTTATCCTTTTCATAGGTTTAGGACAAACATTTACAATTCACTCTTTAATTCAATTACAGGTTGAATCAAAACCTAATTATTTTCAAGGGAAAACAATAACCTAATCTTTTTATAGGACAAAGATCAAACCCTAATCTTTTTCACTGGAAAAAAATCGAAAACTAGCTGCCCTGACTAGACACCATCTCAAACGTGTCTAATCCACTCAAACTCACAAATATAAAATAATGTAAGTTTCTTCTCACAAGGAACTTCTACCACCTCAATACAGATATACTCAATTAATTGCCTGAATAATTACTACGTGATAAATACAATATGAGATAAATAAAATTTGATTTATATAATAAAGTGGGTAGCATAAATTAAACACGTAATCATATGATCAAGCAAAAATCATTTGAAAGATTTTCAGACTTTTAAATTCAAAACGATTTTCTAAACGATCTTAAACCAAGCAATCAATATAAATATATCTTAGAAAGCAAATAACAAGACTTAGAAGGATCTCACCGAGAAACACCAAAGACAAGAAAGATATTGCAATTATAACTCAAAACGATGGCGCTAATAGCAAGCGCTTTAGATAAAAAAAAAACTTTGAATATAGTCTCTCGTAGAAATCTTAGCAATGATATCACTCTTATAAAGTTTAAAACTGATGTTCTTGATGTACTTAATCTCATTCATGCAGGTCTTACTGAAAAGACCTAGAACTAGCCCTCAAACGGCTAGTTTTTTAAAAATTTATTATAAAATAACATTCTAAGACCCCATATAACATCCCCTATCAATATAGGTATGTTTCATTTGAAAATACTCTTTGAAATGCTTATTTAGGTCCATAAAACTTTTTCAATTTGAAATCCATAAGAATAGGAAGTATTAAATTATTTTAATTAAGAGAATATCAAAATATATAGACCAAATAAATAGTGATCACATAATAAATCATGTATATTTAAATTAGACTCAAATCCCCCAAATACCTCTCTTGGAATCATAAAAAACTGATAGTTTTTTACCACGGGATCAAATTAGTCAAAATGTTGACCAGCCCCTGCCCTTAGTTAACCGCCTTGTGTGAAAGACTGAAAAAGCCGTTGGCCTTACAACCTATCAGTTGATCGATCCACTTGGTCGGTTGACATATAGGACTAGTGGCTTTCCAAACTTTTCCAATTTACTATTTCATTCTGTTGACTGACCTGAACCTGTCAGTTGATCAAATCGATAAGAGTCCTCACTCCTTTACTCATTTTAGCCACTATTTCAATCGGTTGATTGACTCATTTTCTCAGTTGGCCGATTGGATTAGTAGGACAATATTTCTACACCCAAAATACACTATTTTGATAAGTCGACCAACCTCTTTTTCCGGTTGACCGAATTGACCCAAAAACTTAACATTTTATACTTTAAAACACATTTTTCACCTAGGTCATTTATCAAAACCATTTTGCATAAGGAGCACATAAAAAATTTAAGTTTAGAATCTTAAACTTATCACTTCTTATCAAGATACACATAAAATTAATTCATTTTAAATGTCGTGCATGATCTTAATTTGGGTGCATTAAGAGTATATAAGTAAATAATTATTTTCACCTAGTTTTACTCTTTACGTCTTTATCATGTCCATTTTGCACCCTTTATATTTTCTTTCATGATTCTTCTTATTAATCAAATCGATGGAACTATAAATCTCAAACACTCAATAAAATCATTAGTTTCATAAAAAACATCAATACTTAATTGTCATTAAAACTTTGGATTCAATAATATTTATCATTTCTTCTCATGAAAGTAGTCTTATCTCATTTCAAATACTAGACCTAAAATCTGTAATCATTTTTCAATAAAATAATTAGTTCCTTAAAATATTTAAGTTAATTGGTTCTTCAAAACATCTAGGGTCAACACCCTACTCCTATCATATGTATTTGATGGATAATATAAATCCTTGTGATGTTGATTGGAATCTAATCACAATCACCACAATTCTCTATCCAAAGAGTTGGGTGAATTATATTAAATTGAATCATATGGATCGCGTCTCTTTTTACTAATAGTGATAGATTCATTCTTGTTTACTCGTATATTCACATGTATGCCCTGCTATACTCAATGAATACCTTTGATATATCGTGATTAGAGGACAAAAATTATTATTATTATTATTAAATAATAGTAACCCATATATATAATATGTAGCACCTTAGCTACAATTTACGAAAAACAATTATTGCTCATATATCATTTTTTTACTTAAGCAAAATTGCTATGTAGGATATCAAGGATAATCATGTTGGGTCTCTTACTACCCATAGTACGTACCTTTACAAATTTTCTAGCATCTCATACTAATGGATTGAGACTCACCATTCTCAAAAAGAAAACATCGGATCAGCCTAGCCTAGGTTGTTGTAGATCTTTTTCAATAATTCAATACCGACTAGGAACAATTTAGAATATCAAGTCACCAAATATTTTTGGTCTTCTCCTATTTAATCATGTAAAATAGTCAAATATTTCTACTAAATATCCAAGGTCTACAAAAACATTGACATTAAATAATAATATTAAAAATATATTTTATGAATTGTTTGATATTATTACTAGAAACAGGTTCACCTAAGATTGTTTATTGGGCTTATCTCCAATACTATGAAAATAGGGCTCTTGGATGAGGTCTTATTCTCTGCGACAGGTTATCGATTTAGAGCATTGAGCAGATGAGTTGCCTCCATTTGAAGGCGTCGAATTCGTAAAAAATTTCCTCCTCCGGCTTTTTAGGAAACCTTCTCCGTATTTTTCTTCTCTTCATAAATTGATGCTTGTAGAGTGGGCAAAGCGTATTTGTCTCTAGTTCCATCATATGAATGAAGGTTCAAGAATGCAAACATTTGTAGTCATATGTTCAGTATCATTGGCATTAACTCAGTACAAAAAGTTTCTGAGTTAATCTAGCTCGTCGTGGAGCTCGTCGTGGAGCTCATCAATTGATCTTTCCATTTGAGCATAATGGTTTTCAGAAATCTAAATAACTATGCCCACCCGCTCAATTAGATGATCAATTTTGGAGGTTATGAGATGACCTATCCCCATTGTCTTTGGGTCTTGGTATGAGATCTATAGTTGCGCCAATGCGGGCAATGCTTTGTTAGGTCGACTCCAGTTAATCTTTCTTCAACATTGTTTTCACCAAAGTGAGCAGGAAACATATCAGACCATTGCCTCTAATACCAACTGTCATGGGTTGAGACTTTCAGGATAGAAAATGGGTCATGTGATGCTAACTAAAGCTCGTGTCTAGTAGTAAGCCTAGAGATCATATTATTTAGAACAACAGAAGCAACAATATTTGAAAACAATAGACTTTATCACAATAGCCCATTCAGTTAGGATAGTGAAATAAAACAACAATAACAACAACAAATGTATTAATACCAAAAAAAGCAACACGACATGAATGGTTTTGATGCCGTGTCCTCCCGCAAAATATTTTAACTAAAAATATGAAACTGACAACAACAGATTTCACTATGCTTGAGGAGAATTAACGGTGTCCTTTTACAAGTATGGAAATGATACTAAACTACACTAGGAAATAATAATTAAAAAAAAAAAAAAGTTACAGGCAAGCGATCATGTGCAATAACAAACATTCAACAAACTTAGATTACAATACATAGTACACGACACTTCCATCTAATTGTAGTACATCGTTAGTTATTGGATCTATTATATGCATACTCCAAACTTTAATGGTCAAATATGTTGTTTCTGAAACTCTAGGTACCAATTAGACACTAACCACATATTTTTAGGGTCAAAAGTGAAATTTAACCCATTAAATTTAGGAGTGGCTGCCTGCAAGTCCTATTAAAGAGCCAAACCTATCAAATAAACATTTTTAAATGGGCTACCAAGCAGTCCTTTGTGATTATTCGGTGAAATTTGCCCCTACAACCATTTACTTGATAAATAACTTCCTTAAAAATAGGGATTTAAAAATCACGTTATTAAAATCAAAATAATTATTATAGACACCGCATTTTATCTCACCCACTTAGTGTTGGATCTAAAGTGTAAGTTCAGATAAACTTTAAACTGAGGTTTAAAGGAAACAAATTTTCGCCTTAGATTACATTGTATACTGCAAAAAAAAGCCAAAAACACAAGAAAGTATAAAATTGTCAATTTGTTTGAATTCAATGTAAGTAAAAGTTTCGGTTCAACCTCTAAATTCCTAAAGTTAGAATAACATTATTAAAGGTTATGAATAAAAATTACTTACTACCCTTTAACTTAAGGAAATTTCACAAATTACCTTCGTTTTCCATTTTGACTCTTGAAACTTTTACTATCACCAATTTCGCCTTTTTGGGACAAAAAATGAGTCCTTAACCAAATAAATATATATTAAAAACTTAATTTCTGAAAACAGCGTAGTCCAAACTTATTTACCGAATCAGTGTAAAACGCAATACCGATTTGCTTTTTTCAAAAAACGCATTTTGAAAATGCGTTTTTGAACGAAGTACTGTTGCAGTTAAAAACGCAAAATCGATTTGCGTTTTTAAAGAAATGCAAATCGGTTTTGCGTTTTTCAAAACAGAAATAAAAAAAAATGTTTGAAAAACGCAGAAGCTTTCTGCGTTTTTCGAAAAAAAAAATGTTTGAAAAACGCAGAAACTTTCTGTGTTTTTCCCCAAAAAAAAAAAAAAAAAAAAAAAAAAAACGTTTAAAAAATGCAGAAAGCTTCTGCGTTTTTCAAAAAAAAAAAAAGAAAAAAAGAAAAGAAGAGAGTAACGGTCGCAGCAGTGTGGTTTTTTTTTTTTCTTCAGCAGAGTCAGTGCAATCCATGCAATTTTTTTTTTCTGTTTTGAAAGCATTTTTTTTTTTTCAAGAGCTTGCTTTTTTTTTTTTTTTCAAGAGCGTTTTGTTTTTTTTTCGCCATTTTCCCACCGTTTTCCTCATTCATATTTGGCTTAGAAGAACCATTTTGTGATTAGTGTGAAATGATTCCAAAAAAAACGAAAATAATATATGCATTTTTTAAAAAAAAAATTACACTAATTGAAATTAAAATAAAATTACATGTGAATATATAATATATTTTTACAAATTATAATACATGTCGTCATTGAGTTTCTATGTACCACACCCGTACGTCTGATGTTTCTCCGTTGCCGCCGTAAAGGAAGTGGAAGTTCTTCGGTGTCCTCTGTCTGGAGATGATCAACTTGAGTAATGTGTCCCAAGTCCATAGTAGATGGATATGTTGGTTCCTCCACAATGGGCAACAAATATTCATCATTTCGCTCCCATGGGACCGGCGACATGCATCTTCCAATTCCTCTAGGTACACTATGTGTCACACGAGGAACAGATACTGAGCTCGATGATGGAACATCCATCATCGGGGTGACAAATGTGTTACCCACTGACCATCCGGAACTGACGCCCAGTTCGGTACCATAATCTGAAAAGAAATTATCCATCCCGTAGGTAGATGGTCCGGCACTGGCGTCGTCATCCAACGGCGGATCTCGCGTATCCAACGGCGGACTTGGCATCTGGTGTCCCGTACTCGGCATCTGGTGTCCCGGACTAGGCATCTGGTGTGGCAACTGCCGACGATAGGCACGGGAACAAATGTCGTGCGATAAGTATGTAACCCGTTCAAAATCTCCTGGTTGTCTTGTTTGAATTGTAAGTTCACTCATTCGCATCAGGTTTGAAATATTGGGTTCCTGCAACATAAAGTTAATTACACCTAAGTAAATGAACATTACACAAAATAATAAATATATGTTCTAATTAAATTATACCTCTATCGTCGGATGACCTCCTACTGCATGATAGCCGAAGTTCGATCGGTAAGATGGGTTTACTATGAACCGCCTTGTGACTCCCCAATACCAAGGCATGTAATCATCAAATACATCTATACCAACCTGAAGGTTACTTAAATCTGGTGGTCGCAAGTTATCCCATGCTCGTATATGTGCCCCGTGCACTATCGACTAGTCTGTGCCAAATTTTCCCCTCTGGCTATTGAAATGCATATCTTTATATGTGTCGCTCAGCCAGGGAATTCCTTGGCAAAAACCAAACTGTCGTAGTGTGCGATGGGGGTAATGATACTCTACAATTTCGTAGCATATCAGGGGCACAGACGCTATCCAAATTTCTTCGCCATCACGACAATATTGTGGTAATTGGTCCAAGAGGTCAGTTGGATACGGCATCCAAATAACCTTGCAAACAACATACAAATAAATTAATTAAATAATAAATATAATAATATATAAAACATCAGTAACATCTTATGTAAATCTATAACTGACCTCATAATTTTGTAGACGATCTAACTGATCACGATACACAATCAATACGTGCATCGGCTCGCTATCTAAATTGAATGATACTTTCCAACTGTATGCAGCTATAAAAATTAATTATTACTACATGAAATGAAATATTTGAATTGCGTAAATATTTATTATATAATAACGTACCGAGACCCCCAAGGGGCGCTTGGGAACCTCATGTCCCCCATCTGTAGGTCACCCATCCAATCGCCAGTAGTAGAGAGAGACACATACCGTAGTCTCGGGAGTCGTTCCCATGTCTAACACTGTAATAAAAATAAGGGGCCTGAAATTTTTTTGGTCTCCTTACGACATCCCTTGCACAGCTCTCGATACAGTACCGCTAAAGTTGCACTGCCCCAACTATACTGATGCGACCCAGACATATCGCGCAACAGTGGTAAGTACGCTAACTTAACCAAATTATTAGATTTATCAGGCATCAATATTGTCCCGATCAATATCAGGCAGTACGCTCTAGCGTAACACTGCATAATGCCCTCATCGGAGTCGGCGGGTACTCGATCGAAAGTGGACTGTAACCATTTCAGTTTCAGACAACCGCCTTTGATTTTGTCCTCCGGCGGTGTGTGACCGAGTAGGATTTGGCAAAGTTCCTGCCAACGTACGGTCGGTAATGTGTCATCAGACCTGGTAACTGGTCGTCCGTTCACGGGCAGCCCAAATAACACTGCTACGTCTTGCAGTGTCACTGTCATCTCACCAATCGGCAGATGAAATGTATGCGTCTCTTGATGCCATCTCTCAACCAACGCCGTAATCAATACGTGGTCTAACTGTTTTTTCTTTAACCGAAAGGCTCTATAAAGTCTGACGGCTTGTATTAATTGTACCACACGACCAGGTACATGGTTCGTCTATTCCCCTGGAAACCGTCCTGCTCCGGAGCAGTCAAGCCGAGAAGAATACTGAAATATAAATTAAAAGACAATTAATTTAAAAATTACTAAATAAAAAAAAAATTGAATAGACTGGGTAAATATTTTTTTAATATGACCTGCACTCCACGTTCTTCCCAGACAGTCCCAGATCTGTGGTCTCTCTGCAAATAAAGCAACGACTGATCGACGGGACCAGGCTCAGCCATAGCAGCAATAATCTGAAACTAAAATATGAAGTAGTAATATACGAAATATATTACAACACAATATACTAAACGACAATATACTAAACGACAATATAATACAACACAATACGAATGTTGTTCCAACCATAAAGTAAATTAAAAATAAAAAATAAAAATTGTTGTCTCCATTACAATTGTTATCTCATTGGGGTCGGGATGGACATGTTCGCCTATCATGGCCAGTTTGAGAACACAACCCACACCGATTTGTCATTGTCCGCTGCGACACATCCATTTCGTTTCGAATGCGAGTGGATTTAGGTCGTCCGCGCTTCACAACTCGAAGTCTATTCTTGTTAGGAAGAAGGATCGGAAAGTTAACCATCAGCCAATAGTCCTCGTGAATGATCGGTTCAAATGATGACTCCCAAACTTTCAGCAAGTTTGCTATTGTGTACTCAGCGATGTAGCGAAACGCATCTGTGCCGCAATACTCCATCACCGCAAACATGTGTGAGCATGGATATCTGAAAGTCTTATATTTCCCACAAATACAATCAGGGTTATCACCTAAAGTAACTTTGTGTGTAACAATACCACCGGACAACGTCTTTCTCGTTTTCACGTGGTAACGTGCGTTCTCCTTATTATTAAATATATTTATAAATCAAATTAGATGATCAGTTAAAAAATATATATTACTAATTAATAAATTGCAAGTTAAAAAACTTTACCGATTGAATATTTGGACATCGTATGTTTTAGACTTCGCTTGGGATTTCTGAATTTTCTCAACAACATGTTTTACGTATCCCAAACCCATGCCCATATCCTTTAGAGCTTCCTGTCGACCGAGATCTAAGTATTTGACCAACCTATAGAAAGTTATTGAAACGGCAGCTGTAATTGGGACATTCCTTGCACATTTCAAACCGTTGTTGAATACTTTGGCATAATTGGTTATCAACACGCCCCAACGTTTACCATTATCGTGTGACCTAGTCCATTTATCTTTGGCTACGTTATCCAACCATGTATACGCACCCATTTTTATTTTCGCAATCTCTTCCATGATAGCGTTGTACTTTCGAACTTGTATTGCAGCACCCGCATTCCACGCAAGATCTTTTAGTTGTTGATTTTTAAAGATGTTATTAAAATTACTACAAAGATGCCGCAAACAAAATCGATGATACCGAGCGGGCTCGTTCGGTTGATTAAGCCATAAAGTTCTTACTGCACTAAGAATACCAGTCTGTCTATCAGATATCAACGTGACCTCCGGCCGGTCTTTAACAATATGGCACTTCAACATCAAAATAAACCAAGACCAACAGCGGTGGTCCTCCGTCAGTACCACCGCAAACGCAATAGGATAACACTTGTTGGACGGTGTCATCCCAATAGCGATCAAGATCTTTCCTTCGTACTTACCATACAGATGGGTCCCGTCAATCGTGAGAACAGGTCGACAATATCTCCATCCGACCACAGAAGGTTCGAATGCCCAAAAGACCATGTCGAATGTCGAATAACCAACTGCAGCAGTCGAAACAATACTCCATTCGACAATTGTCCCAGGATTAAAGTGTTGCAATGCCGACATGAATTTCGACAACTTTCGATACGATTCATCCCAATCGCCGAACAAGGTCTCGATGGCTTTAGATTTAGCCAACCAAGCCTTTCGGTAGGAGATAGTAAATCCCCGAGACTCTTTCACGGATGCAACGATAACACCCATCTTCACTTCTGGATTCTCTTCGACCTGTCCAAGTATCATGTCAGAAATGACACCCGAATCCAAGTTTCCATGATCCAATGCCGTATGATTATAGAAACACGTGTGTCGCCCGTTGTACTGCGTAATCTGGAACATTCCGTGACTCTATTTTAGAGTCGCCCGCATCCGCCACCCACAACCATGCTTGCATTTAATCGACCAAATTTTCTGGTTCGTCTCTACCACACGATACTCTTTATTTTTCATAACATGATAATATTTCACGGCATTCTGAATATGTTTCTTGTCCTTAAAGACCATGCCACAATTAAATTTGTCCATTTCCGGGGTCCAAAAATTCTTTCACAACTTTGGCTCATACTTTGCCATATCATCATCATTACCCCATTCCAACTGATTATAGAATGAAGGAATCTTGTGTAACGGTAATTGTTCACTCCCATCCATTATCGGCTCGACATCCATATCTTCATCTTCATCTTCATCCCCACCATTCTTATCTTCCTCTAACGCAAAAGCACCATCTAACTCTGTTTGTTCAACATCGTAAAAACTATCGACTGTATTCGTCCCACCCTCCACATTCTCGTGCGGTGGAGCGGTAGAACTGGTGCCTGAATCATGATCAATCACTATGTGGGGATGATATTCTTCAGGAATGTAAGGCGATTGGTGAGTGTAACTGGATTGAACAACTTGAGGGTCAAACATAGGAGATAACGCGGTAACATGAGAATTGGAATTTTGACTTAAAAATTGGGTAAAAAGACCAGGTTGAGAAGAAAATATTGGAGCGTGATTAAAAGCTCGTTCTACCTCCACATACACCTCAACACCAAGTAGTGAGGGCACCCTAAGAGGTAATTGAAGCACATGGTTTAATGCCGCATCGTCACCGATTGAATACAACATGTGTCTATAATTCCCAGGACCAATAGTAGCTATCGGCAACCTACATTGTAACTTTAAAGTTCCATCAACTCCATCCTCGAAGATATATGGTCATAACATCGCAATTAATTTGTTTAACGTAATCCCCCGACAAACATCCAACGATTTGACCGTAGACATGCTATATGACACTCCAAACTCAGTTCCTTCCAATATCTTTCCACCCCAATACAAATATAATGTAACATTCTCCATTTCAAACAACTACAATTTCACAAATCAAAATAAAACATGTAACGTATTATTATGATTATCAATTATATTACTAAAAAAAATTAAATTGTCTAATCTACCTCATAAAAACCGAAATCCTTATATATATATATACACACACACATATACACAAAATAAAATCGAAAAAATCGAAAAAAAAAAAAAAAAAAACCGAAACCCCTAAAAGAAAAAAATTGTTTTACATCTACATTTCTAGATCTAGATTTACATTACGAAAAAACTATTTCCAAATTATATAAATGTAGATCTACATTACGAAAAAACCGAAAATAAAAATAAAAATTGGTTTACTCACCAAAATGAGACGAACAGCAGTGAAGGAGCTAGATCGGCGGCGGATAAGTGGGTGACGGCGACGGAGGGCCAATATATCTACATTTCCGAAAAAAAAAAAAAAAAAAAAAAAAAAGCAAAATAAAAAAAAATCCATATCTCGTATACACACACATACCCGACAGACGACGACCGGACGGCCGGAGAAGCGACGGCGGCAGATCGGCTGAGCGGCAGTTCACTGTTTCCCTTCTTCTGTGTTTTTACCCTAGTGAAAACGGTAGTGAAAATGAGGAAGAAGAAGGTGTCAGTGGTGCTGTAACTGAAAAACGTAGAAGTGTTCTGCGTTTTTAAAAAACCCAGAACGCTTCTGTGTTTTTACTTTTCAGACAATTTTTTTTTTGGTTTTAAAAAACGCAAAATCGATTTGCGTTTCTTTAAAAACGCAAATCGGTTTTGCATTTTTACTTTTTTATTTTCCGTTTTTACTTTTTTTTTTTTTTTTTTTTTGGGTTTTGAAAAACGCAAAACTAATTTGCGTTTCTTTAAAAACGCAAATTGGTTTTGCGTTTTTAACCAAAACAGTACCTCATTCAAAAATGCATTTTCAAAATGCATTTTTCGAAAAACGCAAATCGGTATTGCGTTTTACACTGATCCCGTAAATAAGTTTGGACTACGCTGTTTTCAGAAATTAATTTTTTAATATATATTTATTTGGTTAAGAACTCGACAAAAAATACTTCTTTAATTTATTTTTTTTAAATACCAATCTTCAAGAAATCAAGACAAAAGCCTTGATTAAAACCAAAGAATCTACTATGACAATCTAGTTACTCAAAGTAACTAATGCTTAAAGACATGGTTTAAAACTAACCAAACTGAATGTCATCATGACAAGAATTCAAGGTACATCAAATCAAGGTTTAATTAAGAATTTAATGCCTCATGAATGAACATTTAATGAGGAGATATTTTGAAGATATTTCTACCAAAAAATTCTTGGATGAAAACTTAGTTACTTGAAAGTAATTAACAGTTACAAAACTAACTGAACCATTTTTTCTCCACATCACGCATTAAATGACCCATCAAGTCAAGGTCACACCAAGCATTTAATACTAGAAATAACCATCAAAGACTCTATTCAATGGATGCATTTAACGAGGACGATATTTTCACCAATATATCTTTAAAAAAACTTAGTTACTTCAACGTAATGAGTGGTTATAAGGTTAACCGAATCAATTCTCATCCCATCAAGACATTAAATGCCCATAAAATCATGACATTAAATGCATGAATGATATGTAGAGACTACATTCAATGAACTTATTAAATAGCATTTAATTCAGAAAATATATTTTCAAGGAAAGTAACTAGATTACCTTGAGTAACTAGTACTTAGCAAGCAAACCGAACAGGAAAACATCATGCATTAAATGAATATTTCATGACTCATGTGTTAGCCATGATGAGCCATGAAGCGCAATGATTGCTCAGATACTTATAAGCTTTGGTAATCATTACCAAATTTAATAATTACTTAGAAAATCTAAGTAACAAAAATTGTACATAACCTTCTCGAAGGGAAATCTGAATCCTGGGCCCGAATTCCAATTGCAACGCAAATAGGAGAAAAGAAACAGAAAGCCTCTAAGAATCACCGGATCAAGCCTACCGTATTGTAGACAATATGGAAGCACCCACGGGGAATGGCCGATTAGCAAAAGATACCTAATGCAAAAGAAAAAAAAAAACAACCCATAAATTTTTGGCATCTCTAGATAGACAATACATTCCCTAGGAAAACATTCTAGGTAAAACATTTGGGCATCATAAAAATCATACAATATATATGCCAGTATCAAAATACTACACAATCACCATGCATCACGTTTTACTTAGGCGTGCATAACTTTCACAAGAAAGACTAGACATCATATTTTATAGGAACCTGTGGCATCCTGCATATCATCTTGCATCGATAGGCCATCATGAACGTGACACTTGTACCCATACACCTCATTTGGAAGATTCTAGTAGGCCAACAACAAATATGTGCACATGTAACTCAGCCAATTACCTCATTAGTTACCATGCCATTGTTTGCCTTTAATAGTGTTTAGGCAAGGATTCGACCTCACATAAATTGCCTCTCGACAATAGACTTTACCCATTCCTGCAAAGCGTTAGGGTGTAACAGAATGTCATTAGAAACCTGACTTTGCTTGTACCAAATAAAATCCTCCTAAGTGAAGAACTTTGAGTCCTAGTCAAGTGCTCTAAGCACCAGGCCTTCAATAACAAAAGTAAAATAACGTCATTTAAAGACTTCAGCAGACCAATAGTTAGGACTTGGTTGATCTTACCTAGCTAATGTTCCCGCAAGATACACTACCCATTTGGCTGGAATAGATTATTGCCAATGAACATAGCTCTCTTTGCCAATGCTAGGTATGACTCTTAAAATCATCTCGTTGTTTGGAACTACGTTATGACCTGATACTTGGTAACTCGCCAAGGTACGTAAGAAACCCAAGCGGGTCCAATCAAATTAAAAAGAAAGAGAGGTTTTGGCTTCATGAGATTCTCTTAGCCCTATACCAGGGTATATCTCTGGGACATTCCCTTGACAATCCTGAGAAAATTCTCTTCATTTTTCTTTTTATTCAAACAATAGGGGAAGCCTAAGCCAGAACTACGCTTGACCTGATCCTTAACAACTTGCCAAGGTACGTAGGAAACCTATTAAGTTTCGGTCATCACACTGTAGACTTCCCAGCCAAGGGCTAGGGTAGGATCTCAAAGTTTCTATCATCGTGCATGAATTTGACCTGATAAAAGTCCAAATGCACACGCTTGAAACAAAAAAATAAGGCTCTAAATTCAAATCTTCACTTCCTATTAAAGTATGTTAGGGGTAAAAATGACAAACAAATAAAAATTAAAATAAAGAAAAGAAGAACAAAAGGGGCATTTAATATTGGTTGCTTTGTTGTCACCTAAGAAAGTTCTTAGGTTCATCTAAAAACAACAATTCTAAAATTTGTTTGAGATATCATAATTTCAACCAGTAATTCAGAATGTTTCGGGTCTACAAGAAAGGTCGAAAACTACTAGAAATCTAGTGAACTTGTGTAGTAAATTATGACTTCCGATTATGTATATACTATTCTTCTTTCATGACAAACATCTTAGCCAGATAGTCAAAAAGAAGAATGACCTGAGAGTAAAGGGATGAAGCAAGGAGAAAATTTTGAACTTCACTCTTTGAGAATTTTATTCCAAGGATGTCAAATATCACCACTAAAACATCGGCAAACAAAACATCAAAGCCTGATGAAACCATCCTACCATAAGCGGTCTGAGATTCTACCATACCATCGGTTAGACATTCTACCATATCATACCACTATTAAAACAACAATACATTAAAGCTCAAAAGCCCTATTCAATCCTATAAAAAGCCATAGAACCAAAAAACTATCATACACCATAGAAGACTTGGATTTCGATGTGAAGAATTGAATTAGAGACAAGTTTGGTACACTAAGGAGTTAACTCCTAGATGGAGCTTTTTAGCCAAAAGAAGAGGTCCACCGATAAACAACGATTTACCAACTTCCAAAGAGAGAAGTCAACATGCATCGTTCAAGTGACAAGACCAAAGAATGGAGACGAGGGTTTCTTTTTCTTCTAACAGTAATTTGGCTCTCAAAATGCAAGATCAGACACAGGCTATTTAAATACTGACATTCAAAGTGAAAAATACATGAAGAAATGACCAAATGAAAACCAGGAGATTCACCATCCCAAATTTCAACAATTGATCTATAATCCTTGGCACTACCGGTAAATTATTATACCAATTCTTTTAGACTTAAATGATAAAATAGTTTGGGAGTTGTATCAATGAGCAAATCTTAGGACTGGTTTCTCATTATGAAAACTATTTCCGTCGCCAATGCGATAAATACGCTGGCAAGCGTGTCCAGGGATTCACAACGATGATCCTGAATTCATTTTTCATCACTTCCAACAAATAGCGAGATGAACCAACTTAGCTTTTCATACAGTGGCTAAACAGTCTTCTTCCTAGTCTGCAAGCTTGGGTATATTTTATACCAGTGATGTTCATAGTCTCATGGTAAGAGGTGTCGGATTAGATTCCTCATAGAACCTATCCAATCACTGCCCTAGTCAGAGACTGGGGCACATTTTACCGTATTCGAGATTTTTCTCTGGGAATCTGTATTCATTTTTGTCTCGAGATATAAATTTGAACACGGTGACAAATAGAAATATAATGAAAAAGCAGTGATGAACTACGTGTCAACCTGATTCGCAACTATCTGAGATACGTAGACAACCCACATACGGGTTCAGTTGCATATTTAAATAAAAATCCTTCATCTATAGAATGAACTACCTATTGACCTGATTCCCTACGAAGAAAGGGATACGTAGGCAACCTTTAGAGGTTTGGTCGCTCGATTAAAAAAAAAATAAGGTGAAGATTAAAAAAAAAAAAAAAAATCATCTAAAGCAAACTACGTTTCGACCTAATCCTTGGTTGCTCACCAAGGTACGTATGAAACCCAAGCGGGTTTGGTCAAAATCAGAGAAGTGTCAACTTTACGACATTCTCTCAGTCCTATATTAGGGCACATCTCCAGAAAAGTTCCTCGACTTCCCTGAGAAGACGATTTCACTCCCTTTGTAAACAATAAGGGATGCTTGAACCATGAACTATGTTTTGACTTGATCCTCGATAAAGTTTGGGATACGTAGGCAACCCTTGTGGGTTCGGTCGACAATCTGAAAGAAAAATAAAATTATCACAGCGAGGGCTGAACTACGTTTTGACCTGATTTCTAACCTAGGAAATCAACGTAAGTAGATAACTCATTTGGGTTTTGGTCGTCTGATAAGCATTGTCTAAAATAACGACATAATATAATAAAAGACAAAAAGCAACCCAACGAGGTTTTCAGTCTCAATTGAACATTAAAAAACACTCACTCATTTTAAGATACATAGAGAACCTATGTGAGTTATGTCATATTCTCCTAGACGCCCATGACATTTTCTTGTGCCCCAACTATGGTTGGAGCACATTATATCAGGTTTCTCCATCGAGATTCTTTGATAAGATCTGCCCCAGCCGTTAAAATTTAAGAAATTGAGCACCATAATCCCTGAAAAACAAGCATCACTGAGCCCCAGTCTCCGACTAGAGCACATTATATTCGAGGTAAATTCCTACATGAAGTTTGCTAGTCCTTGTCGGCAGTCCTAGGTGGGATATGACCATGAAACTCCAGTAAGTGTCGAGTTTCCCTGGGAGTTTCTCAATTTAGAATTCTCTCAGTCATTTTCAATTATACATTCATATAACAACCCAGGAATTGGTTTCTCTAAACAAGAATACTTTCCACCAAATACTAATTTACTTTAATAATTAGAACTACATTTGACCGATTCTTAGCTATCCTAAGATATGTAGGTGCCTCGATAGGGTTCGGTCAAGCCAAGTTAAAATAAATAATTAAAATTTAATTTTCTATCTGTAGTATTCCTCACTATTTTTGGATCACTATCACGATGTTCCTCGCTATCTTTGGATCATCTATTGTGTTCCTTACTATTTTTGGATCATTGTGTTAAATTCCTGCCTGTAGTGTTTCCCGCTATCTTTGGATCACTATCACGATTTTTCTCACTATCTTTGGATCATCATCCATTGTGTTTCTCATTATCTTTGGATCACTGTATTAAATTTATGTCTGTAGTGTTCCTCGCTATCTTTGAATCACTATTACGATTTTCCTCGCCATATTTGGATCATCATCCACAATGTTTCAGGTCAATCTCGAAATTTCTAAAGTTAAGGGGGACTAAAATGACATTATTAAAGGTTTATTTTCATGAAATCACTTTTAATATGAATAAAAATTAGTTACTACCCTTTAACTTAAGGAAATTTCACCAATTACCTTTGTTTCTCGTTTTAACCACTGAAACTTTTACTATCAGCGATCATCTTTTGACACCAAAAGTACTTTAATTTTTTTTTTTTGTTTGTTTAAAGTATTAATATTCAATAAATCATGTCAAAAGCCTTGATCAAAACCAAAGAATCTACCATGACTGTAATACCCCGAAAATTTATACTTCGAAAACTAATATTGTATAGTTAAATACTCTTGGGGGTTATGTTGATATATCATGGAAATTTTGATGTGTAAATAAACATTTTATTATTTTGGAGATTATAAGTGTAATTATTGGATTTAATAATAATATTATATAAATTATGGGGAGTTAGTGTAATTTTCTTAAAAAAAATCTCACATTCCATCCTACGTTTAGGTTTTGTAACAAAAGAAAAAAAAAAAAAAAAAAAAAAAAAAAAAAAGGTAAAAGAAAAGGAAAAAAGAAAAGGTTAAAAATAAATAGTACCTCAATTATTACTAATGTTGACAATGCTTACACCTATATTACATGTGTAATTTGAATAAGGAAATAAGATAATAAGAAACCCAAAATAAATGAATGAAATGACATTCATTAAGTGCATGAAAATGATATTCATAAAACAAATGAATATCAGCCACACACACACACACACACACACACACACACACACATATATATATATATATAGATATATATATGTGTGTGTATGTGTGTGTGTGGCATGTATCTCGACATTGAGAAATATATGGGGAAAATACACTAAGGGATGTGGGAGGGGAATCTCACACTAAGGGATAAGGAAAATACAAGGAAGAGATATATGGGGAAAAGAAAAAAGATAAAATATTATATATTATATTAGTGTATTGTATAAAATCTAGATAGATAGAGAGTTGGGGATTCACGTGGGGAGGCAAGAATGAGGGATATGGGGAAAATGGTAGAATAAAGTTAAAATATTATATTATTAATATATATATATATATATATATATATATATATAATGAGAGTTAAAGAGGAGGGATCTCTTAGTGGTTGGAGATCACACGCACGAACAGAAAGGCCGAAGCAGCTGTGCAAGGAAGAAGAGCTTAGCAGTAAAGAAAAATATAATTTCTCAATTCATTATCTACTGAAAATTTCAGGTAGAATTCCTAACTCTTTTAATATATGTATCTAATTTCTCTATTGTGAGATCTACATTATTATTGCCGTCGAATTATAGCGGCTAATTTGCATGAAATAAATGTGATTATGTGAAAATTTTGTGAAAAACATGCCAATGTATTTTATTTATTGCGTTAATTAAATGCACGTATTTGAGGGGTTGGAGTTCTACTGAGTGTTGGCTCACAACCCCACAGTTTTGATTGTAGGGCTAACGAGAGCTAAACTGCGAGGGAAATTATATTAAAATTTCTATTTGTATGAATTGTAGCCATTATTTACTATTATAAAATCAACTGTAAAATTTGGAATAATTTATTATTGTGATCAATCGACATGAATTATTTTATTTATTCTAGGAATTTAACTGAATTTATTTGAGAATAGTGCGGCGCCAGATATTTTATTTGAAATTCTATTTAACTTGGAATAAGTGTATTTATTAATTATTTGTAATAAGTGTTGAACCTAAGATTTTGATGAACAATTAAGTATTGATGTTTTGGTGGAACTAATGTTTTAATTGAGTGTTTCAGTGATTTAAAGTTCCAGTAATGAAGTTGAAGATACTGAAGATCAAATTAAATGGATACTAAATGATGAAGTTGAAGATTTAAGAGTTTGAATGGATGCTAAATGATGAAGTTGAAGATTTAAGAGTTTGAAGAAATTAGGGAAAACAACCCAGGTAAATTTCAACTCTTAATATCTCATTTAGGAACACACACAACACAAAATATTTTTATTATTTATGTGTGTTTTGATGAGATGAATTTATTTGCTCCTATGTGTATTTGAAAAGAAATATTTATAAATGGTTAAAATGGAATTTGAGAAAGTTAGTGGAGCTAATTAAGAAAAGAAATTAGTTAAAGGGGCGAAAATATAAAAGAGAAAGAGTATAAAACGAGATCAGAGAAAAGATTCATAAGGGAAAAGTCGACCGAAGAGTCGACCGGCATATGGTGGCTGAACTCTCTAAATCTGCAAGCCGACCGAGGGGTCGATCGGTGGAAGCTTGACAAATTCTCTGAATCTGCGAGTCGACTGCGCGGTCGACCGATGAACGCAGTAGGCAACTTCCAGAATCTTCCATTTAACTGGGCAGTCGACTAAGTGCTCTGTTTCAGGATAATATTTGATCCAAAATCATATCTAAAAGTAGCATTTTTTTGTTAAGATTTGAGAGAGATTTAAGGGATTTGGTGATATTTAAGATATGGTTCATATATTAATTAAATTCTATTGATTTGGTACATTAAATATTAATGTTTCTCAATTTGGTACTTGAAATAGTTTCTATGTTTATTAATTGAGATTGAGAAATACTTTGGGGATTTAATTGAGAGTTTTAAAAGTTGTTATTAAGTGATATTGAACATAAATGAAGTCTTTACTTTATAAGGGGTCTATAAGAGCATTTTATTGTCATGATACTTGTAAACTAGCCGTTGGAAGGCTGATTACATATCTCTATATATAGACCTGCGAATTTATGATTTAAAAAAGCAGAAAAGGAGAAAAATCATATCATACTATATTGAGAGCTTTTATAAGAGTTATCCATTTGAAATATTGTGAGTTTTTCTGAGAAACGATCTTAAAGATCAACTGCTATTAATTTGTGCTGCTACCAGATCTGAAGTTACATTGTTTTATCTATTCTTTCTGTGGATTCCGGGTAAGATCTTTCCATTTATATTCTTTCATTGCATTATTTGATTATTGTTTGGAAATTGATCTTAGAAATTATTTCTGATTTTTAAAGAAAATATTTTTATAAACAATTTCTTAAATCTGATTACGTGCTCCAATTTGCTACCCATATCTTGTTAAAATCAGATTTATGTATCTTACATTTTTCTATCACTAGTTGGGATATTAATTGAGTTATTATTTATCTGAGGTGGTAGAAGTTCTTGAGTGAAATTTACTTCTTATCAATTTGTGTATTAGTGAGTTGTGATGAATTAAATATCATTGGGGATATTTAATCAATGATAGTAGGGTTTCAGTCTCTTCTTGTAAAGAGATTAAGGTAGTGATTCTTCCTGGATAAGAATTGTGTTTTTTGAGTGATTTTGTAACGATTCAATCCTTACCGGGTAAAATGATATTTTGAGTGTTTTTATGAGGTTTTGATTCTTGAGCCATAGTGATAAAAAGAATTAGGTTAATCTTTAGCCTGTAAAAAGATAGGTTATTCTTGAGCCTGTAAAAAGTAGAGATTCCTCTTTAGCTTGTGAAAAATATATTGTAAAGGTTAATTTTGAGCCTGTAAAATAATCGGTGTGTGGGTTTGGTTCCTACCTTTAAAGGGATCTTGAGAATTAGTGGGTGCGAATCTCCGTGGGGCTCAGGGGACTGAACTAGCCAAGAGTAGCTTGGTGAATCAGGATATATCTTGGTGTGTTGCATTATTACTTTGTTATTTTTGTTGTTTGAGTGTGCACTTAGATTGATAATATTATTCCGCTATGTTATAAAGATAATAATTAATTTAGGAATAAAATTAATTTTTTGATTTATCAAGTTTTATTCTGATAGTATTTTTTAATTACCCAATTCACCCCCTCTTGGGTATTCTACTGGGCCAACAATAAGTATAGTTAAAATTTACCGTTGTAAATTTGAATCGATAAATTGAGTATAATTATTGTCGCCGTAGTTGTAAAATTTATCAGAATCGATAAATATACGTTAAAATATTTAACCAAAAATAAGTGGGGTACATTTTGCCTGGGATAATGTGGCGAAATAAATTAAATGTTATATGAATTACTAACTCAGCACATCATGCTGAGAATTAGGTATGATACCACTATTTAATTTAGTGCATGTTGATAGAGATAAAATTTGGGTTAATTGATTACCACATAGGTTATATTATCGTGGTAGAGATAAAATTAATACATATATCATTAATTTTCCAATGTTATATTTAATAGTTATCATTAATGGTTAAAATCTTAATGATTATCATTAATGTCTCATATTTATGAAACAAAATATTGGTCGTTCGATTTTAGTGTTAATTCTCGAAAGGGACAGGGCCGGTGAAAATGAAACGATGACCAAAGTGTTATTTGGATTTCTATTAGCGACTCGAAAATTCAATCATTCTAATTATTGTCATTGTATGTAAAATCTATCAGATTTGATTATTGATTATTTAGTACAGCTAGTAAAATTTTCATCCACGATAATTATAATTGTCGTCGTTGTATGTAAAATTCACGGGTTAATTCAAAAAAAATTATTAGTCATTAGGTTGTATTTAAATCATAATTATTATATTTATTAGTTACTGTTGTAAAATCGACAACTAAAATTATCATCGTTGTTGTAAAATTTACCAGATTTTATATAATGAAAATTTAGTCAATCGATTTTAATGTGAATTCTCTATAGGAGAAACCGCGTGGCGACCCTGAGAAATCAGGTCGTTACAATGACAATCTAGTTACTCAAAGTAACTAATGCTTAAAGACATAGTTCAAAACCAACCAAACCGAATGTCATCTTGACAAACATTCAAGGCCCATCACATCAAGGTATAATCAAGCATTTAATGTCTCATTAATGAACATTTAATGAGGAGATATTTTGAAGATATTTATACCAAAAATATCTTAGATAAGAACTTAGTTACTTCAAAGTTTCTAGTGGTTACAAGGTTAACCAGATCAATTTTCATCCCATCAAGGCATTAAATACCCATCAAATCAATATCAAATCATGACATTAAGTGCATGTGTTGATCCTAACATTTTGATGAACAATTAAATGTTGATATTTTTTGTGGAACTAACAGTTTGATTAAGTGTTTCAGTTTATTAATTCCAATGAAGATATTATCATGAAGAAGTTGAAATGGATGCCAAATACTAACAACAAATGACAAAGATGATAGAAGTTAAGAGATTGAAGAAATTGAAGAATCTAGAAAAAACAACTCAGGTTAAATTTTTACTCTTAATAATTCCCGATCAGGATCACACACGATACAAAATGATTTTTATAAATATGTGTGTTTTTTATAGGATCCTAATTAGTTAAATTATTTGCTCCTATGTGTAATTGAAAAATAAATATTGATAATTAATTAAAATTGAATTTAAAAATTTAGTAGAGCTAACTGAGAAAATAAATCGGTTAAAGGGGCGAAAACGTTGAAGAAAATGGATTAAAATTGAATTGAGGAAGGATTCCAGCATGGTCGGTTGACAGGTAGGTTGACCTATGTCCAAAGGTGAAAGTCTTTGAATTGGTAAGTTGACAGACAGGTCGACTTATGAAACTCTCTGGATTGGTAAGTTGACAGACATGTCGACTTATGAAACTCTCTGGATTGGTAAGTTGACAGATAGGTCGACTTGTGAAACTCTTTGAACTGGTAAGTTAACAGACATGTCGACTTATGAATTGGTAAGTTGACAGATAAGTCAACTTATGGTCTGTTTCAGGATTTGTGAAATTTTGGGATTTATTCAAAAATTAGTCGTTTTATGGTTAAGATTTTAGAGATATCTTAGGGATTTAATATTATTTAAGATATGCAACTAATATTTGAATATCTCTATAGATTTGGTACATGAAATTAAAGTGTTTTTCAAAATAGTCCTTTTAATTCTTCCTATCTTATTGATTTGAGTTTGAGGGATTTAATTGAATATTTTAAAAGATATTTTTAAGTGAATTATACCTTAAATGAGTCACTATGATATGTAGGATCTATTGGTGTAATTAAATATCATGATTTATGGGAACTAGCTAGCCGTTAGAGGGCTTGTTTTATTCCCTTATAAATAGACCTGCGTTTTTTAACTTCTAAGATACATCAGATATCAATATAATCTGAATTTATTCTAAGCTATTCAGCTCTCGTGCTTTCTAAGAGTTATCATACTAAGAGTTTCTGAGATCTTTTTCGAGAATCATTATTTGGAGATTATTTGTTCGATCACCGATTTGAAGTTACATTACTAATCATTATTTATTTGGTAGAATCCTGGTGAGATCATTCCAAATTACTTATTATTAATTGTTGCTTGATTTTATTATTTATTATTTAAAATTTGATCTTTGAAATTATTTTCTGAATTTTTAATTGAAAAAATATTTTTGAAACAATTTCTTGAGAAAATCTGATTACATACTTATTTGTGTGCTACCCATATATATTATAATCAGATTTTTATGTTTTATTGGTGAAAGTATTCCAATCATATTCTTAATTGAGTTTATTGCTATCATTGCTTGCTTGGTTAATTGATTGTATGAGAAATCATTTTTAAACTTTAAAAGCATAAAAATCTTTTAAAACAATTTGTATGATAATTTGATTACGTGCTCAATTTTGTGTTACCCGCATTATCTTTATAATCATATTTTTTGTTTCCTCACTTAATTCTATCACTAGTATATATCGGGACATTAATTGAGTTTAAATTGATTTGAAGTGGTAGAAGCTCTGAGTGAAATTTTTTTATCAATTTTATTGTAATTGGTGAGTTGTGTCTCAGATTAAATATTATTGAGAATATCTAATAAGGAGTAGCTTTGGGTTTCAATATCTTTCGGTAAAGAGATTGAGGTGTGATATTTACCTAAAGTATAAAAAGATTAGGTTTTAATTCTTCCTTTATAGAATTGTGAGTGAATTGTAAATGTTTCATCCTTACCTGGGAAAAGGATACTTGGAATATTTGTGAGGTTTAATTCTTAAGCCTAAGGTATAAAAAGAATTAGGTCATGATTCTCCTTGTAATAGAATTAGGTTAATCTTTAACCTGTGAAAAGATAAAGTTATTCTTGAGCCTGAGAAAAACAAAAGGTTATTCCTGAACCTGTGAAAAGGAATTGTAAAGGTTGATTCTAAGCCTGCGAAAAGAATTATTGTGAGAGTTTGGTTCCTACCTATAAAGAAATCTTGAGTTTAGTGGGTGCGACTCTCCGTGGAGGTCGGGGGGACTAAATTAGCCAATAGTAGCTTGGTGAACTAGTATAAATTTTTGTGTGCTACAATATTTATATTGTTTATATTTTGTTATTTGGTTGTGCACCTAGTTGATAACACATATCCGCTGCTATAAAAAGATAATAATTAATTTTAGGATAAACTTAATTGTTTGATATTCTAAGTGTTATATTCTGATATTTTTTAATACTACCCAATTCATTCCCCTCTTGTGTAGCTCATTAGGCCAACAACATGAATGATATGTAGAGACTACATTCAATGAACTCATTAAATAGAATTTAATATAGGAAAGATATTTTTAAGGGAAGTAACTAGATTACCTTGAGTAACTAGTACTTAGCAAGCAAACCAAACCGGAAAACATCACATCAAGCATTAAATGAATATTTAATGACCCATGTGCAAGCCATGATGATCCATGATGAGCAATGTTTGCTTAGATATTTCTAAGATTTGGTAATCATTACCAAATCTAATGATTACTTAGAAAATCTAATTAAATCTTCATTGTGTGGCTCTAACCCTAGCAGTGAAAAAAATCAAATGGTCCTACCTAGACAAAACCCAGCATAAAGAGCAGGTTGGGTATGCCTGCACATTCAAGAATGCACGGGCTACCCGAGCCTATAAATGGCAACTTGTTTTTCATTCATAACAAGGCTTGGACATATACCTTCTCTCTCTTGTCTTGAAATTCTCTCTCGGGTCTAGGGGCTCTTCTAAGCGTTCTACTCTATAAACACTCTCAAATCTTGCAAAAAAGGTTCCAAAGAGGTGTTCTTGAGATTCTTAAAACAAGATCTCAAGAAATTGTTAAGGAACAACCAAGAAAAACTAAGAAGATCAAAGAAGGAGAAAAAAGAAAAACACTTAGGGAAATACCACTCCCCTAAGTTAGGTAAGTCTTCTCAACGTTCATATCGAGAACATATGAACACTTAGGTAAGCATATTTTCGTAGTTCTTAGAAGCATAGATCATGTACATAGTGTAGATATCAAAGTTCATATCAAGAGCATCAAGAACACAAATGATTTGTGCGTAGAATCTTTGATTCTATCAAGAACACATGAAACCGAACTTCAATGAACTCAAAATAAACTTCCGACAAAGGACTACTAACTATTGACTACTAACAAATTGACATTTACTTTACTGTAATAACTTAGATTATAGCCTGGTGGACGTGGCCATTTAAGACGCTCATGTCTGACTTTACTCGCATGCGCACGAGGTCAAGTTTTAGTATAGTGATCGTGAGATCGAATATCGTTCCACTGGGGACGTGTAATTTAGTTGAATATCGTGATTTTCGTGGTCTCATATTATCTCGACTTTTCAAGAATTGTTTGCATTTTAATTACAACTAAGATAAATGACAACTATAAGGTTAGTTTTAACTATATTGATTACCTAGGTATTGATTTCTTTCACGTAATACATATTTGACTTTGTTTAGTTAGCTATGACGGTGTTTATCCTATCTGACAATCTCTATATCTACAACTCGCTCACTCCCTCTTCTGAGTGTAAAGCGAGCGAATATATGACTTCGCGTTGACGCCGAGGTCCCCCTTGAACGTCTTTTCGAACACATAGTCACATGCGTCTTGAACCAACGTCATGGATTGCACACATTGTAATGCCCTCTCAGGTCATTAGAACATCACGTTGTGTTTAACTCTAGTCCGAATCCAGGGTTACTTCTCCCGAGTGTTAAACCCCGTATTCTCGGTTTATCATAACAAGCATAATATCAAGAATAATGGTAAATACAATCAGATTTAGACAAACATCCATTAAAATAACGTATATTAAATCAAACTAGCATTACATGACTTACAACAACACCTAAGTAATATTTAATCTAATACGACATGATCCTAGCCATACAACATACAAAACAAGAGTGACTCAACATCATTAGATATGAAAAAGTAATTACAAAGATAAAAACAAGAGAAGAACGATCAAATCTGAAAGTGAAATGGTCCATTGTCGCTTAAGATCGCTCCACAAATGCTTCGCCTTTTTCCAAATGATGAACCTCTTCCTTGATCTATCAAAAATGGTTAAAGAACACTATACTAGGGTTAGGAACATTCAAAAACAACTTTCAGACGTAGGAGAGTTGGTTTTATAAGCCTAAGTTTCAAAAATATCTAAAAGATATTTCTGTCTGTGCAAAGGTCATCGCCGCGGCGGTGGGGGTAAGTCGATTAGTTTCTGGTTGTTCACCGCCTAGGCGGTGGAGCAGCTTCCAAGCTCTCAAAAACTCTCTGACGCTTCTCCGCCTAGGCGGTGGCTCTTGCTCAAATAGCGGCACATCCAGCACTCTCACCGCCGCGGTGGTGGCTCGATCGCTGCTGCTGTGGCTCTACCACTGCGACGGTGGCTGCTGTCCTGAAACCTTATATTTTTTTTTCATCTTTTCTTCACCGTTTTCCCACCGTTTTGCTCATTTATAGCTCGTTAACGTCCCTACACCTAAATTACATAAAAACTAACAAAAACACAATAAAAGATTACTAAAACACTCGAAAATTGGTAAATTCGGTTTAGAAGTAGATAAATATTTTCAACCTATCACCTGGCCTATGTTTCAGGCTTTTGGACTAGCACCTTATATATATACACACACTACTCTGTCAAATCCCTTGTGGCTGAAATTCGAAATAAAGGGAGGACCTCTATTCCTTCGAGGATAAGTGTCCACCTTTTTCAAAAATATTTTTGTTTTCTTAGTTACGAGTAGGACTGGCACACATATGATATATTCTCTTTTATTTTGAAGTAATACCATAAACCTTAACACTAAACGTGCCTAAACAAATAAGTTCGGTTAGTGTTCTTGACAAAATCAAACATCCATATCCACTTACCATTCATCTAACAGATGAACTACGTGTCGACCTGATTCTCAGCTATCTAAGATATGTAGGTGATAGGTGTAATTTACCTATCTATTTCCAAACTGAATTTGTTAGTTTTTGAGTATGTTTAGTACGTTTTAATAAGTTTATATTCTTTTTGCTATAAATTAGGTGTGTGGGGTGAAAAGAGATGAAAACAGATAAAAAATGATCAAATCGGATCAAAAGCGGTGGAAAAACGGTGAAGAGAGAGCAAAGAAGCTAAAATTCCTAAACTGCAGCCCACTGCCGCGGCGGTCAAAGTCCAGAGGAGAACCCTAAGTCTCTGTAAATCCACCACTGCGGCAATGAACTCACCGCCACGGCCGTTAGAATGCAGAGACACTGCCCACTGTTCCACTGCCACGGTGAGCAAGCCACTGCCGCGACGATGACCCCTACCGATATGCCCACCGCGGCGGCGGTCACTCTGCACCAGATTTAGATATTTTGAGATATTTTTTCCTATT
Source organism: Eucommia ulmoides (assembly GCA_016647705.1). Lineage (NCBI taxonomy): Eukaryota > Viridiplantae > Streptophyta > Magnoliopsida > Garryales > Eucommiaceae > Eucommia > Eucommia ulmoides. The sequence continues at coordinate 25,617,191 of CM028328.1, forward strand.
TAATCCTTTATCCTCCCTCATTTTCGGCTATAGAGCTCCTTAGAGCATATTTTGAGAGTATTTTGGGGAGCTCATCCAAATCCGAAGAAGAAGATCACATTGCGAAGAAGGAGAAGCGATCTCGGAGCAGTTTTAGCGTCAAATCTTCGGACTACGACTTGTTTATTTCGTTTCTCTCTTCATTTCTTAATTTCGATATATTGTTTGAGCATGTTTAGCTCCTTTATCATTGTATATACGGTTATGGCAGGTGGCTAAACATAGATTATCTTAGGGATTAATATAATTTATGAATATGTCGTTTGTTTGAATTGTGTTTCATTAATGGTTATTCTTCGTTATTCGATTATATTTATCGTTTTGCCACTTTTATATGCTTGTTAAGATAAATTGAGAATACGGGGTTTGACACTCGGGAGAGGTAACCCCGAATTTGGACTAGGTTAAACACAACGCTACGATTCAATAACCCAGGAGGGAGTTAGAAAGTGTGCAATCAATGACGTTGAGGCAAGACTCATGTAACCTAGTTTCGTTAAGACGTTGATGGGGACTTCTTCATTGACGCGAAGTCATATATTCACTCACTTTACACTTGGGAGAGGTAGTGTTTGAAATTACGAACCGAGATTGTCGAAAAGGTCGAATACCGTTAACCTAAATTAGATTGAAACGAACATGTTTAAGTAAATGAAGTTAATCTCTAGGAAATCTACTCTCCTTAATCGTCTCATATTAATATTAGTATTAGTATAGTTTAATTAGTATTTTAGTTTAGTATTAATTTATTATAAACTACATTTTATCGCCTAAATAAAGTTAGGTTATGATAATTACGGTACTCGATAATAATCTCAACCAATCCTTATGGATACGACAACTCTAACTCTTCCAATTTATACTAAAACTTGACTCGTACACTTGCGATGAAAGTGGCGACGTATTTACGCGCTACCAGTAGGCAACCCACATACGAGTTCGGTCACCTGTTTAAATGAAAATCATTCATCTAAATGGCGAACTACATTTCGATCTGATTCCCCGTGAAAAAATCGGGATATATATGCAACCTTTACAGGTTCGGTCGGCATTAAAAAATAAAATAAATATTTTCATTTAATCTGTTTTATTTGTTGCAGGTTTAAATAAATAGAGTTTACTTGTTTTCTAAATAAAAATGCATAAAAAGACAAAAACATTAAAAACGGGAATTATTGTGTTAACCAAAACCGAAGGAAGTTACTTGAACTTGTTTAAATGCAAAGATCTATTTAGACTTAGGAATCATCTTCGGACAAGTGTCTTGGGGTGTCTAACACATTCCCCAAGTATAATTGACCCCGAACTTGAAAGAAATATTTGGTAAAGATCAACTGTTTTTTAATCAAAACTTGGGTTATTTTAAAATAAAAATGATTTTCTAAAAATCCCGGTGACCTAACACACTATTTAATTCAATGCTAGGTGACGACTCCATTTTAAACTAAATCCCGGCCCACAGAACGTTTTCAAAATCGACGCCTAAAAAAGCCCCTAAAATTTGTTTTTAAATTGAACGGATTTTTGAGGATTTTGAGAGGGAGGAAACAAAACCTTTTTTTTTTTCTCTTCTTCCCACTCTCTACTTCTGCTGCTTCAAAAATCGGGGGTAAGTCAACTATTATTTTGCATATATTTTTCATGATCTTCTTACATACTTTAATTTTTTTTTTTTGGGTGAAATGATATATTCATATTCGTTTGAGTAAGATCTTTAAAATATATCACATTCACCATTTTTTTCAACAGTTTTCATATCCGTGTTGAATTAAACATGGTATTTTCAATTTTTCATAGTTTTTCAAATTCATTTTGAATTTAACATGGTACTTCAACAAAAAATCATAAATCTTTTGTGTTGTTATAATAACAAATATTGAATGTAATTAAATAAAAAAATTGCTAAGAAGATTTAGATTGAACAATGATGCATATTGTCGAATTCAACACAGGATTCATCATTGTGTTGAATACAAAAAATATTAAATTATATAACAAATACACACACACACACACACAAAATATGTACATTGTTTTGAAACTAAGGATATCACGTTCACTATTTTTTTCATCAAATTTTTACATTAGTATTAAATTCAACATGATATTTCAACAAAAATTTATAAATGTATTATATTATTATTGTAAAAAATGTTAAAGGTAATTAGATGCAAAAATAAATTGGAGTGATGTATGTTATTGACTTCAACACATAATTCATTATCGTGTTGAATACAACAAGTGTCAAATTATACAACAAAAAATATACAAATAGATGTTATTTTGAAGCCAATGACCTTTCAATCAACTGAAAAGTAATGATCAACGCAAATTTAAGAATTAAATAATTCAGTTAGAAAGTTACAAAATATTTTAGTAGATTCAATTAGAGGATATGGTCTTTTACCCTTAATTTTTTTTTATTTTTTGGTTTGACGTAAGATGTGTCTGTGTCAATTTCTGCGTAAAAAACTAGGGGATTTTATTATTTAGTCCTTTATTAGGTAGGTGTTTAGGATTCAGACCTAGGGACCACTTTTCTTCACCCATAAAATGTTTAGAAAAAAGTCATTGCATTTTGCCCATTCTGTTCTATAATATTTACGAATATGCTATTTTATCCTATGCAACAAGACAAAAAATGGACAAACAGTGAGTTAACGTTAACGTAATTATTCAAACACTATATTACAAAAATACATTTTGAATTCACGTTAAAGTTGTTGAATCCATGTTTTTTTTTTTGCACGTTAACGTTAACGCATTTTCATATTTTTAAAAATCATTCACGTTAATGTTGACAGTGAGTTAACGTTAATATAATTATTCAGGTACTATATTACAAAAATATATTTTGAATTCATGTTAACGTTGTTGAATTCATGTTTTTTTTTTTTTGCACGTTAACGTTAACACATTTTTCATATTTTTAAAAATTATACACGTTAACATTAATAGTGAGTTAACGTTAACGTAATTATTCAGTCACTATATTATAAAAATACATTTTGAATTCATGTTAACGTTGTTGAATTCATATTTTTTTTTATACGTTAACGTTAACGCATGTTTTTTGGAGTCTTTTGTGTTAACGTTAACGTATTTATATCTTTGTTCTTTTTTTTTGTGTGTTGATCTTTTTTGTTTTAATATATTTTTTTCACGTTAGCACATTTTTCTCATCTGATTTGTGTGTTACGTTAACGTTAATTCATCATACATCATTTGTTTTATGTGGATTTGCGTTAACATTAATATACATTTTTTGTCTCTCTCTGTGTTAATGTTAACGTATTTTATTTTTTAAGAATTCTGTGTGTTAACATATTTTACTTGAATATTAATGTTAACGTCCTATCACATATTTTTGTTGTGCGTTAACATTAACTGTCATATGTGATATTTTGTTATTTTGAACTGAATGTGTGTTTGGGTTAAATTTGCATTAACGTTAATTCACATTTTGTTACATCTATGTGAGTTAACGTTAACGCATTAATTTTGCCCAAAAAATATGTGAAAAAAAATCACATAAATACATCAACGTTAACGTAAAATTAACACTTCCTCCACCTCCACCACCATTCATAGTCATAACAAAAATTCAATTCAGATTTGAAAATTCCCTAAAATAAATCAAAGACCAAACAGACCCTAAAAAAAATTTACAATTCAAATCTGAATGTATGTTTGGGTCGTGTTTATATTAACGTTAATACACATTTTTTGTGGGAATTAAAAACCTCGAGATACACCTAGAAAGATACACAAGGACGGACTAAACCACCCAACCAAAACAAAAACCTAACCAACTTGTATTCACTGGTTATGAAATAAACAAACAAAGAGAAATCAACAAACAGAACTTCCAGGCATGATCCGAAATCGAAAACCTGAAATAGAAGCATACAGTAGAATCCAAAACCAAACCAAACGAAACCTACATAGAAGATTGAAAACAAAATGTGAAGCAATTCTGGACCCGTCAAGAGATTCAGATGCAACTGAATCTCTTAGCATCTGGAAGTAAGAATAAAAAAGGTAGAGGCAAACCATACCACTGCTAGAGCAAAACCAAAGAAGAAAAACATTGTTTCCATACATAGCGTAGGAAGCGGCGACAGATCTAAGACATGACAACCGCCGGACATGTCCAAGCCTGTAGCCATCGCCGATCTTGGGGATTTCACAGAGAAATCGAGAGAGCAAAGAGAGAGAGAGAGAGAGAGAGCATTACCGGTCCGATCCAAATCGTCGCTTCAGATCTATTTAGAGGTATAGATCTGGAGCGAGATAGAGAGAAAGAGCCTTACTGATTGTTGAGGTCATCGTCGCCATGAAAGAGCAGAATCGAGAACGCCCAGATCTAACCGCCGACGGGTATCGCAGCCCAAAGTCGACCATTGCTAAGGTCGGGGACGACGAGGATTGGCGAAGCGAGATCGAAGAGAGCAAGCGTGAGATAAATAGATCGACGATTTCACCACTGTTGCCTCCCTTACCTAGGGTTTTTAGAGAAAGATAGTTCAAGCTAGAGAGAGAAGCTCTCAATTTTTAGATTGGTGCTCAAAATGCGAGAAAATTGATTGTGAGGGAAGGTGGGTTTGTTTAGAGAGAGAATGAGGATTGTTGATTGGGAGTGAACGTGGATTGGTTTAGAGAGAGAATAAGGATTGTAAATCAGAAATAAAAAGATAGTTAAGAGAAAGTGATATATGTGTCTTTTCATGTTCTATTTTGTCTACTCAAGAACTAAAAACTTAATTGAGGTTTGAATGTCAAGTGAACAGTTCAAAAAGGTCTAAATCCTACATAGTTTTTTAAATAGGGATTAAATAATAAAAAACTCAAAAACTAATTGACCGTAAAGATGTACTCACCGTGTCAGCCTCGTAAATTCATGGTTAAATACATGATTCTTGTTTTGCAAGCGTCCAAATCGGAGCCAATACCGTTAAACTGCCAAGAAGGAGATATTGTCATATGACGGAGGAGAATATCTGGATCTGATATTTTCTCTAGTCAGATCTTTTCTCTCTCTTTTTCTCTGTCCAGAAACTTGAGTTCAAAATACTACGACTACAGCCATATTATCCTTATATCATTTCATCAAATTTGTTGCGGTGTGCAAGCACTTGGGAGAAGCACAGCGATGGAGAGTCAGGTGGCGAGACGAAGAGTGAACGTGATTGCCGCTCATTTTGCCGCCAGCGAGGACATATCCGCCGCAGCAACCACTACCCACATCTTCCCCATGGTAATCATACTCTGTTTGTTTCATGCTGAAAAGATCTTTGCGCCAATTTTTGGAGCATTAAGATTCGTCGACAACAGAAATCCAAGATGGGTTTATAAAGAGGTTACTTAAAGCACTCGTGAATATCAAGAGTTAAGGTTTAATTTTGTAGTAGTCGTTTAACAAACAATTATTTACCAGAGTTCTGCTGCTTCAATCGTATAAAACCACTCATACACTTGCCAAGTAGAATATCAATTTTTTTTTTTTATATATATATATATATTTTTTTTCTGTTTCTTCGTAGAGAACTTTATTGACATCATAATTTGCCTTCTATGACCCAGAACTGCAGCGGTATATTGAACTCTGCGGTCCGGAGGGGTGATAACAGGATGCGTTTTGCAAGACAAGGGTCTGCTTCTCAAGCTTGTTTCATGAGGCCGCAATTGACAGAACAGGTGGTTAGAATATCTTGATCGATGCTTGTAGAGTGCGTTTGGATAAGGAATTTTGTTTATTTCTGGGATTTAGAAATGAGGGAATTCTGGAATTTCGAATTTTAAAATTCCTCCATTTGCAAATTCGTTTTTCTTTCTGGTATATTTTTTGAATTTAAAATTTTATTTATGTAATTTCACGATGGAGATGGAGATGACATTTACCTCATTCGGGATGATTTTCCAAAATCACCTCCTATTGGGGACGCCATTTTACCTCTTAAATCCCATTTCGAAATTATGAGGAATTTCACAAATTCCTTTTTAAAGCAGTCAAATTATGAATTTTAACTTGTGAATTTAAAAAAAAGGATAATTGGCCAATAGTTCCAAAAAGAGATCCTAATCCATAATTTATCATATTTTAATTTTGACTTGAGTATGAATCCTTAATTATTTTTTGACTTGTGATTTAGTCACATAATCAATTCTTCCTTGTATCTCCAATCAAACGCTTTCAATTAAGGTTTGCATTGTCTATCACTGACATTTTCAAAATCTGGCTATCGGCCTTTAGAATTTTTTTAGTCACATGTAACTGTTTTTTTAATGTATTTTTCAGTTACATTGTTAGTTCTATTTTATTATTTTTTTTTTTATATTCATGTAATTTTTTAGCGACCGATAACTAAAAATTAGTTGAATGTGATTAAAAAACTATAATTAAAATTTTTATTTATATTCATGTAATTTTCTAGCAACCGGTAAATGAAAAAATAGTTGAATGTGATTAAAAAATTGTAATTAAAATGTATATTAAAATTTTTTACTAAAAAGTAATTAAATGTAACTAAAATAATCCCGACGACCGGTGACCGGAGTTTCAGCTACCGACGTCGGAATCTGGAAGCAAAGTTAGGCAGCCGGCATCGGTGAGAGGGCGGTTCGTGACGCAACACTAATTGGAATATTAATGTTTCCATAAACGCTAATAGATAATTAGATGTGATTAAAACTAAAGTAGTTATTTGGTTTGAGATTTTTTATTAATTTGATGTCATTATTAGGACCTTCAACTAACCATCCCTTTAAAAAATCTCCTATCAAAATCAAATCTTTCACCCAAATATTGAATTTATAGTTTCAAAACCTAACCCATTAGCTTTTTTGTCTTTATTTATTTATTTTTGTAACTTTATGTTGAACATGAAATAAACTGGTTAGTTACTTAATTCAAGTGATTTTAAATATTTTTTTTTTTACACTATTTTGAACATGAAATAAACCTGTCGGTTAGTTAATTCAAGTGAATTTAAATTTTACAACCAAACACTAAATTATGAAAATTCGTAAGTTGACCAATTGAAAAACAGTACCATTTGCAAAATGAACGACTACCAATCAGGCCCTTATACATTTGTTGTTTTTCTCCCATTTTTCCAGAGTGGCTTGGATCAGTCTGCTCTGCCATACAAATCTGCGGCTTCTGGCTATTCTAGCAGTCCCAATGCACCCTTGTTTTCTAGACCTTCTAGCATCCCAAGTCCTGGGTCAGATCCAGCACTTCCAATGGTGCAAAACTATAAATCAACCGAGGCTGTGTGTGATCCTCCCATGTATTCCAGGCCAAACAGAACAGCTAATGGACCGACGAGGTTGCGTTCTAACAAGAGAGCATGTTCTTTTGAATCAAGAGGTAGAGGATTTTGTTTGATTCTTAGTTCGCATTTGGTAGCACGGAATTGGAGCCATGGAATTGGGATTGGAAATGAACGCAATGTAATTTTTTTAGATTTTTGCATGTGTTCGTTTGTAATTCCAATTCTGAACCTCCAATTCCATAATACCAACCACTACTTGGAAGTTGCTTGTCTTTCTTGTCTTGCATAGAATAAAGACTTCTACTTTATGGGTTGGGAAGATATAATAGTTGTTGAATCCCACATCACTTGTTTTGTTACCTGATCCTGAGTTTTTTTTAGGGGTAATCCTCCTCTTCAAAGGCATCTTTGAGAGTGAGTGAGGCCCATTTGGTTCCTACGTGGTATCAGAATTAGGCTCTTCGTCTCATGTTGGATGTGTTGAATCCCACATAAATGTTGGGCTTGCAATATCCATTCACAATAGTTTATCAAAGTCCACCCTGCGTGTGAGAGGGCCTGTCGAACTCACATCGCTTGGGTTACCTAATCCTACGCTATATATGTCTAGAGATAATCCTCCTCTTCCAGGTTGTCTTTTGAGAGTGAGTGATGCCCATTGAGTTCCTACAGTAGCTTCAAACATGATGTTACACTTTGTACTGTCTTTAGGTAGTGTTTGGTTGCGTGGAAATAGAATCAGAATTGTTGATGAATGCATGTCAAAATCTAAAACTTTGCAAGCGTTCAGCTCTACAATTCCAAAGCTTCAAATTCATGCAACCAAATGCTACCTTATGCCACCCAAATGAAAAATGTGTTATGTGTGATAATACGGTTTGTTTCAAATAAAAATTCAGAGAGTAGTCACATTTGGCTCTTATTTCTTCGTTTCTTTCTTATCCCAGGATATGATTGGTCACCGAAGATTGATGCTGCAGAATCAAGATCCAGTTATGTTGTTACAGTAGAACTTTCGGGTGTCAATATCAATGACATTAGGGTGGAGGTCCACGACAAATAGTGAGAAGAATTGCATACTCTCTGGTTTTCGTTTTTCTTTTTATTTGGTATACAGAATTGAATCTTAAAAATCTAAGAATGTACATGTCTGCATTCCCAATTCAAATTATAAACATATAACTCAACTTGTCAGTTTTGATTTTCGATATCCTCTTTCAGCTTAATGGTGAGTGGTAAACGATCAATCCATTGGTGGAAAGGTGCAAATTGTTCAGATGACTCGATCTCTACGTATCACAAAAGAGAAATTTCCCAGGGGCAATACCGGGTTGTGTGGCCACTGCCTAACAACGTCAACAAGAACAATATCTCTGCTGACTTTGTGTAAGTCAAAATTATCCATTTCTCTTGTGGCTTTTATTATTTTTTTGGTATAAACCATCTGGTATCCGATAACTACATTGGGTTTTGACTAATCCGAATTGAGTCAGGTCAGACCACAAGGGTGGCAAAGCTCTTCCTACCGAGTTTTAACGCAGTCTTGTGGCTTTTATTATGCTTCATCCCAATTATACGTATTGTTGATGTTGCTCTATTTTTTTTTTTTTCTCAGGAAACTGGGAATAGAAACAAAATTATGGAAAAAAATTGGTTTCTGTTCTGTTCCTAGATTTAGGACAAATTTCTGGGAACAAAACAAAAAAAGATCTTTTTGTTTGCATACTTCCGATTATCTTCCATTTTTCTAAAGAAAAAATAGAAGCAAAAACACTTAAACAAATGCCACCTTCATTGTCGTCATCATGCATATTTGCGCTTGATCATCATTCATACTTGCTCTTCGTATCTTTACTTGCTTTAACCTATTTCTCCTATACACCAATCAGCTTTGGAGTAGTAGTGTTTAAAACCTTAACAATCTGTGGTGCAGGGACGGATTTCTCCGAATTACAATTCCAAAATTATGAAAGCGAGGTGGCGGCTTATGGTCTATGAATGCATCACGCATGTAGCGTATGTGTATAATCTCAATAAGACAGTAAACGAACGGTCTATCAGAAAGTACTGCTAATGTTCCCTTCCACAAGTATTTATGTAACTATATATTGGACGAAGAATGATGTAGATATATACTCAATAAAGTCTCTTTGTTTGATGGCAAAGATCTTGGTCTATTACATCACTTTTGGTGTGTGAGATTCAATTAATGAGTTAAATGGTTATAGGAATGGTCATTTCATTTCCATCTTTGGTACATGAAAATAGTTTTCATTCTCATTTCTAAGAACAAAAGTTTTTTGTTCTTGTATCCTTTCCATTTCAAATTGAAGTTTCTTATTTTGTACTTAATCAAGCTTCCAAATGAATTTGATGTTCTATTTGTTTTTAAATTTATAGAACAATTATAAAAATTGAATCACGTACCTATAATTTGGGTTTTTCTATATTCGTTTATAGTAAGTATTCGTTTTTATCCGATTAATAACTGGTCGTATTGATACACGACCATTGCATATCCATATACGTTAGTGACCTTCTGTATTCAACAATATCTATCCATTTGTCACCCCTGATTATGGGGCGAGACAATCCCAAATCAAGTAATGTTTTAGGTTGGACGGTTCATGGGTACAAAATAAAAGAAATATTGGGAAAGTATTCAATCACTTTTCTCGGTGATGTACCTGGAGGTTCGACAATCTCTCCAGAATCTATCATGACAATAACTTTACTTGACTGTTGCCAAAACTCTAGAAACATGATATGAATATCAATGGAATTTCGACAAGGTATCCAAAATGTTGTTGGAGCTCTGAAATGTTACTGAAACGTCATCGAAACCTCGAGGATGTTCCTAGAATGTTGTCGGAGTTTTGGTAATGTCACCAAAACATTTTTGGAACTCTAGTAATGTCACTCGAACGTTGTCAGAACTCCTATAATGTTACTAAGATGCTGTCTAAACTCTAGAAATGTCACATGAATATTATTGGAATATTGTCAAAACTAAATAAATGTCGTAAGATTTTTTAATTGCGAATTATTTTCATTGAAAATTTCCAAAGATAAACTTGTTTTTCGTGCAAAGTCATGTTTTTTTTTTTAATTGGAATTTTTCAACAAAATTTCTTGAGCAAATTCAAAAAGCCTCAACGACTACATCCGATTTTTTCTTTATTTATTTTTTTAATTGAGACTTTTTTCCTTCCTTTCTTTTGTAATTTTCTATTTTTTCTTTTTTTAGTTTGATCATTTTTTCGAGATAAATCATTGACCACCTTTTCTAGTTATTTAAAAAATAAAATCATTAAATTATACAAGCAATCTTTCGTCTTTTTAGTATTTAAAAGGTTATACAAATATAGTTTTTAAGTAATTGATTATCTTTCTAATTATTTTAAAGTTTTCAAAATAATATTTACTACTAATTGACTATCTTTTTATTTATTTGAAAAGTTACACAAATATTATTAGTTAACTAATTACTTACAATTTTTTAGTATTTGAAAAGTTATAGAAATATTATTCGTAAGTAATTGATTACTTTTTTAATTATTCGAAAAATTATAGAATGCTATTTGAATGTAAATGACTACTGGTGTTTTATTTGTGTCAATATTCCTAACTTTTTATTTCAGTTACCAGAAAAAAAATTAAATTAAAGAAAAGCTTTAGAACAATTTTGTTATGTTCTCAAAATATGTTTCAAAATATAATAAACACCCACCCACACATACATATAGAGATAGAGAGATAAATATATTATTTCTATTTTTTCCCAATTTTCTGGGACCCAGAAAAATAGAAACACTAAGATGACACTTCTCAGTATTTCTTTTTTTTTTTTAATTGTTCCCAAACATGAAACACAATCAAAAATGAAAATCAAAAAAATATTTATTTATTTTTTGTTCCCATTTTAAAAAAAAAAAAAAAAAAAAAATTGAGGAACGAAACATAAACACATTTTTTTGTTTTCAAAATTTTGTTTCAGTTTTAAATTTTCTAGGGACAAAAACAAAAACTCTAAACCACCATTTGGAAATGCTTTTAAGTACTTTTTGCACCTAAAAATAATATTTGTTTTGCACTCAAAGAATTATTTGAAGGGATTTTGACACTTCGCTTCCCTGAAGGTTGACCATTATTTCATTCTAATCCCAATAGTTACATGTGAACACATAAATACCCTAAGGCCCCATTTGGTTACTGTTTCTGTTCCTTGATTTCTGTTCCCACTCCCAAAATTTTGGAATTAATGTATAGAAAAGCGTTTGGTAAACATATTTCTATTCCCAAAATTGTGAGAGTAATTTCGGACAATTTCTTAAACCTTAAGAATCTAAGAAAAAAAAAAAAAACTAATTCCCATTCACTCAAACTATTCCCACCACCACCGCCCACTGGCCACCATACTTTTAAATGAAAAAATGTTGCAGCCACTCATATTTCTTGTTTCTGTCTCATAAATTGAAAGAAACAATTTCAGGACAATGATCGTTATCAAACATGTTTCTATTCCAGAATGGAAACACAATTTTCATCTCATCCTATTCCACTTTATTGGAAGTATAAACAGAAAAACAGAAACACTAACCAAACGCCAGCTAAAGTTCCATAATCATCCCAATTCAATCCAAATCAATAACTCGAAACGACAAACAATAAATGTAGTCAATTATTTTTAAGGAAACTTTAAGAGAATTTCCAACCTTTTCCCTTCCCCTACATAAAATTTCCACAAAGTCACATATATAAATATAGATATAGATATATTTTTCTGTGTATTTTGGCAAGAAGAGGAAGGGGAGTGGGAGGAAGGAGGAGGCTAGAATTGCCAATAAGCCTCTTACAAAAAGTTGCATGACATATGATAGTTTTTCATCAAAATTGTAATGGGGATAATAAGTTCGATTACAGTAGAAAAATTAAGAAATTTTAAGGTATTATATGCTCAAATTGAAACTATGTCGACCAAGATGAGATCTTGGTCAAACTTCAAGGTAAAAAATGTCAAAACCCTATTAAAAAAAAAATTATTTTAAGCATAAAAAAATATTGATGTTTCTTCTTTAATATTTATACAATTTAAAAGTCCACTCAGAACTTCTCCACCCAAATTTCTCAACCATTCACGAAATTCTTTTAGATTAAAGAATTTTTTATATGAATAACACTAAGACGTGATCTCTGCAGTTTGGATTTATTTTATTTATTTTCGTTTTTCAAGTAAAATATTCTTTGTCAAGTTATCATTGTTGATTTTAATTACTTAAAAATACACTACCAAACTATGCCTAAACTTAACAACACCTTAGCTTAGCTAGGAAAGACTTATTTTTCTAGTGATTACTTCTTTTATAGGTTCCGAGTATGCTGCGTTGATTTTTGAGTCTCCAGATTCTAATGAAATTTGTTTACCAAAAACAAAAGAGAAGGAAAAAGAAAGAAAACTGAATATTGTGGATACAATATGTTGCCAGAAAAATGATATTTCATATATTGAAGGAAAGATAACAAATACCATAGATTCAAGAAATCCAAAATCTTATACCATTGATAGGAGATGAACAGGGAAAATGAGCAAAGATTCTTTACATAAACTGGAGCTATAACACAAACTGGGGAGAAGTAGAACATACCCATCAAAGATTGATTGCTCAATCAATGGCAATTCTCATTTCCTACAATCTCCCACCAGTTGGCTTAGTTGATGGACGGCCATTAGCAGACAAACCACCTGGCTTCCTTATCGAAGAAGAGAAACTAGAGACCAAAAGGAAAAAAAAAAAAATATCATATGAATGTGGTAAATGTATTAGCAAATTTGTAAAGAAGATTGTTGATTGGTACCTTGGACTCATTTGCACTGAACTCTTCTTCATAGCCGCTAAATTTTTGTTCTCTCGACTGTAAAAATGAGCTTAAGATCAGTAATTCATCCAAACAACAAATAAAAGTCGCATAGGCCAATGGCCACTAAGTAATATTCAGAAATTAAGAAGATTGAATGTGCTAAGATACATAAAAATGAGACGAACCATAACTCCATATTCTCAAAACCCCGTAGTACCTCTCCTCATAAATGAAATAAAGAACTATCGAATTACCAGTACTATTTTCTCCCTTTTTGTTTTTTATTTTTTGGCTCAAAAATTACTGATATTATAACATTTGGTGCTAGTAATACTCTTTTATTTATCATTTTTTTATTGTTTTTAACTCCATTTTCAGTAGTGATCAATCAATTTAATTTTATAAGCTTATGTTTTGATATATATGACATAATTATTAGTTGATGTATCCTAATTATAACCGTATAAATATGTAAATAATATAGCAAAATTTGTAAGGTTTTAATTTAATTTTATTTTTGTCAAAATTTACACTAAATTATTTTAGAATATGATCGAACTTCAAGTATTGCAGTCAATTCAGATGGAATATTTGAAATTACTTTTAAATATTAAATTCCTATCTCAATTATATTACGACACAGTCTCCCGGGCCAAACCTGATCATACATTTTATACCTAATTTTATGTTTGCCTGTTATACATTCTTTGCAATGTTGATATTCTTCTCCTTAATTAACCAAAGTACCCACATCATAGGAAGTATATATCGTTGGCGGCAACTTAAGGACATGTGATTGAAATTTAGTTATAGTTTTAATAAAATAGAAGCCTGATTATATGCATATGAACTAATTATTTATAAGAAATCAATGTCATAGAAGCATGATTATATGACATTATTGTTGACATAAGGAAGCAAATCTTGAAATGCCTTACTTTAAATGTGTGTAAAATTCTGCGTTAATCACATCACTTTAGAGGAGCAGTGTCATTTTTCTTTATCAAATAGAATTTTACTTTTATTATCGTTACTATTTTCTTGACCTTATCTAACCGATATGCAGTGGCCTACTTTAGGTAAGGTTAAGAAAATAATAAGGATAATAAAAGTAAAATTCTATTTGATAAAGAAAAAATGACACTGCTCTTCTAAAGTGATGTGATTAACGCGGAATTTTACACATATTTAAAGTTAGGCATTTCAAGATTTGCTTCACTATGTCAACAATAATGTCATACTAGAGACAATCTACATGTATGGACGGTTGCAACTATATAATATGTAATAGCATAGATTTATGCCATTTACCTTAAAGTTAGGCATATCAAGATTTGCTTCACTATGTCAACAATAATGTCATACTAGAGACAATCTACATGTATGGACGGTTGCAACTATATAATATGTAATAGCATAGATTTATGCCATTTACCTTCGTTCTCTTGACAACTAATCACATGATTCTCCTATCATATTCTAAATACCAACGAGCTCCCTTGTCATATTTAAGTTGACATATTTTTTATTGGATAAATCCCCTCACATTGACATTGCGTGTTTAAATTCTTTAGACCTATATGCCCTTTTAATTAATTAGAAAAGCACTTTACTACCCTTAAATTAACTAAAATATTTTTCCTTTTTCTTTCAATTTTTTGCCTTTGTCTCTCTCGGTTCTCTTATTCATCCTAAAGAGCTTTCCAGCCCTCACCACCACTAAAGAGCGAAGGCGCCACCACCGTTGAAGCCATCTCTCATGCTCAGGTTTGCATTTTTATTCCTCTCTATAAGTATATTTGAATCTCATCTGAAATTGTTACCTTTGGAGCACTTTTTGACTTTTGGTCGGCTTCATCGTTTGAACCTAGCCAACTAGTGTGTCGCTTTAGATATGGCAGCTTACTATATCCCGTCTCCTCTCGACCTCTACAGTGAAAATGACCCGTCGATGAATACCGAGAGCGAGTCAGGACTATGAATTTCTAGATAGCATAGGTCTTTGGGTGGGTTGGTTGCACAATCAGTTACACTGGGTGCCACTTATATTGGCACAATCATGAAGGCTTGTGAATTCTTCGAGATAGCAACAGGGCATTCAGATCTTTCTCGACTAGAATATGATGTTTTTCAACGGGAAGACAGAGCTAAACAAACAGTTGGAGGAGATCCACCGTCAGTTGGGCGATGTATAACTTGTGTATGCGTCACGGTTCTCAATAAAGGATTGATGGAGCTCTTCAACGGAACCCGACTCCATCTCAGGCATTTAGTAGCCTTAGAGACTTTTGATTTGGCCCCCGATCAGTGACCGGTGGTAATCGTCGGCAACGTCGGTGCCAGATTTTGGTGGCACATGACTGTGTTAATGTCAGGCGCGTGGAGAAGATCCTTTTTTTTTTTTTCGTAACTTATCATCATCTTGAATACATTGTTGTGTTCGTGCAATAAAATAATTGCTTTGGGTTGCAAACAATTATTCTCAAACTACATATGCCTTTCTCCATTTTACATTTATTATTGTACTTGATCTCTTCGTCATGGGAGGACACTAGATGTATGGTTGGAGGTTAATCCTATTGGAGGAACGGTTGTTCACTTACGTTGGGTTGGTCCATCAATTGGATGTCTCTCTCTTGGAGACGACTGCAAAATATCCATCAGACAGACCAACATTCTTTCGTGTTGTGCGTTATGTTGCAATGTAAGGAACAATACTTCCCCCGCGCTTGTTATTCATGCATTGGTACTTTCTCCACCGGTGGCAACTTGATTTCTCCATGAATAATCAAGTTAACCAATACTTCCTCAACTTTCGCCACACTGCAGAGGAATTCAAGTGGTTCGTCCCGATGGCATTTGTTTTTTTCACCTGAAAGATGATATGCCCATCCTTTCAACTGCACGGCCACAGTCGTGGCATACTTGCAACCAATGGGGTTCATCCAGGAATTAATTGTCAACGGCGGTTGAGGTACATGGACTACCTCATTGAGTTTGCAAGTGGCATCATCAAGGCATTTGAGCGTCGGAAGTTCAAGATTGTTGGGATGCACTTTGTATTCTCTCAACGTGCTTTCGATGCACAAACGCACTAAGAAGCCTTGTCAAATGACTCGTCACAGTCCAGTGCTAGATCGCAAAAGCATGAAAGATACAAGATAACATCTTCACCCAGTCTCTGAGTTTCCTTAACAAGAGTCATCAATGTGAGCTCTTGCTTGGCTTGGAAGAACTTGGCGTAGAAGCGGGTGATCAAGTCTTCCCCATGATAAGAAAGATCTAGCCGGAAACTTGATTAGTTAATGAATTGGAGAATTCTTTCAACATGATGTTGGGGTTGTTGCCATGTATTCCCAACAAAGCGATAGACATGCTCCTTGGGGTTTCCAGATTTTCCATCGTAAAGGTGGAACATTCGGGTTTGAAATCAACTAAATACGGCTTCCAGTAAATGGCTTTTGAAATCAACTGGACATGGCTCCCAGTCTTCCCATGAGAGAATCTAGAGAAATGCCATCACTTCTTGTAGGAACCACATATTCGTCAGTACAGGAACCACATATTCGTCAGTGCAAGCGTCTGCATGGCTAAAGGTTGCATTTGGTGTAGCGTCACTCGAAACATGCAATTCTTCAATTGTTGTAGTTGCTTGGTATCATGATTGATTGCGATACATGGGTCTAGGTTGCCTAGTGCTCTGCTAAGGTTGCTACCCACAGGCGTTGGTCCTCGGACTAGGTGGATAGCTTCACGACTAAGAGTCATTGATTGTAACGATACCCTATTGCATAGAGGCGGCAATGTCAGCAATTCCTATGAGATTGATGGCCCCCACTAGCACCTGCTCATTACCACGATGAGGATCTTGTTCACGCGAAACAAAGTTGCTGAAATTTTTAGAACTCTCTTCTTGCAAAGTTTCAAGTTGACTCGTGTTCGCATCCTTCTTGCCAAGATCGATTCTCTTTTGTGAATACCCTCCCACACTATCGGTTACCAAAATGTTAAGGGTCAAAAGTACGGAAGGGTATTTTATCAAATGTATATGGAGGGCGTTACCCAGAATGAACCTAGAGAGTCTAAAAAGAGAGAGGGTTGACACGTCCAAGGGGAAGAGAGAGAGAGCTAAGTCATGCAATCAACGAAACTGATTATGTGACCTCGGACTTTCGGACTAAAGAATTGTAATGATAATTTAAGTCTTTGTGCTATTGTACTTGGCCTTTGATGTCTTTTGATGTCCGTCAAACGATTTCTGAACTCAACTATTTATAATGCGGATTTGTGTACAATGGTAATTAATGTCATAAATAATTACCATAAATAACTTAATGAATAATTTCTACATTTAACCTTATGTATGAGGTCAACCTAACCAATTGGAAAACTCTCCCTTGTGTGCAAGCAGACAGGGGGTGCATGTTCGATGTGTCCCCGCATGCACCGTAGTCCATCCTCCATTCTACAAGCTCCCTAGAATTCCGATATCGGTAATTCTTTATCACGGCCCCACTCTCTGAGCATCTCGCGGGGTTTGTCTTGCAAAGGGATTGGGCTGCGTATGGCTTATAAGAGCCCGTGCGATGGTCTTTCTCTCACACGGCTCCTAAAATTGTAATGCGACGAAGATAGCCATCCAATCCCATATATGTACCTATTATACATCCAATTGGTAAAAGGGGTGCATAAAGAATATTATAAATATTAAGGGGGTGTATAGAGTGTCATGCGTTGAGAGGGCATATAGAGAGTGTCATATGTCAAGGGGTGCATAGAGTAAGGGCTTGTTTGATAAAAAAAAAAAAAACACTTAAAACTGAGTAGATTAAACACTTAATTAAGTGTGTTTGACAAATGTAATTAAAATTACTTAATTAATTAAGTTAGCTAAAAAATTAAGTGAAGAAATAAGCTAAAAATTCAGCAAACACCCCCTGACTTTTTTTTTTTTTGCGGAAGGCGCTCAGACTTTTTTGAATTAAAAAAAGACATGCTTTGACCATTTTACCCTTCATCTTACCTATGGTTTGGTTCATTTCTTCATCTGTCCAGTTTGATCGAAGAGAGAGCAGAGGAGCGATGACGAGTTACGAAGAGGCGGCGACAAAGAGAGAGGCGGCGGCGAAGAGAGAAGCAACGGCGAAGAGGAAAATCCCTTTGATTGGTCCACGCAGCGGAACATCGCTGCATACTTCCGCGATTCTCTTGTAAGATCCCGCCGATTTTCATGGAGATTTTTGCTATGCGATTGGTTATTTGATCTTTCTCCGATAAATCATTCGTTTTCTGTACGTAGATGCGGTGAACAGTAGCGGGCAAAGATCAATTGGAATCTCGTAAAATTTCTCCATTCATTTGCTCATTTCGTCCAGATTGTCTTCAACAAGATATGTTCTTCTTCAAATCTAGAGTTTTTTGTTTCTTCAACTCGATATTTTTGTTCTTTCCTCATATTTGCTGTCATTTCTTGAATCAATTTCATATCCGCGATCTTACCCGTCTCTAACTTCTTTTTTCCCCCTCCTTTGTCTGGTGCTATTTAGGGATGTCAAGTTCTCCAATAAACTGCTTATCTTGCATTTCAGAATGTTCATTGTTTGTGTTCTCTTGACAATAGCATTGGGAGTATACCCGATCGATTAATAGAAATAATAGGCTTTGTGCTGTAAGAGCTACATATTTTGATTCTTTGTGCTTCCATGTAAGGAAACATTTTAGCCTGTATTAAGTGCATTGCTGAAATGAAATTTCCTTTAACGGTTGATGCACTGTGGTGATACACTTTTGCGCACGATATGTGTTCGACGAAATGCCTGTTTTGAATTTGTATATTAGTGGTGTTGTTTCTTGTGGATGCTATATTCTAGAGTTGATTTCCGACTTCGTGGATCATTCAATTACAGGTATGACCATCATTTCTCTACAGGTATGGCCACCAGCTCTCTCAGCATGGCCACAACCTGTAACATATTAGGCCTTCTCGACAGAAAATCTTCGACAAACTGTGAAATCAAATGATTTTGAGACGTTGCTTCTTCTTCTTCATAGGAATCCAAATCCTAACCCCCATTTTTCCAGATCTAACAAAACCGATTTAAATTTGTCATTTGAGATTAGTGTTCAATGGCTAAATGCCACAATATCTTAAGGTAATATCAGGGGATTTGCTGATATTTAATTCAATTTTTTGGTTCGATTTGCGAGTTTTTGTGACCATTTTGCCATTTTCTGGTTCGAGGAGGCGATTTGCTGAGGTGAGTTCTTCAGATTTTCATCTTTCACACTCGCAATTTTGGTGGATTTGCGTTCGATCTGAGATTACGAGCTCCGATTGCCTAGAGATTTGCTAAGAAATTTGTTCATTATGTCGAGATTGTGAGAAATTTAATCCCTTCCGATGAGGTACTATTTCTTCTTCATCTTCTTCCGATTGATCTGAATCAGTTCTTGTTCTTGTTCTTGTTCTAAACCGTAAGATTTGTGTTATGTGTAACTTTATAGAATTTGATCTCCATTTCTAATATTCAATTCTTGTTCTGAACCATGACATCCGTGTTGTGTAACTTCATATATCTGAATTAGTTATTGTTCTAGTTTTTTGGTGGTTTAATTTTATAGAAATGATTTTTTTTTTTTTTTTTTTTGTATTATTTTAATTCAAGGGTAATTATGTAAATTAAACAATTTTCAGCAATTTAAATTCTGCACTTATCAAACAAACAAACAAAATTCAGCACTTAAATTTTCAGCACAATTTATCAAATAACTTTCTTAAATTTTTAACACTTAAAATTTAAGTACTTAATTTTCAGCACTTAAAATTTCAGCACTTAAAAATTAACTCGTTATCAAACAAACCCTAATTGTCGTGTGTTAGGGGGTATATAGAGCAAGTGTCATATGTCAAGTGGGCATATAGAGTAAGTGGCATATGTCAAGAGGGCGTATAGAGTAAATAAATATGCATTGTAAGTATGAAGTAGGTATGTGTATTTACGGTAGGGTATTTAATACTTGAATCAATATTTCTGGTAGCGGTTTGTGCTTCTCAGGTATTTCGTCGACAGGTCTGGAAGTTATCATTTTCCATTTTTTTAACTTTCTACCCACTCTTTTACTTCTGAGTAGAAGTACTTATAAAAAGAGCTACTAAACCGTACCTCAGAAATTTCATCTCTCTATCTGAATTCAGAACATTATTTTGGAGGACAGATAACATTACCTGTTGAGGAATTCTATTTTTGCCTTTTTCATTATGTTGCTCTTGCTGTTGCAGATGCTGCTACCACCTATGTAAGATTTTTCCAGAAAATAAGCGAGAGAGTCAAATTCATCCACTTTAGTAGACCAGCCTAAAATAGTGCAATGTACTATTCAAACATATATGAATTAAAAGGAAAGGATACCTCCCCATAAACTTCTTTTATTACTCGAAGGTGGAACTTTGGAGCAAAGCTGAACTTGTCGACTTTGTTTTCCTACAAGAATTAAGGAGTCGTTGCGAGTTTCAAACCTTAGAATATCTCAAGATACATACAATTTGGTAAAACAACTTACGAGCATTTTCGTTTTTATACAATTCTTTTATCCGATCAAAGGACTTTTGTTGAGCCTCGTCAACATCCTTTAACTTCGCCTAAAATGAGTTACGAAGGTGCAAAATTCAGTCACAATAGGACACCATGGAGTTAATAGAAATGGTTAACTGTCACGTCTCCATCAAAATCAATTAGTTTGTGGCTAAAATTTCATAAAAGAGAGGAGAGCAATTACCTCATACAATTGTTTCCATTTAAAAGTTACTTTCTTCTGTTTCATTCTCTCCACAACAAGATTCGTGCTCTTAGCACCAAATTGTACCTCGTAAAACCTCTTCCACAGTTTATTTGTCACTGAACTAAGATCTCTTCCCTTCAAGAAACCAGTAAAATATACCATTCAATGCCTCTACATCTGTGGAAACTGCAATACAACGTTAATCAATTGGACTGAAAAAAAACTTACCTCTGTTGAGTTCTCAACATGCATCAACTGTTCAACCATACAGTGCGGTAGAATGCGGTCGAGAAGATGAAGGTCTGTTTCCCCAACATCACCAAGGTATCTAATATTGTCTACAGCTGTCTGAACACAGAGATCAACCAAAGAAGGAACTTTGCCAAAAATCATTGTGCCGATCTCGCCACCTACACCCTCTTAGGACAGGAATAGTGAAAGAAATGTCATTCCACAAACACTTTTCGAAGAAATATAATTAACATCAATAAAAAGAGGGAACACTAAGCAATGTATTCTAGAACTGCCCTCTTTCCTTTGTGACTATCCATTTATTTATTCAAAGATACGTCCAAGAACAAGATGGTGAAACAGGCACAAAAACGATTGTGTCCTTCAATATATAATCCTAAATTCCCGATAGACAATAATGGAATCTTGCAAGTAACTAGAAAATTAGACCCATAGTAAATCGAATCACTGAAAGAACTAAAGCTCCAAAAGATAAGTAATAAAATAAAGGATTTTTTAAGCTAACACCCAATATTAACCAACATATTAAAATGAGCCCCAAGGAACAAAGCCCATACCAGCGTCGATATATTACTGCGCCGTTGATAGATGATATAAAAATTACGGCACAGTATTAATTACTTCAATATGGTTTAATTTTACAAATATTGTTGTACAACAAATATTACAGTCTTAATTGCTTCAATATGGTTTAGTTTTACAAATATTGTTGTACAATAAATATTTGGAAACTTGATGTAGACATTTTTCAACATGGTTCAAAATATTGTTGTGCAGCTAATATCAGTGGAAAATGGGTTTTTATCTAACTCAAAATAAATAATGGGGATTTTATGAAATTAATATTGGACTTTGGGCCCATATTTAGAAAAAAAAAAAACAGAATCTCCAAACAAAATTTGGTGTTCTTGGTCATAATAGAACCAACTCAAAAACACTTCAAAATAATCTCCTACTTTCTAATCTCCTGTTGCAAAATTTTCTGCAACAAAAACTAAACCTGAAATACAAGATTGCATATCTTCTTCCATATAAATAAAGGCCACAAACATCTCGTCAAAAATAAATAGCTACTAATTTCAATTCGATAAAAGTATCTCCCTTCCTCTGAACTAAATTTTTTGTGTAAGCTACTTTTGGTCCCCAAAAGGAGGCATCGATCCATCAATTAAAAAACCGACAACCCACAGATCGGCTCTCAACAAATTTCGTCTTCTACCAAAAATAAAACAATTAAGGAACCGAACAAGAATAAATTTAACATCGAATCTTGAATTAGCAACCGGCCACTTACAACCATATATATAGAAGATTAGCTACGTAAATTCATAATCAGAGAATCCGAGAGCTTACAAGACCAGATCGAACCCGGGAAATCGGAGATCAGCCGGAGACGAGACAGGAAGCGATTCCAAATCCCACGATCATATGGATTGGCCGGGAAATTACGACAGGTTGAAGGCCACGCAACGTTTGATAAGTTGTTTTGATGAGATCCTCTCTATAGGGGATATTGCACTTTCGTCCGTTGAATGGGTGCCTAATTACTCATTAGTCCCTATTATTTAACTATGGCACATTAGACCTTCAAGTTTTTAACATTATTTTTGTTTAGCAACATGGGTGAGTGGTTTTTATAAAGGGAAATGGTTGACCCAAAATACTACCCAAGAGATGGAGTTGAGTGTGTAGTTTAAGAAATATAATTCTCAATGTGTTTATAATCTATTAACTGATATTATATTGTTTAGTGAAAACGTTTTTAAAGTAATTCACATAGAATTACGACCGCACAGGGTAAGGATAAAAAAATTGACACATTGATTTATATAGTAGTTCGACAAGCTATTTTTATCTATGTTTATTCCCTTGAGCTCTTACAAGGAAATAATCCACTAAATTTAGATCATCTTCCCAGGCGAGAATCAAATCCTTACACCCAGTTTGAGTAAATTTTTCTTATACTAAAACAAACTCTCAGTTAGATTACTACTTAAGTTCAAGTTACAACTCACAAAATACAGAATATGCTTTCAGAGCTTTTACCAATACTTATAAATATCAAATACAATTTTTAGGATGATAAGTGATATAGAAGTGAATACGATTAATGGATATGCACTTTTAAGTTCTTATTAATTTATCTGGTCCAACAATTAATCACACAGAGATAATTAAGACAAAATGCTCAAATTGTTTCACTCGTTCAATTAAATATAGAATTCAATTTCAAAACACACGAGTTTTAAAAAATAATTTTTTAATTTTGAAAGAATACTCTAAGTTCAAAAGTTTCAAATTCAATTTTGAGTATTTAGAATACAAAGATTTAATCCACGATAATCACATATAAAGAACAGATAAATCAACAGATGAACACAAAAATATGTGGTTAGATCTAAACAAAAATAGATCTCATCAGGATTTAAAGATGTAGATTATCAATCAATGACATTCAACACAAGAACACAAATTTGCTCAATCAAATAGAAGTTTTTAATCTTTGGTTAGGTTTTTAAAGGAGGTAAAGGTGATTTTTTTTCAGTGAACTCTCTCTTTTTCTCTCTCTCTTCTTGTTCTATTTCTTATTGTTTTAAGATGACATTTCGTGCATTTTAACATTTCAAAATTCAGAATATTCCAATAGTCACTAAAATCATATATTTTTTTGCAAAAAAAAAAAAAAAAAAAAAAAAAAAAGAAGGTCTTTGACTAGGGAGTTTTGACCCACAATTTTTGCCAAAATAAAAATAAACTTTTGATCAATGTATATACATGAATCATCTTAGATGCGTGTCAAAGGTCAGCTTTATTGACTAGACTACCAATTGAGAGAAAAAGTTTTACCAAGCATTATAAGATTTAAAACTATAGAGACCTAACAATATAGAGAACAAAATTGAAATTCAATAAAGTAACTATTTTAAAAAATGGGCTGTTTGGTAACCATTTTTATTCTCATCCCATACAGTGGGATGAGAATAGAATGAGTTGAGATGAAAATTCTGTTTCTTTCTTGGGAGTAGAATTGCGTTTGGTAACGATAATTTTTTTTTTTATTTTAGGAACAAAATTGCGTTTGGTAACGATTTTATCATAAAATTAATTTTTTTTTTCTTTTTGAGAACATTTTTGTTTTTTATTGGGCTGCGGCAGACAAACGGTTGCCATCCGGCAGTGCCGGAAGTTGCCGGACAATGGCCGGCGGCGGCGGTGGCCGGACGGTGGGCGGCCGACAACTGTTGCCGGAGATGGCGGCCGGCGGGCAGATGAACGACGGCGATGACCCTCTTTAATTTTTGGGAATGGGATGAGAATTTTTAAAAATAATTTTTTTTTGTTTCTCAAATATTAAGAAAAAATGGGCACAATTTCCATTTTAAAATGGGATGAGAATGGAAACAAAAAAATGGGAGTGGTTACCAAACGCTATGCCCAATAAAAATCTGGGAATGAAATGAGAATTTTTGGGATAAGAGTGGTTACCAAACAGGGCCTAATGCATAAAAAAATCTTTCAAAAATATTTCTAAAAATATATATATTTTTCAAAATATTAAAAAAAGATTTTTCGAAAGATTTTTCTTTAAAAAAAATGCAAAAAAATATTGTTGAAAAACATTTACGAAAATTTAAATCTAAAATGATTCGGTTGACTAATCTAGTCATTCGGTCAACAAAACTAATCATATTTCAAAACATAGCAACAACCTAAACTAAACGGTCGACTGAATTACTCATCAGGTTTACCGAAGTGATCTTTTTAAAAAAAAAATATATAATTCTCTAAACTATCCGGTTTACCATTCTACTTATGCAGTCGACCTTTTCGCTTAAAAACCCAACCTTTCATGTCTCTGTATTATTCGGTCGACTAAACCTACGAGATGGTTCACTGTTTGAACCTAAAATCCAATTTTCAAAATTTAATTTTAACTAGTTGAACGTTTTAACAATTTGGTTTACCATTTTGAACCTAAATACTTCTAATTATGCATGAAAAATATCTTAACACTTTTTATATTCAAATGCATGCATAATTGATAATTCAACACACACGAGATATCATATTTAAGACATGTTTGAGTGTAGTATATGATCCTAGTCGGGATGAAATGTAATTGACAAGTATACGTACTGATAATAAATAGAAAAAAAAAATTATCTTTTAAAAGAATCTTGATCACCCATTTGTTTTTAAATAATTTGATCATCTATTTTTCATTCTCTATGCATCATGATTCAAACTAAAATCCTCTAAATTGTAATCCTCTAAATTGTAATGCAATAGGATTAGTCCAGAAAAATTATTAGGTTAATATAATCATCAAAATCATCAACTAGGAATTAAATTTTTGAGAGTTAACCATTTTGTTTTTTAATTTGTTTAGTCCTTCGACCTTTTTAACATTCTATTATGTTCTTTGATTTTGAAATGTTAAGTTTTTTAGTCCTTTGATTTGGATGCAAAAAAAAATTAAAAAAAAATTATTTGGTTAACCTTTTTTTGTGTGTATTTTTTACTTGTCTCTCCCTAGTCTCTTTCCTCTTTTGTGTTTTAAAGTAAACTACTTTTTTTCCTATAGAGTCGTACTATTTAGTCCTTCAAAAAATCGTACTATATAGTCCTTAAAAAAATTACGTCGTTGACATTAAAAATTACTTGGTTGACATTTTTTTCTATTTTTCTTTTTTGTATTTTTGACTTCTCTCTCCCTATCTCTTTCCTCTTTTGTGTTTTATGGCAGATTTTTTTTTTTTTTTTTCATTAGAGTTATACTATTTAGTTGAGTTCAATTTATACTTGTTGGGCGGTATTGGGTCTCTCTCAATCACAAAAGTTAGTTCATGAGGTGAAATTTTTCCTCACATTTATAATCTGACAATCTCCGTCTTGCACATCAAGCCTTTAGTCGACTAACTCTCGATCAGTCTCTCCCTCTATAGTTATTGGACTAGAGTTGTTATAACTTGAACTCTGATACCACTTTGTTGAGAAAGATAACATGATAAGATTTCCACAGTCCCAGTATGTTTCCCAAACCAAAAGAGAACATAAATAACAATACAATTTTAGCGTGAAAAACCCTCCTCAATGAAAGTAAAAACAACGGGACCCATAAGCCACTTAAATCTTCCATTATAATATATAATGGGATTATAAACTTCACACTTGGGTGAATCACTCAAACAATACACAAAAATATGTTTTTTCAATTTGTGGGTAAAATCTTTATAATTGTCTCACTACTTCTTTTAGATTACGTTTGGGTAAGGGATTTGTGAAATGATGGGATTTCAAAATTCTAAATTTTGAAATCCCTTCATTTCACAAATCCGTTGTTTAGATAATTTATTTTTTTATTCTATTATCCTATTTAAAAAAAAAAAAAAACAGAGAAATAGAAGGGACGAACAACGATGAAGAGACAACGAAGAACAAATCCAAGAAATAGTTCTAACAACAACAAAATCCAACAACAAAATCAAGAACAAATTGAACCAGAAACAGAACAAATCCAACAACAAAATGAAGAACAAATCGAAGAGACAGTTCACCGTTTGCCGTTCCATTTCGATTTCGAAAACGAAATCGACATTTCAAAATTCCGCCATAATCGAAATTGATTTCGATTTCGAACCCTAATTCAATTTCGATTTCGAAAAAGACGAACGAAATAGGACGAACCCGTGGTGACAGACGACGAAGAAGAGGCGATGAACGAAGCGACGAAGATGACGAACAAGAGGTGATGAAGACAACGAACAACTACCATCGACGAACCCTATTTCGGCGAATGCAACGATCAAGTACCGGCGATGAACCCCATTTTGGCAAACACGACGAAGAAGAGGTGAGGAAGGAGGTGTTCGCCATCTCTATGAAATCGAATCCTACTACCATCGCCAAACACACAGAGCTTCAATCGCACCTGTTGTTCGATTTCAATTTCGAAAACGAAATCGAAATCAATCGAAACCCTTTCGATTTGGTTTCGATTGATTTCAATTTCGTTTTCGAAATCAATCAAAACCCTATTTTGAAGAAGCAATCGACGGCCATGTTCGGAAGCACACGAAGATGATGAAGAAGTGTTGAATGAGAAGAAGAAAAAAAGAAAAAGAAAAAAAAAAAAAAAAAGGGAAGGATTTCTCAAATTCAACCTCTCCCAAAATCATTTCAAAATCCTTCCATTCACTCAAAAAAGAATTTGACAAATCCTTTCTCCTATTACCCAAACAAGGGATTTGCCAAAAAAGGATTTCAAAATCCCCTATCCAAATGAAATTCCTCCAACAAATCCTCTATCCAAACACAACCTTAGAGATTTTATTTGAGGATTTCTCTCATTCCTCTCAAAAATTTTATCTGAGGATTTCTCTCATATTCTATGTGGTATTTTTTCCTCATCAGAGAAGGTTTTCTCTCATTCTTCCACGCTCTTCATCTGTAGAGAAGTTTGGTCTCTCTCTTTCTCTGTGATTTGCTCTTCTTAGAGAAGGTTTTCTCTAATTCCTCTCAGATAAATTTTATCTGAGGCTCTCCATTCTAAAGTTATTTTATTAGATTGATCATCTCCTCTATTTATGGAGAAGGGTTGAACCATTTCTCTAGTCTGAACAAACTCGTGAACTTTTATGAGAGGTAGGCCCTTGCTTCTTTTGACTGTTTTCCTTTGGTGAACTGTAAGGATCCTTCTACTACCTTCCTCATTCTTCTACCTGCTTCTTGGCTCATTTGCTTGATGACCTACTTTTTGTTTGCTTTTCCCTTCCACCTTCCTCAACCTTTGTTGGTTTGTGGAAATTTTAGAACAACCCCAAATGTTGAGTGATTTGACCCCAACAATACTGAATAGTACATATAATTGAGTTTAAATATTAGATACTTAGGTGGCATTTGGTAACCATTTATGTTCCCATCCCAATAGTGGGATGAAAATGGAATGAGATGGGATGAGAATTTTGTTTCCGTCTTGGGTGTAGAATCGTGTTTGGTAACGATAATTTTTTTTTGTTTTGGGAATAGAATCGCGTTTGGTAACGATTTTATCCTAAAATTAAAAAAAAAAATTGTTTTGAGAATATTTTTTTTGGGTTTTGGTCACCAGCGGCTGGATGGTGATCGGCGAGTGGCTAACGGTGGGCGTCTGGCGACGCCAGAGGTGACCGGCGATGGTTGTTGGAGATGGCTACTAGCGGCGGCGGACGGAACGGGAATGGGAGCAAAAATTTCCAAATGCTATTCCCAAACAAAAATCCCAAAAATTTAGGAATGGGATGGAAATTTCTGGGATAGAAATGGTTACCAAACGGACCTTAACTTCATCTAACATCAATAGTTCAATTGAATGCAAAAATTGAAAATGATGGTGAAGACCAAATAAAAGTACAAATTGAGGTCAATTATGTTAGGTAGTGGAGTTCTACTAAAATTGAAATCGCTACAAAATATATAGAATTTGATATTATTTTCGTAGAGTTTTTTAAGAGACATATGAATATGTTATTATTATTATTATTTATTTATATATATATATATATATATATGAAAATTCAACCAATCTTAATGAAACATCAAATATTGATTTTTTTTTTTAAAAAAAGAAAAAGAAAAAATGACTGATGATGAGACATTATATTTGGACAAAAATAAAAGCAAAAATGTAACGTCTAATTTACTTTATGAGGGTAGGTTACCAAGTAAACCAGAGAGTAAAATGTTTGAAGATTAACAGCTTAAAAAGTCATAGGGCTAAAAAACTTACAAAGTATTTTTAGAACTTGATACCGTCGAAATTTCGTTAATGATCTCAACTCCTAAATCCCTGATTAATACCTGCAAAACTTGGGATACATATTTAAGATACTGGTGTGATATCAACCAAATACCCTCCACCATGAGAATACGTCAATCAGGTGTTTTGTGATATCAGAATCGTCGTTGTTATAACCGATAAATTACAATATTTATAGAGTAAATAATACATGACCTCCTTAATTCTCGCCAAGATCCTAACTGACCAACATCCTTCATAGATATTCTTAATTTTCAATGTTGTGAATGGTTATTTGAATATTGTGGGGCTTATTTGATTATTTTAGATTTCCCATGGGTTGCCTTAACACAGGCTCACGTGCAAGTCTTCTTGTAATTAAATGTGGGCTTGCTTATTTGCCCATTATGTTTTATTTCCTCAGATGATTATAGGCCTTCTCTAGCTAAGCCCATGACTATTCACTTATCAAACATAAAGCATGCATTGTAGAAAATCTACCCACATCATTTTCCCTGTCTCCTTAGGCTACGTAATAAAGACAATGAGTCATATCTGCTGTCATTGTAAGTATCTCTTCATCTTCTCCTCAAATTCATTCTCTGTGCATTAGCGTTTGTACTATTTCTTCCGTCCTAAATCACTTCTACTTCAATTTATTGTCTCTCCTCTTCGCTTAATCTTCTTTTTCAGACTCAATGACTGAAGCACAATATCAATTAGCTCTTGCTTCCACAGGCTCTAGCATTGCAAAAGACAATTCTTCTCATGATCTCTCTTTAAAAAATATTGAACATTGTGGTTCATTCTTTCCTCTTGATTCCCTAGCTTCTTTTCTTAAGAACTTTAATATTCCTTCCTCAATCACCATTAGGGTTGCTAATGAGTATGATCGTCCTCATAGTCCTTATGAAATTGAGGTTTATTTGTATTCTTGGATGTTCGACTATGAACTTTACCTTAATTCCCCAGATCTCATTTAAAATTCTTCATTCTTATGATAGTTTCCTGGCTCAACTTGCTCTAAATGGTTAGCGTCAGCTTCCTGGAGGTTACTACCTTTCCCAAGTCAACCAGATCCTCCTCACAATTAACATGGTGATGGGTCTTGCTGAGCTCAATTATTGCCTGCAATTAAACATTTTTATCTGTCTCTTCTTGTCCCTAACCAATTTATGGCTGACATTCCCAAATCCTTCAAGAATTGGAAAAATTGTTAGTTCTTCAGTGGTGATTTGGAGTTCTCCTCAACTGACATAGGAAAAGTCCCAATCGTTTCTCACAACTTTCATCCTCCAAGTAATGATTTGTCTTCATTCTTTCTTAGTTCATCTAACCTCTGTATATCTGCTTATTTAATTTTGTTTTTGATGCATATCTATTTCTTTGCAAACATGATACCCTTACTCGAGGAGGTGAATCGAATCTATAAATTATTGGTTCCTAACATTCATAGCCATAAAGATATTCTTCCTTATCTACCAAACCCTTCATTTTTTCAAAATGAGCTAAAAGATCCATAAGGATGGATCTAGGGAATGAGTTCATGGGTAACATGTTTTCAAAGAAGAAAAAGAATAAGAGCAACTCTTCCGATCAAGCTTCCCTTCCTAAAAAGAGTAAAGTCATTCCTCATCTTGATTTGAGTTTTGACCCTGCTGAAGGTCCAATTGGCATTCTTTCTTCCACTCAAGGTTCACCTCTGAACCAGCCGTTGCTAAGGGAGAATAGGATTAAAATGGAGATTCTAAGGATACCCTCCAATTATCTTTGCTGATACATCTCCAGATTTATATCCATAGGTTATGTTGGTTCATCTGTAACCTTAATCTTCTATTGATAAGGGTCGTGATCCTATATATGCTCTATCACCTCCTCTTATAAACCCAGGTCATAACCCAAGGGATGCATCGACAAGCACCTCAATTCCTCCACCCGCTAAAAATTCATCAAGCAAGAGACCCATTTTTAATCAGAAATGGATGCTAACATTCCTCTCTGAATCATCTCCATCTTTCCCTACAACCCCCAACAAGATTTATGAGGCCCTTCGAATGCTCATAGACTAGTCCTAGACAAGAGGTCATCTTAGAATATGTAATCTAACCAGAGTTGAGTTATTTCGAATGGATGTCTAAGCCAACCGTTAGGTTTTTCTTCTTATTTATTCTTTCCTAGACTTTATTTTTCTACACTTTATTTTCTTTCTGAGTATTGATACTCTTTCGTTTCAGTCTATGCATATCTTAACTAACGAGGCCAGCAGATCTAAAAAGGTTGAGGAGTTAGACTCCTAACTAGTATTCAGGTCAGTGAGTCTGACAAATTGGAGGAAGAGCTGAGAAAGACTTGAGAACAAAAAGAATTCCTTTAGATCGACTTGCTCCTTTCCAGATTGACCAAAAATAATGTTGATGAAGAGGTGGATATTTTCAAGAAAAGACTGGAGGAGGAGGCCAAGAGAGAGTCCGAGCTGAGTTCACGCCTAAATCAGAAAGAGGCTCAATTCAACCATGCGATGACCCAAAAGAAGGCAGAACTAAACTCCCGGCAAGCAGTGAAAGAAGTAAACCTCAATGCATTTATATCTTAGCTCGATTCCGAGCTTCAAGCGAAGACAAAAACATTCCAACAAACATTTTTGCAACAAAGAGGAAATTTTGATCTAGCCTTTGCACAACTAAGAGACAAGTCTGAATCTACTATTCGTCAGGTTCAGATAGAGTACAAGCAGAAGAAGGCCTCCAGAGGCAAAGAGTTTAGAAGTATGGCCAGAGATATTTAGCTTGTAAGATTCAAGCATTGCCAAAGGGTTGGTAGCTAAATAATTTCCTAATATAGATATAAGCTTCTTGGTAGATGAAATTGATTTTGACCCAGAAGATGTTGATGATACTAATGCTAATGTTGTTGAGCCTGCTGATCCTACTGAGCTTGTCTATGAGGCTGACTTATCTCTTTTGGTTCCCCCATTTTGATGTACGTTTTCTTTTTGTTGTTGTATTTTCTAAGTAAACACGTTAATACAACTATTCAATGGATCAAATATTTAAACTTAATGCAAATTTTCCTTTCTTTGCTTCCGATGACTTCTTTTGTCTTTCGTATGCAATTCTTTTGCCATTCATGTCCTTTGATTTTCTTGCGGTGAATGGTTTTATAATTTAAGAGTCTTGTTTTCTATAATTCTAATGTCATTCTCATGTGTCTTTAAGACAACCTTTTTATTTTCCATGCTCTCTTATGCCATTATAAACCGCTCATCATCAACTTGTTACTTTAACAAGTTTATATTTTCCAAACTCTGCTACTTTTTGCTCCACCTTGTCACACGTTCCTAATGGAGAGATTCCCTAATGAGGTTTATTCTTTTTCTAATCCTTTTTTCCTTAGGATGTTGTTACTTCATTTGAAATTTATTGCTTAGGGACTGAGTTCTTCAAATCCAAGGTGAAGGTGGCCAATATTGTTTGTGAGGTGAGAGCTGCCCTACTTCAGCACTGCCTTATACATAAGCTTGATAGGATCCATTCATACTATGATCATCTAGATACTGCTCATTACATTGCCATCTCCAAGTTGGTTGAACTCTTTCATATTCTAAAATAAAATAACCAAGAGATCCAGGATCTTACTTAGAAGTGGGGTACCTCGGCTGTTGAGGCAGGTGAACTACGGTATTAGAAGAATAAGGAAGCCGATATGAAATGACGGAGAGGTAGTTCAAGGAAGTCGATGCTTCCCAGTGGTCTTCTAAAGAGGAGTGGCGATTTATTTCTTTTATTTTTTGCCTTATTTTATCCTATTGGTGGGAATTGAATAATTTGATAGCCTTCGAGCTATTTGGTCTATACCCTTAACTATCTTCCTTTTCCCTTTTTGCTTGAACATCTTATTTTTTGCGTTTAGTCTCTTAAATTCTCTTTTATCTACTTCTCTTGATGTTGTTAGTATATTTTCTTTTCATGTTGGTGCTATTTTGAATATGGCAGACTTGTTTTTTCTTGACGTGTTGAATTTCCATGAGCTCAGCCCTCACACTGATCTTACTTTGGAACTTGATTTATTTTTCATAAAATATAACTAGATAAGTTGACCTGGCTACTATTCCGAAGTGTATATTTGAAATTAATAAGCTGACCCGCTTTTAGATTAATTCCTTAACGTACCCCTTAGTAGTTTCCTTAGAAGTTTTTTTTTTTTTTTTTTGCATTTGAGCTCATTATTGACTTAGCCTTAAGGCTCTTGAATTCATAGGATGAGCCTAACCAAAAGTTTCCTTATCCTATTCACTAGCTTATTCATCAAGCATATGAGTTCATTACTAAACTTAGCCTTGA
The DNA here is from genome assembly GCA_016647705.1 of Eucommia ulmoides. Lineage (NCBI taxonomy): Eukaryota > Viridiplantae > Streptophyta > Magnoliopsida > Garryales > Eucommiaceae > Eucommia > Eucommia ulmoides. The sequence goes on from CM028328.1 coordinate 25,650,514, forward strand.
GGCTCTCAGGTTCATAGGCTAAACCTGACCTCAATAGTTTGCTTAGATTATTACTTAGGCATTTAATTTCATTAGTGAACTTAGCCTTGAGGCTCTTGGGTTCATAGGCTTAACCTGATCTCAACAGTTTTCTTAGATTATTCCTTAGCCTTTTCCTTAGGCATTTAACTTCATTATTGAACTTAACCTTTTTTGTTGATTCATGTTCAACTTTATTTCTTCATAATATGATGTTAACTTTGCACCAATGTTTTTTACTAGTAACTTTCAATGATAGAGTTTGAAAACAACGTAAAATTGAAAACAACTCAAAGAAAATATTTTTTTAAATGTTCGATGTTCTAGGGTCTAGGTATCTGAGTCCCATTGTTATCTTCCAATAAATATGATCTTGGCATGTTTAATTGGACCACCCTGTATGGTCCTTCTTTGCTAGGAGCTAGCTTTTCTAGTATTGCTTCTGGCATGTGAGACATCACTATTCGAAGCAACAAGTCTCTAATGTTGAAGTGTCTAGGTCGGACTGCTTGGTTGAAATTCCTTACCATTTTTTACTTATATGTAACCCCATTTCTATCAACATTTCATCCCGCTCCTATTCTAGCATATCTAGTTTTTTTTTTTTTCCTGATATGATCTTCATTATTCTCTGAGTCAAAATGATAGACCCTGTAGCTAGGTAATCCAATTCCAACTAGGACTAGTGCTTTTGTCCCATAAGTTAGCAAAAATGGGGTTTCCCTAATAGACCCACTTTTTGTTGTCCTGTGAGATCATAGTATTGTAGGGAGTTCTTCCAAACACTTTCCCTTGGTTTTATCTAGCCTCTTCCTTATTACCTCTTTGGTTGCCCTCTTTGTCATATCCATTTGGTCGTTGGCTTGTGGATGAGCTGCGTCGCTATTCTTGTGATCAATGTTCAGCTCTTTGCATAGTTTTTCTACTTTTCCTTCTATGAATGGAGTTCCATTATCATAGATAGCACTACTGGGATTCCAAATCTACATATGATATTCTTCCAAATCTACTTTTCCTTCTATGAATGGAGTTCCATTATCATAGATAGCACTACTGGGATTCCAAATCTACATATGATATTCTTCCACTAGTAATTCTTCACCTTATTCTCCTTAATTGTGGTGAATTCATCTGTTTCTATCCACTTTATGAAGGAGTCTATGACCACTACCATAAATTGCTTATCTCTGGTATTGGGGTGAATGGCCCCAAGACGTCCATCCCCCATTTTGTAAAAAGACATGGACTTGAGATGGGGTATTACCATTAACTTGGCACACAAATATCTCTACCTTTGTCATTTATAACATTTATGTACGAACTCCTTGGAATATTTCGTCATTGTGGTCTAGTAGTACCCAATAGACAAACCTTCTATGCCAGTGTTCTTTCTCCCTAATGATTTTCACAAATTCCTTCGGGTATGTCATGTAATACGTAGTTAGCTTCTCTTGCTCCCAGTTAGAGCAATAAAGGTTGAGAGTAGGACCTCCCATATATTTTCTTCAACAACTAAGTACCTCATAACTTGGTACCTGACTTTCCTTGATGATTTGTTGTTTCTGATAGGATTCCACCTTTTAGAAAATCAATTAGATTCTTTCGCCAATTATCTTCTTATTCAATTTGCCATATTTCTGAAGTTCGAGCTGAATCTAATTCTTCCCAATGATGCAAGAACCACTAACGCATCTACTCTTGTGTTTATTGCTATTGGAATTGCCTGGAAAATACATTATTCGAACAGAGTAATCAATCATTTGACCTTCCCTAACTAGAGTTGCAGACATTCTTCATTCACCGTGAAGGTCCCAACTATCTGGTTCACCCCCGTTGAGTATGACCTGGCGCCGACCCTTTCTGATCCTAATAATTGAACTAAGTTTAGTTCGATTATTATAGCTTTGTACTCAGCTTCGTTGTTTGAAGTCTTGAATTCAAACTAGACTATTTTTTCTAGCTCATCTCTTTTATGACTAACATCAACAATTTGAGCGCTGCATCCTCTTAAATTTCTAGCTTTGTCAACCCAAAGGTTCCATGGATTTGAGCTCGACTCTAAGGTACCTGGGCTATCTTTCTCTCCTCTAGGGGTTAGTTCCAATAAAAAGTCAACCAAGGCTTGAACTTTGATTTTAGTTCTAAGGATGAATGTGATGTCAAAGTCTCCAATCTCCACTGCCCACTTCATCAATCTTCTCGAAACATCGGGTCGATTCATCACTACATTCAAAGGATATGAAGTCATTACATTGATTGGATAAGCATGAAAGTAATACTTAGTTTCCTGGCTGCAATGATTAATGCTAAGGCGAGCTTTTCCAAGTCTATGTATCTGGACTCTAATATAAAGAATTATTTGTCGATGCTCTGGACATGATGTCAAACCTTGCTTTATTCCTTGATCAACAATGCAATGACAACCCACTCAAATACTACAAAGTACAAATAGAGCTCATCCTCTTGCTCTACTCGTGACAATAATTAAATCTTGCCCATGTATTCTGATAGGTTGAATTTACCTATATATTTCCAAATCGAATTTGATAGTTTTCGAGTGTTCTTGTAATGTTTTAACTAATTTTTATTTGTTATTATGTAAATCAGGTGTTAGGGATGAAAACGGTTGAAATCGAGCTAATCAGTGGGACGTCAGTGGAGAAAAGTTGAAAATAGATCAAAAGGAGAACCTGCAGCCTCATCGCTGCAGCACTAATATCACATGGCAACTAGCCCTTGATCACTGCAGCGATGGTTTTCATCGCTACAGCGATGAAAGGACAATGGACCTTCTGCTTCCCCATCATTGCAGCGATGACAGGGCAGAAGCCCTACTAACTCCTCATTGCTGCAGCGATGTCCTTATCACTGCAACGATCAAGCAATAGCTGGCAATGCATTTTCTTGATATTTTTAGGATATTTTTTACCCCAATTTGTATCCACCCACTTCAAACCTCGCTAAAGATATTTTTTAGAGTTCCTAGAAGTCCTAGATCAAACCTAAGAAGAGAAGATCACATTTGGAGAAGAGAAAACGATCTCGGAACGATTTTTGCGAAAGTGAAACCATTTACTTTACAGATTTGTCATTCCTTCTTTATTTCTGTCTTTGTTTCTAAACTTTGTTGATTGAATGATGATGTTGTTCTCATATTTTAATGAATATTAGGTTATGATCATGTGTGGCTAAGTAGTTATTATCTAGGGATTGATTAGTTTATGAACATGCATGTTTGAGTGAATCCGTGTTTCATTAACGGTTGTTCATCTATATCCGATTGTGTTTACTATTTTATTACACCCATAGTATTCTTTGTATGGTATTGTGGTTGGCTTGAGAATACGAGATTTGACACTCGGGAGAGGTAACCCTGGATTTGGACTAAGGTTAAACACAACATGACGTTTTAATATTTCGAGAGATTATTATAACGTGTGCAATTCGTGAGAATGGGTTAAAACTCATGTACTCGTTTAGATGCTATATAGGAATATCGGTGTTGACATGATTGCATATTCACTCACTTTACACTCGGGAGTTTACGATACCTAGATTGTCAAATAGGTTGAATACCGTTAATGTAAACTAGACTAAATCAAACATGTATTAGTAAATGAAATTAATCCCTAGGTAATCCATTTTCATATAAGTAATTCCAAGTTTTTAGGTTTAATTAGTTTTCAATTAGCAAACACATTTCAAATCTTGAAACGTCTAGATAATATTAAGTTATGTCAATTGAAGTACTGAGCTAGTTCTAATGACAAATCCCAGTGGACGACACTCGATCTTCGGATCCACTTTATTAAAACTTGACCTCGTGCACTTGCAAGTAAAATTCAAAGCGTTAAAATATAGCGAACAAGTTTTTGGCGTTGTTGCTGGGGATTTAAGTTAGTGATTAAGTTGATATTACTACCAAGTAGCTCAATATTAATTTAGACACTCATTTTATTTTAATTTGTTTTTGTTTAAATCATTTTTATTTGTTGTGGTGACAAACAGTATATGCGACGTAGCAAGAGTTTGGAATTCATTGCTCTTGATCCGGTGATTGAACGTACATTGAGAAGGATAAGGAGATAAAGGAGAAACCGAACTCAAGAAATGGCTGACGGTGGTGATGATCATGTGCCACGATAGCCACCTATGCCTCAAGCGTTACCGGAACAACCACCAGAACTGAAAGTTCAACAACAGCGGGTCCTAAGAGATTACTATCAACCCATCATGTTTGATAATTATTCGGGGATCCGGAGGCAGCCAATCCAAGCAAACAACTTTGAGTTGAAACCCTCCCTAATCAACATGGTTCAACAGAACCGATATAGCGGGAACCTTTATGAAGATCCAAATATACATTTAGCTACATTCTTGGAGATTTGTGACACAGTGAAGATAAATGGAGTCACAGAGGATGTAATCCGGTTAAGATTATTCCCATTTTCCCCACGAGATAGAGCTAGGGGTTGGTTTCAGTCAGTCCAACTGAGGAGCATTTCAACTTGGTAGGAATTAGCTCAATGGTTCCTTACTAAGTTCTTTCTACCATCGAAGACATCACAATTGAGAGGCAAGATTGCACAATTTCGCCAACGGGATTATGAGCCACTCTTCGAGGCGTAGGAGTGGTTCAAAGACTTATTGAGGAAGTGCCCCCAACACGGGCACCAAGATTGGTTTCAAACCAAACTCTTCTATAACGGGTTGGATTGAAAGACAAGAACAATTGTGGATGCTGCATCGGGAGGTTCCTTGTTATCCAAAACTCCGAATAAAGCTCAAGCACTTTTGGAAGAGATGGAGACCAACAACTACCAATGGCCTAATGAGCGAAATATGGGACGAAAGGTAGCCACTATTCATGAGGTTGAACCTCTTGCTACCTTGTCAACCCACGTGTCAAAACTTACGGAGCAGCTAGTCGCTTTCTCTACTAGAGATGCCTCGTCCGATTGAGAAACGGAAAATGTAGCAAGTACTTTGCAACCAGGGGTTGATAGTGAGTTCGAGAAATGCCATTTTATAAATAACTGGGCCTACACCTTTAGGCCCGCCAACAACATCCCAACTCATTACCACCCCGGAATTTGGAATCATGAGAATTTCTCTTATGCAAACAATCAGAATACATTGTGACCTCCTCCCGCATACTCTTTACAATCTCAAGGATATCAGCCACTGCAACAAAGCTGTCCTATGCAACAACAAATGATGGAAAGAAATAAGTCACCATTAAAAGATTTGTTTGGCTCATACATGAAAGAAACACAGAACATTATGCGAAAAATGCATAATCGGCTCAATAAGCATGAGACGAGGCTAAACAATATTGAGACAACGTGCTCCAATAAAAATTCAATTGTGAAGTCGTTGGAAACTCATTGGTCAGCTCGCGAGTTCCATAAAAGGGCAAACCTCAAGGAAGTTTCCAAGTGATACGGAGACTAACCCAAGGGATTGCAAGGCCATTACCTTGAGGAGCGGAAAGGAAGTAGAAACATCAATGTTAAAGGAGGATGAGCCAAAGTAGAAGTTTGATGTTGAGAAAGAAACCATTCCACTTGAGGAGAAGAAGGAAGCCCCACGGGTGAATCCGAGTTCAATCTCATTTCTAGACAACCCACCGATAATCACTCCACCTTTGCCATATACGGAACGGTTTCAAAAGAAGAAATTGGATTTTCAATTTGCTAAATTTCTTAACATTTTCAAGAAAATCCATATCAACATACCGTTTGCCAATGCATTGGAACAAATGCCCAATTACGAAAAGTTCTTGAAGGATATCATGACAAAGAAAAAGAAATTGGAGGCATATGATACCGTCAAGTTAACGGATGAATGTAGTACGATCATTCAAATGAAGTTGCCTCAAAAGTTAAAAGATCCCGAAAGTTTCACTATACTATGCACTATAGGGAAATCTCACTTTGAGAAGGCATTTTGTGATCTAGGAATAAGTATTAATTTAATACCGTCATCCGTTTATCGAAAGTTGGGGCTTGGAGATGCAAAGCCGACTACGATTTCTTTGCAAATGGCGGATCGTTCATTGACCTATCCTAAAGGCATAATTAAAGACGTGCTAGTAAAGGTGGACAAATTCATAATTTCGGTGGATTTTGTCGTGTAGGAGATGGAGGAGGACCGAGAGATTCCCATTATACTTGGGAGGCCTTTTCTAGCCACCAGAAAGGCATTGATTAACGTTCATAACGGGAACTTGACGTTGAGGGTAAATGATGATAAAGTGAAGTTTAATATTTTCAATACAATGAAGTTTTTGGATGAGTGCTCAACATGCAATCAAGTGGAAGTGGTGGACTCGAGCATTAGAGAATTCTTTCATGAAAACTTGAATCGGGATCCATTAGAGCATATTCTCACAAATTCCTTATCTATGGGGGATTTTAGTGAAAAAGGCTCAACCACAAATGAAGGCGTTATGGACTACATCCTATCTTTGGAAGCCGTACCTAAGACGTAGTGTATTCGGTTCAAGTGGAGACCTTTGACAATAAAGTTAGTTCACCCGATCCCTCAAATTCACCTCTTTGTGGATTGATTCTCAAACAATTGCCGGATTATCTTCGGTATACATTCTTGGGAGAAAACTCCATCGATCCGGTCATCATCTCATCGTCTTTGACTTAAGAAGAAGAGAACAAACTGCTTAGTATCCTGAAATGACACAAATTCGCATTCGTATAGTCTATTTCCGACATCAAGGGAATAAGCCCAACTATTTGCATGCATAAAATCTTGATGGAGGACTCATTTAATCCCTCCATTGAGCATCAAAGAAGGTTAAATCCTGCGATGAAAGAGGTGGTCTGAGATGAGGTGTTGAAGTTGTTGAATGCCGGAATCATATATGCTATATCGGACAGTGAATGGGTAAGTCTAGTGCAAGTGGTTCCTAAGAAAGGAGGTATGACTGTGGTGAGAGAAAGTTGAACAAGGCCACACCGAATGATCATTTTCCTCTCCCGTTCATTGATCAAATAATGGATCATCTCTCCAATTATGACTACTATTGTTTTCTTGACGGCTATTCAGGCTACAATCAAATAGCCATTGCATTGGAAGACCAAAAAAAATACTACGTTCACATGCCCGTACGACACATTTGCTTACCGTCATATGCCGTTTGGTCTTTGCAACGCTCTGAAAACGTTCTAACAGTGTATGATGGCAATTTTTTTGGACATGGCAGAGGATATAATGGAAGTATTCATAGATGATTTCTCAGTTTTTAGTTCATCCTTTAACCATTGCCTCTACAACTTATCACTGGTTCTCAACCGATGTGAAGAGAAATAGTTAGTTCTCAATTGGGAGAAGGGTCATTTCATGGTCAATGAGGGAATCGTCTTAGGCCATCGGGTCTCTTCCAAGGGGCTTGAGGTGAATCGGGTGAAGATTGAGACAATTGAGAAACTTCCACCACTGATCAATGTGAAGGGAGTAAGAAGTTTCTTAGGCCATGCCGGCTTCTACCGGCGTTTCATTAAAGATTTGTCTAAAATGGTGAAGCCGTTATGCTAATTGCTTGGAAAGGAAGACCCTTTCATTTTTTATGATGCTTGTGTAGGAGCGTTCAATGCTATGAAGGAGAAATTGATCTCAGCTCCAATTATAGTCGCTCCGGATTGGAATAAGCCTTTTGAAATCATGTGTGATGCGAGTGACTATGCGGTTGGAGCTATTTTAGGCCAACACAATGAGAAGATTTTTCTATCCATATACTATGCAGGCAAAATGCTCAATGATACTGAAGAGAATTACACCACCATGGAGAAGAAGATGTTGGCAGTGGTCTTTGTATGTGATAAGTTCCGTTATTGTGTTATAGGGTCCCGGGTAATCATATATACGGACCATGCCGCCATTTGGTACTTATTTGCAAAGAAGGACGCCAAGCTGTGTCTAATCCGATGGATTCTCTTGCTTCAGGAATTTGATGCTAAAATTAGAGACAAAAAAAAGAGTGAGAAAGTGGTAGTCGATCATCTATCCTAGCTTGTGTTAGAAGATGTTGAGGATGATTCATGTATCAGAAACGTTTTCCCGAACAAACAATTGTTCAATGTTAAAGTTAAACTTATGTGGTTTGCGGATATAATCAACTATTTCTCATACAACATGTTGCTGCCGGACCTATCAAGTGCCCAAAGGAAGAAATTCTTATTTGATGTGAAGCATTATATGTGGGATGACCTGATGTTGTTCAAGAAATGCGCCGACCAAGTCATCTAGCGTTGTGTTCTAGAAGAGGAAATAGAAAGCATTCTATATCATTGCCACTTGTCACCGTGTGGGGGACATTTTGGAGCAACACGGATGACTGCTAAAGTACTTAAATCAGGTTTTCACTGGCCGACGCTTTTTTGTGATTCACTTATGTTTGTAAAAACCTGTGATCGATGCCAGAGGGTTGGAAACATCTCGAGACGGCATGAGTTGCCCTTAACGTCCATTCTCGAGTTGGAGCTCTTTGACGTTTGAGGAATTGATTTCATGGGACCGTTTTTGTCGTCCTTTGGTCAGGAGTATATCTTGCTGGTGGTGGATTATGTGTCAAAATGGATTGAGGTTGTGACCACTCCAACCAATAATGCCAAGGTGGTTCTGAAATTCCTTCAGAAGAACATAATGACACGATTTGGGACTCATAGAGCCATCATTAGTGATGAAGGAACCCACTTCTATAATAAAATGTTCAATACTCTACTGATAAAGTATGGAGTTCGGCACAAGGTGGCACTTCCCTACAATCCCCAGACAAACGGCCAAGTCGTAAGGATTGAGCGGTGAAATTAGACAATGCACTATGGGAATACCGCACGACTTTTAAAACATTGATTAGAATGTCACAGTATCGGTTGGTGTTTGGAAAAGCGTGCCATTTGCTGGTAGAATTGGAGCACCGTGCCTATTGGGCGATAAAGAAACTAAATTTTGCTCTCAATGCTTTGGGGAAACAATGTCCCCTTCAACTCAATGTGATGGAGGAATTCTAAAACGAGGCATATGAGAACGCCAAGTTGTACAAAGACAAAACCAAGAGATGGCACGACAAGCACATCGTTAGGAGGGAGTTCAGCCCGGGACAACAAGTCTTACTTTTCAATTCTCGACTGAGACTCTTTCCTGGAAAATTGAAGTTTAGATGGTCCGGACCATTCTGGATCAATCAAGTATTTCTATTCGACACAGTTGAATTGAAAGGTGACGACAGACGGATTTTTTGAGCCAACGGGGAGAGAACCAAACACTATTTTGGGAATGAAGAATGAGTTGTGGAGAGTATCTCCCTCGTTGACGACTGATGTGGATCATTGCTAAGTCCAGCTAGGGACGTTAAATCAAGTGCCTTTTTTGATATACAACCCATATGATTGCTTTTCGCCAATTTTTGCTAAAGTAATACTTCTTAGAGGTTGAAGTGGTCATGATGCAAGTTTGTGAGTAAATGGAGGAGCTCGGATGTTTAGGGATGTTATATGATTTTGAACTTGAAGAAAAAACGAAACGAAAATAAAGCGGTGGCCGACCGTTTGAAAAAAATGCAGAAAAACCAGAAGAAGGCCTGCAGGCCTTCCATCGCTGCAACGAAGAAAACCATCGTTGCAACGACGACAAGTCAGAAAACCACACTACTCTTTCATCGTTGCAGCGATAAAAACCATCGCTGCAGTGATGGTGCCCCTATTTCGATAAATAGTCGCTCCGTTTCTTGTTTCCAAATTTATCAAACCCTAACTCCCGAAACCTCTTCCAATTTTTCTCCCAAACCAATTCAAACCTCAAAATCCATCATCTCATACTAAAAAACAAAGATCCCTACCACAAATCAACCACAAAATCGCATTCAAAACTAGTGGCCGCAATTACGCATCGCCACTTTCACTGCAAGCATACGGGTCAAGTTTTAGTATAATGGACCTTTTGGTCGGATATCGTATCCACAAGGATTGGTTGAGATTACTATCAACTACCGTGATTATCATAATCTAATTTTATCTAGGTGCTTAGAAATTATGTTTAATTTATACTGATACTAAGCTAAAATACTAATTAAATTAACTATACTATAAATACTATATTAAGATCGTTTAGGGGAGTAGATTGCCTAGAGATTAATTTTATTTACTTAAACGTGTTTGATATCGTCTGACTTACGTTAACGGTATTCGACCTCTTCGACAATCTCTGTTCGTAAACTCTCTCGCCACCTCTCCCGAGTGTAAGACGGGGGAATAAGCGACTTCGTGTCAACGAAAAAGTCCCTCTCAACGTCTTAACGACCCTAGGTCATGTGAGTCTCACCCCTATGTCATGGATTGCACACTCTCTAACTCCTTCCCGGGTTATTGGATCGTCGCATTGTGTTTACCCTAGTCCGAATCCGGGGTTACCTCTCCCGAGAGTCAAATCTCGTATTCTCAATATATCTAAATTAGCATATAATCATAGAAAACACGGCAAACACAATCGAATAACTAAGAACAACTATTAATGAAACATCGATTTCAAAATCACATGTTCATAAATATTATTAATCCCTAAACAATATTTGTTTAGCTAACGGCCATAACTGTATATACAATGATAAATGAGCTAAACATGCTTAAACCATAATCTCAAGTTAAGAAATAAAGGAAGAAATGAGGGAAACTAGCCGTAGTACGAAGATTCGGCGTTAAAATCGTTCCATGATCGCTTCTCTTTTTTTGCCTTCTAATCTTCTCCTTCGGATTTGGTGGAGCATTCCCCCAAAACACTCTCAAAATCATAGGAACCCTAAGGGGTCTCCTATGGCCGGACTTTTTAAAAAGGAGAGAGGAAGAGGGTTTAAATAGGGAGCAAAATATCCAAAAAAAATATCTAATCTGTGTAGAGGTGATCGCCTAGGCGGTGGGTATGTCGGTTCAGTGATCGCTGCAACGGTGAAGACAGCGGTGGATTTGATGACCATCCTGTAGTTTCACTGCCTAGGCGGTGAGTGTCTAGCAAGAATTGGCCTTCTCTGCATTTTCACTGCCGCGGCGGAGGTCTGACGCTACGACGGTGGGCTTCTTTTCAGAATCTTGCCTCCGTGCTTGTTTTTCCACCGTTCTTGGTTCGATTTGATCGTTTACCCTCCATTTTCATACCTTTTCACTTCAAATACCTGATTTAATATAAAAAGAATATAAACGAATTAAAACGCAATAAAACATACTAAATATACTTGAAAACTAACAAGTTTGGTTTGAAAATAGATAGGTAATTTACACCTATCAATTGTCCCCAAACTCAAAATTTTGCTAGTCCTTGAGCAAAACACTCATACAATAAAAGAATAAATATAACAACTAAAAACTAAAAATGAAAAACACTAAAAACAAATATGTGCAAGTTTTGAGTATTATCTAGTGGCCAAACGAATTATCCCTCAACGGCCCCCAATCCTATCGAGTTCAAGCATAAAACACACCATGTGGTGTTCTAGAATTTTAACATTTCAATGATAGAAAGTGCCATTCTAGATCCTACTAAAGTGTGTGTGTATTTAAAACTCAACTATAGAATTATCTGTTGATTTGATGGGATTATCCCTCAATATAGTTCATGACTAAAACCTTTATGGTATAGGGAATCCATAAGCCTAACCCGGGTTCTATTCTCCAGTAATGTAGGCTCGGAGGTTCACAAAGATCATTAGGGCTTGGTTCGGTTTTTAAAAAATGGCCAAGGGTATATTGGAAATAGAAAATAGGTTAACGTCATTAACTTGACGATACTCGAGGCACATGCTTGGCACTCTCACACTCGAAACCCCACAGATAAGATTTAACAAACCTAAACAATACAATTAAGACCAGCGTACTCACTTGTCAAAAGAAACGGAAATAAAACTATATTCAAATAGACTTTTTTTATTTTATTTTTATTTTTTAAACAACACACCCCCAAACTTATTTGATTTGTACAATTTGAGGGGTGTGTGAAATATGAACGAAAAATGACAAGTGAGTACTCGAATACCGAACCAATTAAAAGTTCACCCTAATCCCAACTGTTCACTTCAAGTAGCATAATGAATGCTAACTTGATTCGCTCAAATTGTGCCTTTGGTTTAGTGATAAAGGACTGGAAGGAATTCAATTGGCTATGGTATTGGTTAATTGTTCAGAATTGAAATGACTTTTAGGTTTCGACAGGGTAACGAAGGGTAATGATATATCATGGTAGGCTTAAAAAGGCTCAAGCGACAAAAACGAATGCCTAAATCATATCTCCTAAACCATCTCGCCTAGAATTTCGCCTCGAAATTCCCCCAAATTCATGTTCTAAAATCCATATTGTGATGAACTGGGCTAAAGGATAATTGTTCTCAAATCAATTGGATAATTCTACATTGAGTTTACGTGCTCGTGCATTTAGGATCTGTAATAACCTTTACTAAAACGAAACGTCAAATACACAGTAACACACATGAATGAGCTTTATGCTCGACCTCAAAACAACCAGGGGACAGACTCATCATTGGGTAATTACCCAGATGAAGTCAAAACTCAGCACATGCACAAAAACTATCCTAAACAGATATGCACACGTAAAACAAAACATAAACTACAACTAAACTTATAATACTATACTAACACATCACACTCGACTTAAACATGCAATGATCACAACAACCCTATCAGCGATCCCAATGACAATTTATAGCATGATAATGAAGACAGGGGTTTAGAACACATACCTGGGAGGCGAGAGAATCTCTCCTCCGAATTAAGTCAGCAGTGACGGATTTAACTTATTCTTGCCTTGGGTTGCCTCCCAAGAAGTGCTTGATTTATTGTCCTCGGCCCGACACATGCCCTTAAGACTGGCGAGATGTTGCAATGAAACAAACGCAAGAGTACCTATCGATCTAACATCTTCAAGCACTCTACAGGAAAACAGAACAAAACTACAAAGAAAATTATAAATACTAAAAAAAAATGCCTAAATTAAAATCAAGTTATTTACTCACAATATCAACAATAATCTAAAACACAATCCTCGGCAACGGCGCCAAAAACTTTGTGGCCGCAATTACGCGTCGCCACTTTCACCACAACTATACGGGTCAAGTTTTAGTATAATGGACCTTTCAGTTGGGTATCGTATCCATAGGGATTGGTTGAGACTACTATCGATTACCACGATTATCATAACCTAATTTTATCTAAGAGCTTAAAAATTGTGTTCAATTTATACTAATACTAAACTAAAATACTAATTAAATTAACTATACTATAAATTATATTGAGATTGTTTAGGGGAGTAAATTGCATAGGGATTAATTTCTTTTACTTAAACGTGTTTGATATCGTCTAACTTACGTTAACGGTATTCGACCTCTTCGATAATCTCTGTTCGTAAACTCCCTCGCCACTTCTTTTGAGTGTAAGACGGGGGAATATATGACTTCGTGTCAATGATAAGTCCCTTTCAACGTCTTAACGACCCTAGGTCATGTGAGTCTCACTCCAACGTCATGGATTGAATACTCTCCAACTCCCTCCCGGGTTATTGGATCGTTGCGTTGTGTTTACCCTAGTCCAAATCCGGAGTTACCTTTCCCGAGTGTCAAACCTCATATTCTCAATATATCTAAACTATCATAATCATAGCAAACACGACAAACACAATCGAATTACGAAGAACAACTATTAACGAAACATCGATTTCAAAATCACATATTTGTAAATATTATTATTCCCTAAACAATATCCGTTTAGCTAATGACCATAACTGTATATACAATGATAAATGAGCTAAACATGCTCAAACCATAATCCAAAGTTAAGAAATAAAGGAAGAAATTAGGGAAACTAGTCGTAGACCGAAGATTCAGCGTTAAAACCATTCCAAGATTGCTTCTCCTTCTTCGCCTTGTAATCTTCTCCTTCGGATTTGGTGGAGCATTCCCCAAAACACTCTCAAAATCATAAGAACCCTAAGGGGTCTCCTATGGTCGGACTTTTTGAATAGGAGAGAGGAGGAGGGTTTAAATAGAGAGCAAAATATTCAAAAACACATCTAATCTGCGCAGATGTAACCGCCTAGGCGGTGGGTATGTTGGTTTAGTGATCGCCGCAGCGGTGAAGACAATGGTGGATTTGGTGACCATTCTGCAGTTTCACCGCCTAGGCGGTGAGTGTCCAACGAGAATTGTCCCTCTCTGTATTTTCACCTCCATGGCGGAGGTCTGACGTCGCGACAGTGGGCTTCTTTTAAGAATCTTGCCTCCATGCTTGTTTTTCCACTGTTCTTCGACCATGCTTGGTTCGATCTAATCGCTTATGCTCCATTTTTATACATTTTCACCTCAAACACCTGATTTAATACAAAAAGAATATAAACGAATTAAAATAAAATAAAACATACTAAACATACTCGAAAATTAACAAGTTCGGTTTGGAAATAGATAGGTAATTTACACCTATCAAAAACCCTAAATTCGTTGGTTCTAGGGTTGGAGTTCAAAGTGGAGAGATCTTCAATTTCCAACCATTGGGCACTCAAATACTCGTCAAGTAAGTTGTTTTGAAAATGAAAGTGACAATCATGTGATTTTAGTGAGAGAGGCTCCAAGATTCCATTTTTTGTTTCTTGCTCGTTTCTTATTTTTCTTATTTATTTTTGTTTTAGCCACGGAGGCTTCTAGTGTCACACCCCACTCTAAACCCCCACCGCCCGAGGCCGAGCGTGATGTCGGTATGACATTACCTGCCCAATCAACTCAATAAATACATACATACGCTACTATAAATTTTTTTCCAAAAATATATATCTACCCATTTCAAATTTGGGAATATACCTGTCCCAACTGTCCACAACAAAATCATAAAAACCTGAACCTCCATGGTTCACATCCGACCGGCCAACTTCTAAAAAGACACCACCTCCGGACTCTACCTAGTGCCACTAGTGGACTCGCTCCTAGTTGCGGCACCTGAAACCAAATATTTTATCGGTGTACTGTCTTTATAAAATAGAAACATTTTTACAGATCAAGCATAAGTATTAAACAAATATAATATAATATAACCACGTACCATACAAAAATTCAGTTTCCCTGTCACCAATGAAATACATTAATATATTTAAAATACCCAATCCAAATATTTTAAATCAACCAACCCAAACATCTCGTTATATAATAAAATACCGCACACCACTCTCCTACTAGTCATAAGATTGTTTTTACCTCATGATCGGGAGTTACGACGGTATCGTAACCTGTGCAACTGTGCCATCTAACGTGACTATCAATGCCAGGGCCATTTATTATCCCCAATGGTAAGGATACCACCCGCAGGATTTGCACTTCTGACGGGTCAATCAACCACCTGCAGGACTGATCCTCCTAACATGCCATAATAATTAACCATCTGCAGGACTAATCCTTCTGACACGTCATAATATCAACAACCACCTACAGGACTAATCCTCCTGATAGGTTATAATAATCAACCACCTGCAGGACTAATCCTCTTGACAGGTCATAATATCATTAACCACCTACAGGACATGCTCTCCTGACAGGTCATAATAATCAACCACCTGTAGGACCGACACTCCTAATAAGTCAATAACAATAATCAACCACCTGCAGAACGTTCTCTCCTAACAGGTCAAAACCATCCCGCAGGACATATCCTCCTAATGAGATCAAAACTATGACATAATTAGACATAAATCACCTTCTACATTTAAAATCTACTTGATCCACATAAGTCATAAAATCGTCCAATTTTAATAAACACTGTTTTTTCCACAATTTATACGAAAACAAAACTTGTAAATTTACATAGAAGACAGTACACTCACCTCGTTTTTCGCACTGCAAAAATACCGGCGTCAGAAACTACTGAGATGCTGGCGCCTGCGAACCTAATAGAGATAGGGCCTAAATTAATATTTTATTTAAAATAATCCTAATATGCAATGCATGGCCCTAAATGGCATAATTTTCCATTTCCTGAATTTAATTATGCAAAATTATTATTTTTCTCATTTTCCCATGTTAATATTTATGGTACAACATTTTTTTTAAACATTAACGGTTACGATAATTATTATCATGATTGCGAAAACTTTAATACTAATAATTTAATTTAATGAAAATAATAACCGATTAAAAGTTTACTTGTTCTGAATCGCCCGCCGGCCGAGAAGTTGATTTTTGAAATTTTGGTTTGTTTTTTTTTCTCTTTTTTTTTTTTTTTTTTTTTTTTTTTTTTTCTCTTTTCTTTTCCCCTATTTCCTACTTCTGTTTTGCGTTCAGCCCGCCGACGCAACTGACGACACCCCCCTCATGCCAACCTTCCCTATCGGTGCTCACTACCAATAGAACACACACACACACAACGGAGAACAACCGTCAAACAGACAACCACACACACACAACTGAATGGTCACACACACACACACACACAGCCGACGAACTGCACAGACCCTATCGGAGGAACACACACACGCACTGACGGTGAATAGCAACACACACATGCACGTCGATCACTGTTGATGACTGCTACACCACCGTCGACTGAACGACGGCCACCTACACACACCCACAATTACCAAATACACCCACCCACACACAAGACCCATACATTCATGACGAAACACACACACCCACACAACAGCGACACACACACGCAGTCACATCGTCGGACAGACGGCGATGACACACATACACGCATGATCACCGAATAAACGACCACACCGCTAACTGAATGAACACCGACCACGCACCCTTACCGAACGACGACGACGAGCAAGCACCACCGAAGAACAACCGCCGAACGATTACCATACCGACCGACCGAATGGACACTCGCCGACCCACTCTCTCGTTTTCTGGTTTTTTTCTTCTTTTTAGGTGTGGTCCTGAAAATGTGTGTATGAATTGTGTATATATATACATAGAGAGAAGAGTGGACCATGAGGTAACTGCTTATTCATTTGTTATTATTATTTTATTTTTTTAAAATACACAAATCCCACCTTATTTATCTTTAAGTTATTATTTGAGCCCAAATCAAAATTAATATTCTTAAAATTATCAATTTACCCCTAAAATTTTAAATTAAATATTATTTAACACAATTTACCCTATTATTTTCCAAATATTCTAAAATGCGGCTAATGATTATGCAAGCACGAAAATTAGGGTCTTACTACCATTTCCTCCTAAAAGAAATTTTATCCTAAAATTTTAATTATCTTGTCCAAATAAATGTGGATATTTATCTCTCATTTCATCTTCTTGCTTCCACGTCGCTTTCTCCACGGAATGACTACACCATAACACCTTCACCAATGGAATCATTTTCGTCTGTAACACCTGATCTTTATGGTTTAGAATCTGGACTGACTCCTCAATGTATGTCAAATCCTCTTCCAATTCGATTGGTTGAGAAGTCAACGTTGTGTAATCTGGATAATTTTAGCGGTAAGGCAAGTCAATAAGCTGTCGTGCCAACCCGTTCTAAGATTTTGTATGGCCCAAGATTTTGTATGGCCCACAGGGATATACGTAAAAACACATGATCACCTATTTCAAATTTTAATTCCCGCCAAATGCTTGTTAACATAACTTTTTTACCAACTCTGAGCAATCTTCAGTCTTTCCTGAATCACTTTTACCTCGTCTGCTGTCATTTGAGCTATATCCGGCATCAGTAATTTCCTTCCTCCCACTTCAATCCAACAAACTGGGGTTCTGCATCTCTTGCCATACAACGCTTCATACGGTGCCATCTCGATTGCCGAATGGTAGCTGTTATTATAGGCAAATTCCATCAACGTCAAATGATCATTTCAGGTACCAGAAAATTCTAAAACACAACCCCTCAACATATCTTTTAACATCTGAATCGTACGTTCTGATTGACCGTCAGTCTGAGGATAAAGCGGTACTGAATTTCAGATTGGTTCCTAAAGCAACTTGGAGACTCGGCCAGAACTTCGAAGTAAATCTCGGATCTCTGTCTGGCACTATGAAAACCGATGCACCATATAGTCTAACAATCTTGTCAATATACAATTGGGCATACTTATCCAGAGAGTACGTCGTCTTTACGGCTAGAAAATGAGCAGATTTAATAAGTCTGCTAATAATTACCCAGATGAAATTATGTCTCATTTGAGTACGGGATAATCCCAAAACAAAATCTATTGTGATATGCTCTCATTTCCGCTCTGGAATAGGTAGAAGCTGCAATAATCTACCTGGAAGTTGGTGCTCAATCTTGACTTGTTAACAAACGAGACACCTGGCAACAAATTCAGCAATTTCCCGTTTCATTCCATTTCACCAATAGTGTTCCCGCAGATCCCGATACATTTTGGTACTACCTGGGTGCATTACGTATGCTGAACTATGCGCTTCCTCCAAGATACCCTTCTTTAGATTGGCATCATCAGGCACATACAGTCTATCTCCAACCATCAAGGCCTCATCATTATCCCTGACACGATAGTAGACTCTGTGGCCATTTTTTACTTTATCTCGCATCTTCTCCAATTGGGCATCTAACTTTTACGCTTCTATAATACGGTCGATCAATGTCGGTCTCAAAGTCAAAGTCGTAAGTAACGCTGCCATCTGACCAACCGCCAACTGAGCTCATAAAGATCTCAACTCGGTGTTAGATTAGTATGAACAACTTGAATGTGTGTAATCGAACCCACCAATTTTCGACTCAGCGCATCCACTATAACATTGGCCTTTTCAGGATGGTAATGGATAGTATAATCATAGTCCTTGATCAATTCTATCCAGCGTCTTTGCCTCAGATATAGTTCCTTTTGGGTAAACAAATATTTCAAACTCTCGTGGTTGGTATATATCTTACACGTCTCACCATACAGGTAATGTCTCCAAATCTTCAAGGGAAATACAATCGCCGCCAACTCCAAATCATACGTCAGGTAATTACGCTCATGATTCTTTAATTGTCAAGAGGCATATGCAATTACATGCCCATGTTGCATCAGTACACACCCTAACCCTTGGTGTGAAGTATCACTGTAGATTACAAAGCCACCGCCTTCAGTCGGAAGGGAAAGTATTGGCGCTGATATCAGTCTATTTTTCAGCTCCTGAAAATTCTGCTCACATTTGTCAGTCCACTCTAATTTGGATTTCTTGCGGGTCAATCGGGTCAACAGGACAGCTATAACAGAAAATCCCTGTACAAACCGACGATAATAACCCGCCAATCCCAAGAACTTCGAACTTCGATCATACTTTTCGGCCTTTCCTATTGAACAACGGCTTTGACTTTCTTTGGATCCACCTGAATACCATCTCCCGAGATAACATGCCCTAAGAATACAACTCTATCCAACCAAAACTCACATTTTACGAATTTTGCAAACAACTACTTCTCTCGCAAAGTCTGCAACACAATCTTGAGATGCTCTGCATGCTCTTCTTTATTTTGGAAATAGATCAATATATTATCAATGAACATGATAATAAACTGATCTAGATAGGGTTGGAAGATCCAATTCATCAAATCCATAAAGCAGCAGGAGCATTCGTTAACCCGATTAGCATAACTAAAAATTCATAATGCCCATACCTCGTATGAAACGCCGTCTTTGCCACATCACTATCTCTGACTTTCAACTGGTGATATCCTAATCGAAGTTCTATTTTGGAAAACACCCTGGCCTTCTGCAATTGGTCGAACAAATCATCAATCCTAGGCAACGGGTATTTATTACGAACCGTCACCTTATTCAACTGTCTATAATCAATACATATCCTCAGCGTGCCATCCTTCTTCTTTATGAATAACACTAGGGCTCTCCATAAAGAAACACTAGGTCTGATAAACCCGCGGTCTAATAGATCGTGCAACTGAATTTCCAATTCTTTCAGCTCGGTAGGCACCACACGATAGGATGGACTTGATATAGGAACAGTTCCTGGAAGTAACTCGATAGTGATTTCTATTTCCCTATCCACTGGTAATCCTGGTAATTCTTCTAAAAATACATCGCGAAAATCCCTACCTACTGGAATATCCGCCACCTGAACTTCACTCCGATTGGTATCAATCACATGCGCGAGGTATCCCTGACATCCCTTATTTAATAACTTCCTAGCCTCCAGGACTGAAATCAAACTGACAGGGGTAATATTACGTTTCCCAAAAAATACAAACTATGGCTCGCCTACAACCCGAAAGATAACTTCATTTTTAAAACAACAATCCACCGTAGCATAGTTGTTGGATAGAAAATCCATACCCAGTATCACATCTAAATCATGAATACCCAAGGGTAATAGATCCACCGATAATTCTCAATTAACTATCCGAAGTAGACTATCTTTATACACACTATCTATCAATCATGGACTCACGGTTCTCGACTGCTTCCCGCATATCATTCTCTATTAATTTTGATGTGTTTACTAATTCCGCATAACTTTTGATCTGTCTACCCGTCAACCTGGAATGTATTCCTAAATCAAATCCTTCTAGAATTTTCTACATTTTGTCTCTTCCGTTTTCACCAAATTAGGAGCAAATCGGGACATGGCATCGAATTTAATTTCATATTGCCGAACGGTCATCTTCTCCTGTTTCAATAATATGAACTCCCCCTTCCAATAAAATTACAAAGGTTCCTTAGTATTGCCTAGAAGACAGTTTTATACACACCCTTGGATGTTATACACTAGGATAGAATCCATGTATATCAAAGAGTGGCGCGATGTGTTGTATAGTCCCATAATATAAGTAAGGTGTTGTCTAATAACCCAACTTACGTGTGCTCTGTCACACTATTAGTTTAACAACTAAAACATTAAGTGCTACCGATAGTGAATCCCAATGTCAAATAATACGAATATGATTACTTATCAGTTATAATTTAATATTTAAAACCACTAGCACCCCCACAATCGTAATCCATCCATCACCACTACCAACAACACCACGCAAACCACCAACTAGCAGTATCACCATTTCATCGCACCACTAATTGCCAACTTTATAGTTATTCTTGTTAACGAAAAACGAGACTAGGAAAAGAATGCGACAGCTTCAACCATTGGTCAGGCTTTCCGATTATCTATTACTAATTTACTATATATTAAGAGAGGACCAACAAGATAAATAACAATGCATGATGCCAATGTACTATCTAATGCAGTGCAATAACTATCACTCACGTACCGAACCCACCTACCGACACCGTATCTCCTGGTCCACCACTGGCTAGACAAACTGGCACGTCTACAGAACCTATAACCTAGGCTCTGATACCACAAATGTCATACCCCACCCCGGGCCCCCACCACCCGAGGCCGGGCGTGACGTCGGCATGACACTACCTACCCAATCAACTAAATATATACATACACGCACTATTGTAATTTTTTTTCCAAAAATACATATCTACCCATTTCAAATTTGGGAATATACCTGTCCCAACTGTCTACAACAAAATCATAAAAATTTGAACCTCTACGGTTTACGTCCGACCGGCTCACTTCCAAAATGACACCACCTTCGGAGTCTACCTAGCGCCAGTAGTGGGCCCGCTCCTAATTGCGGCACCTGAAACCAAATATTTTATCGGTGTATTATCTTCATAATATAGAAGCATTTTTATGGATCAAGCATAAGTATTAAACAAATATAATATAATATAATCACGTACTACACGGAAATCCAATTTCCCTGTCACCAATGAAATACACGAATATATTTAAAATACCCAATCCAAACATTTTAAATCAACCAACCCAAACATCTCGTTATATAATAAAATACCACACACCACTCTCCTACTAACCATAGGATTATTTTTACCTCACGATTGGGAGGTACGACGGTACCGTAACCTGTGAAACTGTGTTATCTAACGTGACTATCAATGCCAGGGCCATTTATTATCCCGAATGGAAGGGGCACCACCTGCAGAATTTGCACTCCAGATGGGTCAATCAACCACCTGCAGGACTAATCCTCCTGACAGGTTATAATAATCAACCACCTGTAGGACTAATCCTCCTAACAGGTCATAATATCAACAACCACTTGCAGGACTAATCCTCCTGATAGGTCATAATAATCAACCACCTGCATGACTAATCCTCTTGAAAGGTCATAATATCATCAACCACCTGCAAGACATGCCCTCCTGACAGGTTATAATAATCAACCACCTGTAGGACCGACACTCCTGAAAGGTCAATAAAAATAATTAATCACCTGCAGGACGTGCCTCCTAACAGGTCAAAACTATCTCACAGGACATACCCTCCTAACGGGATCAAAACTATGTCATAGTCAGACAAAAATCACTTTCTACATTTAAAATCTACTTAATCCACATAAGTCATAAAATTGTCCAATTTTAATAAACATTTTTTTTCCACAATTTATACGAAAATAAAACATGTAAATTTACATAGAAGACAGTACACTCACCTCATTTTTTGCACTGCAAAAATATTGATGTCAGAAACTACCGGGACGCTGGCGCCTGCGAACCTAATAGTGATAGGGCCTAAATTAATATTTTATTTAAAATAACCCTAATATGCAATGCACGGCCCTAAATGGCATAATTTCCCATTTGCTAAATTTAATTATGCAAAATTATTATTTTCCTCATTTTCCCATGTCAATATTTACGGTACAACATTTTTTTAAAAAAAATTAACGGTTATAATAATTATTATCACGATTGCAAAAATTTTAATGCTAATAATTTAATTTAACGAAAATAATAACCAATTGAAATTTTACCTGTTCTGAATCGCCCGCCGACCGAGAAATTGATTTTTGAAATTTTGGGGGTTTTTTTTTTTTTTTTTCTCTCTATTTTTTTTTTCTCTTTTCTTTTCCCCTATTTCTTGCTTCTGTTTTGCGTTCAGCCCGCCGACGCCACCGACAACACCCCCCTCTCATGCCAACCTTCCCCGTCGGCGCTCACTGCCAATAGAACACACACATACACCGGAGAACAACCGCTGAATAGATAACCACACACACACAGCCGACGCACTGCATAGACCCTGCCGGTGCAACATACACAAGCACTGCCAGTGAACAACAACACACACGCGCACGTCGATCATCGTCGACGACTCCTATACTACCGTCGACTAAACGATGGCAACCTACACATACCCAAAATTATCGAATACACATACCCACACACAACACACACACATACACGAAGAAACACACATACCCACATAGCAGCGACACACACACGCAGTCACACCGTCGGACAGATGGTGACGACACACACACACGCACGATCACCGGATGAACGACCCCACTACCAAACGAATGAACACCGACCACGCACCCTTACCAAAAGATAGCAATGAGCAAGCACCACCGGAGAACAACCGCCGAACGATCACCACACCGACCGACCTGATGGATACCCGCCGACCCACTCTCTCATTTTCTGGTTTTTTTTTCTTCTTTTTAAGTGTGGTCCTAAAAATGTGTGTCTATGGATTGTATATATATATATATACATAGAGAGAAGAGTGGACCATGAGGTCACTGCTTATTCATTTGTTATTATTATTTTATTTTTTTTAAAATACATAAATCCCCCTTATTTATCTTTAAGTTATTATTTGAGCCCAAATCAAAATTAATATTCTTAAAATTATCAATTTACCCCTAAAATTTTAAATTAAATATTATTTAACACAATCTACCCCATTATTTTTCAAATGTTCTAAAATACAACTAATGATGATGCACGCGCGAAAATTAGGGTCTTACATCTAGTGCTGGGGATCCTTCCTAGCACCATGTTCTTTATTCTAAATCCAATCTTCAATTCAAAAAATATCTCAAAAGATCTTTCTCAATCAGATGTTCCAATTTCGTTTGCGTAAAAACCATTTGCGAGCATTCTTAAAAACAAATCCTCTGTTTTTTCAAGAAAAACAGTGCAATTTTACAAGGGTGAGCCTGTTATTTTCTTTACAAAAGAAGAAGTTGCAAAATTATCGATTTCGTTCAAATATGCTCCGGTTTGTAAATTTACAAATGGGAGGCCTTCTTTTGAAGCCATCAAGAAGATGGTTTTTGCTCTCAATCTCTTAGCGGGTTTTGAAATTGGATTTCTTGATCAACGTAACCTTCTTATTCAATTTCATTTTGAAGAGGATTTTCAATTCTTATGGATCAATGATCAATGGCTCATTTATCAATATCCAATCAAGATGTTCAAATGGACTCCTGATTTTCAAGCATATGTCAAATCTCCTTTGGTGCCAGTATGGGTAGTTTTTATTTTCTTCCAATTTATTTTCATAATAAAGAGGCCTTTTTCTCTATTATTTTGGCTAGTGGAGCTCTGTTAAAGATTGATGCTGCTACAGTAAATTTGTCCAAACCAAAGATGGCTCGTGTTTGTGTTGAAATTGATTTAAGTCGACCTTTGTTAAAACGCATCTGGATTGGAAATAGTTCTAAGGGGTTCTGGGAGGCCGTTTCGTACAAATCAAATTTGTCTTATTGTAATGTTTGCTTCAAACGAGGTCATTTTGAGGCCAATTGTAAATACAAGATTCCTTCTTCCATTTCTCCTAATGATCCAGAAATCTCTGTTCCTATGACAAGAAAATAGTGTAATTCTAATTCTGATCAGCCTAATCTGTCTAAAGGTATTGTTTTCAATTCAGTTATAATTCCTCCTTCCAACTTCTCTTTGGATAATTCAAAATCTTTTCCTCAATGGTTTCTGGAAAATTATGATGACAAATCGGATGATGGGGATCCTGATTTTTCTCTTAAGGAATCCAATCCAGCCAAAAAATATTTTTCTCAATCTGAGCCTCATTCTTCCCATTCTTTGCCTTCAAAATGTAATAATGTTGCTTCTAAGGCTATTATTTCTATAAAATTATCTCAGAATTTTTTGATTTCTCATTCTCTTGAAACTGCTAATTCTGGGGATACTTCTTGTGTTGATCCTTCTGTTGATCTTCAAAATGCTAAATTGCAGGCTATGGAAATTTTGGCTAAACCTTATTCTTTGTCTATTCCCAACAATTCTAGCTCATGTGTCATGAATAATTCTTCATCTTTGGATGTTTCAAATATTCATTCTTCATTTTCTACTATTTTGGATCATCCTACTGTTCCTCAGGCTGAAAATAACCAAATTCCCAACTGTAGCTTTCTTGATTCCTTTATTGATAATAACCCTTCTCACACGTCCATTTTACCTTCTAAATTTGTTCCTGAAGGTTTAATTGCTCTTCTAAATGATTCTTCTCAAATTGGATCACCTATTATTTTTCTTGTTGGAAATTCTGGAAAATGCAGGCCTAAAGTTAATTCTTCCAAAAAAAGATGCCTCTTTGTCTTTTCCATCTTCCTCCAATACTATTTCTGCCATTGAAACTTTAGCAAATTGTCCTAATGTTTCTCCTAATGATATTTCTCAATTAGAGCTTCCTTCTGTTTTAGCAGTTTCTGCTGGCAGCTCTAGTTTTCCTAAGTCTAATGTCATTCTTACTAAGTCATCCTCCATTAAAGCCAAATCCTCTTCTCACATACCTTCATTACCTTCTACTTCCACCTCTAATAATATTTCACTTCATTTGGCTTGTCCATCAAATATTGATCCCCCCCACTGTTTTGCCCAAAAATCATATTTTAAAGCTTGCAACTTCTTTGCCTTCTAAGTCTAAAATCTTGCAATCTTCTCATTCATCTTCAAGTCATTCTTTCTCTACTGATAATGAGTTGATTCACAAATTCACTTTGTCTCCTAGAAGAGTTACAAGTGAGGATGTTTCCCTTGATCATGAGGATATTGAATGGATCATTCCAAAAAAGTCCAGCAATCATAAATCTTAGTTTCAATCTAGTGTGATGACTAGATCTGGTTTGAGAAGTAAGGATTCTTCCTTTACTGTGTCTAATGATTAAAGGCCTTATTTGGAATATAAAAGATGCCTCTAAGGGGGCTGCAAGAGTCAGATTGAAGAAACTTGTCAAAGATAATAGCCTGCAGTTTTTTATTCTTCTTGAGCTTATGCTTGCTAGGGATGCTCTATTTCCTTTAGCTCAATATTTGAAAAATGATAATTCTTATTCTTATTCATCAACTAAAATATGGATGTTTTGGAAAAATCCATTGGCCTGCTCAATCCAATTTTCATCCAATCAGTTGGTGATTGTTGAATGCAATAATCCTGCTTTTGACTTCAAAATGACTTTAGCAGCTATTTATGCTAAATACAGCTATCCAGAAAGAATACCTCTTTGGACTGATTTGGAATCTTATATTACTCCATTGAGTCATCCTTGCATTGTTTTAGGGGATTTCAATTGTTATTCTAGTAATGAAGATAGAAAAGGTTGTTCTTCCAATTCTCAGATTGCCTGCTCTGAATTTAATACCTACATTCAGAATTGTGGTTTGCTACACATCCCATTCACTGGTTTCAAATTTACTTGGTATAATCTTAATAAAGTCAATGCTAGAAAATGGTGTAGATTGGATTGGTCCTTCATGAATTCAGCCTGGTTATCCAAATTTCAAAACTCGTCTGTTGTTCATCTGTCTAAAACAGGTTCTGATCATTCTCCATAACTCATTTTATTTTCTTCCCATATTCCTAATGGTCTTATTCCTTTTAAATTTCAAAACTTTTGGTGTTCTAATCCTGTTTTTTCCTCAATTGTTGTTGCTCATTGGAACAAGCCTTTTACTGAATCAGCCTCAACAACCTTTGCCTTCAAGCTTAAATCCTTAAAACATATTCTCAAATAGTGGAAATCGTCTTTTTATGGTAACATTCTCACTACTGTAAATAAAGTTGAATTGGAGGTCTCTAGGTTAGAAGAATTTTGTCTCATCAATGATACTGCTGAAAATTGGGCAGCTTATAGTCATGCCTTGGCTAAGCATAAACCGGCCATTTTGATTAAGGAACAATTCTGGAAACAAAAGTCTGCTTTTAAATGGATTAAATATGGGGATGCAAATTCCAAATTCTTTCATGCTACTGTTAAAGATCAATGATCAAAGAGAATAATTCATATGATTAAGGATAAAAATGAGGTATCTTTTACTGAAGATCAAGATATCAAAAACTACTTTTTGCAGCATTTTCAGGAGGTTCTTTGTGATCCATCTCCTCTTCCTAATTTGGACTTCCTAGGAATGATTCGCTCTTTGGTTAGTGATTTGGATAATGATATTCTTCTGGCTACTCCTATTATGGAGGAAATTAAAGAAGTTGTTTTCAGTCTAAAAGGGGATAGTGCAGCAGGTCCTGATGGATTTACTGGAAAATTCTTTACACATTGCTGGGATATCATTAAAGATGATTTGTTTCAAGCCATTATAGAATTCTTTTGTGGAGCTGAGATTTCTAAGTTTTGTTCTAGTACTTTACTAGCTTTGATTCCAAAAATTGAGTGTCATTTTTCTCCAGTAGATTTTAGGCCTATAAGTCTCTGCAACTTCTTCAACAAGTTTATTTCAAAATTTCTGGCTAATAGAATCAAGGGTGTTCTTCCCAAAATTATATCCCCTGAGCAAAGTGCTTATGTGGAAGGGAGAAATATCTTTGATAATATCTTGCTTGATCAAGAAATGGCTCATCTTCTTCCCAAAAAGGTTATTGGTAGAAATCTCATTATTAAACTTGATATGGCTAAGGCTTTTGATAGAGTATCCTGGTTCTTCCTTATTTCCACCATGAGAAAGTTTGGTTTTCATGAAAGAATCATTGATATGGTGTGGAGGCTCATATCCAATTGTTATTTCTCTTTTATTATTAATGGAAGCTCTTTTGGTTTCTTTCAATCCAAGAGATGATTAAGGTAGGGTAATCCCTTATCACCTCTTCTTTTCATCACCATGGCTGAATCTTTTTCTAGAGGTCTTAAAACTCTAATTCAAAATAATTCTATTCTCTCAGCCCAAATCTTTCATGCCTATTTCTCATCTTGCATATGATGATGACATAATCATTTTTATTAATGGTTCTAAATCCTCCATCATCAAATTGCTGACTTTTTTGAAATCAAATCAAGCCAATTCTAGGGAACTAATTAATTTGTCCAAAAGCAGCTTTATTCCATCACCTTATTTTACTTCTAATAAGCTATCTTGGTTGGTCTCTAAAACTAGCTTCACCAAGAGATTTTTCCCAACGACATACTTGGGATGTCCTATTTTTGCAGGTAAAAAGAAAGTTGTCCTCTTTGATTCTCTGATTGCTAAAATCAGACAAAAGTTGCAAGGATGGCATTCTAAGCTACTTTTTAGAGATGGAAGGTTGGTGTCGATCAAGCATGTATTGATTTCACAAATCATCTTCCTGTTCATGACTCTTTTTCTTCCAGTCAAAGTTATCAAAATTTTGGAAGGGCTCTTCTCCAATTTCTTTTGGAATGGGAAGCATCATTGGAAATGCTGGAAGGCTTTGTGTTTATCTACTGAAGAAGGTGGTTTAGGTTTTAGGCAGCTTAAGGATATGGTGTTGGCTTTCAAGGCTAAACTTTGGTGGAATTTTAGAGCTAGAAAGTCTTTGTGGGCTAATTTCATGAAGCTGAAATACAGTTCCAGAAAATAGGCTTATTTCTGCAGTGTCACTTCTTCTCATCAGAGTATTGGATGGAGGAATGTTATTGAAAGAAAGGCTTTGGTTGAAGATTACATCTTTTTTTAAGTTGGAAAATATGATGTTTCTCTTTGGTGGGATCAATGGTTAATTGATTTTTCTCTTGGTGAAGTCATGCTGGTGCGTGATCAATTTGATAAACTGCAAGTCAAGGATTTGTTTACTGCTGATGGTTCTTGGAATTGGAATAGGATGGATCAGTTTCTTCCTAATTTCAAATCCAATATTATGAATCTTCATAAACTTCCTTGTGGTGCTTCCGATAAAATGTGTTGGATGCCTTTTACTAATAGTCAGTTCACAGTTGCTTTTGCCTGGAAGGTCTTAGGGTAGTGTTCTGCAGTTCCTTCATATTTTAAGTTCATTTGGCACTCTTCCATTCCTCTTAAGGCTTCCATTTTTATGTGGAAGGTGCATAAAGTTATTGTGCCCTTTGATTCCAAAATTCAAACTTTGGGCTTTCATATGACTTCTATTTGTGCTTGCTGTGCTCAGACTGCTAATTCTCTGGATCATGTTCTGTCTGCCTGTGTTTTTGCTCAGAAAGTTTGATCTTATTTTGGTAGTGTTTTCATGATGGATCATTGTTGTCTAGATTACTGAGTTGGTGGAAAAATAAGCATCTCAATGTTGGACTTCCTGTGTTGATTTGTTGGGAGTTATGGAAATGTAGATGCCAGGCTAAATTTGATCTAATTGCTCTTTTTTTTTTTTTTTTTCTGATGTGATCAGAAAAATTGAGTTTCTTTTTCATGCCAAGCCTGTTAAAAAGCCTTCTTCTGTTATGTTTGTTTTGCTCAAATGTATTAAGCCTTTCTTTGGCTATTTGAAGCTAAATACTTATGGTAACTCTTTGGGCAATCCAGGTTGTTCTGGTGCAAGGGGTATTATCAGAAATCATAATGGACAACTTTGTTATGCTTTTGCTACTCCTTTAGGCTTTCAAACCTGTTGGCCCAGTAGAATACCCAAGAGGGGTGTGAATTGGGTAATTAAAAATATCAAAGAGAAAATACTTCAATAAATCAAATAATTAATTTTAATCCTAAATTAATTGTCATCTTTATATCACAGCAGAATTATCAAATCAACTAAGTGCACACCAAATAACAATAATAAAATAAAGATTGCAGCACACCAGAAATTTATACTGGTTCAACAAGCTACTCTTGGCTAATCCAGTCCTCCGAACCCTACGAAGAGTCGCACCCACTAATACTCAAGATCCCTTTAAAGGTAGGAACTAAACCCACACAACAATTCTTTTACATGCTCAGAATCAACCTTTACAAAATCCTTTTCACAAGCTAAGGAATAACCTCTACTTTTTACAGGCTAAAGAATAACCTAATTCTTTTTAACACAAAGACAAAAGAATCAAAACCTCACTAACACTTCAAATATTCTTTTACCCGGTAAGAATTGAACTATTACAAAATTTACACAAATCAATTCTATTCAGGAAGAATTACTACCTCAATCTCTTTACAGGAAGAGACTGAAACTGGCTACTCTTTGATTAAATACCCCCAACATTATTTAATTCGTCACACTACTCACCAATACAAATTGATAAGAAAATTATCTCACTTGGAGTTTCTACCACCCCAGATAAATTAAAACTCGATTAATATCCTAAAACTAGAGATAGAAATATGAGATACTCAAAAATCTAATTTTTAACAAAAGATGGGTAGTAGGTAATCAGATTCAAGAAATTATTTATGAAATATTTTCTTCAATAAAAATCAGAAACAATTTCTAAAGATCAATTTCCAAAAATTAAACAAGCAATACAATATAGAAAGTAATTGAAAAGATCTCACCCGAAATCCACCGAAAAAAAAATTAGAGTGAAGTTGTTTTAGATTCAGTAATAGCAATGATCAACAGCCAATGATTATCAAGATTGTCTCTTAGAATAGCTCCCACAAAAACTCAGTATGATATCTCTTAGAAAAGCTCAATATGATCTCTTGATCTCTTAATCTCTCTTAGCCACATTTAATGATACGAAAAACCCAGGTCTATATATATGGGATATAAATCACCTCTGTAATGGCTTGTTCCTATATGTTATGACACTTAAATGCTCTCTTCGACCCCTTATATCATTATGACTTCATTTTGATACAATTCACTTAATTATAGATTTTAAATCTCTCAATTAAGTCCCCCAAATATTTCTCAATCTCAATTAAATAGAATAGAAACAATTTAATGTACCAAATTGAGAAATATTAAAACTTAATGAACCAAATTAATAGGAATTAAATAATAGGTGTAGCATATCTTAAATATCATAAAATTCCTAAAATCTCTCACAAATCCCAACGAAAAAATGGCTACTTTTAGATATGAATTCGGAATCCTTAATATCCTAAAATTGTGTCACCAGTCGACCGCTTGATTCAGGATGTAGCCAAGCCAAAGATTCTGTGTTCATCGGTCGACCTATCTGTCGACTTAGAGATTCATAGAGTTCCATTTTCCTTTACTGGTCGACTGCTACACGCTCGGATTCACAACCATTGTTTCTTCCTCGCGGTAATTGGACTACTCGCAAGTGTACGAGATCTAGTTTTAATATAATGGATCTTTTAGGATCGGATATCGTTCCACTGGGAAATTCGTGTAGTTCGATTGAGTATTGTGATTTACATAGTTTCATATTATCTCAACTAATCACAACTCGTTTGTTTTCTATTTACTATACTAAGATAGACTACAACTATTGGGTTAGTTCTAATTACACTAGTTACTTTGGTATTAATATCTTTCATATAATGCATAATCGATGTCATTTAGTTAGCTATAACGGTTTTTATCTAATCCGACAACCTCTGTATCATTAACTCCTCCGCTACCTCTCCCGAGTGTAAGACGGGGGATTACACGACTGCGTGTCAACGAAGAAGTCCCCTTCAATGCCTTAACGACCCTAGGTTGCGTGAGTCTCGAGCCAACGTCATGGGTTGCATACGTTCTAACGCCCTCCCGGGTCGTTAGAACGTCATGTTGTATTTACCCTAGTCCGAATTCGGGGTTACCTCTCCCGAGTGTCAAACCCCGTATTCTCGGTTTATCTATACAAGCATAATATCAAGAATAACGATAAACACAATCGCATTTCGACAAACAACACGTTAAAGTAACATTAATTCATTCAACTAAACGATTACATGATTTCGACTACACCTAAGTAACATTTAACTACTACTATAAGATCTTAGCCATATACCATAAAAAATAAGAGGGATTCGACATTCTTAGATATGAAAAAGTGATTACAAAGAATAAAACAAGAGAGAAACGATCAAATCTGGAAGTGAAATGGTTCACTGTCGCTAATGATCGATTCGCAAGTTATCCTTCTTTATTCAAATGATGAACCTCCTTCTTGATCTTCAAAATATAGCTTAAGAGCTCTCTACTAGGGTTAGGGTTCTTCAACAACTAGTTTCAGACGTGGCCAAGGGGTATTTATAGGCTTAGGGGTTCAAAAAATATCTAAACAGATATTTTGACTTGTTCTGCGATTTTCGCCTAAGCGGTGGAAACTTCGCTTAGGCAGTGCTTAAGTCGGTTAGAATTCTGCCTAAGCGGTAGAATCTTTGCTTAGGCGGAGGACTAACTTCTTGGATCCTTATCTTTCTGACGAAATTCCGCCTAAGCGGTAGCTACTTCGCCTAGGCGAATTTACAGCAGTGCAACTCTATCCAGCAGTTCAGTACTTCCAGCGTTCTGGTGGATTTCTGCCTAGGCGGTGGAAAATTTGCCTAGGCGGATTCAATACTTCAGCCCTTGCAACCTTCTGATGGATTTCTGCCTAGGCGGTGGAAACTTCGCCTAGGCGGATTTCAAATCTTCAGCAATTCAACTTTCTGATGAATGTCCGCCTAGGCGGTGGAAACTTCGCCTAGGCGGATTTGCTCTGTTATTTGAAACCTCATTTTCTTCATCTTTTTGGCTACCCCTTTCATACCATTTTGCTCGGTTTACCAATTGTTTACATCCCTGCTCCTGACTAATAAAAACAACTAAAACGGTATTCAAACTTCAATAAAATACTCAAAAACTGGCAAATTCGGTTTAGAATTAGATAGGTATTTTACACCTATCATCGACCTACCTGTTGACTTAGAGATTCAGAGAGTTCCATTTCTCTTCACCAGTCGACTTACTTGTCAACTGAGAGATACAGAGAGTTTCACCTATTTTGTCCGGTCAACCTACCAATCGACTTATGCATGCTGGATCTCTTTTCTAAACTCGTTTTTAATACATTCTCATTTATGTTTTCACCCCTTTAACCATTTTTTTTCTTAATTAGCTCCACTAAATACTTAACTCCAATTTTTATCAATTATAAATATTTTTTTTTCAATTACACATAGGAGCAAATAATTTAACTAATTAGGATCCTATTAAAAACACACATATTTATGAAAATCATTCAAAAATATTTTTGTGTCGTGTGTGATCCTAATTGGGATATTAAGAGTTAAAATTTAAACCTGAGTTGTTTTCCCTAGGATCTTCAAATTCTTCAACCTCTTAATTCTTTCATTATCTTTATCATCAA
Source organism: Eucommia ulmoides (assembly GCA_016647705.1). Lineage (NCBI taxonomy): Eukaryota > Viridiplantae > Streptophyta > Magnoliopsida > Garryales > Eucommiaceae > Eucommia > Eucommia ulmoides. The sequence continues at coordinate 25,683,819 of CM028328.1, forward strand.
ATCTTCATCATTTAGAACTAATAAACTAAAACACTTAAATAAACCGTTAGTTCTACAAAAAAATATCAACGTTTAATTGTCCATCAAAATCTTAGGATCAACAAAACCAATTTGTTTGCTGAAGTATATGCTCTTTGGAAAAGTCTTATTCACTGTATTGAGCATAAAAGGTTGATGACTATTTTAGAAGTTGATAGTAAGATTTTGGTTGATATGGTTCTGCATCAAGCTATAATTCCTTTGAAAGTTTATCCATATATTGCTGAAATCATTTTATTGAGAAGTAAGGGTGATTTTCCTATTCAACATGTTTTTTGAGAAGTCAATGGTGTAGCTGATGGGTTGTCCAAGTATGCTAGTGCAGGAAATTCTCTTGATTCTTCTACTTTTGATGATTTACCTCAATTTGTTAGAGGTTGTTTGAAACTTGATGCTTGTGGTCTTTCTAGCTTTAGAAGGATTAAACATTTGTAATGTAGGGGTTTTTAATTCCTTCTTGTTGATTTCAATATAATTATTTTTCTTAAAAAAAAAAGTAAGTTGTTTTGAAACGCCATTACACTTGTGTGCTACAATATTATTGTGATTTTCTTGTTGATTTGAAGTTTGGTTGAGAAATTGGAATGTTGAAGTGGAACCCTTGATACCCTATTGCGATTTTCATGCTATTGAGATTTTGGGTCAGTTTTTGGTGAAGAACACTTTGTTTTGTGGTAGTTTGTTTGTTAGATCCAAGATTTGCTGAGAAGTTTAAGCATTTTGTGTTGAAATCTTGTGGATTGTATGTTGCATTTAGGGATTGTTGGTGTTCTTGAAGGGTTTGTTCAATTTGTTGATTTGTGAAGATCCCCATTGTGATTTGGTAGCTGATTGTTGTGTGTTGAATTGAAAAGAAACTATGCCAAATAAATCCATTGTAAAACATCAAAGGGGTAAGGAATCCGATTCGCGATTTGGTGATCCCGCCTCGGATTATGACTCAAGTCGATTCGTTTCGAAACGAGTGGAGAAACGTTTCAATCGGTTTGAGCACAAGCATAGTTGCATTCGTGACCACGGCTTTGTCGAAATAGATGAGCTTCCGGAAAAAATTGTAAATATGATATGGGAAAGAGGTTGGCAGTGCTTCTGTAGATAACCGGGCCCAGGCGATATCGCTTTAGTTCGTGAATTCTTCGCCAATGCCGTAGAAGTCGAGAACTACCGGACCAGGGTCCGGACTCATATGGTGAAGTTTAATGCTGAAACCATAAATGAGCTCCTAGGGTTGGTTCATGAGAAACTAGAAGAAGATTCGGATGAATACATGAAGACAGAAGGTCTAGAAACGGTGATCCAGACGATTTGTTTGGGCAATGTGTGTTGGTTACATACGGGGCCAGATCTAACTATTTTCCCATCCAAGTACTTCCACAAATTTCCAAAAATTGGGTTCCATTTCATTGCGCCAACCTGCACCCGATGTCTCATTTGACTGACGTTACCAAAGACAAAGCCTTGACTCTATATTCTATTGAGACTGGTAAGCCATTGAACGTCAATTTTCTCATCAATTCTACCATCCAATATTCCATTTGGAACACAAAAATTGGTCTGCCCTTCCCCTCACTTCTTATAGAGCTTTTTCAAAAGGTGGGTGTGGTAATCTCTAAAGATAGCTTGTGCCGCCTCAAAAGACCTTTGGATTTCTTGGCTATGAAATGAATCTGGAGCAACGAGGTTAAGGGCCAAGAGAAATAAGAAGTAGGGTCGTTCGTAGCCCAAAGTTCCGGGGTTCCCATCCAAGAGGAAATCACGATGGAAAGCCTTCACCAATAAATAGTGTATCGGAGAGAGCAACTACAGGCCCTACGGCCAGAAGCCGCCACAATTCAAAATGAAAACACTGTATTCCAAATGTACCAGGACCAGTACAACCAGATAATGCATCAGGTTCTGTAGTACTTCGGAATGCAAGCAGGTTATGATATGAGCGGCTACCCCGCGATGCCCCTATTCCCAGCACATCTTCAACAACCACTACACAATCCATCCCACCACGACGGCGATGGGGACAACATTCCTCATGACGGTCAGTAGGAGGTAAGACTTTAATGTCTCACCTCCCAGGTATTCACAACTCTCTTCGCCATCATGCTCATGCCTATTGTTGGGATCGCTGTTAGGTCACTGTGGACACTGACTAGTCTAAGTTTGGGAGGATGTCTATGTTGTTTTGTTTGCGAGATGTTTATGTTATGTTTTGGGATGTTTATGTTTTGTTTTGAATACTTTATTTATTGTATTTTTTCTTTCTTTCTAGTTTGAAGACTTTTTGTTAGTTAATTAGTTAATGTTGGTTATGTAGTTGACTTTAAATAGTTGTTAAACATTTTGTAGTTTAAGTTAAATTGTAGTTAAATTTCATGCATGTTAGTTGTTAATTGTTGTGTTGTGGTTGTTTAGTGATTTGTATGCATGTTTGTTTTGTTAATATTAGTATAAGTGTGTTAATAGTAGTAGTTTTGTGTGATGAGTTTTGTAGTTCTTCTGGGCCATTACCCGATGATGAAATTATCCCCTAGTTGTTTATCGAATTCAAGGGTAATGCCCATTCATGTGTGTTATGTGTGCTTGACATTTCGATATGGTAAAAGTCATTGTGGACCCTAATTTGCACAAACACGTAGACACAATGTACTAGCTGTCGAATTGATTTGATGTTGCTTATCCAGTAGCCAAATTCATGATAATTTTAGGGATTCTAGAACCTGATTGGGGGAAATTCGAGGTAGTTCAGGAGATATGATTTAGGCATTCATTTTGATCGCTTGAGCCGTTGAAGCCTTCTATGCAATATGTTTTATCCCTTGTTACCTTGTCGAAGCATGTTAACCATTTTAATTCTGAACAAGTAACATAAACCCTAGCCAATTAAAATATTTCTAAACCACTGTCGCTAAACCAGAGGCACAAATTGAGTTGAAATGAAGTTAACATTTGTTTATGCTACTTGAAGTGAGCGGTTGGGTTTTGGGCGAACTTTTGATTGGTTCGATATTCGAGTACTCACTTGCCATTTTTCTATCGTATTTCCACACTTGTGAAATTGTACAAATCAAATAAGTTGGGTGTGTGAGTCTATGTAAATATAGTTTTATTTTTGTTTGTTTATACAAGTGCGTACTGCATTTTGAAATGTTAGTTCGAGGTTATTTCAGATTGATCTTTGTGGGTACAAGTGTGATTCAGTGTCAAACGTTGTACCTTGGGTATCATTAAGTTAATGACGTTTACCTATTTTATATTCTCGATATACCCTTGGTCAGTTGTTAAAAATCGAACCAAGTCCTTTTGATATTTTTGAATTTCTAAGCCTATATCAGTGGAGAGTAGAACCCAGTTTGGCATATAGAAATCATGTACCTTATCGGTGTTAAGTTATGAACTTTGTTGGTGGATAATCTAATCCAGTCTTTGGATGGTTGTATATTTGAGTTTTCGCACACACACGTGGAAAAGATCTAGAAGGGCGTTTACTAATATTGAATGTTGAAATTCTAGAACACCACATGGTGCGTTTTATTCTTGAACTCGATATGATTGGGGGCCATTGAGGGAACAACTTTTTGGTTGATTAGTTTGAATTCAAAACTCACACGTTGTTACTTTTAGTTCGTTTGTGTATTTTTCATTTTTAGTATTTAAGTTCATTAATTAGTTGTGATTGTTTATTTTAGTGTAAGGGTGTTTTGCTCGAGAACTAGCAAAATTCTAAGTTTGGGGGTATTTGATAGGTTGAATTTACCTATATATTTTCAAACTGAATTTAGTAGTTTTTGAGTGTTCTTGTAGTGTTTTAATTCATTTTTATTCATTATTATATAAATCAGGTGTTAGGGATGAAAACGGTTGAAATATAGCTAATCAGTAGGACGTCGGTGAAGAAAAGTTGAAAAACGATCAAAAGGAGAACCTGCAGCCTCATCGTTGCACCGCCAACATCACAGGGCCATGAACCCTTGATCTCTGCAGTGATGAAAGGTCAGTGGACCTTCTGCATCCCCATTGCTACAGCGATGCCCTTCATCATTGCAGTGATAACAGGGCAGAATCCCTACTAACTCCCCATTGCTGCAGCGATCAAACAACAGCTGGCAGCGTGTTTTCTTGATATGTTTAGGATATTTTTTACCTCAATTTGTATCCACCCACTTCCAAACTTTCTAATGATGCTTTTTAGAGTTCTTAGAAGCCCTAGATCAGACCTAAGAATAGAAGATCATATTTGGAGAAGGGGAAATTATCTCAGAGCAGTTTTTACGGAAGTGGAACCATCCAGTTTATAGATTTGTCATTTCTTATTTGTTTCTATCTTTTTTTTCTAAAATTTTTTTATTGAATGATGATTTTATTCTCATATTTTAATGAATATTCGGTTATGATCATGTGTGGCTAATTAGTTATTATCTAGGGACTGATTAGTTCATGAACATGCATGTTCGAGTGAATCCGTGTTTCGTTAACGGTTGTTCATCTATATCCGATTGTGCTTATCGTTTTATTACACCCATAGTATTCTTTGTATGGTATTGTGGTTGGTTTGAGTATACAGGGTTTAACACTCGAAAAAGGTAACCCCGGATTCGGACTAGGGTTAAACACAACACGACGTTCTAATGTTTGGGGAGATTATTAGAATGTGTGTAATCCATGAGGTTGGGTCAAGACTCATGTACTCGTTTAGATGCTAGATAGGGATATCGGTGTTGACACGATTGCATATTCACTCACTTTACACTCGGGAGATGTAGTGAGTGAGTTTACGATACCTAGATTGTCGGATAGGCAGAATACCGTTAATGTAAATTAGACTAAATCAAACATGTATTAGTGAATGAAATTAATCCCTAGGTAATCCACTTTTATAGAAGTAATTCCAAGTTTTAAGGTTTAATTAGTTTTCAATTAGCAAACACATTTCAAATCTTGAAACGTCTAGATAATATTAAGTTATGTCAATTGTAGTACTTAACTAGTTCTAACGACAAATCCCAGTGAACGATACTCGATCTTCAGATCCACTTTATTAAAACTTAACCTCGTGCACTTGTGAGTAAAATTCAAAGTGTTAAAATATAGCGAACAAATTAATTTAAGGATTGGAAAGCCTACTCACATTCATCAATCTACTAAACATTTCTATTACCTCTCAAAACTTTTGAAGAAAATGTGGCACTGATCTACTATGTATCCTAGAAATTATCTAAAATATACCCTAAAGTACATTTCTATGGGTAGAGATTCATTATATACTTTCTTAGCACCTCTAATGCCTTTCTTCGGTGCTCCACACAGTTAGTCATCTTCCTGCTCTTTACTATCATATCATCAATGTATAGTTCCATCGTATCTTCAACTTTCTCTTGAAACATTCAGTTTTCTAATTGTTGATATGTTGTTCTTTCATTCCTCAGGCCAAAAGGAATTAATTTGTAATAGTATGTCCCTCTGTGAGTGATGAACCTTGTTTTATCTTTATCTAGTGGGTTCATCCTGATCTGATTGTAACCAGAGTAAGCATCCATGAAGCTCGTGACCTCATTCGCAAAATCAGAGTTTCCCAGATGATTTACTCGAGGCATTGGATAGTAGTATTTTGGGCATGCCTTATTTTGGTTAGTCAAGTCTACGCACATCTTCCACTTTCATTCTTTTTCTTCACTACAACTGGATTTTCTAGATAATTAGGATATGTGATCCCCCCATTAAGACCAATGGTCAACATACAATCTACTTCTTCCTTGATTACTCGCATATTCTTAGCACTAAAGATCATTTGTTTTTGACATATTAGAGGATGTGAAGTTGTTACATCAAGCCAATGTGTTGCTACACGGGTATTAATTCCTTCCAAGTCACTTGAAGTCCAAGCAAAATCATCTTCGAACTCTTTTAATAACTTGATCTTCTGATAAGGTTGCACCAATCTTTACCTTTCTCTAACCCACTTCATCTACGTTTACTTCTTCTATTAGCTCAGCAGGGCGAGCGATTCCTAAATTTTCTCTGAAGTCATCCAATTCAGTGTTAGAGCATATATTCTTGGGAGAGCTTGCCCTACTCTTTGATTTCTATTGTACCTTAGACTTTCCCTATAAATCTACTATATAGCATTATCGAGAGGCTACTTGATATCCTTTAATGATCTCTATTTCCTTCAAACTTGGAAATTTATGGGACTGATGAAACGTGGAAGCCATTGCCTTTATTGTATGGTGCCAGGGTCTTCCAAAAATGGAATTATAAGGAAAGCTGTAGGTCATCTGTGTTACTTGAGTTATTCTCAATTCTTCTTTGCTTGCGGACATAGACAATACCACTTTTCTTTATAGGGAGCGGAGTTTCCCATTGAACCCAACCATAACTATCTGGGTTGACTTGGCATCTGACCCTGGTACCCCCATTTGATGTAGGGAACCATTAAATATAATATTGGTTGAACTATTTGTATCAATTAAAATTCGTCTTACCTGGAAGCTCGAGAACCAAAGTGTCACCGCGAAGGCATCATCATGTGGCTGAACTACTCTGTGAATGTCTCATTAAAAAAAAAAGATAGAAACGCCTTAGTTGTACTTCAGCTGAACTACAAATACTAGTCTATAATCTCTCTTTAAATCTAATTCTCGTACCTTCATTTTTTGGATCTACTGGATTCTCTTGTGAGAGTTGAGTCGGAATTGATCATGTAGATCACATCACGTCTTCGGTTGGGTTCATTCTCGTTTTTTCTTGTATCTTGATCCTTGTTTCTGGGTTTTTTTTTTCCTATTATTTTCTATTCATCTTAACCTCCAAGGAAGTCATTCAGGTGCCCCTTTTCATTCATTCGTATTATGTCCATAATTATGGTGGAAGTGGTAGTACCTTCTTTTATCCCTCTAATCCAGAAGAGTAAAGATCTTTCGAGGCTAACTCAATTTATCCAAAGACCTTATCTCATGCAGAATCTTTGAAATAAGGACCTTCAATCCTGGAAGAGCTATTTTTTTCTCTCTCTGAGGGCTTCGTTTTTTGTTTTCGATAAGCAAGAGCTTCGTCTTCGAAATAATCGTATCTACGACTTTCTTCTTTCTGTTTCTTGGGTTGATCATATTTTCTCTCATTTTCTAACTTTCTTTCTTAGAATACCTTCCTTCCCTAGCCCTCTTGCATCTTCCAGTTTCATTTGTGGCTTTTCTCTTTCTATTAACTCCATTATATCCTCTAGCTGATGTTTTGTGAGGGAGTCTTAAAAATGCTCAGGTCGCAGCCCAGTCATGAAAGCATTCACTATCAAGCTTGTTCTATTCCCTTCAAATTTAGTCAGCTCCTCAATGAATCTAGATAGATATTGCCAAAATGACTCACATTTATCCATCCTGCTTCAATATAAGTAGGTATTTCTCTTCGTCTTCAACAACTGACAAGTGATGAACCAGTGGATGAACTATTTCCCCAACTAAGTAAATGAATATATTAACTTAAGGGACAACCCATAAAACAACTCCAGAGTTGACCCACTAAGCGTGGTAGCAAACACTCAGCACGAACTAGAGTTTCTTGCTTCATATAGTGCCATCATGTACATAAAATGCCCAATGTGGTCCGTCGGATCTGTCTTCTCGTTGTACTTGTCCAACTTAGAATGATCAAATTTTCTTAGGAAATGCTCTTTCATTATTGTTTCAAAAAATAGGGGCTCCATTGTTCCAAGTAGTTCTTCCAACTAAGATTAGGACGAAAAATCACTTGATTAGCCTCACTGATATGTATTATTTACTTTATTTGGAATGAGTCCCGATCTTCTTTAATTTTTGAGATACGGAGCAGATCTTGTAGACCTTCCCCTTACTCATTTGATTGTTTCTTCTATACCCATGCTTCTTCTGCTAATAGTCCCAATAGAGCTTACAGCTCCTCAATTTGAAGATTGAGGTTAACAATTTCAACAAAATGACTACTTCATTGTTCGACACTTTATCAATGGTTTTTCGTCCTGATCTCAGTTGCGACATTATTGTAAATGTTTTGTTGGTTTCCCACAGATAGTGCCAAATGATACTACCGAAATTCCGTTAATGAACCCAACCCCTAAATATTTTATTATTACTTGTGAAACTTAAGATAAGAATTTAGGATACTGGTGTGGTATTGACCAAATATCATCTGACGTAAGAATAAGTCAATCAAGTCTTTTGTGATATCAGCATCGTCCTCGTTATAACCGTTAATTATCATATTTATAGATTGAAGTATACCTGACCTCCTTAAATCTCACCATGATCCTGACTCACGAACGTCTTTCCAAGATATTCTCAATCTTCAATGTTATGATCAGGGATGTCAATGGTCTGGGTTCAGCTCGGTTTCATACAAAACCAAAACCAAAATCGTTTAACATATATAAAACCAAAATCAAAACTAAAACTGCTGGTTTTTTTAAATGGTTTGAAAATCAGACTATTTAATTTTAACCAAAACCGCGAAACAGCAAAATCGTTTAAGTTTTTTAAATTTTATAAAAAATCGAAACCAAAACCAAAACAGTGAAACCACGAAATATTATTTCCTATATATGAACAAAAACAAAACTAAAATATAAAACATAAATTCCAAAAACAAAAACGAAACCACAAAAATATTAATTATAGACATTCTTAACGATAAATAAAATATAACAATAAAATCGTAGACAATAGTCACAAATAATATAAATACAATAAACCCTACCAGATCACTATAATACAAGGGCTAAAGTGTAAAAAGGTTTAAGTGTAAATAAAAAAATAGGAATTAAACTGCAAATACTGAATAAATAATATATATATATATATATATATATCGATTATTACAAGGTTCGGTTCATGGTTCTGATTACATGATTCAGTTACGCGGTTACTATCCCAAAACAAAATTCGCTTTGGTTGCTAAATTTAAAACCAAACCACAACCAAAACTATTTAGTCTGTTTCAAAACCAAACCGTTCAGTTCAGTTTCGTGCGGTTATCCATCAATTCGGTTTTAATTGTCATCCTTAATTATGATAAGTTATTTGAATATTCTGGGCCTCATTTGATCATTTCAGATCTCTCATGGGCTGCCTCAATACAGGCCCACATGCAAGTCTTCTTATAATTAAAGTTGTACTTACCCATTTGGGCCTATTACGTTTTATTTCCTCATATGATTATAGGTCTTCTCTAGCTGAGCCCATGGCTATTCACTTATTAAACGTTAAGTGTGGGTTGTTGGAACACCTCCCACATCAGAAATAACGAATAAACACACTTTCCAAAATGAAAAGAATAATCAATGCATGAATATTACCGAGGGGTAAAAAGGGGTTTTTAAGAGCCACTCCTCCATTTCTTACTCTTTGGACATGTAAATTTCAAATATACCCCATGTCATTTAAAAATCTACAAGAATGCTACTATTATTTTAACCTTATCATTAGATTATTAAAAATAATTTATTCATTATAATTATAGGAAAATAAAATATATTATACCCATCCCAAAATATGTGCATTTTCTTACATGTATTAGTTTTTGAATTTCTTATTTCTTGTTTTTTTAAATTATTTGAGGCAAACCTATTTTATTTTATTTTTTGCTATTTTTTTTAGAGATTTTTATTGTTTAGTCCTTATTTAAGAGATGATATAGAAAAAAAAAACCCAAATAAAGAGTTGTCTTAGCATTTGAACCTACTAGTACAATTAGTTTAATTTTTAGTCCTTGATAGCTAATAAAAAATCATGAATAGACAAATATACCCCTACATATAATTATCAAAATCCTCTCTTTCAAAACTGTAATCAATTTCACACTACCACATGGTCCACAACTATTCACACACACTCCTTCTCTCTATCCACTTTAACTTCTCTCCAAAACCCTAACCTCTCTCTCTCTCTAAACCATAATATCAATGTTGCGGTGGACCCTCTTTCTCTCTCTCACACAGCCGAAACGAAGTCTCTCCGTCGTGTCGTTCGTCTTTATCGTTGCGTGTCGTTCGTTCTTAAAGGTCCCCATCGTCCTCGTCATTCCTCCTATCATCTCTCTCTATTTTCTCCAAAGGTAGATGACCACCATCGCCACCACTCTGTTTGGGGAGCCCATAATTGTGTCTACGGATGCTGGGCCGAACCAATTCATACTACAAAATGAAGGGAGATTGTTCGAGTATAGCAACCCAAGAAGCATAGGTAGGATTCTTGGGAAATGGGCGATGCTTGTCTTGGTAGGGAAGATGCATAGGGACATAAGGAGTATATCTCTGAATTTTCAAGATCGAATTTCTTGCTATTTTTAGGATTTGTTTAATGTTTTGATTGTTTCGAAAAGGATTTTCACTCATGTGTTAACACACGATTTGCGTGAATGTTAACCTGTTTTATCTACTTCTTTTTAGGTTTAAGTGTTATACGTGAATATTCAAGTACCATTTCAGGTAATTTAATATTTTAGGTTTACGTAAAAATTACGAATATGTGAACACTGTAGAAAATTGTTTTTTAGGGGTAACTCATGATTTGCGTGAATGTTAACGTGTATGGTCATTTTTCTAGGTTTAAATAAGATAAGTCAACATTAAAGCAAATGTGTAAATTGTTTCGTCGAGTGAAATATTAAGTAAACGTTGAGTGAACAATTATTTTGAATTTTTTGAGTGAACATTGATTTGAATTAACTGAAATAGTATTCTGAAATATTGAGTGAATATTGATTTGAATGAACTGAAATAGTATTCTGAAATTTTGAGTGTTCACATAAAATATTTGAGTGAAAATTGAATGAAAATGTATTTGAGTTAACTGAAATAGTGTTTTGAAATTTTGAGTAAACATTTACACAAAATATATTGAATGAAATATGAGTGGAACTGAAATACTATTTTCAAATATTAAGTGAAAAATCACACAAAATATTCAAATAAAAATTGAAATATTGAGTGAATATCACGTCAACATTAAAATAGTGAAATATATACTACTTTAACTTTTAAGCACAACATGGATTTAAAATTCAAATTTATTATGGTTCAAGAGTGAAATATGTTTTATTTGAACATTTACGCACAACTAAAATGTATTTGTTGGTGAGATTCAAATCGAATAAGTAATATAGGGAAAAACGTATTGCTTGAACATTTGTGCATAGAATAGAAATGAGATCGAACCTAACATTTTTAAGAGATTGGAAAGTGTATTTCTAAAGACGTATTGCTTAAACATTTTAGCACAGAATAGAAACGTATCTTAATCAAATATTTAAGTATTTGAAAAATGTATTACTTAAAGGTTTATGCATTACTAAAATATGAGATTCAAATCGTAGTTGTAACATAGGCAAAGTGTATTACTTGAATATTTATATTAACATTAACGTCGTTCACCTCCACTAATTAAGGTTTGTGTTAATGTTTACATATCGTTTAAAGTGGACCAAAAAAAAAATCTGATTACATCATCGTGTAGATGTTTTTCTGCGGGTTATTTTGATAAATTTTTTTCTTAATTTTTTTGATGTGTTTTATGTTTTTGAGAAGGGATTTTGCAATGATGATATTTTTGTTGCAAATATGAGAAGTTCTATTACTTTTTCTTGTTGTAGAGAACTAAATGGCAGGATATGTAAATATGAGTGAACATGTGAGGGTGATATTAGAGACCTTTTTCTACAAACTCTTTGAGGACTAAAAACTTAAATGATTGGGTCAAATGTCTATTTTTTAATTTCACTATCTATGGGGGACTATATAATTAATTACCTATTTTTTTTATATATAAAAAATCAAAAATAAAAGTGGTCCGTGAATTAAGTTGGAGCATTTTCAAATTTATTAATTTTCTACATTATACCTGATAGGTGTAATTTACCTATCAATTTCCAAACCAAACTTGTTAGTTTTCTAGTATGTTTATTATGTTTTATTATGTTTTTATGTATTTTTGTTTAAATCAGGTGTGTGAGGTAAAAATGCATGAAAACGGATCATAAACGATCAAATCAGATCAAGAATGGTGGAAGAATGGTGAGAAAACAAGCATAAGGGCAAATTTCAGAACTGCAACCCACAGCTGCAATGTCCAGACCACCGCCGTGGCAGTCAATATGCAGAGAAGACCTAAATCTTGCTGAAAACCCACTGCCGCGGTGGTGAAACAACAGAAAGGTCCCTGATCCCACTGCCGTGTCCATTGCTGAGGCCTTGACCCAGCCGACATACTCACCTCCGCGGCGTTGAAACCCACTGCAATGGCGATCACTCTACACACAGTTTAGATATTTATTTAGATATTTTGAGCCCCTATATACTCCTCCCTCCTCTATTTCGACCAAAAATGAGAGCCCATTAGAGACTCCCTAGGGTTAGGATATTTTAAGAGTGTTTTGGGGAGTGCTCAACGAATTCCGAAGGAGAAGAACACGTTGCAAATAAAGAGAAACAATCGTTGAACAGTTTTAGCGGTAAATCTTCGGACTACGGCTAAGTTCTTCCATTTCTCTCTTTATTTTCTTAACTTCGGTAGTTTGTTGAGCATGTATATCTCTATTCTTGTTGTATAAATGGTTATGTTCATGAGTTAAACGGATTTTATCTGGGGATTAATATATTTTATGAAATCATTGTTTGTTTGAGTTGTGTTTTGTTAATGGTTGTTCTTCACTATTTCGATTATGTTTACCATTATTTTTTTATATTATGCTTGTTTAGATAATTAGAGAATACGGGATTTGACACTTGGGAGAGGTAACCCCGAATTCGAACTAGGGTAAACACAACGCGACGATCTAATAATCTGGGAAAGAGTTAGAAAGTGTGCAATCAATGAAGTTAGGGCAAGATTCATGTGACCTAGTGCGGTTAAGACATTAAGAGGGACTTCTTCGTTGACGTGAAGTCACATATTCACTCATCTTACACTCGGGAGAGGTGGCAAGTGAGTTTACGATACAGAGATTGACGGATAGGTCGAATGCCATTATTGTAAACTAAGCAAGACCAAACACGTTTTTGTAAACAAAGTTAATCCCTAAATAATATTTTTCCCTAAACATATCAATATAATATTAGTATAATTAGTTTAATTAACTTAGTATTAGTATTAATTAATTATAAACTTCATTTATATTGCCTAAATAAAGTTAGGTTATGACATTCGCGGTACTCGATAATAATTTCAACCAATCCTTGTGGATACGACAACCCCGACAACCCCTACTCCTTCCCAATCTATACTAAAACTTGACCTGTACACTTGCGGTGAAAGTGACGACGTAATATTCCGCCACCAATACCCCCCAATTCTTAATTTCATTTTTCATGTCATTTTGATATTTCTTATTTTAAATTTATGCTCATTGCAAACAAAATATGGCATTTGTATTGTTCTAAAATATGTTTTGTTTTTGTTTCTTTTTCTATTTCTCTAGAATTTCTTTTCAAAAAAATTGGTTGGCCAAAATCTAAGTGTTGACGCACCCCAGATTTCGATAACGGAAGAAGTGGAAAATTGGGAAGAGGACGAAAACAAGTTTCATCCCTTCTTCTCTAAGTCGTCCAAATCCGTTCATTTTTTAAAATAGTTTTTCAAGCGATTTTCTAGGCGTCATCTTTGAAAAACTTCTTGGGCCAAGACTTTTGTTAAAAATGGAGACGCCACCTAGCATGAGATTAAATAGTGTGCTAGGTCACCGGGATTTTGAAAATTCATTTTTCTTTTTGAAATGTCCCGTGTTTTTACTTCCATAGGTCTGTGTACTAGAGATATTTTTCACGTTCGGGAGTCGGTTATGCTCGGGGAAGGTGTTAGACACCCCAAGACACCCATCCAAAGACAATATCTCAGTCTAAATAAATATTCATTGCTAAACACTATCCAAGCAGTTTTCTTTGATTCACTTAAACAAGAATGATTCATTTTTTTAATTTTTTTTTGTTCTTTTTATATATTTTTGACATGATTTAATGGAAAGCAGGTAAACGCTACAACTACTACTAGTCAGCGACACCCAATAACAATTTATATACACACAGATATGTAAATATGCAAGCTATACTAAATGAAATGCCAATCTAAGACTAAGTTGTTTGGATATGAGACCGAACCCGTACTTGGGTTGCTTACATATCTCGAATGAGAATCAGGTCATCACATAGTTTGTTCTAGTTTGGGTAAGGACGTGGTTCATTATTAGAGGTGTGACCGAACTCTTATGGGTTGCCTACATACTTTGGGTGGTTACCAAAGATCAGGTTAGACGTAGTTCATTCTTGTTACGGATTAAAAACTGGATTCATTATTAGAGGCGTGACCGAGCCCTTATGGGCTGCCTACGTACTTTGGGTGGACTACCAAATATCAGTTCGAACGTAATTCAATCCTATTATGTTTGAAAAGTTGGGTTGGTTTTGGTTAAATCTGAGTTAGTTTAGGTAAGTTTTGGTTGATTATCAGTTAGTTTTGATTGAACAAACCTAGATGACAACCTTGAAACAAACCTTTAATTTTGTCAAGAACCTCAAACGAACTCCTTTGTTTTTTTAGTTTAGTGCTTGTGTATGAGTGTTTAGTTAAAAAGTAAAATAAAATACCATATATTTATGCCAGTCCTACTCGTAACTAAGAAAAACGAGAAGGTTTCAGAAGAAGAATTACACATATCCCCGAAAGAATAGAGGCCCTTCCTTTATCCCAAGTTCTTAGCCACAAGAATTTGTCAGTGTAGTATATAAGTATATATGTATATATGTGTGTTTATTTAGCTAAAAAAAAATATGATATTCTTGGGGAGAATCGTATAGCCTATGTACAACTCATGGTGTGAATAGTCATTTTGCTCGAATCCACATGCGTTTTTACCACGTGGTTAGATGAGTTGATGTTTTTGAATGTATTGGCATGTTTTGAATACTCTTGAATTATTTTTGTATGTTTTAACCCTAATTTGGTTGTTATGGTTAAGATTAGGTGTTTGCTTGATGTTCTTGACAAAATTAAATGCTTGTTAGGTTTTTCTTAGGGTTTGTTTGATTTTTTATGGGTTTTATGTGTTAAGAACATGAACGTAAGTGTATTATTTACAAGATCCTACTATATACAAAATAATATGCACAAAATCACCCAAGAATCATAGGGGGTTTGGTAGAAACATACCTACTTAGGGGATGTGATCTTCCCTAAGTGTTCACCTCCTTCTCCTTGATCGGTGTTTGGCCAGTAGTTGATTGGTGGTCGCAATTCTTTGAGTTCCTATCCAAGAATCCAAGAACAACAACCTACCTAGGGGATGTAGTCGTCCCTAAGTAGCCTACCTCATTTCCTCCTTAGCTCGATGTTGATCGGTGATTGTCGATCCTTGAAGTTCTTGTTCTAAAAACTTCAAGAATTCCTTCCACGACTAGATTTCGATAGAATAATTGTGTTTTTTTAGAAATCTACTTGAGAGGCCTAAGACCCAAGAGATGTGCTCGAGTTTAGAGAGAGAAGTTAGGCCTTCAAGACTTGAGAAAATGAGAACCCCAACACCCTTATTTATAGGTTGGGATCCTGTGCATTGCCTCTTCCTTAGGGGGTGTTTGGCCTAAGGGACTTGCTATCTTGTCTTGGTTTGATTTGGCTTGGAACGAATTTAGGGAGAGAAGACTAGATTCTCAAAGATTTGGTAACGATTACCAAATCTTGTCAAAGATTTGGTAATCATTGGAAATCATTACCAATGATTTCTAATCATTATAACCTTTCCACAGATGATAATCCTTGTACATGGGTGTATTTATGACTTGATGTGATGGATCCGGTTCAGTTTAGGGGCTAAACACTGGTTAGATCCACTAACTCGGTTTGGTCATCATAAATGCCTCCAAGGTGCATGGAATCTAGTCCTTAGGTGTTACTTTGCATTTAATGCAAAGTGATGAGTCATAACTTGGAGGCCATACACTTAGTTCATTTCAAATGGAATCAAGTGAACTTTCCATGTAACCGTCAGTTGGTTTCCAAGTTGCCTACTTACCCTTAGATATTTTTGTGAAAATATCTAGATCATTCGAACCTAGCCATGCCATGTCATCCCAATAATTTATTTCTTGATGGGATGTGCATTAAATGCTTTGCTTAGAGGCTACTCACCCGGTTTGGTTTCGGTAACGGGTCGTCACGATTCAAGGCTTTCGGTTAGTTTTTAAAATATTTGGCTTAACATATCTAAATACCTTAAATGTGGTCTTGACATGTCATCCCAAGAATTTAAATCTTTATGGGATGGGCATTCAATTCTCATTGAATTCCTTGCTTACGAAGTGAACCAAATCAATTTAGCTTCGATAACGGTTGGTTGCACCGTAAGTGTCTCGTACCCTTCCATCTCCATTTGGTAAGAAACTTCTAGGAAGGCTCATTGGTCATTATAAGTCTTGGTTTGTGGGCCTTAAATGATGGATAGGACCCTTTGATTGCTTGGCCCTAGAGTGGTTTGTCTAGACTACTTGGATTTGGTGACTACTTGGATTTGGTGAAAATCCAAGTCAAGCCCAATCCTTAAATCAACTTGTGATTTAGGGCTTTGTCATGACCTTTTCAAGCCTTGATTAAGGTGTCTTTTATTATTTATTGGGAGTGTGTGATGTGGTATGCATGAGAGAAAGAAATGTTTTTGGTATTAAACTTGATAAGATTCAGTAAAAAGTAAATGTTTCAAAGTCGGGGTGGGGTAACCGAGTTAATTGTTTGGAATGTCCTATGATCTAAGGGTATTGACTAAGATTTATCTATACAAAATATGATTTGATGCAAATCAAACCTTAGTAAAGTCATTCTAGACCTCCTTAAATCATAGGAATTTGATTTTGACCCGAAACTTTAACTTATTTTTTTTTATCAAATTCAACATTTTTGCGTTTATGTCTTCTTTTTGGTTGTTTTTGTATAATTTATAGTGTGATCCCAGGTTGAAATTCATTCCCTTTAAATATGAGTTTAAAGTTTATCTGAACTTATACTGGATTTGACACTGATTGGGTAGGACAAAATGCGGTGTCTACAAGTGTTTGCTCGGTAGGTTAGATGAAATGGAAGAAAGAATAGAATGGATTTTCCAATCATTATTCAATTCCCTTGTTTGGTTGCTAATATATGCTTAAAGTAATAGAATGATTAAACATAACCAAATTTTCATAATATACTCATACATATCAATTTTGAGGTTGAACTCATTCATGCATTTACTAAATTTCATATTCGTAGTGTATTTTTCACCAAAGACTAACCAAAAAAATCATATGAAATCATTTATATATTGATCAGGGTAAAAATTCGCATGTCAGTAGTTAACGCTCTCATTTTCAGTTTTTGTTCCTCAGTTTCCTTCCTTCCTAGAATTATGTGTTGGCCCAAAAAGCTACCCAAGAGAGGGGGTGAATTGGGTAGTTACAAAAATTTAAACAATTAATTCCTTTAAACACAAATAACCAATTTTCCTAAATCAATTATTATTTTGATACGTAGCGGAAATGTGTTTACTACTAAATGCACACCCAAAGACAATATTTGAAATAATGAATGCAGTACACAATGATATATCTTGATTTGGTACTCTTACCTACATTCAGTCTCCCGAGCTCCACGGAGATTCACAATCCACTAAAATCCTGATTCTTTTACTAGGTAAGAACCAAACTCTTACAATCTCTATTCTTTTCACTGGCTCAGAATCAACCTTTACAATTATCCTTTTTCACAGACTCAAGAAGAACCCTATCTTTTTACTAGGCTCAATACTAACCTAATTCTATTATAGGAAAAATCAAAACTTAATCCATTTAACAGGCTAAAGATCAAACTTACCACTCACTCACACTTTTACACTTATCCCTTTCTCAGGTTTACGAATAACTTTTACAATCATTCAATTCTACTACAAGGAGAATCAAAACCTAATTTTTTTCAATGAAAAAGAATAACCTAACATTTTTGCCTGACAAAGATCAAACCCTAATTTTTTTCACATGAAAAAGATCAAAACCTAGCTACCCTGACTAGTTACCGTCTCAAACGTGTCTAATCCGCTCAAACTCACAAATATAAAAAAATGTAAGTTTCATCCCACAAGGAGCTTCTACCACCTCAATACAAATATACTCGATTACTATCTCGAATATTTACTAATTGATAGATACAATGTGAGGCAATCAAAATTTAATTAATAAATAATGTGGGTAACACAAATTTAACACGTAATCAGACAATCAGGCAAAAATTGTTTAAAATTTTCTTTCAAGCTTTTTTTGTTCAAAAACGATTTTCTAGAAATTCTAAACCAAGCAATCAATATAAATACAATTTTAAAGCAAATAATAAAGTTTAGATAGATCTCACTAAGAAAACACCGAAGACAATAATAATATCGCAATTAGAACTCAAGTCGGTGATGCCAAATAACTAGATTTTTAGATCAAGAACTTGAATAGAATCTCTCGTAGAAATCTCAGTAAAAATATCACTCTTATAATAGCTCAAAAATTATGTTCTTAATGTATTAAACTCAATCCCGCATGTCTCTTTAAATAGACTTAAAACTAGTCCTCCAACGGTTAGTTTTCAAATGTTATGTCAATAAATGACACATATGGACCCCATATATCATATAGATTAATAACAACTGTATTTGATCAACAATATAACTTTTAAAGCTCTCAATTTAGTCCCAAAAATAATTTGATCTTCGTCAATTAAAGTATAGAAAGAATTATATTAGGCTGCGTTTGGGTGAGAATTTGACAAATCCAAAGGATTTGTAAATGAAGGATTTCATAATCCTAGATTTTAAAATCCTTTCATTTACAAATCTCTTATTTGGATAAATATTTTAACCAAAGAATTTGATGGTGTAATTCTATAATTCCCTTGTTTGGATAGGTAAAATATTTATAAATGTAATTTAGAAATCATTAAATTTTGAGGGACTATTATGTATTTTCTTCATCTTCTTCCTAACACATCTCTCTCTCTCTTTGTGATTTTATTTTTTTCACCTTCAACCCACCGTCGTCACCATCATCCAGATCCATCCACCGCCAGTCATCACCATCCAAATTTGACACTGTCAATCATCACCTTCGCCGGTCATCGCCATCCCAAATCTAAAGAAATAGCAAAACATCACCAAAATTGAAGTTATTCTCACCAAAAAATCGAAGCTATTCTCAGTTGGACGAAAGAACGATCGACGATAATCGATGAAGAATACAATAGCTGGACGATGAAGAACCCTAGTCGATCGACTACGATTGATGATTTTGCTTGTTGATTTCGCTTTCGGTTATTGATTTCAGTTGTTGATTTTGCTTTTGGTGAAATTGAGACGATTTCGGTTATTGATTTCACTCTCTGGTAAAGCATGGAGCTTGACACGTCCAACTATAGTTTTCTTACTGTTCGGCGAGGCGGCTTCAATGAAGAAGAACGAAGAAGAAGAAGATGGCGACAAAGGTGATCAGGAGCGAAAAGCGTTGAGGAAGAAATTGCAAATGCATTCTCTCGATGGATTTTGTAAATTATGTCTATTTTAGAAGGATTTCCAAATCATCTCTTTCACCATTATTCGATACTTGAAGGGATTTTTATAAATTATTCCTACTCAATACCCAAATAAGGTATTTATCAAAACAAAATTTTGAAATCCCTTACCTAAATCAAATCCCTCCCCCAAATTCCTAACCCAAACAAAACCTTAAAGTATATGGACTAAATCGTAAGGTCAAATAAAATCTTATAAATCTCTCTCATATCTTTGACCCCAAATATTCTCTACAAGAATAGCAATATTCAAAATTCGCAGGTTCAATGATAGGTATTTTAAATATATCTTATAACGACTACTTTTCAAATAATATGTCATTAAATGACATCCTAAGATCTCATTCAAAATAGATTTTTTTTATTGAAAAATATTCTTGGAAAATCTCATTTTGGTCCTTAAAATATTTTTATATAGAAATCCATCAAAATAGAAAGTAGTAAGACACTTTAATTAAAACGACATTTAATTAAATGGACCAAATTAATAGGAATCACAAAATATATCAAGTGTATTTGAATTAGACCCAAATTCCTAAAATAACAAACCTCTCTTGGAATCATCAAAAGGAGATGATTTGACTAAGAAACCGAAACAGTCAATATGTTGACTGAAACAGTCAGTTGATCGACCACACCCATTCGGTCGACCACGCTATGCCAAGGCTGAAGTAGCCGTTTTCCTTACACCTAGTCAATTAACCGACTTAATCAGTGAGCATCCAATTTTCTCCATTTCATCCACTAACTTATTCGATTGACCGAGCCTTCTTATTCGGTTGACCAATTTGATCAGTATGCTCACCTCTTTACCCAATTCAGCTATTGTTTCAAATGGTTGACATATTACTTTTCTCGATTGACCGATTGGATCAGTAGGGCTCTATTTTAACTCCCAAAACTCACTATTTTAATAAGTCAACCGACTATTTTTTGTCAGTTGGCCGAATTGACCCAAAAACACAATATTTTATACTTTAAAACACATTTTTCAATTAGGTCAATTATCAAAATCATTTCATATATGGAGCACATAATAATTCACATATTAGGATCTTAAACTTATCGCATCTTACTAACACACATAAAATTAATTCATTTTAAGTGTCGTGTGTGATCCTAATTCAGGTTACATTAAGAGTATATAGAAAAAGAGTTGCTTTCACTTAGTTGTCTTCAATGTCTTCAAAACACTTCATGTCTTCATCATTTCCATCTTGCACCCATTATATTTTCTTCGACGATTCCTCTTCAACGATTTCTCTTCTTAAACACATTACATGGAACTATAAATTTGAAACCACTCAATAAAAATATTAGTTCCATAAAAATATCAACACTTAATTGTTCATCAAAACATTAGATTCAACAATGAACTAAAAAGTATTTTTCTCTCTCTAACTATTCATTTTTTTTCAAAATTTATAGTCTTAATTTTCTCTCTTGCACATTTTCTATCGCTAAATTAATTTTTTGACTACGCTTGCTCTCTAGAATTGACTCTTTCAGTAATGTATCGATAATGTCATTTATTTGCATAATTTATATCTTGTATTTTTTTCCTCTTGAAAAAATTATATCTAAACATGTTTTCTCTCTTTATTTTTTTATAATCAATTTATTACGCTCTCTATTCTCTAAAATATATTTCTAAATACATATTTGTCTCTCGACAATTTTTTGTATTTAATTTTATTGATTTATTTTGAGTGTGAAAAAAATCATTTCGATAGAATGAGAGTCATTTCACTCCTTAGAGTGAGGAATGCAATTCCACCATTTTTTATTTAAATGAAATTAAAGTTTTTCATCTCATTGTTTAACTAAACATGAAATAGAATTAATAGTAAAATTGTACTCTCATTCCACCTTGATTCCACCTCACCAAGCATCTCTAAGTCTAAATGATGTCAAAGAGTCAAAGACATAACTTTTATTGTATGGTTTTACATGTAAGATGCCTATTTAATCTAATCATTGTAGTAACCAAAAAAACATAATAATAGGAAAGAATGTCCCACCTTTCAAATAATGCCGTTCTTATAATAATAGGGAGGAACTTGTTCTTTAGTGAAAAGGAATCTCTAAAAAGCTACTCCATCAAAAAACTAAATGAGCTAACTAATGGACAAACGACTATAAATTAATCACCTAGGAGCATCAGATCCCATTTAGAAGAATAAATTGAACCCCTAGAGTAGAACACATACAGAATGCTCCAAATAGGAAAACCATCATGGAGTACTCCCCAAATCCTCACCAAAAAGAGAAGCCCCAAAACAAAGCAACAACAGCAACTACTAATCATCAAGATATCCTTTCAACACTTCCAAAAGAGAACGGCTGGATATCAAGATTCGTATTCAAATACCAACGCTTCTGGTTCACCCCAAACATGATCAAAGGCCTCATGGGATTACAACACAACTTCGTCGTTGAAAACCCAGCTGACACTATTCTATTAGCCACCTTCCCCAAATCCGGCACCACCTGGTTGAAGGCACTCATTTTCGCAATCTCAAACCGCTACCATTTTGATTTTTCCCAACACCCTTTGCTTACGAAAGGTCCCCATGAATTAGTCCCCTTCATAGAGGCCCTTATTCTCCAAAAAAACCCTAATCCTTCAACGCCTACCCTCCTCTCAACCCATATTCCTTACTCCCTCTTACCCACTTCCATAATCTCTTCAAAATGCCGAATCGTTTATCTTCTGCGTGACCCCAAGGATGTTTTTGTCTCGATTTGGCACTATATCCATAAGTTGCGCCCTAAAGAGTTGCCTCAACTCTCGTTCACAGAAGGTTTCGACTTGTTTTCTAGAGGAGTCTACCAGTGGGGACCCTATTGGGATCACGTTTTGGAGTACTGGAAAGCGAAAGCCAATTCTACAGAAAAAATAATGTTTGTAACATTTGAGGAGATGAAGAGAGAGCCGATCGAAGGGGTGAAGAGTTTGGCGGAGTTCTTGGGGAAGCCGTTTTCGTTGGAAGAAGAGAGGGATGGGGTTGTGGAGGAGATTGTGAGGTTGTGTAGTTTTGAGAACTTGACGGGGTTGGAGGTGAACAAGACTGGTGTTCATCAATTTACGCCAAATATTTGTATTGAGAACCGTGTGTTTTTCAGAAAAGGTGAGGTCGGGGATTGGCGTAACCATTTGTCAGAGGAGATGGCGGAGTACTTGGATCAGAGGTCAGAGGTGAAGTTCGACGGTACTGGGTTGATGTCTTGTTTTGCACCAAAAAGTTTATGCCCCTAAATTTTGAACAAATTGTACTTTTGAAGTAAGTGGCGAACTCTCACTCTTTTAAAACACCATTTTTAAAACACCATTTTTTAAGGGTCATTCAAAAAGTTGAAAAATTATGAAAAAATTACCTATTAATCCCAAAAAAAGAAATTATTTACCACCTACTCTCATCGATTTTTCTTTACACCGATTAGTCACATCAACACGTTTTTCTTGCACCAATTAGTCCCATCAACACCTTTCCTTGCACCAATTAGTCCCATTTTAAAAAATGATGAGGATTGAGTTTACCGAAATGCCCTCTCATGAGTTTCACATTAAGAAGGAAGATCGTCAAATAGGTGTACCACCGCTGTCAGCCGCCTGCCGCCGCCGCCTGCCGGTCGCCGGTCGCCGGTCGCCGCCGCCATAAATTACAGCCTTACCCCAAACTTTATCACTTTTTATCACTTTTATATGTTCCAAAAAAAAAAAAATCTTAATTTTAGGATAAAATCATTACTAAACGTAATGTAAAATAAGAGAACAATTGATGTTATATTTAACATTTACAGGTGTTCAATGTAATATCATATGTATTTTACTTTACATACAAAATAAGAGAATAATGGATATTACATTCAACATCCACATGAGGGGTATTTTGGTTAGAAAAAAATAACATTAAAAAAAAAAACAGTTGATGTTACATTCAACATCCACATGAGAGGCATTTTTGTCAGAAAAAAAATAACATTAAAAAAAAAAAAAAAACACAGTTGATGTTACATTCAACATCCACATTAGGGGTATTTTGGTTAGAAAAAAATAACATTAAAAAAAAAAAAAAAAAAAAAAAAAAAAAAAAAAAAAAAAACAGTTGATGTTACATTCAACATCTACAGGTGTTGAATGTTACATTCAACATCCACATTAGGGGCATTTTGGTCAGAAAAAAATAACATTAAAAAAAAAAAACACAGTTGATGTTATATTCAACATCCACATGTGTTGAATGTTACATTCAACATCCACATGAGGGGCATTCAACATCCACATGAGGGGCATTTTGGTCAGAAAAAAATAACATTAAAAAAAAAAAAAAAACAGTTTATGTTACATTCAACACTCACAGGTGTTAAATGTTACATTCCACATCCACATGAGGGGCATTTTGGGCAGAAAAAAATAGCATTAAAAAAAATAAATAATTGATGTTACATTCAACACCGAATGTTACATTCAACATCCACATGAAGGGTATTTTGGTCAGAAAAAATAGCATAAAAAAAAAAAAAAAAAAAAAAAAAAACAAACAAACAAACAAACAAAAAAAAAAAAATTAATAATTTTGATGTTACATTCAACATCCATGTGAGAGCTATTTTGGTCATAAAAAGACAAAATGACTTATTGGTGCAAAAAAAAAAAGTGATGGGAGTATTTAGTAATTTCTTTTGTATTTTAAGACTAAATGGTGCATGCCCCAAAAATTATTTGAATAGTCTTCTACAAAGTAGTGTTTTTAAGAGATGAGACTTTTGAATAAATTTTCTTAAATTTAAATACCCAATTTTGAATTCAATTTATTTTAATGAAAAAAATATTTAAAAAATTAGACAAAATTCATTAGTGTAATTATATTTTTGTCATTCTTAGCTTCTCTCTTTTTAATGTCAAAATATTAAACTAAAAATAAAATGAAATGTAATTTTTCATTTTTTTCTCTTATTATTTTTTTATTCTATTTTCTTTTCTTTTCTTTTCTCATGATCCCATGCCAACTCTCATTTTTTTTTTTTTAATTCTTAATCTATTTTTCTGTTGTTGATTCTCCATTTTCTAAATGTGAAGATCAATGAATAATATCAAAAGTCTAGAGAGAAAAGAGAAACGACGGCTAGGGTTTATTATCTCTGAATAAAGAATAATTTAATACAATTGAAAAGATAAACTTATATAAGCGTACAATGAAAAACCTATAAAGCAAGTAAAAGACAATTCTACCCTTACTAAATAATAATAATAAACTCTAATATCCCCTCTCAAACTCACGATGTTGTTGCAAGTAGCATTGAGAGTTTGCCAACCTAAAAATAAAAGCGCAAAATAGAATGAAACTTGGTGAACAAGTCGGCAATTTGCATGGATAATGACACAAAAGGTAAAGTAATAGTCCCATGTTGAAGATGATGACGAGTGAGATGACAATCGATCTCGATATGCTTGGTCCGTTCATGAAAGACTGAATTGTGAGCAATCTGAATAACACTCTTGTTATCACAATACATGGGAGTGGGATGAAAAAGAGAAACACCCATATCTGAAAGTAACTAACGCAACCAAACTATTTTGGTGGTAGTGGATGCCATCGCACGATACTCAGCTTCCGTGGAAGATTTAGAAACAACGGTCAGCCTCTTGCTCTTCCATGAAATAAGAGAATCACCAAAAAAATACACAAAAACCTATGACAGACTTGCGATCTATGGGATCACTAACCCAATCAATATCAGAATAGGCATGTAGCTCCAAAGACGAGGTCGATGGAAGTAAGAGACTCTGAAAAAGGGTTGATAGGAGTAAATTACCTATATATTTCCAAACTGAAATTGTTAGTTTTGTAGTACGTTTATTACGTTTTAACATATTTTAATGTGTTTTTATTCTTTTTGTACTAAATCGGGTGTGTAGGGAGAAACGGTATGAAAACGGATGCTAAACAATGATATCGGATCAAGAACGATGGAAGAACGGTGGAAAAACAAGCTCGGAGGCAAAATTTTGAGAAGAAGCCCACCGCCGCGACGATGAAAATGCAGAGAGTTGATTTTCTGGTTGAACATCCACCTCCGACTCCACTGCCTAGGCGATCGACGAACTGACTTACTCACCACCGCGGCGGTGAATCCTACCACCGCGGCGGTCACCTTTGCACAGATTTAGATATTTATTTTAGATATTTTTCCTATTTATACCCCATCCTCTTCTCTCCTCCAGCCATTAGAGCTCTATTAGGGATAGTATATTTTAGAGAGAGATTTTGGGAGTGTTCATTCAAATCCTAAGGAGAAGATCACAAAGCAAAGAAGAGGGAGTGATCTCGAAACATTTTTAGAAACAAATCTTTGGACTAGGTTAAGTTTCTCTCGTTCTTTACTTTATTTCTTAACTTAGGAGTATTGTTTGAGCATGTTTAGCTCCATTTACATTGTATAACCAGCTATGGCCATGAGCTAAACGGGTTTTTCTCTAGGGATTAATATATTTATGAAAATGTGGTTTTGTTGAGTTTGTGTTTGGTTAGCAGTTGTTCTTCATTATTTTGATTTTGTTTGTCGTATTGTTTATTTATCATGCTTAGATAGATATATCGAGAATATGGAGTTTGACACTCAGAAAAGGTAACCCCAGATTCGGACTAGGGTAAACGAATGCCATGATCCAATAACCTAGGAGGGAATTGGATTGTAGACAATTGATGACGTTGGGGCAAGACTCACGTGACCTAAGGTCGTTAAGACATTGAGAGGGACTTCTTCATTGACACGAAGTCGCGTATTCCCTCGTCTAACACTCGGGAGAGGTGGCGGGGGAGTTTACGAACTGAGATTGTCGATAGGGTAAACACAACGCGACGATCCAATAACTCGATCGGGAGTTGAATTGTGTACAATCAATGACGTTGAGGCGAGACTTACATGACCTAGGGTGGTTAAGACGTTGAGGTGGACTTATTCGTTGACACAAAGTCACATATTCTCTCGTCTTACACTCGGGAGAGGTGGCGGGGGAGTTTACGAACTGAGATTTTCGGATAAGTCGAATGTCGTTAACGTAAACTAAAACGAGACCAAACATGTTTTTGTAAACAAAAATTAATCCATAGGTAATACTTTCCCTAAACATCTCATAAAAGTATTAGTATAGTTAATTTAATTAGATTAATTAACTTAATATTAGTATTATTAATTTTAAACACATTTATTTTCGCCTAGATAAAGTTAGGTCATGACAAACGCAATACTCAATAATAGTCAAAACCAATCCCTATGGACACGATAACCCTAACTCTCCCGATCTATACCAAAACTTGACCTCGTATACTTTCAAGTGAAAGTAGCGGTGTATTTACACGCTACCAGGTTTTTGGCGCCGTTGCCAGGGATTATGTTTGTTTGGTTATTATTGATATTGTGAGTAAATGACTGAATTTTACTTTAGGCATTTATTTTGTTTGTTACTTTTTCGTTTGTAGTTTTTGTTTTTATTTTCCTGCAGAGTGCTTAAAAATGGTAGATCAATAGGTACTCTTGCAGTTCTTTCAACGGGATTCCGAGCCATTTTACTATGCTTAGGATCGATATAAGAATTTGCTACTCCAATTTCCGAACCATCATTTCCCAATAGACAGTCAACTCCTCAATTTCTTCGACGGTTTACGAGCTGCAACCAGAATATGGGTGGAATGAGAAAATGGTACCCCCTCTCTCTCTACGACCTAATCGTATACGAAGCCATTTGGTCATTGGAGGAAATGGTAGCCTATGATTATCAAAGTTAGAATCATTCACCGAGTCACCAAAACTCGGGGGATTTTTCCAATACCACAGCGCCATGGATTGACATTCCAGATCACAACGAGTAGTCTTCCCCCAATCTGGAATAAATGCTCACAACCGTTCTAGGGGAGACACAAAGATTGTTGATGAAGATGTATGACCGGATCAACGAGCATGAGGATCGTCTTGATCATATCGAGACGGTCTGTGCCAACATCGATGAGACCGTAACGTCTTTGCAGACGCAAATTGGTCATCTTCTTTGCTTTGTTGAATCCGAGACAAGGGCGGTGCACTGAGAGGCAAACAAGTCGAATCTGATTGTGAAAGCCACCGTGAGGAACCGAAAATGAGCGGAAGAAGCTTGGGAAAGTTCAACTATGTTTATCCGAATAAGACGAGAACCCAAACATGGATCGACGATTGTGATTCGTTACCATTGGAGATCCAAATTGTGATACCACCATCAATTCCAAACGATCATATTTACGAGGATCCGATGTGGCTAACATGTCCTTTGATGCCGCTAGCAACGTTTTTCCATGCCCACCAAGTACATGAGCTCGTGGAGCATCCTGTTGAAAGCTCGAGCTATACATTGCCACATCTCACCAGTGTTGAAGGCGTACTGAACCAAGACCCGTATGTGGTGTTGTAAGACACGTACTACGGGCGGAAGTCACTCTTTGACGAGCACTTCGGCGTGTCAGACTGACGACCATAAACCAAGCGCTTCTTAGGAGGCAACCCAAGGAAAAATAAGTTAAATCCATCGCAACCGATTTGATTCGGAGGTGAGATTTTCTCTCCTCTCAGGTATGTGTTATAAACGCTAGTCTTCATTATAATGATTTATCAAGTCATTAGGATCGCTGACTGGGTCATTTTGGGCATTTCCTGTTTGAGTCGGGTGTGAGTGTAGTATGTTTATTTATGTTTTAGTTATAGTTTATGTTTTACTGTTTTTACGTGTGCATGTCTATTTAGGATAGTTTTTGTATTATGTGCTGAGTTTTGACGTCATCTGAGCCATTACCCGATGATGAGTTTGTCCCCTAGTTGTTTATTGAGGTCAAGTGTAAAACTCATGCATGTATGTTCTATGTGCTTAACGTTACGTTTTAGTAAAAGTTATAGATCCTACTTGTACAAGCACGAAAACTTATTATATAACCATCTAATTGATTTAAAAACGATTATCTGTCACCTAAATTCATGACATTAGGGTTTATAGAACTTGATTCGGGGGAAATTTGAGGTAAAATCCTAGGCGAGGTAGTTCAGAAGACATGATTTAGGCATTCATTTTCTCGCTTAAGCCTTTTAAGCTTACCCTGATATATCATTACCCCTCATTACCCTATCGAAACCCAAATGTTATTTCAATTCTAAACACTTAACCAATACTATTGTAAGACCTCAATCGTAACATGTACGTCATTTTAGTTGCATTTTAGAGTAACTGTGAAAATTCGGAGTGAAATTGGGTCAATAAAAATTCAAATTAAAAATCTAGGGGTCAATTCACAAATTTAGAAATATTAAATCCAAACTTTGGGAGGTAAATTGA
Source organism: Eucommia ulmoides (assembly GCA_016647705.1). NCBI lineage: Eukaryota > Viridiplantae > Streptophyta > Magnoliopsida > Garryales > Eucommiaceae > Eucommia > Eucommia ulmoides. Next base: position 25,712,793 of record CM028328.1, read on the forward strand.
TATTTAATTCTTAATTAAAACTTTTAAGGGTGCAATTGCAATTTAAGAAAAATCTTAAAAGTGGACTTGGACTAAAATGAATATTTTAAAAAGTTAGGGGGGAGAAAAGAGTAATTTAGCAAAAAATTATTTATACATATGTGTGTGATCGTGAGCAGCCGGCCGAAAGGATAGAGAGAAGCAACGACGTGGTAGGATGAGCTCGATGTTTAGACCACTAATTACATGCATATAAATATGAACATGCATGTAATGATTACCAAAAATCTTAAAGAAGAAGAAGAGATTCAAAAAATCTAGAGAGGGGAGGTCGACGGCAGTGAGCTTCGGATCGTAGCTGTTGCTCCGGCGGAGGTGTTGTGTGCGTGTTTTTCGATCGCCGTTGATGGGCGTCGTTGTCGGTCAGGTGGGGGTGTCGTCGCCATCTCTCCGGTTGGGTGAATGGAGTGTCTGTGTGTGTGTTGGCTGTAAACCCAGAACAAGAAATAGAGGAGAGAGAGAGAGAGAGGTCTGCATGGAGATGGTGAGATCCGACGAGCAGGGGTGTGAGTGGGTTCGAACGGTTGTTGATCGTCGGGGGTGGCGTTCGGCGGAGTAGGTGTGTTTTCCATTTTTTGTTGTGTGCAGCATGGGTATTGTGCGTGTTTTCTTACCATCGACGATGTGCGTGTGGGGTGTTTATCGGTTTTCTTCAGTCGGCGGGTGTGTGGGTGGTCGGCCGACTGTGCTAGTGTGCGTATGTGTTCTGCTTTACCGACAGTGTTTGGGTGATCATCGGTGGGTGTGGGTGTTGGGCCGACTGGCAAAAACCAAAACAAAACAGAAACGGGGAAGAAGAGAAAGAAGGAAATAAGGAAAATTACAGAAAGAACCCCAATAAAATCCAAAATCCATCTCGCAACTTGTGAACGATTCGAAACGGGTAACGTTTTTCGTTAAATTTATTTTAGTTTATAAAATTAAATTAACGCATCGAAAATTTTGTAGTGGGAATAATAAATTTGGGAATGTAGTAACTTTTAACGAAATGAAAATTTACCAAATAATAATTTTACATAATAAAATGTGGGGAATGGGAAAATACGGAACATAGGGCCTGCATTTGCATGATTGGGTCATTTTTACCTAAAATATTAATTTAGGTCCTCTCGCTAATAGGTTCGCAGGCACCGGAGTAACATTAGAGTATAGTCGGTAAAAGCTTTTGGGGAGCGGATCACGAGGTGAGTGTATTGTCTTCTTACCAAACTATTTTTCTATGTATATATATGTGATAAAATGTGTGTTTACTAAAACTGTACCATTTTATAAATGATATGGATCAAGCAGGTTTTGGGGTGAGTTGGTAAAATGAATTCTTGGAGAATTGTGTTGGTTTCTAAAAAGATAGATTTAAAATAATTTTCGTCGGATTTTTGGGTGAGTTGAGGGCAATGGATTTTTGTGCAATTTGGTGATTTTTAAAAAGAGAATGGAAAATATCTGATTTTCTAAAAATAAAGGTGAAAAAAAAAATGGTTTTTGTTGAAATTAGACAGTCTTCAAATGAAAGTGAAAAATATGATTTTTGGATTAAATAGTCAATTTTGGAAAAGAGATATGAATGTGTGAGCTGACGATGTTGATTAGACGATATCATTACGTTGTGATTTGATGATGATGTTATTAATTTGACGATACGGTATGAAAATGTATTTCTTCTCGTAAGGGGTGTGGATTTTTAACTATACTAATGATTTTGACGATGCCTTAGTTGTTCTCCCCGAAAGGGGTATAGTTTCTCCCTGAAAGGGGTGTGGATTATATTTCTTCCCGTAAGGGGTGTGGATTATATTTCTCCCCAAAAGGGGTGTGGATATTTCGTAGGAAGGCATTCTTACGGATGTTACGATACCATTGCAACTCCCGATCGTGAGATTAAAATAATCACTAAGGCTGGCCAGTGTGTGTGTTTGAGGTGTGTGTTTGAGTTGTGTGCTTAAATAGTATGTTTGAGATGTGTGCTTGAGATGTGGTGTTTTACTTATATTGGGTGATTTATTATTTATTATGGTGATTGGTATGATTTTATACTAGATGGATTTGGAGTTGGATGGAACTTATCTATATCGCGTTATTTTCATTGCTTATATACTTATGCCTATCCATATTTAATTGTGATAATATTTAGAATGTATTATTATTTTAAAAAATATATATTTTTACTAAGAAGGCAGTACACTCGCAGGTACAACAGCTAGGAGTCAGTCCCCTACTGGCACTAGGTAGAGTCCGGCGATGGTGTAGTATGGAAATATTTTGGGAGGAGCTGTCTAAGGCCAACCTATGAGAGCTTCATTGTTATTATTGTAATTCAGAGACGGGTTTGTCCCCAGTTAGAGATATTGCATATGGTCAAAATTTGTGGTTGTATATTTTTGTACGCACTTTATCATTTACTAGTGGGTTTGACGTTAAGATGAGGTCGTGGCGACGTCACGCCGGCCCCATGGTGACGGGTGTCCGGGGTGGGGTGTGACAACCATAGCCGATTGAACCTTGTCCAACCCTATATCGCTTAACCAAATGCATAATATGAGTGAATCAAGCCAGCAGTTGCAAATACTTCTTGATGTGAGCGGTTGGGTTGTGGGCGTGTTATTAATTGGTTCGGTATTCGAGTACTCACTTGTTTTTTTCTTTCATATTCACACACCCCTTAAATTGTACAAATCAAATAAGTTTGGGGGTATGTTTGTTTGAAAAAAAAAAAAAAAAACAACACTGAGTATATATGGTTTATTTCCGTTTGTTCTTTACAAGTGAGTGTGTCATTCTTAACGTATGTTTAGGGTTGTTTCCAATTTAATTATGGGGTTTCGAGTGTGAGAGTGCCAAGCGATGTGCTTTGGGTAACGTCAAGTTAAAAACGTTAACCGTTTTCTCTTTTAAAAATTACCCTTGGCCATTTGTCCTAAACCGAACCAAGACCTATTGATCTTTTTGAACTTCCGAGCCTACATTAGTGGAGAATAGATCCCAGGTCAAGCCTATGGATTCCATATACCTTTGGGTTTTTTCTGTCATGCGCTTATATGGTGGATAATCCAATCCGATTAACGGACAGTTATATATTTGAGTTTTAAACACACACACACTTTAGTAGGATCTATAACAGCCCTTACTATTATAAATGTTGAAATTATCGAATACTACATGGTGTGTTTTTATGTCTAAACTCGATAGGATTGGGGGCCGATGAGGGATATTTCATTTGGCCGGTAGATGATACTCAAAACTTGCACATATTTATTTTTCGTGTTTTTTATTTTTAGTTTTTAGTTTTTATATTTTCTTTTATTGTGTGGGTGTTTTGCTCGAGGACTAGCAAAATTCTAAGTTTGGGGGTATTTGATAGGTATAAATTACCTATATATTTCTAAACCGAAATTGTTAGTTTTTGAATACATTTATTACGTTTTAATATATTTTAATGTTTTTTTTATTCTTTTTGTACTAAATCTGGTGTGTGGGGTGAAACGGTATGAAAACGGATGCTAAATAATAATATCGGATCGAGAATGGTGGAAAAACAAACTCGGAGGCAAAATTCTGAGAAGAAGCCCACCGCCGCGATGGTGAAAATGCAAAGAGCTGATTTTCTTGCTGAACATCCACCGCCGCAGCGGTGAGATCCAACGCCAACTCCACCACCTAGGCGATCAATGAACCGACTTACTCACCGCCGCGGCAGTGAATCCCACTGCCGCGACAGTCACCTCTGCACAAATTTAGATATTTATTTTAGATATTTTCCCTATTTATACCCCTTCCTCTCCTCTCCTCTGGGCATTAGAGCTCCATTAGGGATAGTATATTTTAGAGAGAGGTTTTGGGAGTGCTCATTCAAATCCTAAGGAGAAGATCACAAAGCAAAGAAAGGGAAGCAATCTCGAAACGTTTTTAGTGACAAATCTTCGGACTAGGCTAAGTTTTTATCGTTCTTTCCTTTATTTCATAACTTATGAGTATTGTTTGAGCATGTTTAGCTCTATTTACAATATATAACCAGCTATGGCCATGAGCTAAATGGGTTTTTCTCTAGGGATTAATATATTTATGAAAATGTTGTTTTGTTGAGTTTGTGTCTGGTTCGCGGTTGTTCTTCATTATTTTGATTGTGTTTGTCGTATTGTTTATTTATTATGCTTAGATAGATATATCGAGAATATGGAGTTTAACACTCGAAAGAGGTAACTCCGGATTCGAACTAGGGTAAACGAACGCCACGATCCAATAACCCGGGAGGGAATTGGATTGTGGGCAATCGATGACATTGGGGCAAGACTCACGTGACCTAGGGTCATTAAGACGTTGAGGGGGACTTCTTTATTGACACGAAGTCGCGTATTCCCTCGTCTTACACTCGGGAGAGGTGGCGGGAGAGTTTATGAACTGAGATTATCAATAGGGTAAACACAACGTGATGATCCAATAACCCGGTCGGGAGTTGGATTGTGTGCAATCAATGACGTTGGGGCCTAGGGTTGTTAAGACAATGAGAGAGACTTCTTCATTGATACGAAGTCGTGTATTCCCTCGTCTTACACTCGAGAGAGGAGGCGGGGGAGTTTACAAACTGAGATTGTCGGATAAGTCGAACGCCGTTAACATAAACTAAAACGAGATCAAACATGTTTTTATAAACAAAAGTTAATCTCTAGGCAATACTTTCCCTAAACATCTCATAATAGTATTAGTATGGTTAATTTAATTAGATTAATTAACTTAGTACTAGTATAATTAATTTTAAACACATTTATTTTTGCCTAGATAAAGTTAGGTAATGACAAATACGGTACTCAATAATAGTCAAAACCAATCCTTGTGAACACGATAACCCTAACTCTCCCGATCTATATTAAAACTTGACCTCGTATACTTGCGAGTGAAAGTAGCGGCGTATTTACATGCTACCAAGGGTACCCCGAAAATACCAAAGGATATGAAGAACAGCAGCCCAATGAACTACAGTAGGAGAAGTGATAAATTAACTGACGATATAAATAGCGTGAGCAATATCCGGGCGAGTGACAGTTAGAGAGACCAAACTGCCAACAATAGTACGATATAATGTGGAATCTGATAAGGGGGGCACCATCGAAAGATGAGTAGCGAACATTCACCTCTGGAGGAGTATCAATAGTCCTAGTATCAGTAAGACGAGCACGCTTGAGAATTTCAGCTACATATTTAGACTGAGAGAGAAGACAGCCTTTCGAAGAAAAAGCTACTTCAATACCCAAAAAGTAGAGTAAAGCCCCCAAGTCCTTCATTTCAAACTGACGAGATAATTTTGATTTCAAAATTGTAATCCCATCAACATCATTACCAGTAATAATCATGTCATCCAAATATAACGATAGTAGAATACGGCCGGCAGTGGTACACTTTATAAACAGAGCAGAATCATGATTACTTCGGTGAAAACCAAGCGAAGTAATTACCATAGAGAACTTCTCAAACCAGGCTCGAAGAGCTTGTTTGAGGCCGTATAAAACTTTCTTGAGTTTGCAAACTTTGTCAGACTTATGAGCAACACCCGGAGGAGGAGTCATGTAAACGTTTTCTTGAAGGTCACCATTCAAGAAGGCATTTTTAACATCCATCTGAGAAATATGCCACTAACGAACAGATGTAACGTAAATAAGAGTGCGAACAGTTGTCATTTTTGCAACTGGAGCAAAAGTCTCCTCATAATCCACACCATATTGCTGAGAAAATCCCTTGGCAACCAAACGAGCTTTGTACCGTTCAACTGAACCATCAGACTTGGTTTTAATTTTGTAGACCCACTGAGAACCAATTGGACTTTTACCCAGACGTAAAGGTACTAAATCTCATGTATCCATCTTGTATAAAGCAGACAGTTCCTCAGCCATAGCCTATTGCCAAAGAGAATCAAATGTTGCCTCTTTATAGGATAAAGGCTTAGAGAGACAATGAATAGAGGCTAAAAATGAAGCAAAAGAATGTGAATAGCAAGAGTAAACAAAATTTGGTTTATGAGTGGACTTACAAATGTGCTGAGGATAGTGAGGAGGAGGATCCACAATCTGAGAAGATTCTTAGTAGGCCGTTGGAAGGGAAGGGACGCTAGAAGTATCAATACCTGTAGAGCTACCAGTGTCAACATAAGGTTGAGACGCATGAGATGGGTCAATATCTGTAATGCATGGGTTTTGAGAATATAAACTATTTGTGTCATCAGAGAAATGATCAATGGAAATGAGATCAGATTTTGTCAAGTTGTGTGTATTAGAAGGAATAGAGAAAAAAGGTATATAGTCAAGAAACACAACATGACAGGACACATATAGTTTTTGTTCAACTGGATCAAAGTAACGATATCTATTTTGTCCCTCACCATAACCTAGGAAGACACAAATAGCATAGCGAGAAGATAACTTGCTACGCTCTAATCTCGGTCGAAGAACAAAACAAGTGCACCCAAATACTCTTAAGGAGGAATAATTGGGAGCATGACCATACAACTTTTCAAATGGAGACAAACCTGAAGAATGAGATGATGGGATCTTATTAATTAGGTTCACTGCAGTAAGTACTGCTTCTCCCCAAAATACACTAAGAACAGAGGCAGATAATAAGAGAGAACGAGCAATTTCAACAATGTGCCTATGTTTCCTTTCAGTGACACCATTTTGCTCGAGAGTGTCAATACACGAGGTTTGGTGGATTGTTCCATCTAGAGCAAGCAAGTTAGTGAAAGGATTATAAATGTACTCCCCACCCAAATCACATCTAAAGCACTTGATAATAGCATGATGTTAGGTCTTAACAAGAGCTCGAAACTTTTGATAAATATCAAAGAATTCAAAACAACGTTTCATAAGATAAACCCAACAATATTGAGTGTAATCATCAATGAATGAAACATAATATCGGGACCCCCCTTTTGTAGAAATTGGAGAAGGTCCCCATACATCAGAATGAACCAGATCAAATAGTGCAAATGAAGAAAAAATACTTCGATTAAAAGGTAAAGTAGAGAATTTTGCAAGTTTACAACCACTATAATCAGAAATATCACAAACAGACAAATTCCCTAAAGATCCTTTAGATACTAAGTATTTTAAACGGGATGTTGAAATATGACCAAGACGAGAATGCCATAAATAAAAACTAGAAGATGAAGAAGTCAAATGAAAGATGACAAGTTAACACTTGAAGCTGCAACATCTGGTACTCGTAGCTCATCCAGTATATATAGTCCCCCCTGCCTACGGCCTGTCCCAATCAGCTTATGGGATTACGGATCCTGTATATGACATGAGGTAGAAGATAAAGAAACTTAGTAACCAGAATCACATAGAAATAAGATTCAATGCAAGGTTGGGAATATGATAAACATTTGAAAGAGATAACCGAGGTTTGACAACAGAACCAATGCTTGCTAATAGCATCGGAGTACCATCAGTAGTCATAACAGATACAGATGATGTAGGTTTTAAAGAAACAAATGGTGGAAAATCAGGTGACATATAATTAGAGGCTCCAGAATCTAGAATCCATATAGAGAAAGACATACCTGAAGAACTAGAGGGCGACAAACCTATTGAAGAGGTAGCGGACATGGCATGTGATTGTGTGGAAATGAACTTCTGAAATTGTTCAGTAAGGGCCTCAATTGTGGGATTAGATGATGTTGGGTCTCCAAAACTAAATGAAGTTGATGATGACGGTACAGTTGCTGCAGTATTATGCTTGTTTTGATGATTAGGAGGTGGTTTGGAAGGGACTACCAGAACAGATGGACTGGCTAATTGGAGAACCCTTGTGTATGATTGAGACTTGAAGCATATCTCCTCGGCCAATAATTCACTAACCACTGAGTCAACAGAAGGAAGTGGATTACGGTGCAAAAAATTTCCACGAAGTCCCTCAAAATCATCACGTAACGCCATAAAAAATTGAACCAAATGTTGTTCTTTTCTACGAGCAATGTACGGAGTACATACTCTCAATTTTGTAGATTTCGTAAGAGCTAATTGATCCCAAAGATCTATCATAGCATAGTAGAATTCCTGGTTACTTATATCATTCTGTTTCAGTGCTCGAATATCAGATTCCAATTGATATTATTTTGCAAAGTTAGACTGTTTATACAGCCTTGATAGATGATCCCAAACCTCTTTGGCGTACTCATACTTTGCCAATTGCATACCAATTGAATCTTCAACAGAGTTGTTAATCTAGTTAATGATTTTTGAATTATTTGCCTCCTAAGTATCTAACAAAGTTATATAATCTCCAGCCCTTTCATATTTTGGTTTAACCAACGTACCACTAACGTAGCCCCACATCTTTTTGCCTTTAAGAAAATTTTTCATCACATAACTCCAGTATGAAAAAAAAATTCTCATTCAATCTCACAGCAATTGACTGAAGCGAATCATCCCTTTCAAAAGCCATTACAAATACTAACAAATTAAATCACAAATCTAATGGAACGGAGAAAGAAAATCAAATACTAGAAACCAATCAATGATTCACTGTAGAGAAAACCAAATTAGAATTGCGCGGAAGCTAAAACTGTATGAACATCAACAATCATAATCGTACAGATCTGTACGAACAACAGAACTGTACGAACATTGGAACTATATGGTCCTTGTGTATGGAATCAAACTTCCTTTCATGAGATTAGGCTCTTGATACCATGTGAAGATCAATGAATAACATCAAAAGTCTAAAGAAAAAATAGAAACGATGGCTAGGATTTATTATCTCTGAATAAAGAATAATTAAATACAATTAAAAAGAAAGACTTATATAAGCGTACAATGGAAAACCTAGAAAGCAAGTAAAAGACAATTATACCCTTACTAAATAATAATAATAATAATAATAATAATAATAATAATAATAATAATAATAATAATAATAATAATAATAATAATAATAATAAACTCTAATACTGAAATATTTTGAATAAATAAATATTGAAGAATAAAATATCACAAATAATAATTAAAAAAAAAAAAAAAAAGATAAAAGTAAGAATAAAAATTAGTATAATTTAATTTATTTATTTTTTTTAGAGCGAGCAAGTTTTCGTTTCTACAATGAGTTTGTGTATATATAAGGTAATTAGCTTTGTGAAAAAATGTATTAGGGTCTCCTAATTCACTAGTTAAAAACCAAATCAAATTTTATCAGATTTTATCTTGTTTAACGAAAGTGTTCTATTGTGTAATGAAAGTGTTCTGAAGTAGAGGACACAAACACAATCATATACAGAGAAGGGTTAGATATATTTATATGGATTTTATAGTACCTTGGCAAGCCATTATTGCCTACATCTACTCCCTTGAGATCTTGCATGATATTAATCTACTAGTTTTCAAATCATCTTCCAAGGTTGGAATCAAACTCTTACATCCCGTTTAATCCTTTATGGCCAAACATACTCTCACTTGAACTAGGTACGTTTACGTCCAAGCTACAATCTCACTGAATACAGAAAATATTTCACTCAAAGCTTCTACCAATACTTATATGTAAAATTCAATTTCAGCCCGATCTAAGTGATGTAGAAGTGCACATGTTCAAAAGATATTCAATTTCAAATTTGTGTGAAATTTATCTAGTTTAAATTAGTGTAGCACAGAAACAGATAATCTTGACAAAACAAATCCAATCCTTTTACATGTTTTAATTGAAATAATATTCAAGTTTAAAATTCACGAGTTTTGAAAAACAATTTTTCAGATTAAAATATCGACAGTATTCAATCCAATTATATTAATCCAATCAGATAAGATTCACAATAAGCATAGAATAGATCAATCATACAGTCACAAAGAAATTAGAAAGACTTTAATAAAAGATAGATCTCATCGGGATTCTAAATCGTAGCTAGCAACCAAAAAAATTCAGCCTAGAATTTCAAATTAGCTTCATCAATCAAGAATACTCTCACATAATTTTGATCTCTGGTTTATCTCAAGAGTTTAGAAAAAAAAAATGTTAGATGTTTTTCCTTTCTCTTTTTCACTCTCTTGTGTCTCTTGGTTATTTTTTAAAAGTGAATTTTTGCAGGTTTAGTAAGTCCCAAATTCAGAATATCCTAATAGCTAGAAAAAATAAAAATAAAAATCCCTAATTTGAAGGTCGAAGACCCTTAACCTTTGACCCTAGTTTTTCTCCCAAGCAAACAAGACCTTTGACCAATGAATGAGGACATATACGAGTCTAGGTTTAAGTTAAAAGTTAGCAAATATTTAGCAGCCAAATATTTGAGTCAAAAAGTTATAGCGATTATTTTACGAAATTAGAAAGAATGGGTACCAAAATAAAATTTTGATAAAACTATTAAATTCAAAAATATATTCTACAAAAAATATTGTAAAAATATTTTTCTAATAAACAAATATCATTTAAGAATATTAAAACCTATTTTAGAAATATTTATCGTTAAAAATAATGCAAAAATATTTCCTAAACATATTCACAAAACTTCAAAATTCATAAGCATCCGATCGATTGGATCCAATTATTCAGTCGATCGATTTGAATATTTTTCAAAAATATCTGGAACATGATTCATTAAGTTAACTGAATTGGCAATTCGGTCAACTAAATTGTACTATCTTCTAGTCCCTGAAAAATCAAGTTGAGTAAATTACAATTCAGCCGACTCATTTGAATCCGATTTCAAAATCTTCTGGTTCCTGTAAAATCCAGTCGACCGAATCAAAATTTAGTCCACTCGTTAAACCAAAAACACCAATTTTTAAAATTTTATTACATTCAATTAACAGATTTATCAAACAAGTTGGCTGATTTAAACCCTAGCACCTCTAAACATGCATAGAAATGATCTTAACACTTATAAATACTCATGCATGAATTACTTAACACTTAATCACACACAAAATATTGAATTTTACACATATTCAAGTGTAGTGTGTGATCTTAATCAGGTCAAAGCGAATTTGAAAAATATAAATGTTGTTTACCTTGGGAAATACAAAAAATAATTTGTCAAAATGTCTTTATCATGCAATTGTTCTTGAAGCGTCTTGATCATCCATTTCACTTCTAGTGCATCAAATTTGGCATATCTCTTTCTCAGTACATCATTAACCTGACTGATATTCTCTTAAAATATAATGACATCTCAATTGTAATATTTGTTCAGAAATGAGAAAAGGTCTTTTAAAAATTTACACACATAAAGAGAAATTTTTACAACAAAAGTAATGATGCATCAAGAAAGAATGTATTATCAAGAATGACTTACGAATGCATGAGATCTTGAGATTTCAAAAATTGAACATTAAAAACATAAAAAATTATCTCTCCTTTATCATTTCAAATGTGGATTTAAAAAAAAAAAAAAAAAAAAAATCAAGAATGCTAGATTAATTAATATGATAAAATTCACATAAAAATCAATCAAATTATCAATGATCCCTTAATTTGAAAATCTCAAAGTAGATTAGAATAATTTCTAATTAGTTAAAGAATATTAATTTTAAAATCAATGCATATGACCCCCTATATGTGATTTTTCTAAATAATGCAAATAATTGTGCAACCTTTTTAAATAAATTTTTCATGATGACATTTTTGAAAGAAATGATATGCATACCATTCTAAAAAAACATCATTATGCCTAGCCACTCCCAAACCCCTAATGATTTTAAAAAATTATTTTTCTACCAAAAGGTTTTGTGAATATGTCACCAAATTAATTGTAAGTGTGATCCTCAATAAAATGACGACAAATCTCAATGTGTTTAGTGCGCAAGTGTGGTGTGACATTTTTGCTAAGACAAATAGCACTTGCATTGTTAAAAAAAAAATGGGTATATATTCCATTCAAATGCCAAAATCATGCAGTTATTGTTCTATATAAAACACTTGATAGGTGTGAAAAACCTATTTATTTCCAATCCGAATTGGTTAGTTTTCGAATATGTTTATAGTTATTTTTATTATGTTTTAATTAGTATTTATACTTTTTGTATAACTCAGGTGTGTAGGTTAAAAAGATAGAAAACTGGAGCTAAAATGATGAGATCGAACCAAAGCGGTTCGAAGTTACGGTGGATAAACAAGCTTGGAGGCTAAAAGACGAAACAGGCCCACCGCTTAAGCGTCCAGACCACCACTTAAGCGGTGAAGATGCAGAGAAGAGCAAAATGTTACTAACGGACGATCGCCTGAGCGGAAATTCTACCGCTTAGGTATAAATCCAGCAGAGGACGAAGAAGGGCTACTGACAACCGCTCGCCTAGGCGGAATTTCTACCGCCTAGGCGAAAATCCAATAGAATGTTCTCCAGTCTACCGCCTACTTCACCACCCAGGCGATCAGACTTAACCGACCTAACTCCATCTAGGCGGAATTTCCACCGCCTAGGCGGATTTGCCCTGCACAGCCTTTAGATATTTTTAGGATATTTTTGCTATAAATATCCCCTTTCCTCCCCCTTTGGCCGGAGCTCTCTCCTCTCTCTTGCATTTTTTAGCCCCTTAGGCTATACTTAAGCCAAGGGTTATGGATTTTAGGTGTGGAGCTCACATCCCGAAGTGGAGAAAACGACGAATCGATCGTTGAGCGTTCTTAGCGATTTATCTTCGGACAAGGCTAAGTTCTTCGATTGTTTTTCCTTATTTATTTATCTTAGGAGTATGTGAGCATGTTTAGCTCGCTATTTTCTTGTACATGCGGCTATGGCCCTGAGTTAAATATGGATTATAGTAGGGATTAACCTATAATTTATAAATACGTTGTTTGGATGATTTCGGTGTTTCGTTTGTGATTGTTCTTCGTAGTTTGATTGTATTTATCGTATTGTTTGTTTATTATGCTTGGATTGATAAATGGAGAATCCAGAGTTTTGACAAAACCCCGGATTCAGATTAGGGTAAACAAACGCCACGATTCAATAACCCGGGAGGGAGTTGGATTGTGGACAATCGATGACGTTGGGCAAGACACACGCTACCTAGGGTCGTAAAGACGTTGAGGGGGACCTCTTCGTTGGCTCAAAGTTGCATTATATTCCTCGCTTTACACTCGGAAGAGGTGGCGAGGGAGTTTTAGAACGGAGATTGTCGATAGGGTAAATACAACGCGACGATCCAATAACCCGGGAGGGAGTTGGATTGTGCGCAATCAATGACGCTGGGCGAGACTCACGTGACCTAGGTTCGTTAAGACGTTGAGGGAGACTTCTTCGTTGACTCGAAGTCATGTATTCTCCCGTCTTACACTCGGAAGAGGTGGCGGCAGAGTTTACGTACCGAGGTTGTCAAATAGGTCGAACAACGTAAACGGGAGTAAATCGGAATCGAACACGTATTTGTAAACACGTTAATCCCTATACAATTCTTCACCCTAAAACATATTAACATAATAGTGTAGTTAATTTAGGATATATTAGTATTAGTTTAATTAATTAAATACATTTGTTTTTCGCCTAGATAAAATTAGGTCACGACAAACGCGGTATTCGATAGTAACGACAACAATCCCTGTGGATACAATAACCCGATTTTAACGATCACACTATACTAAAACTTAGACCTCGTATACTTGTGAGTGTAAGTAGCGGTGTGTTTTTCTCGTGCTACCAACACTCGTGCACAAAAGTTGCTTGTTATCATGTACTCAATCTCAGCAATGGATAAAGCTAACGAATATTGCTTCTTGTTAGACCAAGAAACAAGTGCGTGCATTAAAAAATGACATGACCCACTAGTGTTTTTTCACTCAACTTTGCAACCAGCAAAATCTGCGTTGGAGAAACTAATCAATGAAAAATGACTACTCCTTAGATACCATAGTCTTAAGTCACTAAATCCTATTAACAAAAAATTCTTTTGACGAAAATTAGATGAGACTCTTTAGGAGAAGACTGAAATTTATATTTAATTATTTATTAAAATTATTATTATATAATAGTTTATAAGTAATGATTATTCTTAATTATGTAAATTTGATTCGTCCATATTTAATTTTTAAATAATAGATAAATATTTTAAAATTTTAAATATAGGATAATTTTCAAAAGTTCACATGAATTTTATTAATTCCATTTTAATATTATGAGATAATTTTAATAGATACGGAATTTAGATAATTCAAAATTTAAACTTTATTATATTTTTATTATTATGAGATAAATTTTAATAGATATAGAATTTCATATAATTTAAATTAATATTTTTATGAGATAAGAATTAGAGAACATCAATATTTATCGATCTAATCAGATTCCGTAATTGGATTAACCAGATTTTATGTGAGATATTATATGTGTTAATTTGTGATTATTAGTAACTAAAACCATTTGAGTTATGTGATTGATTTGTGAATTAGTTGTGATTTTGTAGATTGGATATTCTAATGGCAATCAAGGTTGTAATAAATCATTAAGGGTTTTTTAAGGGTTTGCATGCTCTGCCCTTTAATTTTTCGTATTGATCTCTTTTTTATACCCCTTTCTCCCTCCAAAATGTATCCCCTCATTTTTATTATATTTCTTTGTATTTATAATTTAAAAAAAAAATGAATAGGAAGTCCAACGATGATAAAAAAAAATCGAGAAGGCCAATCATGGAGCATGAAGTAATGGAAGTCAAGACATCGGAAGCCCAAGAAGGAAGCCCATGTGATGTGTCGTCTTCAGATTATTTATTTAATTATATAACTAAATTAAATGTAAAGATTTGGTTTAGTGGATCGGGCATAATCGAACTGAAAGTTTATGATCATCATAACCCATTTATATGCGTGCAACTATTTTATGTTATTTTATTTTTAGCACAAATTAGCATGCTTGTATAGGGTATTTATTTATTTATTTATTTGGCTACATGTATATGATGCATGTGAAACAAACTAAATAAGTTAAAATATGAGATATAAATAAATATCACTCAAAGCAAATATTAAGTTTTAAGTAGGAGTCATATGAGATATGTGTCCTCGTGGTTTTCCACCTGTGGATTTGTTCTGGCAGTGGTTCCATAATCATAAAGTCGATTAATACTTGATATGTGCTGTCTTGTCTTGGAAATCGTCGAACTTATCTTCATTTATAACATACAAAGAGTTAAATAAAGGGGTTCAATAGCTAATAGTGTGAGGGGTTCACTAGGACTAGCTTGAACTATACCGGGTGGGTATTACTTAACTAGGGAGGTATATCCTTAGCTAATGGTCAGGGTATGATCAAACTAGAGACTAAACATGGATTAGATCTTACCCAAACGGGGAGTAGTAAGAGTTACTTATCCTCGAAAATTTAGTAGGCCAATATTTGATAGTGTGAAGGTTTCACAAAATGTTAGGATTATCCAATTTCCCACCAAAAAAATTTAGAATGTACTTGTTTCTCCAGCGGGAAGTGAGATTCAAAACATTTAGTGGGAGTATATTTAGATTCATAAAATATATTTCATCTAAAATTTATATAGACTACTTTCTACTTAACTTATATGGTATTAACTTTCCATGTATA
This sequence comes from Eucommia ulmoides, assembly GCA_016647705.1. Classification (NCBI taxonomy): domain Eukaryota; kingdom Viridiplantae; phylum Streptophyta; class Magnoliopsida; order Garryales; family Eucommiaceae; genus Eucommia; species Eucommia ulmoides. The sequence continues at coordinate 25,728,331 of CM028328.1, forward strand.
TTTCATAATGTCGAAACCGTTATAAAATATTCTTGGAAAAAATACTTTAATTGGACCTAATTTTTTTGATAGGCTAAGAATCCTTAAGCAAGTTTTGGATTCTTAAAAATTGAACTATGTTTTGGATAGTACAATACCTCTGGCTTTTGAAGCCAACACTCAGGAAGAATATATCACAATTTAGAAATAGATAGAAGTTGATCAGTAGACTTAATACTATGTGATAACATTGATGAGTAATGAGCCTTAGAAACAATCCAAAGGGCTGAGGAACTCATATGTGATTATGCAACACATGGAATCTCTCTTCAGCAAGCACAATCGTATTGCTTGGTGATGAGTAGTTTATTTATCAACAAATCGAGTATTTTTATATTCAAATATTTGTGTGTTTTTAAGCACTTTTGTTGTTTTAATATGTTTTTGTGTTGTTTGGTAGGTTTTTGAATAAAATGGTGAAATTATGCAAAATCGGTACAAGTACAATAACTTCAAGGCCAATTTGGAACACGATTCCATTCGATTTTGGAAACACTCAAAACATGGAAGTCATATATATTTATCTTATCTTTCCACAGGTTTTTGAATCAACTCAATCAGAGTTTGGACGAAGAAGTTACAACCAAAATACCAACGGGTGTCACTACCTAGGCAGTGAGACAGCAGATAGTTGCTAAACTCTCTGCATTTCCACCGCCTAGGCGGTGAATCCCACCACCTAGGCGGTCACCCTGCACCTGTAAAGTGTTTTTTAGATATTTTAGGATATTTTTGGCCCTATATCCTTCATCCCCTCTCCATTTTCGGTAAAAACACTTAGGAAAGCCATTAGGGTATATTTTTTAGTGTTTTGGAGGGAGAGCTCACAATCCGAAGTAGGAGATGTTGAAGAAGGAAGCGATCGTTCTATGGTGTAATTTTCGAATATAAGCTAAGTCTTTTGTTTCTTCTTTTATTTCTTTAACTTTGGTAGTTGTGAGCATGTTTAGCTCGTTCTTTATTGTAAATACGGTAATAGCCGTTAGCTAAATATGGATTGTTTAGAGATTAACAATATATTTATAAATATGTGATTCATTTGATTTCGGTGTTTCGTTTATGTTTGTTCTTTGAAGTTTGATTGTGTTTGTCGTGTTTCTATGCATATATGCTAGTTTAGATATATTGAGAATACGGGTTTGACACTAGGGATAGGTAACCCCGAATTCATACTAGGGTTTAAACACAATGCGACGATCTAACGACCCGAGAGGACATTAGAAAGTGTGCAATCCATGACATTGGAGCGAGACGCATGTGATTATGTGTTAGAAAAGGCATTCGATAGGGATTTCGGTGTCACACTCAGGAGAGTGAGCGAGCAAGTTTACGATATAGAGATTGTCAAATAGGTTGAACACCGTAAACGTAAGTCAAACGAGATCAAACACATATTTGTAATCAAAGTTAATCCCTAGACAATTATTTTTCGAAAAATATCTCATTTTATTAGTATAGATTAAATTAGGTTATATTAGTTTAGTTTATATTAATTTTACACTTTTTTTTCGCCTAGATAAAATTAGGTTATGATAATTATGGTATTCGATAATGACAACAGCCAATCCCTGTGGACACGATACTCATACTCTCCCAATCTAGACTAAAACTTGACCTCGTACACTTGTGAGTGAAAGTAGCGGCATATTTACGCGCTACTACTTGGTACAATGTCTCTAAGGAGCTTTTCAGAACCAAGAAATTTGTAGGGTCATTGCTTAGGGAACATGTCCTTAAGATGATCAACCAAGGTGACGGACTGGAAAAGTTGGGGCTACGTCTTATTATGCAATTTGCTTGTAAATCTTATTATGCAATCATCGTGAACTTCAACATGAATAGGCAAGAAGTCACTCTTCTAGGGCTTCATAATAGTTGGGGACCATCGTGGAGATCTTAAAAAAGTCCAAGGGTTTCTTGCTCTTAGTGGACGGGCCTTCGACCTCAAAAGATAAGAAGAAGAAGAAGAAGAAGAAAAAAAAAAAAAAAAACCAACTCCTCTTCGAAAGTGAACCAAAATCCAAAGAAGGAAAAGTGGCCCGACAAAAGAAAATGCTTTTACTATGGCCTACAAGGTCATTGGAAAATGAATTGTTCTTAGTACCTAAGTTATAAGGTCAAACCTAAGGTATGTCAGATCTACTTGTTGTTATTGGCTATTTGACAAGTTATTCTGTTTCAGATTGGGTTTTAGACTCTGATGTTAGTTCACATGTGTATAATATTATACAGGTCTAAATAGAAACAAAAGGCTGAGTAAATGAAACATCATGCTACACGTAGAAAATAGAGCGAGAGTTATTGCTTTATCCGTAGAGACCTTCACTTAAAGCTCTCGTCGTCACATGTTTTAAATTTAAGAGATTGTTTATTTATGTCTAAAGTTTTTAAAAGTGTTATTTTTCTTCCTTGTGTAATAAAAGATGGTTATTCTATTATTTTTTAATAAATATATTTTATTTATTTTAATTCAAAGTTGGTTGGTTTGAGCATATGTTATTATAATTTTTATTTTTTTAAAACATAGCAACTGAAAGTATGACAAAGAAAAGATTGAGAAATGAAAATTCAACCTACTTGTGGCTTCTCAAAGTAGGCTATATTAGTGAGAGAGAAAATCAACAAGATGATTAAAGATGGAATCTTGAGCCTATTTGGCTTGAAGCCATTACCAACTTGCGAATCTCGTCTCATGGAGTCCATTTGGCTGCCCCCATAAGATTTTCGACCACTTCATGAAGTTTTCAGCCACCTCTCTTTTCTGTGTCTGAGATTTTCTGTTTTTAGTATTCGCACTTACCAATATGAATCTTACTACACTTGATTCAAATCAAAGTTATTCTAGCTTCTTGTAATTTGAATCAGATTCTTACAAATCCCAAGAACAATTTTATTTGTAAAGTTTTCTATGTGGATGTTATTAAAGGCAATACACCTGTGTTGCTTCCAATAGAATCACTCTCGGTTACCTATTCCTAATCGTGTCCAATCACTCTTGGAAGATCCTTCTCAGATCATGCCTCGGGAACTACCAGCTTTAAGGTTGAAGTATCAAAAGAGGTATTATTTATTAAATGTAATTTAATTAATGTTTGTTTTATTATTTTAATGTTAATACAGATAGATCCGGCTTGGGGAACATGATATTAAATGTGATTTATTTATTTTTTTATATATTCCACTCCGTTAATCTAGTGAATTTAATATTTGCATCCTTTAGCCTAGTGACTAGGCAAGAAGGGTTGGCTCCCTCGTGCTGAGCAGGGGACACGGGTTGAAAACCCTTCTCCCGAGCACGTGGTTGCTCGACAATGTCCACATGGTCAAGCATAATTGAAAACCCGACCACATCGACAGCTAAGGAATTTAAGCTAGATGAACCAGTAGGTTCGGTGTCATCATTAGGGACAACACTGAACCAATTGGCTAAGTTGGAGGAACCATGTCTCCTATGCATGGCCAGAGAAGATGATCGAAGTAGTGAAGAGAAGATTCAAAAAAACATTGCAAAAAGGGATAGGAGAAAACCTATCGGATTAGAATCGTAAAAGCTTACCGGAGATGAGAGATTGGGTCATCGAAACAAGGATTGCCGAAAAAACTTTTGAAGATTTAAAGTAGAGTAGAAGTAAAGCTCTAAAGTAGTAGAAAGGTACCAATGATAGGGACCTTCTTCTTAAATTGGGAGAATCCACATGTCAGAAGAATATCAGCTGCCAGCTAGGAGGCAAATAGACACCCCATGTTAAATCATCCATGCATTAAATGAGTGGCAAACTTTCGGCGCGAAATTTGAAACGACAACTTGTTCAAATTTTCAATTGGGGGCAAAATCAAGGTGGTGTGGTTGTTTGAATTTTGCCTAAGAATGATCTTGAAGACTTTACCCCCATTGAATTATTTCCAATCCCTTTTTCCTCAGGCCTAGGAATGGGGGCATCTAATAAAAGGTATTTTAGGAAGTCCTTAGATGTTGTAGGAAGGAGTCCATGTCACATTCACGTGATTCCCGAGCTTAAATCCTTCAAAATGCACGTGACATGCACGTGTTAAACTCAATAGTGGACCTGGGGGGAAATTAAGGCCGGCGTTCATACCGATCAAGTCTTCGAGCGACTTGAGTATAAGATTCCAACCTGTCCAAAAAAGGTCATCCTCACGGTAAGTCGAAAATGGTTCGAAACATTCATCATGCTCAGGAGCAATTACTCCATGACCGAGATCAATTACGAAAATCCCATTATATAACAGAAGGAAATTTGATATTTAATGGTAACAACCCATAACTACATAATACCACTAGATTTGTGGACATTAACGGAGAATGACTGATATTTATGGAAGACAACAAGTTTTCCCTCTCGTATAAGTACTAGAAGAGAGGTCTAGTCAAAATATGCACAACTTTCCTATCCTATAAATACTCTGCAAAATCTCCCTCAAAATACTACTTACTCTCATATTGCGGAGCATATTTTGTAGGAATCAAAACAAAAGAAAGATCGTATTTCAATTCTCAAAAAATATGTATGACATTCTATTTTTTTTTGCATCATGACTAACTATAAGCAAAGATAATTAAGAAATGACAATTCAAACATAGAAACAAAAGTAAACCCTGCATGTCATTTTAAATTATATATATATATATATTAAAAGATTAAAATTTTCATATCAACTTCTAGTTTAAGACCGATTGAGCAAGTCCAGCACGTTACCGAAAACTCATTGCACGACTCATATGCCATGGGCCTATCCCTGTGGCCCCTACCAGCTCATTGCAGACCCTTGCCCTTGTACTGTTATATGAAAATCAAGTGCTCAAAGTATCCATATCAACCAACATCACAAGAGCGCAAGTGAGCTCTCCTCAAAGGAAATCTTTCGAAGCCTTTTTACCATTTCACGGTCTTAATTTTCTTAAGCACTATTTTTTTAAGTGAGCTCTCCTCAAAGGAACTCTTTGGAAGCCTTTTTACCATTTCACGGTCTTAATTTTCTTAAGCACTATTTTTTTTTGGGGGGGGGGTTTACAACAAGGTGTCATTCGAGTTAGGTTATGCACACTTCGATTCGCCACCTCCCTGAACATTAACATAATGCATTCAAGAATAAATTCAAAATTTAATTCTCGTTTCTCAGGAGAGTCGAACCCTAAATCACAAGAAAAAAAACCATTTCCCTTTACCAACTAAACTAACACCTCTTGAGTAATTTTTTTAAGAACTATATGATTGTTTTTACAGTACAACAACTTCGATAGGGTCAAAATGTAACAACCGAAATCAAATTCCATCAGAAAATAAGAAATGATTAATTCCTTGACATGAGCCAAAAATGCTCGAGAGAAGCAATCATCTAGGCAACAATTTCCCAAGCAAGATTACTTACTAAACCCTAAATCCTTACCAACTAGATTAACACCTCTTGAGTAATTTTTTTAAGAACTATATCATTGTTTTTACAGTACAACAACTTGGATAGAGTCAAAATGTAACAACCGAAATCAAATTCCATTAGAAAATAAGAAATGATTAATTCCTTGACATGAGCCAAAAATGCTCGAGAGAAGCAATCATCTAGGCAGCAATTTCCCAAGCAAGATTACGTACTAAATCCCCGTTACTGATTCAGCTGCAGTGACACCTAACGGTCTGGAGTAACACCTAAAGGCAAGCTTTGTCCAGATCATCAAAGTATGGATGATCCATAGCTTTCTTGGCCGAAATTCGCTGTGCTGGTTCGTACTTCAGCATTTTCTGTGGAAGAAATGCAAATTAGTGCAGTACATACGCAACGAAGCAAACAAAAAAAAAAAGATGGGTTGCATTTTCAAGCTTACTGATAACAAGTCAATTCCATCCACATCCAAGGATGGAACAGCAGAAGACAATGGCAGAGGGCGCCATTGGGGGTACTCATGCCAGTTCACTAGCTTACTCACTCCGGGCCACACTTGTTCATTCGGTGTTCCCAGTAACCTGTTTCCCGAATTCGAATGTAGCAGACCTTAATTAAGGATCATAAATGCCAATAAGGAGGACAAAACTAGTTAAAATGATTAGTTAAGGCGACCTGAAAATGTGAAGTAGCTGCTGCAGCTCAGAATCTCCAGCGAATAGTGCTTGCTTGGTAACTAGCTCGGCTAAATTAAGAGCAGAAAAAATCAAAAGAATTAAGATGATGCATATAAAGAAGGATCAACAATTATATATTCGAAGGCATAATTCACATCAGAATATTAAGTGATGGTGATTGTACCAAATATACATCCAACAGACCACATATCCACCGCGGTTGAGTAATGTGTAGCCCCCAAAAGAACCTCAGGAGCCCTGTACCAGAGGGTCAATATCTGCACCAAAAATCAAATTTAACTCTTTACCCTTTATATAGATATATATTTTTATTTGGTTTTTCGGTGAGGTGATGTCTGGACCAGCTTACGCATACCTCAACTAATCACTTCCACGAGTGATCTTAAGGGCACACTCCCTCCCACATCGGAGTGGTGCATTCAAGATTTAATTACCAGAATGCTCCCCGAGAGAGTCAAACCTTGGTTGATAAGCAAATGGACACCTCGACTAGTCCCAGAATGCTCCCGACAAACACCTCGTGGATATATATATATATATATATATATAATCACAAAACAACATAAGCATTGCTATTTGATACCTCATGGGTATATTTCTTGATGGGCAGCGTAAATGCCCGAGCTAATCCCAGATCTGCTATTTTTAGCATCATGGTCTTTCGGTCCATCAGAAGATTGTGGGGTTTAAGGTCTCTGTATTAAGTGAAGAATGGTAAGAGAAAAGGTTTATATTTTCTTTTAGAATGACCATATTTACCACAAAACCAGCCACCGGAAAAAAGTTAACCTGTGTAGAACCCCATGGCCATGGCAGAAAGCAACACCCTTGCAAAGCTGGTACATCAAGCTCTTCATAGACAGTTAGATACCATAAGCAAAAGTATATTTGGAATTATTACTAGAATGAAGTAATTGTTTCTCAATAACGCCCCCTATGAAAATATGTACCTTGATTGTTTTGGAGGGCATGTTTTCCCCAGTTTGGCGGAAGCTTCGAATGAATTTCTTGAGATCAGTGTCCATGTATTCAAAAACCAAGTAGAGAACCGTGTTCCCTTCCTTATTATGGCCTTGTTTGACATCCATCAATCTGCGCAATTTCAGTTTTAAAGGAGAGGTTTAACCACAGAATTGGAATGTGAAAAATGGATGAAATTGATCTCTCTAGAAACCCTATAAATGAATGTAAGTACTTCAGACTTGCAGAAGACAGAAATCATCGAAGCAATATGCACAATTTCAATTTTCGAAGAAGTTTAACCACAAAATGGAATGTGAAACATGGATGAAATCCATCTCTCTCCCGAAACCCTATAGATAAATGTAGCACCGGACTAAATAATTCAGACTGGAAAAAAACATGGCTCATAGAAAATGTAGAGATTAACAAGTTATCTAAAAAGTTGAGCGCAAAGAAAAGAAGAAAACACAAAACACAAAGGAAGACAGCAAATCTGAAAGCAAAACTGAAAGCCTCGAGTACTGCAGTCATGAATCAAATTACGATAGCGAAAGAGAAATCAGAGTAATACAAAGATAATCAAATAAATCAACAAGAAAAACATTCACATCCTTTAATCACAGACCAAGAACAGGTGAGCGAAGATGAACACAAATCACGCTGGGCATACACATTTCAAACAGCGTGGCCAATAATAATTGGAAAAGAAGGGTAGATGGGATACCTAACGATATGCGGATCCCTGGAAAGCATCTTCAACAGGGAAACCTCACGAAGAGTGGTAGGTGGGACGCCTTCATCGTCTTCATGGAGTCTTGTCTTCTTGAGGGCCACTATTTTCCCTGTTGCCTTCTCTCTTGCTCTGTAAACTTTTCCGTATGTTCCTTCTCCGACTTTCTCCAGCTTCTCAAAAGCCTCCATCGCTGATTTCTCCATGCCTCTCTCTCTCTCTCTCTCTCTCTCTAATGCCCAATGTTGTGTCCGTTGCATATACATATAAACCAATCCAGATCCAGGACTCCAACGGCAACATTATTTGAAATTCAAAAAGTGCCGCTCATAGTGTAAAAAGGTTTTTTTTTAAGTAAATAATTAGAATGGGCATAACCCTTTTTCTACAGACACAATTGTACGGGGAAAAAATAACTAATTACACTTTGTACCGCTATAGTTAGATTTAATTCCACTTTATATTCATGTAGTATTTTTGTTATCACTTACATTCTCTTGTGTTTAAGACTTAAGTGCAACAATTAACTATTTCCTTAATTTTATTGGATAAAGTCAACAGAAATTCAATAAATAACGTTAAATGACATTTATACCCTTTAATATTTTGAATAGGAATTATTTTGATATTATTCTAAAACTTAAGGGTCAATCATATACTTTTTTTTTTATCTTCTTCTTCCCGAAAGCTTATCCATCTACTGTTGCGATGCTTCCCGGTCTGGCACAAACCAATCCGGTCACCATTGCAAATCAAACCTCTCTCTCTCTCTCTCTTTATATATATATATATATCCCTCTCTTCTATCAACTCCTCTCTCTATCTCTCATGTGTGTGTATACATATACACATACACATGTATATATGATAAATATACAAAAATGTATATAGGTTACACGGATTATGACACAAATTTTATAGCATTAGAAGAAACAATCTTAAAATTGATAAGAACAAGGAAAAACAAATACATTGAGAAATCTTTGGTTGGCCTGTAAGATTTGATTTCCTGTCTTCTTGTTAGTTTTCAACTCTCTCTCTCTCGTGATCATCACCATGGCTTTCACAGCTGGGGGTGGAGGCCATGTTTGGGTATTGAGAAGGAGAGGGACAATTGTATCCCAATGATGATTTAAAGGTAGGATTGGCTTGGACAGGTTGGGATCTCCCTCATCCCCTCCTCAAAAACGCTTTGAATGGTGGTTGTTCGTCCTCTCCATAGCAGAGGTTAGGGTAAGAGTGGGGGCGAGGAGACGAAGAAGTTACGAGGAGCAAGGTTTCACCGTCGTTGGAGCTGGAACAGGGGTAGGGGTGGTTGTAGACACCACATTTTGTCATGCCGAATTTTGCATTATAAAAAGTTTTCAGCTTTAAAGTGCAATTTCGAGAAACTTTATGTCAAGGCTTAAAGGGACTATTTTCAACTTTAGATTTCATTTTAAAATTTTCTATAATATTTTAATTTAAGAAAAAACAAAAAATTCAAAATCCCCATTGATTCTGACAAATTTTAAAAGTTTCGGGGTCAAAATTGAAACGTTTAAAAGTTATTTCTGGGTAAACTTTATTAATTTGGAAGTGGTTTTCAATGGAATGTCACTTTTAATGTAGTCAATTTTTATTTCCAACCTTTAATTTCAGAAAATTATGCATTTTGTAGATATTTCTATTTTGACCCCGAAAATTATATTTTTCGCCAATTTCATCAAATTGGCAGTCAATTTCATTTTATTTTTCAAAATTGAACATTCAAATTATATTTTGGATGCTTTAATTTCATGATTTTTAAATAAATTTCAAGAAAAAATAAGAAGTGCTATTTTAACTGATAAAAGGTGCCCAAAACACCTAAATTACTTCATGTGCACCTCCCGGGAATAGGACGGAGCCTTGGATTCATCAATAGAGTGGAATTAGTCATCTAGAGAGTCCCCTAAGATATTATACCATATATCTAAAGACTTAATAGGGTGGATTTAGAAGCCTAAGCACTCAATACCCGAAATAGGGGGCTAAAATGTCGAATTCGAGTAGAGGTGGTTGTCATCATGAGACTGCGGGGCAAGTGGCGCTGCAGTCTTGCGCACTGGTCAGTGCGCAAAAAGGGCAAATTGCTTATAAAAGGGCAGTTCACCACCCTCCAAATGCCATAAAAAAATTATAGCATTTGGGCTTCGAAAATAATGTCCAAATAGTAATTTTCTCTCTAAAACTTCTCAAAGAAACATACACCTTTGATCTTCCATTACCCTATCACAAAAATCCAATAAAATATAGAAAAAATAGAAAGAAAAAAGAAATAAAAAAGGAGGAGGGAGAAGAAGGAGAGAAAGAATGAGGAAAGAAATACCTTTGCCCGAAATTAAGGTAAATCTCTTCTAACTTCATCAAAAAACCATCTTGTTTTCCTTAAACTGCTTGAAAGGATGGACTAAAAAGTCAAACAAAACCTATGAGAACGCTCCGAGGAGAACATTTGAATAATAGTTTAGTTTTTTGCATTTATTTTCCAATTAATTACTTTATTGTTATGCGTCTTTCCATACTATTTACTTTTCTATTATTTATTTTACTGTTCTAGACTTTTTAGTTTTATTTACATTCCAATTATTCACTTTTTGTTTTGTGCCTTTTCACACTTTAAATTTATACACTTTATTTTTTTGTTTCTCGCATTTTCCGTGCTTTAAATTCCCATAGTTTATATTTATGTATATATTTACTAATTTCACTAAAAATCAAAAAACAAAAAAAAAATATTTGTTAATTCTAATATTTTGATGGACAATTACAAGGTGATGTTTTTGGTTAAACTAACGGTTTGATTAAGTGTTTTAATTTATTAGTTCCAATGATAAATATATGATGACAAGTAGTGAATGGATGCCAAACGATGATGACAAAGATGATGAAGGATTAAGAGGTTGAAGAATTTGAAGAACCTATGGAAAACAACTCAGGTTAAATTTTAACTCTTAATATCTCAATTAGGATCACACACGACACAAAAAGAGTTTTAAATGATTTTTATAAATATGTGTTGTTGGCCTAGTAGAATACCCAAGAGGGAGGGTGAATTGGGTAATTAAATAATTATTAGAATAAAATTTAATAAATCAAATAATTAATTTTAAGCCTAAATTAATTATTATCTTTATAACACAACGGAATAATATAGTCAACTAAGTGCACACCCAAACAATAAAAATAACAAAGTAAATATAGCAGTACACAAAATATTTATACTGGTTCACCAAGCTACTCTTGACTAATCCAGTCTCCCGAGCTCCACGGAGGTCACACCCACTAAAACCAAGAGCCCTTTAAAGATAGGAACCAAATCCACACTCCGATTCTTTTACAGGCTCATAATCAACCTTTATAATATCATTTTCTCAAGTTAAGGAAGAAATCTACTTTTTACAGGCTAAAGAATAACCTAATTCTTTTTAACACTAAGGCTCAAGGATCAAAACCTCTCACAAACACTCCAACTATCATTTCATCAGGTAACGATGGAACCTTTATAAATAACTCACAATGCAATTCTTATCTAGGAAGAATCACTACCTCAATTTCTTTATAGGAAGAAACTGAAACCTAGCTACCCCTAATTAAATACTCCCAATAGTATTTAATCCGTCACAACTCACCAAAAAATTGATAAGAAGTAAATCTCACTCGGAGGTTCTACCACCCCAGATAAACACTAACTCAATTAATATCCCAACTAGTAATAGAAATACGTGAGATACAAAAATTTGATTTCAATAAGATATGGGTAGCAAATTGGAGCACGTAATCAGATTCAAGAAATTGTTTGTAAAAAATATTTTCTTCAAAAATCAGAAAAATTTCTAAGTCAATTTCTAAATAGAATAATAAACAAATAATAAACAATATGGAAATATCTCACCCGGAATTCACAGAAATAATGATTGGAACAATGTAGTTTCAAATTCGATATCAGCAAAAATTGATTGCAATTGATTCTCAAAATCACTCTTAGAAAAACTCACAATATCGTAGAATGATAACTCTTACAAAAGGTCACAAATGATATAAACATTTTTTTAGCTCTCTCTCAATGAATGATTAGTTCTCTTAGAATGATTAACCTTGCTAATGAAATTCGCAGGTCTATTTAAATGAACATATAATAAGCCTTCTAACGATTAGTTTACAAGTGTCATGACAATTAAAAGCTCTTATAGACCCCTTATATCATAAGGACTTTATTTAGATTCAATTCCACTTAAAAACATCTTTCAAAACTCTCAATTAAACCCCCAAAGTATTTCTCAATCTAAATAAATAAGTATAGAATTTATTTCAAGTACCAAATTGAGAAACATTAATATTTAATGGATCATATCAAAAGGATTTAATTAGAATATGAACCATATCTTAAATATAGAGAATATCCCACAAATCTCTCTCAAATCCCAATAAAAAATGGCTACTTTTGGATATAATTTCAGATCAAACTGTATCTTGAAACAGCTCATTTGGTCAACTGCCCAGTCGACTGCCCAACTCAGGTTGTAGCCAAACTATCGTTGCGCGCGTGTATCGGTTGATCGCCCGGTCAACTCACAGATTCAGAGAGTTCAGCACTACTTTACCGATCGACTTATCGGTCGACTTGTTGACTCAGAGAGTTCAACCTTCTTGGTCGGTCAACCTGTCAGTCAACTTAGAGATACAGAATATTACAGCTTCTATGTCTGGTCGACTCATCAGTCGGCTGCTGTCACTGGATCTTTTCTCTGAATAGGTTTTTAACTTATTTTCTTTTATAATTTCGCCCTTTTAACTATTTTCTTCTCTTGACTAGCTCCTCTAATATTCTTATATTTCATTTTAGTCATTCAAAATTATTTCTTCTTATTTCACATAGGAGCAAATAATTTAACTTAATCAAAACATACATAAAAGATAAAATATATTTTGTGTCATGTGTATTCCTAAATGGGATATTAAGAGTTAAAGATTCACCTGGGTTGTTTTTTCTAATTTTTTCAAACTCTTAATTCTTCTTCATTATCTTGACATCTTCATTTCTGATCCATTTAATTTGACGTCTTCATTACTGAAATTTTAAATTACTGAAACATTCAATTAAACATTAGTTCCATCAAAACATCAATATTTAATTGTTCATCACAATCTTAGGATCAACATGTGTTTTTTTTATAGGATCCTAATTAGTTAAATTATTTGCTCCTATATGTAATTAAAAAAGAAATATTGATAATTGATTAAAATTGAATTTAAGTATTTAGTGGAGCTAACCGAGAAAAGAAATCGGTTAAATGGGCAAAAAGGTCAATGAGAATGAATTAAAAACGATTTAAGGAGAGGATCTCAACATTGACAAGTCAACAGGTAAATCGACCGAAGCATAGAAGGAAAAGTCTCTAAATCTCTCGGTCGACAAGTAGGGCGACCTGAGCTTAAATATGAACTCTCTGAATCGATAAGTCGACAGAGTGGTCGACCTGTGACCAGAAATTTAACTCTCTGAATCTCTAGGTCGACAGATAGGTCGACCGATGGGCAATTGGTTTTTGGCTTGGCTACATCCTGAATCGAGCAGTCGACCGGTGACCTTTGGTCAGTCGACATATGGCACTGTTTCAGGATTTTGTGAAATTTTGGATTTTATTCTAAAAGTAGCCATTACTAGCCATTTTATGATTAAGATTCATGAGATATATTAGGGATTTGATATCATTTGAGATATGCAACATACATTATGACATCTCTATAGATATGGTTCATTAAATTTGAATATTTCTCAATTTGGTACATGTAACTCTTTCTATCCTATTTAATTGTGATTGAGAAATATTTGGGGGACTTAATTTAGAAGTTTAAAGGCTATAATTAAGTGATTTGGACAAGGATAAAGTCTTAATGATATAAGGGGTTTATAAGAGTAATTAAATATCATAACAAGTGCGAACTAGCCGTTGGATAGCTTATTTTATTCCCTTTTATATAGACCTGTGTTTTTCACTTCAAAGGGAGATGGGATATCAATCATTCTGGATTATTCAGCTCTCGTGCTTTCTAAAAGTTATCATATTGAGAGTTTTGTGAGAATTGTCTTGAAAATCATTCTTGAGATATTGAAGAAAATTATTGTTGATCACCGATTTGAAGTTGCATTGCTAATCATTATTTATTCGGTGGAATCCTGGTAAGATCATTCTAAATTACTTGTTATTAATTGTTGCTTGATTCTATTATTTATTATTTGGATTTTGATCTTTGAGATTGTTTTCTGGATTTTTTATTGAAAAATATTTTTGAAACAATATCTTGAGAAATCTGATTCCGTGCTCAATTACGTGCTACCCAATTTTTGTTTAAAATCAGAATTTGAATATCTTACTTTTATATCACTAGTTTTGAGATATTAATTGAGTTCTAATTTATTTGGAGTGGTAGAAGCTCCGAGTGGGAAAACCACTTATCAATTTGTAATTGGTGAGTTGAGTGACAGATTGGATACTATTGGGAGTATCTGATCAAATGGTAGCTGGTTTCAGTCTTTTCCGGTAAAGATATTGAGGTGTTAAGTTTTTCTTAATTAAATTAGTGAGTGATTTGTAAAGGTTCCATCCTTACTAAGGAAAATGATACTTGGAGTGTGAGGTTTTGATTCTTGAGCCTAAGGTATAAAAAGAATTAGGTCATGATTCTCCCTGTAATAGAATTAAGTTATTCTTGTGCCTAGAAAAAGAAGAGGTTATTCTTGAGCCTGCAAAAAGTAGAGGTTATTCCTGAGCCTAGAAAAAAGAATTGTAAAGATTGATTCTGAGCTTGTAAAAAGAATTATTGTAAGGGTTTGGTTCCTACCTTTAAAGGAATTTTGAATTTAGTAGGTGCGACTCTCCGTTGAGCTCGGGAGATTAGATTAGCCAAGAGTAGCTTGGTGAACCAATATAAATTTCTGGTGTACTGCTATTTTTTATTATTTATTTTTGTTGTTTGGTGTGCACCAAGTTGATATTATAATTCCGTTATTATATAAAGATAATAATTAATTTAGGATTAAAATTAATTATTTAGATTTTTTTTACGTATTTTCTCTGATAATTTTTTATCTACCCAATTCACCCCCCCTCTTGAGTAGCTCACTGGGCCAATAGTCTTGACTTAAGAAAACTGAGATGGTGGGTTGAGATAGATTTTCCCCCAAGACTGTTCTTAATTAAGGTTAAATTGGCAAAGACAAATTTGCATTTTATTTTTTCATCAAATGTTTTCTTCTAAAAGAAAGTTTTCTTACTCCTCTTCATGTTTCAAAAGAAATTTCTTCAAAATGACCATTTCTAAAAAATGTTTGTCTTTGTTTAAAACGTTTTTAAGGATGTTTTACGTGTTTTAAGGAAAGTTTTCTTTGTTTCTTCACAAACTCATTTTTACCTTCCAAAACAAAAAGATTTCTTTAGGAAATTTTTTATTTTGATTAAATATTTTTACTTTTACTTTTCCTATCAAAAATTTTGCATGCATAAAATGCTTTCTTTTGCTTTGTCAAAATTATCCGAAAATAAAAATCATCAGAATAAACCCCCAGGAGTTGTCCTTATAAATTATCAATATTTGGCAAGTGATCATATTAGGGGAACATTTCTTAAAAAATATCAAAATTTTGTCCCATTTTTATTTCAAAAGCACCAACAAAAAATTAGGAAAAAAATTCAAAATCAAGCAAAACATTTGGACTTACAAGTTACTTGGACTTAATTAGATAAGATACCATATTCGGACAGAAGTCTTGAGGTGTCTAACACATTCCCCAAGCATAACTAACCCTCGAAATATCTTTTGGAGTCAAAGTCTTAGGGCATGTTTGATAATTAAATTAAGCACTTAAAACTAATTAGATTAAGCACTTAATTAATTAAATTTGTTTTATAAATGTAATTAAAATTACTTAATTAATTGAGCTAGCTTAAAAATTAAGCAAAAAAATCAGCAAAGCCCCCTTTGTTTTTTTTGTAGAAGGCGCTCAACCTTTTTCACATTAAAAAAATTGACCATTTTGCCCCTCATTCTATCTAGGGTTTCTACTTATTTCTTCATTTCAAGAGAGAGAGCAGAGAAGAGAGGCAATGAAAAGAGAAGCGGCGGCGAGTTCTCAGGCCATTCACTTCCTCATTTCATCTAGATCGTCCAAAGAAGAGAGAGTAGAGAAGAGAGGTAGTTCATGTTCTCATTTTGTCTAAATCGTCCAGAGAAGAGAGAACAGAGAAGAGAGGAGGCGAAGAGAGGCCATTCTTTTTCTTATTTCGTCCAGATTATCTTCAACAAGGTATGTTCTTCTTCAAATCTTGGGTTTTTTCGTTTCTTCAACTCGAGATTTTTGTTCTTTGTTCTTCTGATTTTTGTTTTTTTATTTTTGAAATCTGAAAATTTGTATTTTTCGCTCTTGTACTTGTGCTTGAATACAGATATGTGCTATTTCACTGCTACTACATTCGCTACTGCATTCGTATTATTTCCTTTCTAGAAATCTGAAAATTGAAGGTCAAAAGAATTTCAATGTTATTTCACTACTATTGCATTCGCACACCATGTGTTCGACAAATTGGCACAATCAAAACCTATAAGTTTAAAGCAGTTTTATGCTAATTTATATGTTGAAATAGTTAATTAATTCAATTACAATCACAATCTATAAGCCCAAAAACAATCGATTGACAAACCTATGAGTTTCTGCTAATTTCTGCTATTGCTCGTTCAATTACAATCAAAACCCTTAAGTTTAAAGCATTTTAGAGTAACATCATGAATTAAATGAAGATTTCTGGCAACATGATTCCCATTTATAAGCCCTGAAACAATGATTACAGTTCATTAATTTAGAAAAATAAGGGGTTGTTTACATGGAGTATGCCTGCCACCTATTTTTCCATTTATCCCACTAAACATCTATTCAAAATGTACCTCTTATTTATGTCATTATGATCAAACAAGTAGATCTAAACATGTTTTTATGGTAGTTCCTGTTTATAATGTATAAGTCATATCCGGTGTAGGTATGTCAACTAACGATGCTAGTAGAACTAGTTGGAAGAATCCAGATCAATATAAACTTTTTCAGTATTTATGTCTTGAAGAAGCAAAGCAAAACAAGAAATCTAGTGGACTCTTAGGAAAGAATTGTAAGATAATATAGCGAAGAAGATTGTTGAGAAAAAAAATTGTCCTAACTCAAAAACTAATGAAAAATCAATAGGACTATATGAAGAAGAAATATCAAACATGGACCAAACTAATAAAAAGTATCGGTTATGGAGATGATCAATTGACAAACACAAAGAATTGGAGTGTCTATCAATGGAACGCATACCTAAAGGTAACACAAAGTTCGATATTATTTATCAAATATATATTTAAATTACATAATAAAATAATAACTTATAAATGAAAAAATGTGATACCTTACAGAACAATCCCGAAGCTAAATAATTTCGATATGTTAGTCTACAATTTGTTGATAAAATGAAGGCATTGTTTGATGGTATAACAACGACGGGGGAAACATCATGGGGTCCATCTAGGATAGGATTACCGTCCGATGATGTTCGGTACTTATCAACGTCTCAATCTATTAGACAAGTACAAATTGACTTAGAAGGTGGTTATGTACTTTCTTCAAAAGCTAAGCGTCAAAAGAAGATGAAAAGTGATGATATGGATAAACAGCTACAAGTTGTTTTGTAAAGCTTAGAGAATCAGATGGACTACCACGGAAAAGTGCCATGGAGCTTTGGATGGTATGACAACGCTTCAAATGGATGACCCTTTATATATTGCGGTGCTAAGTATCTTTTATGAGAGTCAATCACATCGAGAGTAATGGATGATATTAGTTCAAAAACTCAAACAAATTAGAATCAATTGACTAAAGATGAATGCGAAGAAATTATGATTTCTTTGAATGTAATGGATTTCGAAATTATATTTTGTTGAACTTCAACTATGGAATTTTATATTAATGTAGTATTTGGATTTATAAGTATTTGAGTATTCGCTTGGTGGTTTTAATATGTGATTCATTAAAGTATTTTATTTTTGTTATAGAATGAAAATAAAGTATTCAAATATGGTCTTGAAGAAAGTTGTAGTTCTTTTATTAATGAAGAAAATAAGGAGGAATAGAAGAAGACCCGCCACCGATTCCTCTCTTAGTGGAAAATTATATGTAAAAGAAATTATTGGGGTTTTGAAAATGCATTTTCCAATTTTGAAATTGATGGCATCATATAAATTTGAAGTATAGAGAAATATTGTTATTGCTTGTGTAGCTATTCATAACTATCTTCGAAAAACAATTGTGACATATGTCTTTTTCTACCAATTTACTGAAGGTTATAAAACA
This sequence comes from Eucommia ulmoides, assembly GCA_016647705.1. Taxonomy (NCBI): domain Eukaryota; kingdom Viridiplantae; phylum Streptophyta; class Magnoliopsida; order Garryales; family Eucommiaceae; genus Eucommia; species Eucommia ulmoides. The sequence goes on from CM028328.1 coordinate 25,746,563, forward strand.
AATGATTCATTTGATGATGAAATAATTATTTTAAAAATTGAAACTAGAAGAGCAAGCAAGCAAACAGATCAATCATATATGATTAACTTGATAGAGAGAATTGCAATTGAATTATTTAATTCCAGAATTTATTTATTTATTTGTTGGTTGAATTCTATGTTATTGTTGACTTGTGATAATTTATATATTTAAACTATTTACATGTTATTGGTATTTTTATTTTATTGTTTTGTTTTTAATTTTTTTTTGTATTACCTTGATTGAAGGGTAATTATGTAAATTAAATAATTTTCCATATTCAAATTTTGTATTTATCAAACAAACAAACAAAATTTAACACTTAAATTTTCAGTACTTAAAATTTTAATTTTATCAAACAATCTTCTGATATTTTCAGTACTTGGGCTTGGGGGTCTGCCCAACGCCCATCCTTTTGGGTAGGGATAGGGCCACAAAATTTGGACCCGTTCATTTTTAGGGTTGGGCTTGGGTATGACCATTTTTGTTTACAGTGGGACCGGGCCAGATCAGCCATTTATTAAAATAAATATATAAATATATATATATAAGATCAATTAAGAAGTGTTAAAAGAGATAACCCTAATTAATAAGTAAGATAACCTTAACTAATATGGAATTATGAATGTATTTTATTTTAGTGTGGAATGTGGATGAATGTTTTTTATTTTTTATGAAAATTAATATCGGTAAGTACTAATTATTATGTATGAATGCATTTTATAATTTTAATTTGTTATTTTATTAATTTTTTATATTATAAAAAAATTAAAGAGTCGGGCTTGGGTTTGAAAAAAATTATCTAGAGTCAGGTTTGGGTATGATAAAAGGGCCCGACCGAGCTCGGTTTAACTATTTTTTCGTAATACCCAAGTAGGGCCCGACCTGAGCCCTGCCCAACCCGGCCCATGACAACCCCCACTTACAGAGGTGGAAGAGTGAAGGGTCAAAAAATATTTTAACAGTTTAAGTTTAGCAAAATGTGCAAATAGACCCTATTAAATTAGTAGGAATAAAATGACAAAATTACCTTTATCTTTAAAGTCAAATGATAACAATACCCTCAGTTAGGTTAATTTTTTAATCGTTGCACTTAAGTCTTAAGTACATGGGGTGTAAGTGGTGACAAAAATACCATATAGGTGCAAAGTGAAATTAGGCCTAATCATAGGGGTGCAAAGTATAATCAACCCTAAAAAATATAACAAAAATTCATAAATAATTTCCAAATTCTTGTTCAATTGCATTATTCAAACTACTTTCTCTCTTGTTATGCGGCCAACCCAAACCCATTTCTCTATTTTTCTTTTGCTTCATCATTTTTTTTTCTTCATAATTTTTAGTCATTTAAGTTTTCAAATCTTTTTTGTTTATATCTAAATAATTTTTTTATATTTTTAATTGTACAATTTGATATTAGTAGTTGATTTTTTTAATTATTTGTTGTGGTGGTGGTAATAGTAGTGACGACAAAAATTTATTGTGATGATGGTGATAGCAAATATTTATTATGGTGATAGTTGATATTTGTTGTAGTGGTGGTGATTATGAGAATATTTATGGTAGTGGTAACGGCAGTTGCTATAGGTGTTTCGATAATGTCAATGTATGTGTTTTGATGATCTCATGATTAGTGTTTTGATGATATCAATATTAGTGATATTATTAGACACAAATTATATGTCCCAATGTATTTTGATTGAATTATACCTTGAGTATATTAACCAATGTGATATCTTAAGTGCAGGTATTAAGATTCAATTATACATTGCGTGTGCTAACCACTACGGAATCTTAAGTGTAAAATGCATGTATAATCTTCGTATCAAGAGCACAAGACTTAGATAAGATTAAGTGTACAAGGTTAAGTACATAGGTTGTTACTCTTGAACAGATTACATACTTTGACTAATTAGGATGCAAACAAACATATACACTGAGAGTGCATACATTCCATGATATTATTATCTAAACATGTTCAATATGCTCTTATATCATGGTACATGTGATTGGATTGTTCAAAACATGATTATTTAAAAAATTCACATATTGATCACAATATACTTAAATTAAGAAAACTTGTGATCATAAGATGCATTGCATGCACTACTTGATCCAACATGCTAAATATACTCATCATATAATAACATCATGATATACTTGATTTAATATGATCAACTCGTTAATTATATATTTATATTATGATATAATGTGTTCAGCACACACCTTGCATGCATTACATGTTCAAAATGCTCAATATATGCTTAACATGATATTATGATCAACATATGCATACATTTGTGATATTTCAATCCTAACATATCTGATATGCTTATATATTACAATACGTGTCATCGATTTGACCACATCATGCTTATGTGGCGAATTCACGTATTGATCACAAATGTGTTTAATATGCCTAAAATTTGTTTATTTGTGATCATAAGGTACATTGCATGTTTTTATCATCAAAACACTTCAAATATCATTGAAATAATGTTTAAAAAGTGTTTTTAATGGTGAATGATCATGAACATAGGCCGAAAAGTAAAAATGGAGGAAAATGGCACTTGTGTTGAAAATACAGCACAAGTAGGCTACATATGGCCTAAGTAATTGACTCCTTGAAACCAATATCTTCCTACAAAAAAATACGCCTTGACCTTTGTTCACTCTATTGACCATATCTCTCTTATTTGGAGTCCAAATTAGGCAATTCTTGATGTTATGGAAAGGAAACTCAATAAGATTTAATTACATACCTATTAGGTATGATTTGGATTTATCGTTCATGTTTAAAAGTAGTTGTTTGTTCAACAAACCAATAGGCTTTCTCTCTCCTGCTTTGTTTTGCTTTGAGTTTCGGTCGATCGTAGTTTGTTCTTGACATGTTTTGAATGTTCCTATACATTATGTAAGGTGTATAGTATCATGAAAAACATTAAGTGTGATCAAATCATTATTGTATTAAATAAATTGGATCAAAATCATCTCAAATGTTCAAGAACTAATTTGACAGATGTTTTGCATGATCTCAAAATCGATTTTACTTGTCAAATCTTATTCTCAATGCTTGATTCATATTATGACAATTTTATATAATATGCCTACATGATATATATGTGCTTTATTGGTATGCATAATATTATATCAAAGTTTAATTTACATTTTAGCAAGCAAACATAGAATGCTATGTCTTTTACTTGATGAAATTTCTCTAAGTGTTCTACTTGTTTGAGAAACATGCTATAATGATTCAACAATTTGTATATATGTATTATAAGTATTATACATCATTATAATCTATGTATAATTCATTCCTATTGTTTATACCTACTAAAATACATCATATACTTGGAAGAGCAAGTTGATCGACAATGATATTATATTAAATGCTATCAAGATTACTTTTGACTTATTGGTTGGTCTATGCATTTATTGCCATACCATTCCTTGTCTCCCATTAATGAATGACTTACTTCTTATCTTTTATATCATGATTTTATTCAAACGCTTGGAGCTTATATTGTGCATTAAATGATGAAAAGCATTTGCAGCTGTCCATGAATTCCTGTTTGTACCTTTGTTCAAAGACTTGATTGTATCTATCTCATTTCTTGACCAAATTCATTGAGTAATATATGCTTTGAAATATGATTCAATACACTAATAATATGAATTGATCAAACATTGGTCCTAGTACTCTAGTAGAAGAAATTCTAGCATCTATCAAGAGAAAAAGTTGTTGTAGATTTTGAATTTCTGTAGAGAATGCCTAGTGCAAAGGAGCCTATTTGTCATTATCTTCTAAGGGACAAGGAGAAACGGTGATGAGATAAATTTTCTTGATTCTTGGCTCTTCCTAAGATATTTCTCGCTATAAATAAGAAGGCCAATCAGCTGAAAAAACAAGATAATCCATAAGAATCACACACAAGAGCTTACCAGGGTCACATACCAAAAATTTTCAAGTTTTCATGCTATATCCTTTAGAATCATCTCTTTGATTCTTTTTGTTATACGTCTTGTGTGATCACTCTTGTAATTAAAGTTTATTTATCTTCTTGAGTAATATGTATGAGAAGCACTAAACACTAGTGAATCAAAGCATTGTAATCTTTATGGAGAGTGTTTAGAGCTCCAAGGTCGGTCTTTGTAATTTAGATTGCAAAACCATTTGAGTGTTGTATTGAGAGATTGTGCTTCATAGAAATATAAAAGCAAGAATATCCTCAAGATCATCACCACATCTCAAACATTAACTTGTGAAGAAGTTGAAGAGACCAAAGAATGCGCCTTTGGTTGTGACAATCTGATCTTTCCAAAAAGAAGATTGTGAAATGTTTGATCTTCATCTATAAAAACATTGTGATGTTTGATTTTCACTCGTAAGAATATTGAGTGATTGTGAAAGGTTGATATTCACCCTAAGAAGATTGTAAAATGTTTGATCTTCACCTATAAGAAGATTAAAGATTAGTGGACTAGAACTTTTCGTCGGGAGCACGGAGGAATAGAAGCAGGCAAGCTATTTTTTGAACTACTATAAATCTCTTGTGTCATGTGATTTGCTTGTCTCTGTCCCTTACTTTTTACTTTGATTTGATTGATTATTCTGTTGCATATACAATCACAAGAATTAACAAGTTTGAATTGATATTTTAGTAAACAAATTTTATAAGTAGATACGAAAAGTTTTTAAAGACCCAATTTACCCCTCTCTTGGGTTAACCTCTCGGCCAACAACGGTGACGATAAGGAATATCTGTTGAGGCGATAATGGTGATAGTGAGTATTTGTTGTGTTGGTAGCAGTGACAATGAATATTGATTATGTTGATGGTGAATATTTATTGTAGTGACAATGGTAATGGTAGTAAATGTTCGATGTGGTGGTGTTTTTTTTTCTTTTTACTAAAAAAATATATAAAACAAAATCCATAAATTAAATGTATTTTCTAAAATTACCCTTCAATTACATTATTCAAACCCTAAATCTATTTTCTCTCTTGTTATGCGGCCAACCCAAACCCATTTCTCTTTTGGTCCTTCGAGCTTGTAGACACCGCATTTTGTCCATTCCATTTAGTATCGAATCTATAGTACAAGTTCAGATAAACTTTAAATTAAGGTTTGAAGGAAACAAATTTTTGCCTTAGAATAAATTGGATACTACGAGAAAAAAAAAATGACAAAAAATACAAAAAAGTATAAAATTGTCAATTTGACTGAATTCGGTATAAGTAAAAGTTTCAAGTCAACCTCGAAATTTTTAAAGTTAAGGGGGACTAAAATGACATTATTAAAGATTAATTTTTATGAAATCACTTTTAATATGAATAAAAATTAGTTACTACCCTTTAACTTGAGGAAATTTTACCAATTATCTTTGTTTTCCATTTTGACTCCTAAAACTTTTACTATTACCGGTTTCGTCTTTTTTACACCAATTTTTGTTTTTTAATTTTTCATTTAAAGTAATAATATTTAAGAAATCAAGCCAAAATCCTTGATTAAGTCAAAGAAACTACCATGACAAATCTAATTACTCAAAGCAACTAATGCTAAAGACTTGGTTAAAAACCAAACAAACCGAATGTCATCATGATAAACATTCGAGGACTATCACATCAAGTTCTAATCAAGCATTAAATGTGTCATTGATGAGAATTTAATGAGAATATGTTTTCAAGATCTTTTTAGCAAAATATCTAGGATGGAAACCTAGTTACTTGAAAGTAACTACGAACCGGTTTTTCATCACATCTTGCAATAAATGACCCATCAAGTCAAGGTCACATCAAGAATTTAATACTTGAAACAACTTTTGAAGACTACATTTAATGGATGAATATATTTTCATCAAAATATCTTAAGAAAACTTAGTTACTTCAAAAGTAACTAAACAGTTACAAAACAAACCAGATCAATTCTGATCCTATCAAGGCATTAAATGTCCATAAAATCAACATCAAATTAAGTATTAAATTCATGAATGATATGTAGAAACTACATTCATTGAATTCCTTAAAGAGCATTAAATGCAATTAGATATTTTCAAGAAAGGTAACTAGATTACTTCGAACAACTAGTATTTAGTAATAATACTGAAATATTAAATTTACAAAAATTAAATTAAAAAATAATATAAAATAAAAAATATAATATACAAAAATCTCAGACCAAAATTATAGAAATAATTTATGTACATTAAATTTGGTATATAAAAAAGGAAATATCCTAAATGAAAATTATGAACTTAAATTTACAAGAATTATAGAAATGATATATGAACATTAAATTTAGAAATAATGTAAAAACATTAAATTTATGAAAATTAAATTAAAATAATAATATAAAAGAGGAAATATAATATATATATATATATATATATATATATGGAAATTGTGAACATCTATATAATAACACAAGAAGGACATAAATTATTTAGACAAATGTTAGTCATTCTTTGTATTCTGAGATAAAAAACGGTCCAGATTGATCTAAAAATTAATATAAATATAAAAACTATATTTACGTCTAACCTTATATATCTTATAGCTAATTTATAAGAGATAATATGTAAGACCCAATTTTTTCGCATGTGGATATTTTTATCTGTATTTTAGAATATTTTAAAAATTATAAGATCCGTGGTATTATTTAAATTTTACCCTAAACTTTTTAAGGGGTTACTATGGTATTTAAAAATTTATTTAAAATTTGGGGGGTTAAATGTTAATTTTAATTTTGACTTTTAAAAAGTTAGGGTTATTATGTTATTTGAAATATAATTTTAAGAGTTTTGGGATATAAATAATATTTTTTTTTTTTTTTATTTTGAGAGGGATATTTGTATTTGTGTGTGTGTGTGTAAAGTTTGAGTTGTCCTATTTTAAAAGAAGTCAACCCGTATGTGTTGTGTGTTGTCCAATTTTGGACAACACATGTGTATCTATCTATCTATATATATATATAATAAAAAATAAAATGGCCATGAACTGTCTATATCTCTCTGTGTATATATGAAATTAGCTCATTTTCATTTTTACATCTTTTGTTCTTGTGTTCTCTCCTTCTAGAATTGCCTCTCTCTCTCTCTTTGGACATTTATTCACATTTAACTTTAAGGTAACTTTTCTTGTCTTCAAATTATTTTGTTCCAATTAATATACATGTGTGTACATATATGGTGTAAAAATTAATTTAAAGTTAAAATTGCAAATTTTATTAAAATGATAATTTTTAGTATTTTGTTGACTAATAAATGTTATTAACAATTGGTTAATATTTTTATGTATATTAAATTATTAATTAGAAAAATATTTGTAATTGTTGTTATAATAATTTTTGTACAGTTAATATTAACCTAAGAAATGCACGTCTAATAATTTGTATAATTAAGAAAAATTAGAAATAGAAAAAATTGTATTTTAGTATCACGCATTCCATTTCATGTTAGATTTACTTGGTTAAATTCTTAGTTTAAGCCCTGTTATTGTTAGGTTCATAGGCGACTCCGACTACGTCAACATAATAGCAGTACAAATCTCGAGGTGGCTGTAATATCTTCTATGTAAATTGTCAAAATATATTTTCGTACTAATATTGTAAAAAAAAAAATATTTATTAAAATTGAGTATTTTATAACTTTAGATGGATCAAGTAAAAAATCAATTATGGAAAGTGATTTTTATTATTATCCTACTATGCAGTACAAATCTCGAGGTGAGTGTATTGTTTTCTATTAATATATTTCTAAATAATACTTCTAAGTTTTTACATTTCATTTTAAACTCTCTCCGTATGAACACAATTTTAAAAGGTCATTCTGTTAGATTATCTATCCAAACTAACAGAATGAAGGGACAAAATTATAATTTTTTTTTTTATTTTGTAATTATTTTTCTCTTTTTCTTTTTCTTTTTTCTATTTTCTCTTCTTCCATTTTCAACCCTTTTCTATCCACCACCTTCTTTCGTCATCGTCGCCACCAGCGCAATCACCATCCCACAGCCACCAATGTTGCCGATGGGGTGAACCACCCTATTACGAGGGTGGTTTACCCCCTGTTACGGGGGGAATCACCCCTGAATAAGGGGTAACAGGGGGGTGATTCCCTCCTATTATGGGGGAACCACCCCCTGAACAGGGCATGATTTCCTCTTAATCAACGTAACAGGGGGTGAACCATCACCACCACCATCTCGCACGTTATGGGGATGGTTATGGCATTGGTGTCAGTGGGGTGGTGGTTGTGTCGGTAGCGGCGACATCAATGGTAGTGGTGCGAAAGAAGGTGGTGGAGAGAGAGAGAAGTAAAGAAAGAAAGAGGAAAGTTGAAGACGGAGGAAGAGAAAATGAGAAAAATGAAAAAGAAAAAGAGAAAAATAAAACTAGAAAAATGATTAAAAATTTAAAAAATTTAGGAAATTACTATTTTTCCCTTTCATTCTGTTAGTTCGGATGGAAAATTTAACAGAAAGACCTTTTAAAATTATGTTCATACGTAGAGAGTTTTAAATGAAATGCAAAAAATTAAGAGGACTTCTTAGAAATCTGTCAATAATTAGAGGGTTTGAAATATCATTTGCCCTTTCACATTCATGTTACGTTCAATATGATACTTCTATAATTTTTAGTTTTATACCAACTATAAGATATTACATGTAACATGTATATAAAATACGATTCAACACAGGCAAGATTACATTCCACACTCAAAGAATGAGGGTTTATAATCAAATGCAACAAGGACATTATAGTGTCATTTCGGCTGGATTGGATGTTATATTGAACATGCAAATATAAATAAAAATACAGTAATGTGACACGTAACATTGATGTTACATGTAACATGGTATAGTTACTAACCTTTTGGTTTGATTTTAATGTTACATGTAACATACCTTTGGTTTTGGTTTTGGTTTGGTTTTAATGGTACATGAATGTTACATGTAACATGATGTAGTTACTAATCTTTTCATTTAGGTTTTGGTTTTAACGTTACATGTGACATTTATGTTACATGTAACATAGTGTAGTTACTAAATGTTATATGTAACATTCACACTCATTATGATAAATAACTCTAAAAAATGTGATTGATATCTCATTTTAAAGAGAATTAATCGAACATAATTGTTGTGTAAAAAAATTATTATTTCACATTCGGATTGAGATCAAAACAAGCTTTTTGTTCCACCTAGAGTTGGTCTTATGTTACCTAATTTAATCCCGCATAAGAGGAAGGTGATCACATGATGTTTATGATGTGGTATATTAAACATGGGCATTTTAGTCACGAAAATGTCATAAGGACTTCTCAGTTCAGAGAAAAAATAGCAGGTTTGTTGGTAGTTTTGACCACTTTTTGGGATTGCTTGGTAAGCGCCCCTAAAATATTTTGTCATCAGGTACTCTAAGTGAAGATGGGTCCACTACTAGTGTTAGATAAAATCAGGGAATGGTATTGATTTAGAGAAAATCAGGGCAAATGTTAGTATCTAAAAGTTGGACCTTTGTAGTTTTGTTGTGCAATAGTGGATATGTGTAATCATTGAAATTTGAGTTATATAAATATTAGAAAACAAAAAAAATTGGTTGTATAAAATGGTACATATTCATTTGTTTCTAGTTGAGTAACATTAAGTCGAGGTCACGCCTAGCCTCGGGCTTGGGGCCCGGGGTGGGGTGTGACACTTTTTGGTATTAGATCCTAGGTTATAGATTCTATAAACTAGTTAGGTTGTCTCATCCGTAGTGGACCATAAAATAAGGTGTTGATATGTTAGTTCAACACGTGAGTGGTAGTTATTTTTACTTGATTAAATAGTACATTTGTATCATGCACTGTTTGTTGCATTGTTGATTTTTTATTTATTAAATTTCATTTCAAATCTTGAATGTGGAATGTCGAAATGAAAGTAGTGAGAATTTTGGACCCCAAAGAAAAAGGAGTAGGGCGAGGGAAAGATTGGATATTGTCGAGCGAATGCTATAGGTTGTTGCGCAGTTGACAGAGCAACAGACAAAAATGATGAAATGGTAGAGGGCCCAAACTGAAACAACCAATCCTCAGACTGTACTCTTGAAAAGATTCAAAGAGTTGGACCCTTCAATTTTTACAGGAACTGTAGGTCCTACTGATGTTGAGAATTGGTTGAGGAGCATAAGGCACTCTTTTGAGGCGATGGGCATCACTGATAACAGTCGAGTTCCTCTCGCCACTTTCCAGCTAAAGGGGGAAGCCGAACATTGGTTGGAGGAAATGAAGTGATTAATTTCAATTCCAAACCAGAAGATCACTTGGGATCAATTTGTGATAGTATTTAATGAAAAATATTTTCCTGAATCCTACCAGTTCGAGATGGAAGAAAAATTTATACTACTGAGGTAGGAGAAGATGTTAGTTCTACGATATGAAATTAAATTCGATGTTTTATCTTGATTTGTCCCTGACTTGGTGAAGATGGAGGAAACGGAATGTAGAAGATTCCAAAAAGTGATAGATTTGCAAATACGTTTAAGGTTAACAGCCAGACAGATCAAAACTTATGCTAAACTTGTAAATATGATGAAATTAATAGAGAAAAATGTATAGAAAGTCACTCAGAATCGTGAACAGTACAAGAAGAATAGATTTGAGTTGTCTAATAGATAGCCCAAGAGGCACATCTTGGGGATCTGGCCCTCTACCACAATTTTCTCAAGCTTTGATAGTCGACTAGTCGGTTAGGAGCCTAGGCTAACAATATTCATATTCCGGGCGATAACAAAATGTACCTAGACAAAGTTCAAGTTAGCAAAGGCAAGGTAGGGGCTAAGCATCTAGCTGAATCGGGACAACCTTATATTATCAATGTAGATCACCGGATCACTTCGTTAGAGACTATCCTATGGTGGGCCCAATATGTATTCGTTGTCATGAGTCGGGTCACACATTCCCATATTGTTTGAAACCTACTGCTATACCTATACCTTCTGCGAGCAGTATGAGCAGTGTTAACCCTAACGGTGTTCAGGGGCGAGGTATAAGATCGGCCAATAGACCTCCTACTCAAGGCGTGTTTTTGCTACTACCCACCAGGATGCCTAGGCTGCCCCATATGTGGTTACAAGTATTATGCCATTATGTGATAGAGATGCATGTGCGCTTATTGATCCAAGTTTTACTCATTCATTTGCTTCTGTGACATTCATGATGCATATAGAAAGATTCCATGCTCCTTTGTCGTATGGTATTATTATTTCAACCCTTGTGGGTGAGTCAGTGTTGATAGATAGTGTTTACAAAAATAGTCTAATTCATATTGGCGATAGAGAATTATCAGTTAATTTATTATCCCTGAGTATTCACGATTTTGATGTGATACTAGATACGGATTTGCTATCTGCCTATCATGCCATAGTCAATTGTTTTTTTGTTTTTTTTAAAGTTACTATTCAAGTCCAAGGCGAGTCCGAGTTTGTGTTTTTTGGAGGATAAAATCATTACCCCTGTCAGTTTGATTTCAGTCCTAAAGGCCAGAAAATTATTAAAGAAATGATATCATGGATATCTAGCATATGTGCTTAACACTAGTAAGAATAAGGTACAATTGGTAGATATCCCAGTGGTCGGGGATTATCTCGATATATTTCCAAAAGAATTGCCAGCATTGCTAGTAGATAGGAAAATTAAATTCACTATCGAATTACTTTTAGGGACTTTCTCTGTATCAATTTTATCCTATCGCATGGCACCTACTAAGCTGAAAGAACTGAAAGTTCAGTTGCAAGATCTGTTAGGTCGTGGGTTTATCAAACCAAATATTTCTCTTTGGGGAGCTTCAGTACTATTTGTAAGGAAGAAAGATGGAACTCTGAGGATGTGCATCGACTATTGACAACTTAACAAGATGACGGTTCGTAACAAATATCTGTTGCCTAGAATTGATGATTTATTTAATCAATTATAGAAGGCCAACGTATTTTCGAAAATAAATCTTCGATTAGGATATCACCAGTTAAAAATTAGATACAGTGACATGTTAAAGACGGCACTCCATACGAGGTATGGACATTATGAATTTTTAGTTATGTCATTTGGGTTGACGAATGCCCCTGCTTCATTTATGGATCTGATGAATCGTATCTTCTAGGATTGGTAGGTTATTATCGCCGGTTTGTACAAGATTTTCTGTTATAGTAGCCTGTTAACCTGTTTGACCCACAAGGAAACTAAATTTAAGTGGACTAACAAATGTGAACAAAGCTTCTAGGAGCTGAAGAATAGACTGATATCAGCGCCAATATAGAAGGTAGTGGCTTTATGATATGTGACGCTTCATACAAGGGCTTAGGTTGTGTACAGATGCAACATGGCCATGTGATTGCATATATCTCTCTGCAATTAAAGAATCATGAGCGTAACTACCCGACGCATAATTTGAAATTGGTGGTGATTGTGTTTACTTTGAAACTCTAGATACATTATCTATATGCTGAGACATGCGAAATATACGCTAATCACTAGAGTTTAAATATTTGTTTACTCAGAAAGAATTAAATTTGAGACAGAGCTGTTGGATGGAATTGATAAAGGATTATAATTGTATTATCCATTATCACCCGAGAAAAGCTAATGTTGTAGCAGATGCATTAAATCGAAAATCGATAGGTTCGTTTACGCACCGTCAAGTTGTCTATACTAACCTATATGCCAAATTAAGATCCCTGCGAGTCCAGTTGGCAGTGGATCAGACTGCATCGTTGCTTGCGACTTAGACCTTAAGACCAACGTTAATCAACCGTAGTATAGAAACGCAAAATTCGGATGCCCAATTGAGAAAGATTAGGGATGAAGTGAAAAATGGTCAGAGAACCGACTATCACATTAGATATAATGATTAAGCCTTGATGATTAGGAATAAATTATATGTGCCTAATAATACTGATTTCAAAAAATATATCTTGGAGGAAAGCACACAACTTAGCGTATGTAATACATGCAAAGAACACCGGAATGTATCGTAATTTGCGAGAACAGTATTGGTGGAATGGAATAAAACTAGAAATCATAAAATATGTTGCCAAGTGTCTTATCTGTCGAATTAAGATCCCTATGAGTCCAGTTGGCAAGGGGTCAAACTGCACCGTTGCTTGCGACTTTGAACTAGAGACAACGTTAATTGACCGTATTATAGAAGTGTAGAATTCAGATGCCCAATTAGGGAATATCAGGGATGAAGTGAAAAATGGTCAGAGAACTGACTATCACGTTAAAGATAATGATGAAAGCTTTGCTGAACCAAAGGTTTTGAAGAACAATTAAGTATTGTTGTTTTTAGTAGAACTAATAGTTTTATCGAGTGTTTTGGATTTAGAGTTCCACGCAATTGATTCAGAAGAAGATTTGATGAAAAACATAAAGGGTGCAAGATGGACATAACGAATATATGAAGAGTGTTGAAGAAAAATAGGTGAAAATAACTCTTTATTTATATACTCTTAATGCAACCTGAATTAGAATCATACACAACACTTAAAATGAGTCAATTATATGTGTATCATGATAAGAACTTATAAGTTTGAGATCCTAAAATGAGATATTGTATGTGTTCTTTATATGAAATGATTTTGATAATTGACCTAATTAGAAAATGTGTTTTAAAGTATAATAAGTTTTATTTTTTGGTCAATTCAATCAACCAAGAAAAGTAACCGGTCGACATATTAAAATAGTGAATTTTGAAGTTAAAACGAAGTACTACTAATCCAGTCAATCAACCAAATGAAGAGGATCAGTCAACCGTTTGAAATAGTAACTGAAATAGGTAAGGAAATGAGCATACTGATCCAATAGGTCAACCAAATGAAGAGAATCAGTCAACCGTTTGAGTCAGTATATGAAATAGTAGAAATTGGGAACACATTGATCCAATCGGTCAACCGACTGGAGCTATACCAATGACTAATTGGAAGCTTGGCACCGTCAACCAACCAAATAGGGTAGGTCGGTCAATCGACTGCTTCAGTTACAGATTCAGCTGATTTGGTATTTTGGTTAAAAACTATCCGTTGTTTCTGATTCCAAGTGAGGGATTTGGGGAATTTGAATGGATTTCAAATATGAACAATCTATCTAGTAATTCCTATTGATATGGTCCATATATTTTGAGATTCTCTTAATTTAAATGATTTAATACTTTCAATTTCTATGATTGTAAATTGAGAATAGTTTTATGGACTTAAATGAGAGATTTGAAAGTTATTTTTAAGTGGAAGGTACATGAAATGAAAGGTTACGATATATGAGGTCATAGAATGTCATTTTATGGCATATCTTGGAAAAACTAACCGTTGGAGGACTAGTTATTAGTCTATTAATAGAGACCTGTGGAAATTGAATTAAACATATCAAGAACATTAGTTTGAGCTTTAATAAGAGTGAGATTTACGTTAAGATTTTTATAAGAGGTTTGTTATAAGTTCTTGATTTAAATGCTTGTTGTCTGGTGTCACTGATTTGAGTTCTATTTGCTACATTGTTATTGCCTTCGGTGTTTTCCCAATGAGATCTATCCAAGTTGTTTAATTCGTTTTAAAATTTTATTTATATTGATTGCTTAGCGTAGGCTTGTTGGAAAAATCGGTTTGAATTTCAAAGCCTGAAAAAAAAATTAAATGATTTATGCCTATTTATCTGATTACATTCTAAATTGGTGCTACCCACTTTATTTATTAATTAGATTTTAAATACCCTACATTGTATTTATCACATAGTAATTATTTGGGACATTAATCAAGTATATTCGTGTTGAGGTAATAGAATCTTCTTGTGGAAAGAGACTCATATTTTTTTGTATTTGTAAGTTTGAGTGGATTTGACACGTTTGGGACGGTGTCTAGTCAAGGTAGCTAGGTTTTAACCTTTTTTCCTGTGAAAAATATTAGGGTTTGATCTTTATCTTAGTAAAAAGATTAGGTTATTCTTTTCCCTTAAAAAGAATTAGGTTTTGATTCATACTGCAAATGAATTGTTTGTTGAGTGATTTGTAAAGGTTTATCATTCCATGTGAAAATGATAAATGAAAGAATGTTAGATTTATCTTTAACCTGGTAAAAATATAGGGTTCATCTTTGACTTTTGAAAAGGGTAAATTGTAAATGATGAATCTGTGCATGTAAAAGAATCGTGAGTTAAAGGGTTTGGTTCTTACCTGGTAAAAGAATCAAGGGGTTAGTGGATTGCGAATATCCGTTGAGTTTGGGGACTGGACGTAGGCAAGATTAACTTGACCAAATTAGGATAAATTCTTGTGTGTTGCATTAATTTATTATTCATATTGTGTTTGCGTGTGGACTTAGTATTAAACACATATCCGTTGCGTAAAAAGATAATAATTGATTTAGAGAAATTAATTATTCTTGTTTAAGTGTTTGATTGTTAGAGTTTTGTAATTATTAGCCTAAAGAGCTACCAAATAAGGGGTGAATTGGGTAGTTACCAAATTTAAACAATTAATTTTTTTAAACACAAATAATCAATTTCTCTAAATAGATTATTATTTTTATACGCAGCGGATTTGTGTTTAATACTAAGTGCACACCCAAACACAAGATATAACATAATTCAATGCAGCACACAAGAATTTATCCTAGTTCAGCTAAGCTAATCTTGCCTACATCCAGTCCCCTAAGCTCTACGAAGATTCGCAATCCACTAAATCCTTTTATCCCTTTACTATGTTGGAACCAAACCCTTATAGAGATTTTTTCACAAGCATAGAATAAACCTTTACAAATTACTCTTTTCTCAGGCCGAGGATTAACCTTATTTTACTAGATTAAAGAAAAACTTAACACTCTCTTACTTATTCTTTTCACAGGGAATGATGAACTATTACAACTTACTCAAAAAAATAATTCAATTATCGGTAGAATCAAAACCTAATTCTTTCAAGGGAAAAGAATAACCAATTTTTTTTTACTAGGACAAAGATCAAATTCTAATATTTTTCACAGGAAAAAAAATCGAAACCTCGCTACCCTGACTAGACACCGTCCCAACTTGTCTAATCCACTCAAACTCACAAATACAAAAAAAAAATAAGTTTCTTCCTATAAAGAGCTTCTATCACCTCAATATGAATATGCTCAATTAATGACCCGAATAATTACTATATGATAGACACAATGTGTGACAAATAAAATTTAATTAATTAATAAAGTGGGTAGCACAATTTAAGCACATAATCAGATAATCAAATAAAAATCGTTTAAAAACTATTTTTGGGCTTTTAAGTTTAAAACGGTTTTCTAATCATTTTGATACCAAGCAATCAAACAAAATATAACTTCAAAGTAAATAATAAAACTTGGATAGATCTCACCAGGAAACATCGAAGATAATGATAGAAAAAAATCAAGTTGATGACGCCAAACCACAAATGCTTTAGATCAAGAATTTAGAATAAATCTCTCATAAAAATCTCAGCGTAAATATCACTTTTAGAATAGCTAAAACTGATTGTTCTTGATGTACTTAACTCAATTCCCGCAAGTCTATTTTAATAGACAAATATCAAACCCTCAAACAGATAGTTTCACAAAGATATGCCGCTTAATGACACTCTTAGACCACATATATGATAACATTTCATTTCAAGTGTATTTTACTTAAAAATAACTTCCAATTCTCTCATATAAGTCCATAAAACTATTCTCAATTTAAAACCATAGTGATAGGAAGTATTAAATTATTTAAATTAGGATAATCTCAAAATATATAGACCAAATCAATAGGGATAACATAATAGGTTGATAATATCTCAATTAGGTTCAAATCTTCCCAATCCCTCTCAAGGAATCATAAAAAACAGATAGTTTTTTACTAAGAGATCAAATTCCCGAAATCTCAACTGACTCAGTCGGTTGACCGAGTCTCACAGGTCGGCTGACTAGCCTGTTCAGCTCCAATTTAAACCGTTGGCTAAAGGCCAGTCAGTTGACTGATTACCTCCAATCGGTTGACCGATTAGATTAGAATGATCCATTTTTCCTTCAATTCACCCACTGAAGCAAATAGATGATTGACCCTCTTTATTCGATTAACTGATTGGATCAATATGTTTACTTCCTTCGCCAATTCAGCTACTGTTTCAAATGGTTGACTGACCAATTTTATTCAATTAACCAAATGTATCAATAGGACCTCATTTTAACTCCAAAACTCATTGTTTGATTCGGTTGACCGATTTCTTTTCTCGGTTGACCAAATTGACCTGAAAATTCAATTTTTTATACTTTAAAACATATTTTCCAATTAGTTCAATTATCAATTTCATTTCACATAAGGAGTACATACAATATTTTATTTTAGAATCTTGAAATTACCACTTCTTATCTTGACATACATATAAATAACTCATTTAAAGTGTCGTGTGTGATCTTAATTCGGGTTGTATTAAGAGTATATAAGTAGAGAGTTGTTTTCACCTATTTTTCTTCAAGGTCTTCAAAACTTTTCACATCTTCATTATGTCCATCTTGCAAATCTTGAAATTACCACTTCTTATCTTGACATACATATAAATAACTCATTTAAAGTGTCGTGTGTGATCTTAATTTGGGTTGCATTAAGAGTATATAAGTAGAGAGTTGTTTTCACCTATTTTTCTTCAAGGTCTTCAAAACTTTTCACATCTTCATTATGTCCATCTTGCACCCTTTATGTTTTCTTCATGAGATCTTCTTCTTAATCATATGTATAGAAACTATGAATCTAGAACACTAGATAAAACCATTAGTTTCACAAAAAATATCAATACTTAATTGTTTATCAATACCTTGAATTCAATAATCTTCCTTTTTTTTATAATGACAATTAACTTTAATGTTTTCTTTAATAAAAAATATAACCACACTCCCCCTGAATCTAAGGACGGGTATTTAAATTCATTTATGCATAAATATGAAAATATAAACAAACAATGATAAAGATATTCAATATAAGCCCAATTAGACTTCTCCATTTAATCAATGCAATACTTAGGCGAACAAATTCCTAAACATCAACTAACTAATTAAACTTATGATAAAAATATTCATTATAAGCCCAATTAAACTTCTCCATTTAATCAATACAATACTTAGGCAAACAAATTACTAAACATCAACTAACTAATTAAACATATGATAAAGATATTCAATATAAGCCCAATTAAACTTCTCCCTTTAATGAAGGCAATGCTTAGGCAAACAAATTCCTAAACATCAACTAACTCATCAAACATCAACTTCTCTCTTTTTGTCATCTCAAAAAGTAGGGGTGGAGACCCAAAAACATCACTCTAGGCATACATCTTTATGCCTAGCCATACCTGAATCTCAAATAATTTTCATGAATTGATCTTCTGCTAGGGGTTTGGTAAAAATATCGGTGAGTTGATCGGAGGTATCGATATATTCAATAGTTACGTCTATTTTTTGAATGTGATCACGAATAAAATGATGTCTAATCTCTATATGCTTAGTTCGTGAGTGTTGTGTTGGATTCTTACTTAAGCATATAGCACTTTTATTATCACAATAAATAAGAACTTCCTCCATATATAATTCAAAATCATATAATTGTTGCTTAATATATAGAATTTAGGCGCAACAATTACCAGCTGCTATATACTCAGCCTCAGTAGTAAATAAGGCAATTGAGCTTTATTTCTTGCTAGACTAAGAAACCAAATAATATCCTAAAAAGTGATATGACCCGCTTGTGCTTTTAGGCTCAACTTTGCATCCAATAAAATCAGTGTTGGAGTAACTAGTTAAAGTCGCTCCCCCTAGGATACCATAATCCTAAGTCACTTGTCTCTTTCAAATATCGAAAGAATCGCTTGATCGCAGTTAAATGTGATTCTTTAAGACAAGACTGAAATCTAGCACACAAGCCTACACTAAATATTATGTCAGGTCTACTAGAGTAAGATACAACAAACTACCACTACCAATCATACCTCGACATTTTCTCATTTTCTTTTTTACCCGTATTGTCCTTATCTATTTTCGTAGCTGTTACCATGGGAGTTTTGTACTCTTTAGTGTCATCTAAGCTATACTTTTTCAGTAAATCTTTTGTGTACTTAGCTTGATTAATGAAAATCCCTTCTTTGATTTGCTTGATTTGCAACCCAATAAAGAAGCTTAACTCTCCCATCATACCCATATCAAATTCAACATACATAATCTTGACAAAATCCTTTTTAGTAAATCCGAATATAATATTATCAATATATATTTGTACTAATAGGATATCAGAATAATTTTGCTAGATAAATAAAGTTATATCACTAAGACCTCGTCAAAAACTATTTTCAATTAAATATCGGTTAAGTCTCTCATACCAAACTCGTGGAGCATGTTTGAGTCCATACAAATCCTTCTGAAGTTTAAACACATGATCGAAAAGTTTATCACTCTCAAATCCTAGTGGTTGTTCGACATAAATGTTTTCGAATAGAAACCTATTCAAGAATGAACTCTTTACATCGTGAACATGTAAAGGCGAGGAATATTCTAATAGCTTTTAATTTAGTTACAGGAGCATACGTTTCATCATAATCAATTTACTCTTCTTGATTATAGCCCTATGCTACTAATCTTGCTTTATTTCTAATTACTATACATGTTTCATCATTTTTATTACAAAAAACTCATTTAGTACCAATTACAGGATGAAAGTCCAGCCTAGGAAATAGGAACCACATCTTTTTATGTTCAAATTGAACTAATTCTTCTTGCATCGCCGAGATCCAAGATTCATTAGTTAACGCCTTATTCACATTCTTGGGTTCAATTTGAGATAAAAAAAAAAAAAAAAAAAAACAAGATTAATTATATTCCTAAGAGAGGATCGTGTACTTACACCTTTCTTGAAATTATTAATAATTTCTTTTACTGAATGTCCCGACATTGTCTTTATAACGCGTGGTAAAGTCGTCTCCTCTCCTTTTGGTTTCTCATTATGTGGTTCATTTGTCGTATTACCTTCTTGTTTTTTATTATTCTTTGTACGGCTTCAACCCAGAAGTATTTAGGAAGACATTCTCATTCAGTATTGTTCTAGCCAGTTCCTGAAGTGTTCTATTTTTCCTCTTTATCGCACCATTTTATTATGGCGCTCTTTGGTATATTCTTCATCACTCATATGACTATCATATTTAGGTGTTAAAGATGTAATTTCAACATTTATCTCTCTTCACGTGCTGAGAACAACCTTTTCCAAGGAACAATTTGTCTTTACACATAGAAGTTTATTTGATAACTTGCAAGAAGCACCTCAAAAAGTTCCTAGATAGTACCCGTTTTACGTGGGTCCAATTTTGTTAGTTGAAGCCTCATTTGTTCCTTTAGGAACCCATACCTCAACCTCATTGGCAAGTAAGGTGAACGTCGGAGGTTCCTCATTATCGCTCGATGCTTCGGAACTACTGAATCTGTATCATCCCATGTTTCTTTTATTGACCTTTCTTTCCTCTTTAACTTTCTTTCAGATCCATCCTCATATTGTCACATGTCTCGTAGGTTATCAAATTTTCGATGAGTTTATCGATAGTGCATTTGGTGAGATCTTTGGTTTCCCTGATTGTGATCACTTTTGATTCCCAAAGTTTGGTTAATGATATCAAAATCTTTTGTACTTTTTGCTCCATGGAATATGACTTTCCAAGTTGATCAAGATTGTTGCATATGTTGGTGAATCTCACATATATTTCCGAGATTGTTTCCACATCACCCATTCGAACACTTTAAATTGATAAGTGTAGGCATTGATTTTGGATTGCTTCACTTGATCAGTTCCTTCATATGTGATTTTCAATGTATCCCACATTTTTTTCGCAGATACACAACCTGAAACTCTACTCTACACATTTGTATCTAAGGAACAAAAAAGAATGTTAATAGCTTGAGAGTTTCCATCTATCAAAGGAACTCAGTTGGTCCTTTTTCTTAATTACTCCATTCTCTTTGGGAATGTATGGATCGTCTTCAATAACCAACCGTACTTCATAATTAGTGGATTGAAGAAATGTAATCATCATGTTCTTCCAAAATGCATAATTAGCACCTGCAAACAGAGGTGGATGGTGTATAAATTGCCCTTCAAATATAGAGCCCATGTAGTACGCCATATGATACTTGTTAGGTAGGATTTTAATTCAAGCGAATTAAACCAAGTCTGGTACCAATTGTTAATCCAAATAGCTACCCAAGACGCGGGTGAATTGGGTAGTTACCAAATTTAAACAATTAATTCTTTTAAACATAAATAATCAATTTTCTTAAATAGATTACTATCTTTATATGCAGCAGATATGTGCTTAATACTAAATGCACACCCAAACATAAAATATAAATAATTTAATGCAGCACACAAGAATTTATCTTGGTTCGCCCAAGCTACTCTTGCCGATGTCCAGTCCCCCGAGCTCAATGGAGATTCGCAATCCATTAAACCCTTTGATTTTTTAACCAAGTAGGAACCAAACCCTTACAACGATTATTTTACAGGCACAAAATCAATCTTTACAAATTACTTTTTTCCCAAGTCAAGGATGAACCATATCTTTTTACCAGGCTAAAAGAAACCTTAACACTCTCTTACTTATCCATTTTATAGGGAAGGATGAACCTTTACAATTCACTCAAAAAAAAAATCAATTATCAGAATAATTAAAACCTAAATCTTTTCAAATGAAAAGAATAATCTAACCTTTTTATCAAGATAAATATCAAACCCTAAAATTTTTCACAGGAAAAAAATTGAAACCTAGGTACCCTGACTAAACACCATCCCAAACATGTCTAATCCACTCAAACTCACAAATATAAAAAAAATAAGTTTCTTCCCACAAGGAGTTTCTACCACTGCAATACGAATATCCTCAATTAATAACTCGAATAATTACTATGTGATAGATAAAATATGAGGCAAATAAAATATGATTAATTAATAAAGTGGATAGGACAATTTAAGCATGTAATCAAATAATCAAACAAAAATCGTTTAAAAAATATTTTCAAGCTTTTAAGTTTGAAACGATTTTCTAATCAATCCTATAGCAAGTAATCAATAAAAATATAACTTCAAAGTAAATAATAAAGCTTGGATAGATCTTACTGGGAAACACTGAAGATAATGATAGAACTGTAGTAGAACTCAAGTCGGTAACGCCAAACCACAAGCGCTTTAGATCAAGAACTTAGAATAAATCTCTCACAAAAATCTCAATGTAAATATCACTCTTAGAATAGCTCAAACTGATTGTTCTTGATATACTAAGCTCAATTCCCGCATGTCTATTTTAATAGACAAATATCAAGTCATTCAACAATTAGTTTCACAAAGATATACCATTTAATGACACTCTTAGACCCCATATATGATAACCTTTCATTTTAGGTGTATTTCACTAAAAAATAACTTTCAATTCTCTCATATAAGTCCGTAAAACTATTCTCAATTAAAACCATAGAGATAGAAAGTATTAAATCATTTAAATTAGGAGAATCTCAAAATATATAGATCATATCAATAGGGATAACATAATAGGTTGATAATATCTCAATTAGGTTTAAATCCCCCAAATTCCTCTCTTGGAATCATAAAAAATGGATAGTTTTTTACCAAGATACCAAATCTCCTAAAATCTCACCTGACTCAGTCCATTGACTGAGTCCCACAGGTCGGTTGACCGACATGTCTAGCTCCAGTTTCAACCATTGGCTTAAAGCTAGTCAGTTGACCGATTACTTTAATCAATTGACCGATTGAATTAGAATGATCTAATTTTTCTTTAATTCACCTACTGACTCAAACGATTGATCGACCCTCTTCATTCGGTTAACCAATTGGATCAGTGTGCTCGCTTCCTTCATCTATTTAGCAACAATTTCAAATAGTTAACCGACCAATTTTATTCGGTTGACTGACTAGATCAGTAGCATTTTATTTTAACTCCAAAACTCACTATTTGATTTGGTTAACCGATTGCTTTTCTCCGTTGGCCGAAGTGACCTGAAAATTCAACTTTTTATACTTTAAAATATATGTATTAATTCGGTCAATTATCAATTTCATTTCTCATATGGAGCATATACAATGTTTTATTTTAGGATCTTGAATTTATCACTTCTTATTATGACACACATATAAATAACTTATTTAATGTATTGTGTGTAATCCGAATTCGACTTACATTAAGAGTATATAAGTATAAAGTTGTTTTCACCTATTTTTTTTAGAGGTCTTCAAAACACTTCACATCTTCATTACGTCCATCTTGTACCTTTTATATTTTGTTCATGAGATCTTCTTCTTAATCACATACATGGAACTATAAATCTGAAACACTCAATAAAACCATTAGTTCCTAAAAAAAAATCATTAGTTAATTGTTCCTCAAAATCTTGGATTCAATAGTAACTACCCAATTCAACCCCCCTCTTAGGTAGCTCTGTCGGCCAAAAATTAGTATCAGAGCTGATTTAGTTCATTTAGCTTAAAATCTTAGCTAAGAAAGATCACATGGTGCAGCCCATAGCACTCTAGGTGAGGGGCAGTTTATGCATCGTCCACATTTATTTGCAGGTGATAATTATTCATTCTAGAAGGGCTGAATGATCGATTTTTTTCAAACCACTAATTATGATATGTGGCTGGCCATTGAGAATGGTCCATTCATTGTTAAGGAGAATGGAGTGATTAAGAAGAAGGAACAACTAATTCCCTCGGATAAATAGAAATTATATATTAATTCTCAAGTTATTAACATTCTGTTTTGCTCTTTAGATGGAAATGAATATATTGGACATAATGCAAATCATACATAAAATGACAAATCAGGTAAGGTCGTCCAAGATCAATGCCTTCGTTCATCAATTCGAGCTATTGAGAATGGGCAAAGCATAATCGATTCCAAAAATACACACGAGATTCAATAATATTTGTAACAACCTTGGTCAACTCGAAAAGCCTTGTACTATGAAAGACAAAGCACAAAAAATTATGAGATCATTGACTAAAGTCTGGGAGTCAGAAGTAACTACAATAGAGGAAACTAAAGATCTCACTGTTTACACCATTGATGAGCTCATTGGCAACCTAATGACCCATGAGATGGCTATACGAGGATATGAAGACGAAACAGGTGGACGAGACAACGTTTTCATGTCTTAATATACTCGCAAGTGCACGTGGTCAAGTTTTAATATAGTGGATCTTTCAATCGGATATCGTCTTCTGGGAAACGTGTTTGATTAATTGAATACCGCGATTTGTATAGTCTTATATTATCTCGACGGTTCAAGAAATGTTTGAGTTTAAATAATTAAGAACTAAGTTAAACTAACAACTATGGGATTAATTCTAATTAAATGGATTACCTAGGGATTGATTTCATTCACTTAATACATGTTTGACTTTGTTTAATTAACAATTATGGTGTTTATCCTATCTAACAATCTATGTATCTCAAACTCGCTTATTACCTCTCCCGAGTGTAAAATGAGCGATTATATGACTTCGCATTAATGCCGAAGTCCCCTTCTAGCATTTTATATAACACATAGTCACATGAGTCTTGACCCAACCTCATGGATTGCATACTTTCTAACGCCCTCTCGGGTCGTTAGATTGTCGTGATGTGTTTAACCCTAATCCGAATCCGGGGTTACCTCTCCCAATTGTCAAACCTCGTATTCTCAAAACTAACCCTAATACCTTAACAAGCATATTAAAATTGCAATCAAATGGTAAACACAATCCGATTTAGACAAACAATCGTTAAATTAACATATATTCACTCAAACATGTATTTACATGAGTTACATCAATCCCTAGATAATATTTATCTAGCCTACCATGATCTTAACCATACATATATTAAAACAAAAAGAATTCATCATCATTTGATATAAAAAGTTAAGTTACAAAGATAGAAACAAAGGAAGAACGATCAAATCTTTAAGTGGAGTGGTCCACTGTCGCCAGAGATCGGTCCTGAAATGATTCCTCTTCTCCAAATGTTAAATCTCCTTTTTTAGCTCTCAAAATATGCTTAAGATCATTTATCACAAGTGTGGAACGTTTTTTGACAAATAGGAAAAATGAGGATTTAAATAGAAGGCTGCAAAATATCTAGAAAATAGATATTTTTTGCATAGAGAGACAACTATGGCGGTGAGTTAAGTCGGTTAACTTCACCGCAGTGGCGGTGGGTTTGTTGTCCTGAAACCTTATTTCTCTCACCGTTTCTTCACCCTTTTTCCACTGCTTCACTTGTTTATTACTTTGTTACGTCTCTACACCTGATTTACATAAAAACAAATAAAAACATAATAAAATATTACTAAAATACTCGAAAACTACCAAATTCAGCTTAAAAGTAGATAGGTATTTTCAACTTATCAAATACCTCCAAACTTGGAATTTTGCTAATTCTCGAGCAAAAAACTCTAACACTAAAATAAACTAATTGTACTAATTAACTAACTAACTACTAAACATGAATAAACTTTAATAAATAAGAAGTAAACGCATGTGAGTTCCAAATTCAGTCGAAGAAACCAAGTTGTTCCTTCCTCAACAGCCCTCAATCAGTTCAAGTTCGGGAAATAACACAAACCACGTGGTGTTCTAGAATTTCAATACTCAATATCAATAAAAACCATTCTAGATCTATTTAAAGTGTGTGTGTGAGAACTCAAATGTATAACTATCCAAACACCAGATTGGATTATTCAATAACTAAGCTTATAACTTAAACCTTTTAAGGATTAGGAAAACCATATGCTTGACTGGGCTTGACTATCTACTAATGTAGGTTTAGAAATTCAAAGAGATCAATAGGGCTTGGATAAGCATTGGAGAACGGCCAAAGGTATATCAGGAATAGAAAACAGGTAATCGTTATAATTACGATAATTCAACGATACCCGAAGTACAAACGCTTGTCACTATATCTCTCTCGTAACCCCAAATATTTAAAACACAACCCTGAATAAGACTTTAAGAACTTTGTATTCACTTGTCGAAAGAACGAAAGTAAAAACTATATTCACATAGTTTTTTTAAAAATAAAATAAAATACACCTCCAAACTTATTCGATTTTGTACAATTTTAGGGGCGTGCAAATAGAATTCAAAGAATGACAAGTGAATACATTAATACTGAACCAATAAAAATTCGTCAGAAACCCGACTGCTTACTTCAAGTAGCATAAAATAATGCTAACTTGATTTAACTCAATTCGTGCGTTTGGATTAGCGACAATGGTTTGGAAATTTTTTAAATGGATAGGGTATTTATACATGTTCAGAATTGAATAGGTTATCGGCTTCGACAGGGTAATGAGGGATAAAATTTTCAAGGTTAGCTTTAAAGGTTGAAGCGATAAAAATGAAGGCCTAAATCATGCTTCTTGAACTACCTCACCTAGGATTTCGCCTTAAGTTTCCCCCAGTCAAGTTCTAGATTCCTCAAATTTTTCATGAACTTATTACTGAATAATCGACGTCAAATCGTTCGAATGATTATACATTGAGTCTATGCTATCGTGCGATTTTAGGATCAAAATGATTTTTACCTAATCGACATGTTAAGCACACAAAAGACACATGAATGGCATCACGCCCGACCTTGATATACAATTAGGGGATAATTTTCATTATCGGGAAATGGCCCAGACGAACTCAACAACTCAATAAGCAAATACTACTTCATATATAAACATCTCTACATTAAATCTAAATACTAACATACATACACTAGACTAAGCATTCCACATGAATAAAAACACAAAAATTTAAAATAAAACTTAACTATATGTTAAAATCGACAATATACATCAAAGCTTTTACAAAGCGTAACTAGGCATACATAAAACATCCAAATATAATACATCAAAATTTTGTTCATAATTTTTTAACAAAAACAAAATTGGATGAACATCCCCCCAAACTTGTAAGCAGTGTCCACACTGACTGAGTAGCGAACCCTATAACAGTATATAACATTCATAAGAAAATATTGGGTTTTGAACACATACCTATGACATAAGATATAGAAGTCTCACATCCTACTGTCTACCTGGAGGAACATCATCGCCACCACTATCTCGTCAGAAAGGAAAGTGTGGCGATTGCAAGAGGTGCGGTGGTAATTGCCGCATTGGCGGGTAAGTGCTTATATTGATGCCGAGGCACTTGCTAATGATCCGTTGGACTTGATCTTGTTGACGCGTATATTGATCCAGGAATGTCCCGAGCTCAGCACTTCGGAGATCCGAATTATATTGCCCTTGGCGAAGAACACCATTATCGAGATGGACATCCTAGAGCTCCTTATCTCCTTATAGACCCTGTGTGAGTCCACTGGATGTTTCCTGAAGTGATGGCACAGATCATCGTTTCCATGCTCGGATCTCTACCCCCATATGGTTCGTGAGAAAGTTTTGAGGCCGCCAATCCCAAAACTTCATTGATGTGCTCGGGACTGAACGAGATGGGGCGAGTTTGGACCCTTGTTTGGTTGTCATTTGCTTCGGTGATATTAGCATAGAATTCCCGCACTGAAGTCACCACGCCTCGGGGTGGTGATTTACAAAAACCTTCCCAACCGCGGCTTTGGATCACATCCTGAAATTACGCCGGAAGGCTTTCCAATTACCCAAATCCTCATTGTCGAATGCATGTCTATTTATGTTCGAAATGGTTGAAATGCTCCTCAACCTGTTTGGAAACAAACCGGGCAAAATCATAGTCGACGGCAGGACCCCCAACGCGAGAACTCAAACTCGAACCTTCTCCCCTTGACCTTTTTGATGTGGCTTGCTTAGTCATAACTCCTATCAATAAAAATCACAAAACATAGTAACCTAATCATATATGAACAATGGAAAACAATCCCTCGAATCAACACCGTCAAGAACACGTCACAATCCCAATACGCACACACCAATCGCAACGGTGTCAACAAAATTTCAATAATATAGCATGAAATTTTGTATCACACAATGAAACAATCCATAGAAAACGTGTTAATCACCAAAAATCAAACCAAAATCCCATAGTGATAAAGAAAATCGCAAAAATAGGGTTCAAGGGTTTAGGGCACAATCCAAATTCAATGATTCTTGAAATGAAAATACAAATCAACCAAAAATTTCAACATATAGATGAAATGTAGGATCAAAAGTACTTACTTGTTAAAAAAATTCGGTCCAAATGATTGAAAATGGGCGAAATCGCACATTTTGTTCCTTAAACCCTAGGATTCGAAAATGGGGTGAAAGTTTGATTTTTGGAGGATGATTTGTGGTGGAAATCACAAATTTTGTAAATAGAATGATGAATTTGTGGGTTGAAAACGGTTTGGGAGGATGAAAATAGAGAGATTTAGGGTTTTAGAGGTGGTTGTGGCGGTTTAAAATGAGCGGTATCGTTTTATTCGAATAGAGGCTTCATCGCCGTGGCGGTGGAGCACCTTTTTTTAAACCCAAACATTTTGTTGTTTTATCACCTCGGTGGTGAAGCGCCTTTTTAAAACCATTGCAACCTGAAGTTTCACCGCCTCGGCGGTAAAGCGTTTTGTTGAAAACCTTACATCCTGTATTTTCACCGCCTCAGCGGTAAGCCTCCTGTTGGATTTTCATGATTTCTTCAAGTTTTCATAACAAGGCTCCACACCACGCATTTCCACTTCGCTAGTTCAACGATTTTAAGTAAGAACACATCCCCGAGTATCCACACTCCTCAATTCACCTCCAAACATGCTCTGAGACCACTCCAGCCTCCAAAAAGTAATTAATAAAAAAACTTGGGTAGGATCATACCCTCGGTTTCATATCAAAAAGTGATTGATTTACCATCCCTAGCTGGACGTAGTAAATTCCAAGATCAGTCGTCAACAAGGGAGATACTCTCTACAACTTACTCTTCGTTTCCAAAGTAATGTTTGATCCACTCCCCATTAACTCAAAAAATTCGTCCATCATCACCTTTCAATTCGACGAAGCCGAATGGAATACATGCTTGATCCGAAATGGTCTAGACCACTGGGACTTCAACTTTCTGAGAAAGAGCCTCAGCCATGAATTGAACAACAAAACTTGCTGACCCAGGCTAAACTCTCTTATCTTTATCTTCTTGTAATGCCACATCTTTGTTTTGTCTTTGTAGAGCTTGGCATTTTCATACCTTTCATTCTGAAATTCCTCTATTTCATTGAATTGGAGGAGACGGTGCTCACCTGAAGCTTTTAGATCGAAGTTCAATTTCTTTATCGCCCAAAAAGCGCAGTGCTCCAACTCGACTGGCAAGTGACGCATTTTTCCAAATAACAACCAATACGACGACATGCCAATTGATGTCTTAAAAGCCGTGCGATATGCCCATAGTGTATCATCCAACTTCACCTCCCAATCATTGCGATTAGAATTAACAGTTTTCTCTAAAATTTGTTTGATCTCCCTGTTTGACACTTCGCTTGGTCGTTTGTCTGCAGATGGTACGACAGCGCCATTTTATGCCTCACCCCATATTTTGTCAACAAAGTATTGAACATTTTGTTAAAAACAAATAGGTTGTTTCATCACTAATTATGGCTCGAGGTGTCCCAAACCGCGTCATGATGTTTCTCTCAAGGAACTTAAGCTCTACTTTAGCATCATTGGAAGGCGTCGCCACTACTTCGACCCACTTAGACACGTAGTCCACCGCCAGTAGAATATACTCTTGACCGAATGATGATGGAAACATCCCACTGAAGTCTATACCCCATACATCAAACAACTCCAATTCAAGAATAGATGTCAATGGTAATTCATGTCTTCTTGAAATGTTACCCACCCGTTGGCATAGATCGCAAGTTTTCACAAAAGTATAAGCATCTCTAAACAATGATGGCCAGTAAAAACCTGACTGAAGCACTTTTGCTGCTGTCTGAGTCGCTCCAAAGTGGCCACCACAAAGTGATGAATGGTAGTGATAAAGAATACTAAAGAATACTCGCCATCTCTTCCTCCGGAACACATCGCCGGATCACCTGATCAGCACACTTCTTGAATAGCAACGGCTCATCCTACATATAGTGCCTCAAATCGAATAGGAATTTCTTCATTTGGGCACTTGTAAGATCCAGTGGTAACACTTTGCAGGCTAGAAAATTGATGATATCCACAAACCACGGAAGTGTATTGTCAATTTTGAATAGCTGCTCATCAAGGAACACCTCCGTAATACAGGACTCGTCACCGACGTGCTCTTGTACCAGCCATGACAAATTATCGGCAATAACGTTTTCATTCCCCTTCTTGTCTCTTATCTCCGCATCAAACTCTTGCAACAAAAGAATCCACCTGATTAGATGCGGCTTGGCGTCTTTCTTAGCGAATAAGTACCGGATGGCGGCATGATCTGTATAGATGATCACCTTGGATCCTATAATGTAGGACCAAAACTTATTGCATACAATAATAACTGCCAGCTTCTCTTTCTCGGTTGTAATATAATTCACCTGTGCATCATTCAAAGTCTTGCTTGCATAATATGGATCGAAAGATCTTCTACTTGCGTTGGCCTAAAATCGCTCCAACCGCAAAGTCACTAGCATCGCACATTATTTCAAATAGCTCGTTCCAATCCGGAGCAATTATTAAAGGAGTAGTGATCAACTTTTCCTTCATTGTATTGAAAGCTTTCAAGCAAGCTTCGTCAAATTCAAATGGGGCTTCCTTCTCGAGTAAGTGACACAACGGCTTTACTGTCTTTAAAAAGTCTTTGATAAAGTGCCGGTAGAAGTCAGTATGCCCCAAGAAACTATGGACTCCCTTCACATTTATCGGAGGTGAAAGTTTTTCAATTATTTCAATCTTGGCTCGGTTTACCTTGAGCCCCTTCGAAAATACTTGATGACCTAAGATTATTCATTCTTTAACCATAAAATGACACTTCTCCCAGTTGAGAACCAAGTGTTTCTCTTCATAATGATTGAGAACAAGCGCCAAGTTGTACAAGCAATGATCAAAGGACGAACAAAAACTGAAAAGTCATCCATAAAAACCTCTATAATGTCTTCTACCATATCCAAGAATATAGCCATCATACATCGTTGGAATATGGCTGGTGCATTGCATAGACCAAACGGCATACGTCGGTAGGCAAATGTCCCATACGGGCATGTAAAATTCGTCTTCTCCTAGTCTTATGGTACTATGGCTATTTGATTATACCCTGAGTAGCCATCAAGAAAATAATAATGATCGTAGCCGGCAAGACGATCAAGCATTTGATTAGTGAATGGAAGTGAAAAATGATCTTTCCTTGTTGCTTTGTTCAATCTCCGATAATCAATACACACTCGCCACCCAGTGATGGTTCGTGTCAGAATAAGATCATTCTTCTTATTTTTCACAACTGTCATGCCGCCTTTCTTTGGCACCACCTACACCGGACAAACCCACTCGCTATCGGATATAGCATAAATAATTCCAACGTTCAAGAGCTTCAACACCTCTGCTCTAATGACTTATTTCATTGTTGGATTTAGCCTCCGTTGATGCTCAATGGAAGGTTTGAATAGATCCTCCATTGAGATCTTGTGCATGCATATTGTTGGGCTAATTCATTTAATGTCGGAAATAAATCACGCAAAGGCGGATCTATGTCGTTTCAGAATTTTTAGCAACTTGTACTCTTCCTCCTCTGTTAAGGATGATGAGATTATCACCGGATTGGTTAAATTCTCCCTCAAAAAGATATACTAGAGGTGATCCGGTAATTGCTTGAGTATTAATCCACCGTGAGGCAAATTAGATAGTTCGGGAGAACTAACTTCTTTTTCAATCATATCCACATGAATCGAATCCTCTACATCTTTAGATTTAGCCTCCATAGCAAGAACGTAGTCCACAACACCAATTTTCGTGGTTAATCCCTCCTCACCAAAATCCCTCATAGATAAGGAATTTGTGAGTGTATGCTCCAATGGATCCATATCCATATTTTCAGGAAAGAATTTCCTCACACACGAGTCAACAACATCTACTCGGTTGCATTTAGGATATTCATCCAGAAAGTTCATAGTTTTGAAAATGTTGAACTTTACCTTATCTTCATTAACTCACAACGTCAAATTTCCATTATGCACATCAATTAAAGTCTTTCCCGTTGTAAGAAAAGGCCTTCCAAGGATGATTGGAATCTCCCTATCCTCCTCTATTTCTAGTACGACAAAGTCCACCGGGAAAATGAACTTGTCCACCTTCACCAAGACATCCTCAATAATTCCTTTCAGATAGGTCGACGATTGGTCCGCCATTTGAAGGAAAATCATGGTTGGCTTTGCATTACTAAGTCCCAACTTCCAGTAGATAGAAGATGGCATCAGGTTGATACTAGCCAAGATCACATAGTGCTTTGTCAAAATAAGATTTCCCGATAGTATACGGAATCGTGAAACTACCTGGATCCTTCAGCTTTTCAGGCAATTTCCTTTGCAGTATAGTACTACATTCCTCCGTTATTTTCACCATCTCATATTCCTCCAACTTTTTTTTCTTCGTCATTATGTCTTTCAAGAACTTGCCATAGTTGGGCATTTGTTCTAACACATCTACAAAAGGTATGTTGACTTTTATTTTCTTGAAGATGTCAAGAAACTTTGTAAATTGTGAATCCAACTTCTTCTTTTGGAATCGTTGCGGATAAGGCAAAGGTGTGGTTAGAATCAGTAGATTGTCCGGGAATATAATTCTCCCCAGAATCACCTTTTGATCTCATTTCTTCTCTTCCACTTTTTCTTCTTTCTTCTTCTCCTCCTTTCTCTCATCAACTTCCTCCTCCACATTTCTCTTTAGTTCATTTCAGTCAATATCATGGCTTACCCCCGACTCTTCCTCCATCAGTTTTCTCGCTTCAACTTCTTTCCCGCTTCTCAACGTAATAGCCTTACATTCCCTCGAGTTAGTTTCTGTGTTGCTAAGAAACTTCCCCTTGGTCTGCTCTTGGATCGCACTTGCAAGTTGCATGATCTGAGTCTCCAATGATTTCACAGTATCATTTGTGTTTATACATGTGGTCTCAATTGAGTCAAGCCTCGTCTCGTGCTTGTTAAGCCTGTTGTGCGTCTCACGCAATATTGTTTGTGTTTCCTTCATGAACGAATCCATCATATCTTCCAAGTTTGACTTTTGATTTAGAATTTGAGGTTGTTGCATTTCACGGTTTTGTTGCATAGGATAACCTTGAGGTTGATTTCCATAACTAGGAGGTGGTCGCAACGTGTTCTGATTATTCGCATATGAAAAGTTTTCATAGTTGCGAAGTCCCAGATGATAGTGAGTTGGAATATTGGTGGCGAGCCTAAAAGTATAAGCCCGATTGTTCACGAAGTGACATTCTTCGAACTCACTATCCACTCCTGGTTGAGAACTGCTTGTGATGTTCTCCGCTTCACGACTTGACGAAGCATCTTTAGTTGAGAAGGCGACCAATTGATTTGAGAGTTTTGAGACTTGGGCCGATAAGGTAACAATATGATCGGCTTCTTGAATTGAAGCTACCGTTCTTCCCGTGTTCCTCTCGTTTGGCTATTGGTAATTATTGGCCACCATTTCCTCCAGTAACGCATTTGCTTCAGCAGATGTTTTGGATAACAATGATCCTCCTGAGGCGGCATCAACTATGGTTTTTGTTTGGCCATCCAACCCATTGTAGAAGAGTTGGGTTTGAAACCAATCTTGATACCCATGTTGGGGGCACCGACGTAATAGATCCTTAAATCTTTCCCACCCTTCAAACAGTGGCTCGAAGTCCCTTAGGCGAAATTGCGCTATTTCACCTCTAAGTTAAAAAGTCTTCGAAGGTTTGAAAAACTTAGTAAGGAACCTTTAAGCAAGATCCTCCCAAGTGTTGATATTTCCCAATTGAATCGATTGTAACCAACCTCGTGCTCGGTCATGAAATGAAAACGAAAATAACCTCAACCGTATTACATCGTTGATGACACCGTTAATCTTTACGGTATCACAAATCTCTAGAAAGGTAGCCAGATGGACATTAGGGTCCTCATGCAGATTCCCGCCATATTGGTTTAGTTGAACCATATTGATTAGGATGGGCTTTAACTCGAAGTTGTTAGCCTGGATCGGCTGCCTCTAAATTCATGAGTAGTTATCGAACATTACAGGTCAATAGTAGTCCCTAAGGACCCGTTGTGGAACTTTATGCTCCAGAGGCTATTCCGGTAGTGCCTGCGGAACCGACAGTTGTTGAGGCATATGTGGCATATGATAGTCTCTACCATCGGCCATAGTGTGAGCTTGGTTTATTCTCTCTCTTCTTATCATTTGCAAGGTACGCTCGATCTCGGGATCAAGAGTAAAGAATTCTAAACTTTTACTGCATCGCATGCACTACTCGATCACAATAAATGAAACAAATAAAATAAAAGAATTGTCTGGATTAATATTCAACCACTTGGTCACAATATCAACCAAATCAAAACACCGTGTCCTGGGCAACGGCGCCAAAAACTTGGACGCGACTACTTTTCACGTCTGAATATACTCGCAAGCGTACAAGGTCAAGTTTTAATATATTGGACTTTTCGATCAGATATCGTCCTCTGGGAAACGTGTTTGATTAATTGAATACCGCGATTTGTATAGTCTTATATTATCTCGACGGTTCAAGAAATGTTTGAGTTTAAATAATTAAAAACTAAGTTAAACTAACAACTATTGGGTTAATTCTAATTAAATGGATTACCTATGGATTAATTTCATTCACTTAATACATGTTTGACTTTGTTTAATTAACAATAACGGTGTTTATCCTATCCGACAATCTATGTATCTCAAACTCGCCCATTACCTCTCCCTAGTGTAAATGAGTAATTATATGACTTTGTATTAACACCAAAATCCCCCTCTAGTTTTTTATATAACACATAGTCACATGAGTCTTGACCCAACCTCATGGATTGCACTCTTTCTAATGCCCTCTCGGATCGTTAGATTGTCGTGATGTGTTTAACCCTAGTCCGAATCTAGGGTTACCTCTCCCAAGTGTCAAATCCCGTATTCTCAAAACCAACCCTAATACCTTAACACGCATATTAAATTTGTAATCAAACGGTAAACACAATCGGATTTAAACAAACAATCATTAAAGTAACATATATTCACTCAAACATGTATTTACATGAGTTACATCAATCTCTAGATAATATTTATCTAGCCTACCATGATTTTAACCATACATATATTAAAACAAGAAGGATTCATCATCATTTGATATAAAAAGTTAAGTTACAAAGATAGAAACAAAGGAAGAACGATCAAATCTTTAAGTGGAGTGGTCCACTGTCACCAAAGATCGGTCCTGAAATGATTCCTCTTCTCCAAATGTTGAATCTTCTCTTTTAGCTCTCAAAATATGCTTAAGATCATCTATCACAAGTATGGAACGTTTTTTGACAAATGGGAGAAACAAGGGTTTAAATAAAAGGCTTCAAAATATCTAGAAAACAGATATTTTTTGCACAGAGAGACCGCCGTGGCAGTAGTTCACTGCTACGACGGTGAGTTAAGTCGGTAAACTTCACCGCTGCGATGGTGACTGACCGTTGTGGCGGTGAACCAAAACCTAAACTCTCTATACTTTCACCGCCTAGGCGATGAGACCATCACCTCAACAGTGAGATTGGCATAGCTCACTGGACTTTCACCGTTGCGGCGATAACTTCTGCACAATTCTCCCTACATCTCCCCCACTTCGACGGTGGACTGACCGCCGCGGTGATGGGTTTGTTGTCTTAAAACCTTATTTCTCTCACCGTTTCTTCACCTCTTCGCTTCTTTATCACTTTGTTACGTCCATACACCTGATTTACATAAAAACAAACAAAAACACAATAAAATATTACTAAAACACTCAAAAACTGCCAAATTCGACTTAGAAGTAGATATGTATTTTCAACCTATCAACAAGAAACATAAAAAAGAAGTCTTTAGCATCAAAAGTTTAGAAAAATGAGGAAGAAGATAAAGGTGATAACATTAGTCTTGACAGCGAGCAAGAAAATGATGTGGCACTTCTCACAAAAAGTTTTAGAAAAATGGCTTAACAACATTCTGTGGAAAGAAAAATGTTAACATGAGTAATGTAGAATACTTCAACTATTGTAAGAATGGATACTTCTAATCCGACTATCTCGAACCAAAGAAGGAAAAAGAGAAAATGAAAAAAGAAAAGAAAAAGATGAAAAAGAGTAAGAAGAAATCAATGAAAGCCACCTAAGATGACTCGAAGTCGAGTAGCTCAGAAAAATCGGACAGTGATGATTCATCTATGCTTGCTTTGATGGCCATTGGAGATAAGGTAACGAAATGTTTTAGTTCTTGCCATTGATATTTCGATAATTTATTTGATGTTTATCAAGAATTAACACATGATTATAAAAATTAGTGCTCTTAAATTAATGCCCTACAAAATACAATTAACACACTTAATAAGCAAGTGATGAAATTCGAATCTAAAAACATTGAATTGAAATCCAAAATTTTGGATTTACATTCGATAGTTCTCAAATTCATGGGTGGTGAAAATAGTTTAAAAATGCTTTTGAGGAGTTCATGAGGTATTTTTTATAAAGCTAGAATTGAGTTTCAGAAAAACTTTAAACAAAAGAGATTTCATAAATTCTTTTCAGAAATCAAGTATTTTGTTAGATGTTTTAAATGTAATTTTGTGAGGCATACTATTAATAAATGCTTTTCTAAAGTATCTAAATGCAGAAAAGTTTGGGTTCCTAAAGGAACTAAAATTGCCCCGACTAACAAGATTGGTCTTACTTAGATTGGGTACCACTTAGAAACCATTTGAGGTAATCCTTGCAGGTTATTATGAAAGCATCAATAGGCAAGGAAAAATAGTTCCTGGATAGTGGTTGCTCTCGACACATGACGGGTGATAAATCTAAATTTACATCTTTGGCACCTAAAGACGGAGGTCATATAACGTTTGGAGATAACATAAAGGGTAAAATTATCGGTATAGGTAATATCGGTAATGGATCTACTATTAAAGATGTTCTCTTAATAGATAGTCTTAAACATAACATGCTTAGTATTAGTCAATTATGTAATAAAGGTTATAACGTGATTTTTTATCATGATAGATGCATTATTAAAAATGGGCATGATAGTAGCATATTATTTGTTGTATCACGTTTTGAAAATGTTTATACATGTTCATTTGATGACTTCTCTTCTCAAAATTTATCATATTTAAATGCATTATCTAAGAATAATTGGTTATGACATAGACGAATTGGGCATGCTAGTATGGAGTTAATTTCAAATCTGTCTAAGAAGAGTCTTGTACGTGGATTACCTTCATTAAAGTATGTAAAAGATAAAGTATGTGATGCATGTTAATTAGGTAAGCAATCTAGATCATTTTTTAAGAAAACGTTGTATACATTCACATCTAAATATCTTGAATTGTTGTATCTTGATTTATTTAGTCGAATGTCATTGCTTGTTTAGGAGGTAAATTTTATGCATTCGTAATTGTGGATGATTATTCGAAATTTACATGGGTGTTTTTTCTAGTTAAGAAGAGTGAAATTGCTTCTATATTTTCTAAGTTGTATAAATGTATTCAAAATGAGAAGCAGTGTTGTATTATTAACATCCATAGTGATAAAGACATAGAGTTTAAGAACGATGAGATAATAAGCATTATGATGAGCACAGGTATGCTCATAACTTTTCTGCACCAAGAACGCCACAACAAAATGGTGTTGTGGAGAGAAAAAAAAAAGAACGTTTCAGAAAATGGCCAGAATGATATTGAATGAGAATCGTCTTCTTAAATACTTCTGGACAGAAGCCGTAAGTACTATTTGCCATGTTGTAAACAGGGTTTCTATTTGTAGTGGTTTTAATAAAACCCCTTATGAAATTTGGAATGGTAAGACTTCAAATATATTCTACTTTGAATTTTTTGGCAGCAAATATTTTATTTTAAATGATAAGGATAATTTGGGTAAATTTTATGCTAAATCTGATTACGGTATTTTTCTCGAGTACGCTTCTAATATTAAAACTTATAGAATATATAATAAATATACCTTAGTAGTAGAAGAATCTATGCATGTCATATTTGAGAAATCTGATCCACTTGTGTCCAGAAATGTTTTGGATGATGTTGATGCAGGTACACAAAATAAGC
Source organism: Eucommia ulmoides (assembly GCA_016647705.1). Classification (NCBI taxonomy): domain Eukaryota; kingdom Viridiplantae; phylum Streptophyta; class Magnoliopsida; order Garryales; family Eucommiaceae; genus Eucommia; species Eucommia ulmoides. The sequence continues at coordinate 25,784,861 of CM028328.1, forward strand.
AAAATCAAGGAGTTGATACGACATATAAACTACAAACTTCAATGAATGACAAGTCAAAAGGTGAAGAGATGACTTTACCACGTGCTATAAAGACAATGCCTGAGATATTCGGTAAAAGAAATTATTGGTAATTTCGGAAAAAGGTGTAAGTACAAGATTCTCTCTTAGGAATATAATTAATCTTACTTTTCTATCTCAAATTGAGCCTAATAATATTAATGAGGCATTAACTGATGAATCTTGGATCTCCATGATTCAAGAAGAGTTAGTTCAGTTTTAGCGTAATAACATTTTAAGTGTCGTGTATGATCTTAATTCGGATTGCATTAAGAGTATATAAATAAAGAGTTGTTTTCACCTATTTTTCTTCAAGGTCTTGAAAAGTCTTCATATCTTCATTACATTTATCTTGCACCATTTATGTTTTATTCATAAGATCTTCTTCTTAATCACATGCATGGAACTAAAAATTTGAAACACTCGATAAAACCATTAGTTTCATAAAAAAAAAATCAATACTTAATTGTTCATCAAAATCTTGGATTCAACAATTTTGTTTCAGGATTGCCCCATACTCAAAATGAACATAATTCCATTTGACTGATTATTAATAGACTTACAAAGTCTGCTCATTTTCTGCCTATAAAAACCACATACTCCATGGAGAAGTATGCAAAATTATATATTGACAAGATTGTCAGGTTACATACTGTGCCGGTTTCTATACTGTCGGATGGAGATTCGAGATTTACATCGAAATTTTGGCCCCGTCTTCATATTGCTCTAGATACCAAATTAAGGTTCAGTACAATTGTTTCCCTCATACTGATGGCCAATCAGAGCGTATAATTCAGACCTTGGAGGATATTTTAAGGGGACATATTTTAGAATTTCCTAGTAGTTAGGATGATCATTTGATGTTGATGGAGTTTTCCTATAACAATAGCTACCATTCAATAATTGAAATGTCACCGTATGAAGCGTTGTATGGTAGAAGATGCAGAACTCCAGTCTGTTGGATTGAAGTTGAGTAATAAAAATTATTGATACTTGACATAACTCATATGACAGCAAAAAATGTGAAAGTGATTCATGAAAGACTAAAGATTGCTCAAAGTCAATTTGAGATATATCAACACTTATTTTGATATCCCTATATATATAGTACATAAACTTGAAGTGTTTCTCAATTTGGTACATTTGATACTTCCTATGTATTCAATTTGAAATTGAGAATTAATTTGAGGACTGTATTTAAATGTCATATCTTGAGGAAACTAGCCGTTAGATGGCTTATTTCAAATTAGCTTAAATAGACCTACGAATTTTATATCAATATATCACATCAATCAATAACTATCAAAGTTTCTGAGCTTTCTAAGAGTTGTTATTCTGAGATATATTCGAGAGATCATTTGTGGGATCAATTGTGTGCAAAGTTCTTGAGTTAAAACATTGATTGAGTTGGCATCACCAATTTGTGCTGTCTTACTATTCTGATTCTAATTTTTCGGTGTTTTCCTGGTGAGATCTTTCCAAACTATTATTATTTATTGTGAAATTATATTATTATTTGCTTAGTTGATAAGATCTTAGTAAAAATGTTTTTTAACTTTAAAGAGCATAAAAATTCTTTTTAAAACGATTTTGTGATTATTTGATTACGTACTTAATTATGTGCTAACCACACATTATAATTAGATATTGAATTCCTCACTTAATTCTATCACGTAGTAATTATAGGGATATTAATTGAGTTTAATTGGTTTGAGGTGGTAGAAGCTCCGAGTGGGAAGAAACTCAGTAATTTTTGTAATTTGTGAGTTTGTGCGGATTGAATACAATTGGGTTGTATCTAATTAGGGTAGCTGTGGTTTCAATCTTTTCCGGAAAAAAGATTAATGTTTGATCTTTATCTATTGGATAAAAAAATTAGGTTATTCTTTTCCCTTGAAAAGAATTAGGTGTGAATTCTTCCTGAATTCATTTTTGAGTGAATTATAACAGTTCCATCCTTACCAGTTAAAAGGATACTTGGAGTGTTGACGATGTTTGATTCTTAGCCTGGTAAAAGAATTAAGTTATGATTCTTCCTATAATAGAATTAGGTTAGTCTTTAACTTACAAAAAGATAATGTTCTTTCTTAGCTTGTGAAAAGAGAACTATAAGGGTTGATTCTAAGCATGTGAAAATAATCATTGTGAGAGTTTGGTTCCTAATTTTAAAGGAATCTGGATTTTAGTGGGTGCGAATCTCCGTGGAGCTCGAGAGACTGAATTAGCCAAAAGTAACTTGGTGAACTAGGATATATCTTTGTGTTCTGCATTGTTTACATTTTGTTTGGTTGTGCACGTAATTTAAACACTTATCCGCTGTGTAACAAGATAGTAATTGATTTAGAATAAAATTGATTATTTGATTAATTAAGTGTTTAAAGATTTAAATTTATTTAAATTTTTATTACTATCCAATTCACCCCTCCTCTTGGGTAACTCACTGAGCCATCAATAGATATAAAAATTATACTATTAAAATAGTTATATATGATTAAAGTTATATTATTAAAATTATATTACTAAAATAGGTATACAAATTATATTTTTAAAATTATATTATTAAATTAGTAAATAAAAATCATATTATGAGATATATTTTCATATTTTTTATTATTAAAATTTAATAGATTTCAAAATTATTTGTAGAAATATTTGTTTATCCAAACAAAGAAATTACAAAATTACACAATCAAATTCTTTATCTAGAAAAGTTATCTAAACAAAAAATTTATAAAATGATGGGATTTCAAAATTTAGAATTTTAAAATCTCATCATTTACAAATTTCATAGATTTATCCAACCCCTTACACACAAATTAAGAAAGATTTGCAAATCCCTTCAAAACATATGCTATTTCTAAATCCTTGTAAGAAAAAAATTGCTATTTTTTAAATTCCTTATCCACTTGAATCGTATGAATTTTAAAATTATCTCTTATTTATGTATTATATTATAAAATTATGTTTGTAAAATAGATAGAAATTTATTACTAAAATAGTTATATATGATTAAAATTATATTGTTAAAATAAATATAAAAATTATATTATTAAATTACTAAATAAAATTTATATTACGAGATATATTTTTATATTGTCTATTATTAAAATTTAATAAATTTTAAAATTCTGCGTATACATACTTGTTTATCCAAACAAAAAAAAATTAGGAGTGTGCACGGGTCGGGTGGCCCTACTTTTTGGTTGATCCAACACCCGACCCGAGTGAGATCAGGTCTGAAAATTGTCACCCATCGCCAACCGAAGTGTAGAGGAAAACCGCCGCTTTGTGGGTCGATTTCGGTCGGATCCCCAACAACAAAACAAGAAATGAACGAGAAATGACAATGAAACTTGAATCCATAAATCACAACATAGATTTTTTTGACAAAGCTAGCAAAAGAGATAAAGGGGTGACTTTCCAGTTCCAGCTGAGCCAGATTGAGACGGCAGCCATTGCAATTTGGGGGTTGGGCGTATCGTCTTCGTCGTTGTCTTCTTCGCAATGACATAAATCAGCATCTCCTTTGCTCTTAAATCCTAGATCTGGGTTGAGACGAAGGAATTTAGGCTGTGTTTGGGTCTATCGTTGATACTCTTGGTGAATAAAGTAAATGGTTGAAGAAAGGGAATGAACGAGGAGAAACCCTAGATCTGAACGTATAAAGAGGCGGCTGAAGCAAAGGGAATGAACGAATAGAAACCCTAGATCTGGATGTATGGAGAGGCGACGGGAGCAGAAGGAATGAACGGGGATATATATATTTCTCAAAGAAATAGAGGCAGCTGAAGAGTAAAATGAATGAAAACCCTAGAAATATGATATTTAAGGTACCATATGGTCGGATCGGGTGATAGCGGGTTTGGTAAGACCAAACCCGTTATCTGACCCGTGTGAGATCGAGTTTGAACAATTACACCCGTGCTCTCAACCAAATAGTTCACAGGCCCGATTTTTGCGAGCTGGGTCGGGCGGGTCTAGTCTGGTGGGTCGGGTAATCGGATCTCTTGCACACCCCTAAAAAAAAATTATGAAATTATATAATCAAATTCTTTATTTAAAAAAATGATGTGATTTTAAAATAAAATCTTATATATAACCATTATTTACAAATTTCATGAATTATCAAATAAAATCTTATAAATTTTTGAAATCGATCATTTACAAATTTCATAAATTTATCAAATAATACATTATATTTTTATTTTGAATTGACAAACATATTAATGATTACTGATTAAGAATAAATTTTAAAAAGATTAGACTTAAAATTAGATCTGAAATGTTAAATTGGTAAAAATCCATTTTTTACCTCCAAATCCCGCGCAAGCCATCACAATGTGTCCGCATAACCCTATTACCCCTGCTTTCTTTCGTCAACCGCTTGCTACCTCTCTCTCTCTCTCTCTCGACCCACGTTAGCCACCGGTGGCCATCATCTACTCCATCGCCAGAGTCGCCGTTGCCGGGCGATATTCCATCTCAGGTATGCTCCTCTCTCTCTCTCTCTCTCTCTCTCTCTCATCTGCGACCTCTACCCTTGCCCTCGCAATCCGAGATCCCTACCTCCTCCCTCTCTCCCGCAGGCCCCCTCTCATTATCCACCCCGAAGATGGATGACCAACCACCACTCTCACTCTCAGTCTTACTCTCTATTGCCTCCACGCTGAAGACCGAAGAGCCAACACCGCAGACCCCTACTCTTATGGCGGCAACTACTGCCGCCACAACCAGCAATGCCAGCCTTCCTTCTCGCTCCATCACCACCAGGCTTCTTCTCTTCCTCCCTTCAAACACACTCAAATTGATACTCCCTCTCGCTTAGACTTAATTTCTGTTGATTATTTGATAATTAGCTTATTAATTTGCGGTTAGGGTTATTTATCGTATTTACATTAGTTATTGAAAATAGTGTTCGTTCTAAAATAGGGATTGTTTTTAAACTATGGTTAATCAGGTTTTCTTGGGATCTTATTGGTTTTATTCCATGTACTTGGGATTTATTGTGCCTTTTGATAACTAGTTTTTGTACAATTGGAATCATATTTCATGCAAGTGGAAGTAATTGGTTTTTGATTATTTAATTATATTTAATTGGATGTTAATGCTAAAAGAAATCCTTGGTTTAGTGATGAAAGATGAGTCATCAAACAGGCCACCAGGTTAGGTAATGGAGTTAGGCTAATTGAGATTTCTTCTCTGTTTTTTTTTTTTCTTTCGGTTTTGTGAGTGACTAATTAGGTGGTGTTATCGCATTTGCATTGATCGTTTTGAGAAGTTATGCAAGGCGGATTATTTTATAGCAACGATAATGCATGCACCATGCCAAATATCAGTTTTGGTCCTTTTGGAGTTATGACATTGAAATACATATATAGTTGTAATTTATAGTTATTTAATGCATTTTTGTGTTTAATATTTTGGTGGCTTTAATTTAGTTGTTTCACATTGACACTAAGTATCTAGAATGAAAGTCTGCACCAACCGAACTGAATGAGTAAGGAGAATGAAAAACGGTTTAATTTTATTTAGTGCCCTTAGGCACAAGATATACACTAGTATACAATATATAACTCTCGAATGCAGCTTAATCTTTAATCTCATTACGTGCGAGGCTAGTGATGTAGATGCGAAGGCATTTTCCCTGGAAGAGCAGGTTTTTGTAGTGTTGAGATATTTGGAGGGTCATCATGCTTGTCTTAGGTAGATGGGCTATTAGATTTCTTCCTGTGTCCTGTAAGTGACTTCCTTTGAGAACAATCATGCTTTTATTCTTTCGAGAATTACTGAACTTGTATTTTTTTAAGAATATAAACCACACACATGCACACACAGTATGCTGCTTCTTTCACCCAATGATTGATTTATTAAAAAGGAAGTTATGTAGTTGTGTTTTGCAAGTATATATATAAAGAGACTACATTTTGAATTTTGAATTTCTCTATTTGGTTATATTAATTGTTTATAATAAGTTGTTTTCTTGAATTTATGGTTATCGAATTTTTGATCTCAAATATCACTCTATATACTCCACGTATAAATAACAATTCCATGCAAGTACTTAATAACTTGGTTATGCTTACAAATGGAAGATTATTCAAACAGTTTTCCTGTTGTAGAGTTTCTTTTGAAATTGATTATAAATAATATTTGTATATGTTGTATATAATTTTCTTTGGATAGGTCCAATATCGAAGTTGCAGGTGCCTTTGAGAGGGTTGGCTGTCTCAATAAATGTCAGAAAGATAGCCAAACGATTGGACATCAAGAAATTAACTGTAGAAGGGGATTGTATGAAAGTATTGGCAATGTTGTTTACAATACTTTGGAGGGCAACCCATGAAGAATACAAGTGCCTATGAGGGTAAGTTTTGCCACCTTTTGCTATTTGTTATATTCTTGAGCAATATTTTTTTATGAATTATTGATTCGTTCTTTTTAATGTAGGTTTGTCTATGAATTGAATGAGTATTTTGAAGAATTGAGCTCAACTTTTGTTTCAAGGAGGGTAACCAAGCTGCGGATAAGATGGCAGAAAAATGTGATGGCCAATCGAAATTTCTTCCACAACGTTAAAAAAATTATCGAGAGCGATTTGGTAAGCAAGATGAAACCCTATTTTAGGATTGAGTAGATTTGTAATTAAACTCGTTTATAATTTTCTTTGATTGCAATCTCAATGTATAGTTTGATGTTGAACTATTTCCTTTCATATTCCATCCAACAAAAACTACAAGATCTTTATTTAATAAGAATAAGAAAGACAATCGGATAATGACATAGCAATCTAAAAAACAAATAAAACCCCAATAATAGTTCAACATCAAATTACACATTGAGACTTTGAGATTCGTGATTAAACTCGTTTATAATTTTCTTTGATTGTGATCTCAATGTGTAGTTTGATGTTGAACTACTTCCTTTCATATTCCATCCAACAAAAACTACAGGATCTTTATTTAGTAAGAATAAGAAAGACAATCGGATAATGACAACAATCTAAAAAACAAATAAAACCCCAATAATAGTTCAACATCAAATTACACATTGAGACTTTAATCAAAGAAAATTACAACCGAGTTAATCACGAATCTGCTCCATCCTAAATTGAGTTTTTGTTTTGCTTACCAAATCTATATTGATAAATTTTTGAGCGTTGTGGAACAAATTTCGATTGGCCATCACATTTTCCACAATCTTATCCGTAGCTTGGTCACCCTTCCAGGAAAAAAGTTGGGCTCAATTCTTCAAAATACTCTTTCAATCTCAATTCTTCAAAATACTCTTTCAATTTGTAGACAATCCTACATTAAAAAGAACAACTTAAAAAAACATTGCTTAAGAACAGAATAAATAGCAAATAGTAGCAAAACCTTCGTCCATGGGCACTTGTATTCTTCAAGGGTTGCCCTCCTATGTATTGGAAACAACATTGCTAACACTTCCACACAATCCACTTCCACAATTATTCCCAATATTCCAGTTATCTCTAAGGCTTTTGTTAGGACAACTAATTCTCCCTCAAAGGCACTTGTAACTTGAATCTTGGATCCATCCAAAGAAAATTATATACAAAACATAAAAATATTATTTGTCATCAATTTCAAAAGAAACTCTACAGGAAAAATCTTTGAATAACCTTTCTTTTGTAAGTATAATCAAGTTGCTAAGTACTTGTTTGGAATTGTTATTTTCACATGTAGTATATACAAAGATAAAAAATGGATAACAATAAATTCTAAGAAAAACGACTTATATTTATAAACAAGTAATGTAACCAATTGTAGATTTAATATTCAAAATCTAAAATTTAATCTCTTTATATATATATATATATATAAGTATGTGTATATGTATGTATATAAGCAAATTCGTTGAGGGTAATGAAACACGAGATAAATGTTGTCAATAGAAAAAAATATGAAAGTGACTGACAAATCAATACCATTGTCCAACAAAAGCTTAAAAATCCATTGCCAAACCTCTGAATCTAATCAAGGAAAACAACATAGGGTAACTTGCAAAATGGATAATTAGGCAAAACGAACAAATGGATACAACACAAACAAAAAGGAAACTATAGGGAAACTTGCAATAAAAGAGTAATCAACGATTAAAACTAACAATAGCAGCTAATAAAGGAGCTCAACATAACCAATACGAAAAAAGGTTATGCCACTTAAGACACCATCAAAGAAATTCATCAATTATTAAACATTCCAAAAACCAAAATGCAACCACACAACAAAAATCAAAAGCATTTCTCGAAGGATCCCTAGCTTGATTAAGAGAATAGGGGCGGCCGAGCAGGACTAAAAGAACAAGAAGACTAGTGGAGGAGTCTCATAATTGCATGTCTTTTAAAAAACAAAAGACAAATAAAACACGAAGAAACTACAGGCAGAATTCTCTTTATTTTTTCTCAAACCTTTATTAGAAACAAAGGTATGTTAAAGGATCTGTTCTTTTGTCTCCGGTTCTGTAAACCTTGATCTCTTTTGCTTTGAGCTGCACAAAGAGTTAGAAAAAAAATGTCAAGAACCTAAACTTTCAGGATCAAATTTTTTAAATCTATTTAGATCAAAAGTCTACCTTTCACATCTTGGAAATCTGCGATTTTGGGGTATTTGTCCATGTTTGTTCTGTTGAGATGTGTTTTGGGGAGAAAAAGCAGGATAGAGGCTAGGAAGGAGTGAATAACATGGACAAGACAGGGAAACACTACCAGAAAAAGAAGTTTCTGTTATTCTGCTCTGTTCTAGAATTTTGTTCCCAAAATTTAGTTTCTGTTTTCAGATTGGTTTATTGTTTGTTTAGTGGTTTGGTTCCCAAATTTAGCATTTTGTTTAGTGTTTGTTCCCAGATTTCTGTTTCTGGTTCCAGAAAAAGATAAGAGCACAATCAGAAATTTGAGAGCAATCAAATTTCTTCTATGTTCCAGTATTTTGTTCCCAGAATCCATTTCTGCTCCTAGATTTGTTTAGTGTTTTAGTTCCCAGAATTCAACATATTTTGTTTAATGTTTTAGTTTTCAGATTTCTTTTTCTGGTTCCAGAAATAGATAGAACAGAAAAAGAAATTTGCGAACAATCAAATTTCTCTTTAGTTCCAGTAGCTTGTTCCCAGAATCTAATTTCTGTTCCCAGATTTGGTATTTTAGTTCCCAGAAATCAGCAGCTTTTGTGTTTTAGTTCTCAGATTTCTGTTTTTGGTTCAAGAAAAAGATAGATCAGAAACAAAAATTTGATGACAATTGCAGGTTCCTCCTTAATTTTTTGTTCCCTACACTAGCTGCTGGCTCTTCTTTTTTTCGTCTTCTGCCCTAGACAACCTCCTCTACCGCATCGTCTCTTTAACGCACCCACTGCCTAAGCTTCTCCACAAGTTTGTTTCTCTCTCTCTCTCTCTCTCTCTCTCTCTCTCTCTCTCAAGTGGACTGCAATTAGCCCTTTCTAGTTCTTGAGGAATATCCATGCTTTAACAGTTGGTTGGTTCCAGTAGATTGATCCTTTTAGTTTGATGATTGTCAATGAAATAATGTGAACACAAACGAAAAAAGATCCTTCTACAGTCATCGTTATGCATCCTTCTACATTCATGATTATCAAGGAATTATAAAAAAATGAAAACAAGGGGCAGTTACCAAGAAGTCCTCATATGAGGACAAAACTACCAAATATACATTTTTTAAAAACATGTTACAAAATAGTCCTTTTATCTTTTTGTGACGATTTTGCCCCTCGTGTTATATTCAACACGAGGGTCGTGTTATATTCAACACAATCTCAAATCGTGTTATATTCAACACGATTTCGTGTTGAATATAACACGAGTTCGTGTTACATTCCAATTTTTTTATTCAAATTGATAATTCCTCTATCTTACATTCGTGTTATATTCAATATGATCTCGTGTTGAATATAACACAAGGTCATGCTACATTCAATTTTTTTCATTCAAATTGTTATATTCCACTTTCACTGCCATACAAATCAAAATCTATACAACCAAGAACCCTAAATTCCACATACATATATATTTGTATATCAAATTTACAATTCAATCAAACCAAATCAATCCAAAATCGGAATACTTGTGATTGAAGCCCTAATCCATACAATCTCTTGCATCTGTTCATCCAAAACACAAAGTATGGCGTAATTGAAGCCCTAATCCATTCAACATGCACAAACAATCATTTGCTTCAAAGCTCCACAGCTATGGCGTAATCGAATCCAGAACAACAACGAACATTAGTCGCAGACGGTTAATCGGAGACGAGAGTAATACATACACCTCATTCCGATTCTCACTGTCCTTCGTTTCCTCGTCCTCTACCTCCGATTGCGAATTTTTACTAGATTCGATTAAGATTTGGCTCAGTTGTGTGCGTTTTCCAGTTGAAGGACAAATTCGATGCCCTAAAAACAAGATTCCCCCATCTTCGTCACCTCACCTCAAATTTCATCAAAAAGATCAAAAGGAGGAGGAATCAAAATTGAAACTCACCTCATCGATTGCATCGATTCACCGACCTAGAACGCTTGAACGATTTTTGATGATCTGCAAGGCAAATCTGTTCAGCGAAGGTGGAGATTTGTCCAAGTTTGGCGTCGGAGAAGGTAGAATCTTTGTTGGCGAAGGCAGGATGCGGTCGATCGTCTCAATGGGGAAGGGAGGCAACAACAAAACAGAAAAGGAAAGGAAAAAGAAGGTGCAGGAAGGGCAAAATCGTCATTTCAAAAAATTTAGGATCATCCTGTGCAAACCAGCGCCTTTTAAAGGACTATCTTGTGCAAAAAAAAAAAAAAAAATTAGTGGGACTATTTTGTAGATTTAGCCTTTTAAGGATAATATTTGGTATTTTTCCCTAAAAACAATACAAAATTGGTTGTTTCTAGTAGAATTGATCCTTAGCTATTATATGAATATCCCATTCCCTTGATAAGGTGCTACTGGGTGGGTATGTTTGCTGTTTTGGTTTCAACTGATGTTCATTATTTTCATTCTATGTTGCTAGTTTGCTTGTTGCTCGGTGTCCAACACCCCTGCCAATTCTATCTTTTTCCCAGTACTAAATTCGATAAGGAAAATGTCGAGAACTTAGCATTTTTTGAAATAAACACCTTTTGTTCCTGTATTTGATAGAACTAGAAATAGTATCCTATGGTTTCGTTAGATACCCTGCAAACCTACAATCAATATAACTCACAAGTAGTATCTAGAGAACCCCTTAGTTTTAATTACCGTGCTATTTGATCTCTTTATATTTTTTATCCCGAAAGAACCAATAGGGTATGGATAAAGTGAGAACCCCTAGTTCGATAATATGTATTTGATTGATAATATAATTCATCTTGTAATACTAATTGAAATCTTATCCCAATTATCACAATGCACTGGCCGGAGACTTTGTTTGAATTATATTAAATCTAATCACACATGACAAGTTCCTCTTTACTAAGGGCGATAAACCCTACTTTGCATATTCTAATATTCACATATATGATCTACTACAACCAATGAGCACCGTTAAAGATCTGGGACTAGAATATTTGACTTTGTACTATCAAAGCATAGAGACACATATACATGACTATTTAGTACCTAAAGTATAAAGATCACAAGCACCATCATAACTCAGATATTCCATTTTGACGTTAAGCAAAATTACCATGATGGTATACAATGATGATTACCTTCAGACCCTTACTAGAAGTTTGTAAGTCTCCTTACGGTTGTTTCTAGTGTCACATTAATGGTTCTAAGATTCAGCATTATAAACATAGAAAATGCCTCACAAGCTAGTCTAACCGAGTCATTAAGTACCGGTCAACAATTCTAAACGACTAAGAACAATTAGGATATAATTTACCAAATATATATGATCTCACTCCTTTTAATTAATATTAAAAGTTAAAACATCTCATCTAAATATCAACGGTATCTCATAGAAATATAATAAGATCGAGTAAAATACCATAAACGTCCTTTTATTAAAAATATTTAAGATTGTAATTTTACACTAAATAAAAAACACTGAAAAGATTAGAAAGGATTGACTGTAGGGCTTATCTTCAACGGATATTACCTTCTTCTTCTTGATCCTATATTGATTCTGCCTAGGAGGAGTCATCCCGCATTGTTGTTAGTCTCTTCTTTTGCTTGACATTGTCGAGACAGTCAGTGGCAACATGTCCAAAGCCATTACAAGTTAAGCAATGGATTCTGGATCTTTCAATGGGCTGAATAGGTATTCTTTTCTTTCTCATGGATCTGGAAGCATTTCCCTTCAAGCAACTCTTTACATATTTTGTGAATCTTTTCACAAAAATAGTGACGTCTTCATTATGCACGTCATCATTTGCTTCTTTGTTCTTCTTCGACACTTTGTGGCTATGATTGACTCATTGAAATATATAATCTTTTGTTATTTAGACTAGTGTTGGCATGAATGTAAAAAATATGAACCTAAAAATATCTTTGAAATTTCCTTTCACATCTTTGAAATTTCATCTATTGTTCTTCAATAATCCTTATATAAACATTAAAGAAAATGAAAAAAGTCACACTCCGTACCACATCAAAATAATAAACGGACTAATAAATTTAAAAATTAAACATTAACTGTAAAATCCACAAATTTGGAAAAATTATTTAAAATTTTTAATAAGTCAAATAGTGGGTCGAAAGATGATTGCTCTATGATGGCTTGTGGTGGTGTTGATAGAGGTGCAATGTGCATTGGCCGTTGGGTTTGAGAGAGGGTCGGCTGGTTAGGGATTGAGAGAAAAAGGGAACTTTTTAATAGAGGAGGGTTTCATATTGAGGGATGGAGAGAGAGAGAGAGAGAAAAAACTATTGAAGAAATGGAAAAAATTGAGAGAGAAAGAGAGATGCATGTGGAATGATACATTTTTTCCTTTAATATTCCCTTAAAATATATAAGCAAAATATGATTGGAAAATTTATATTGAGTTGTTCCATTATAATTGATAGTAAACCAAAGTTAAGATCTATGACATTATTTTGTCAAGTGAAATGCAGTAATATGTTTAGTTGAGGGGATTTTTTTGTTAGATATGCCTATCTAAGAATAAGGGCAAATACATTAGGTCGTAGAATTTGACGATCCTTGATCGATTCAGCAATCCGATGCTCAGGTACCTCAAAACGATCCAACCTAGGATCCTGATTTTTGACAACTTTGACCCTACCGTAGAACACTTAAAAGTCAACTCAATATGTGGTGTAATAAGAGCAGATGAAACTATATTGTAAACTTCCAATTATGTGCACCTTTCTTGAGCCTTATGTCTAGGCTCTTTAGGCTTGCACCTTGTTGAATTGGCCTCGTTCGAGGCTAGCGAGGTGCAAGAGGTGGGCCTTCGTGCCTCGAGCCTATGCGCTCTTTTGATTACCATGGAAAGGGGTTGATTTTTCCTGATAATTTTTGTCGTTTTTTCCTTGTAGTATTATTATTTTTTATTTCTTTTAGTAACTTCCTATTTGGTAATTTGTTTTTAATATGCTAGTTACATATGATTTTTATCCTTTTTCTTCCTAAATGCACTTTTGAAAAGTCATGTGCAGTACACATGGCTAAAATTCGTCTAAAGTAACTTCCAATCTGGACAAGACCAAGGTTATATAGATATGACTTAATATTGAGGGACCAAATGAAAGCACTGCGAATTTAGAAGGGCTAAATTATATTTTTCCCAGGACTAAATGAGTAATATGAAATAGGCAAAACAACTAGCATAGCATCGCAAAGTGTAAGTAATGTTTTTTCTATGTATATTTGAATGTGCTTGAATGTATCTTTGTGCCAGTGTTACGCTGCATCTTCGTGTATGGCACTGATTTTGTGTACATTTTTGGGTGCGAATTTATAATGGTAAAGGTTGCTCCATTATGATCCGGAGGTTCTGGGTTCAAATTTCGAAATAATCTCTCTGTATGTAGGGGTAAGGTTGCATACATCTAACTCTCCCTAAACCCCACAATAGTGGGAGTCTTTGTGTGTTGGTTGCCTTTTATTTGGTTGAGTGTATGTATAACAATGTCATACTACCATGTGATTTATTTGTACAGTTGTATTATTATGCATGCGTGTTGGTATAAATGTACTTATGTGGGTGTACCCAGTAACCATATTATGTGGATGATTGATTGGACAAATGCCATACATTTTGCACTTTATGGTAAAAATGTATATTTTGATCTTACCCGTAATAGTTTAATGCAATTTTATTGAAAAAGTTAACAAAAAATTGGCACGCACGGACCAAGTGATTGATTGGCTTCTGATTTATTTCATGGGCAATTTTGAATACACCCTCCATTGCTTTTTTCCTTCACGCAAGTGTTTATGAGAAGTCACAATTAAATTTGCTGTTAAAGTAAGTTGTCTTAAATGACCTTACTCTTTTTCTGCAGGGAACTTCAATTTTAGCGTAGCTCCATGATTTCTTTTGTGATATTTGTTTCTTTTACTGTTCCATTGAATTTTATAATCCATTTGAGTTCTATTTCTGAACCCATATTTTTCTTCATTTTTCCTTTTCGTCCACCTACCATTTCCAATCATTTCTTGTTGTTTTCATTGTCTTCAGACAATTTAGTTGATAGCATTCAATCCAATGGGGAAAAAATGCTTCAGATTATAATCCTCAGCTGCCTTGCGTTAACTGTCAAAAGAGTTTTTTGAGCAGGTGATTCCACTTTATTCTGTTCAGAAATATAGAAATTGAAGCAGTCTTTCTTTTTATTCGTGTTAGTTTTCTTCCTGCTTTCTTGTAGTGGCCTTGTGTTCAGTGACTTCAGTCCATTTTGTTTGGAACCTTGACAATTTCTTTCAATATTTGTTTCTTTTGTAGGCTTGTATCTTCAATATCATCATGTACCATTTTGAGTTCGACCGATTGAACTAATATATCTTTCATATGCTATTATTTTTCCTGTTTTCTCAGGTTTTTCTTATGTTTGGACTGTTCTAGTTGGTAGCAGCAATGGATTTTTATGCCACCAATCCAGGGCCAATTGACGATTCTGTATTGTATGATCAAGACAAGCATGTTTCCTCTGCAGTTTGGGATGGACTGGTACGATCAGACCTTTTGTCTAATATAAAGTATTTTAGTTACACAATTAGTTGCTTACAATAAGTTCATCAACGTTTCTACAGGAACGCGGTGCTCTTAGATGTCATGAACACACTTCAAAGCTTGATCAGTGGATGCTTACCACAAAACAGATTGAGTTAGTAGGAAAGGCTGGATTTGGTTACTTGAGATTGATTCCTGCAATTAGTTTGGACAACCCACTAATTTCTGCTCTAGTGGAGAGATGGAGAAAAGAAACAAATACTTTCCATTTAAATGTTGGAGAAATGACAGTAACTCTAGAAGATGTTGGATACTTACTTGGCCTACCAATTGACGGTGAACCTGTTATAGGTGTTACCTATACCACTTGTCGTTCGGTATGTATGAGGTATCTAGGGAAAACACCCGATTCTGGGTATATGAGTGGTGGGATGGTGAAGCTTAGTTGGTTAAAAGAGACCTTCTCCAATTGTCCTGAAGATGCAAGATTTGAAGATATGGAGTACCATACACGAGCTTACCTTCTTTACCTTGTCGGTAGTACTATTTTTTCCACTACCACTGGTAACAAAGTTCCCGTTATGTACCTTCCATTGTTCGAAGATTTTGAGCAGTGTGGGAAGTATGCATGGGGTGCAGCTGCTTTATCATTCTTGTATAGAGCTCTTGGTAATGCATCCCTGAAGTCTCAGAGCACCATCAGTGGATCTTTAACACTGCTACAGGTGACCTTAAATTTCTTTTTTCCTCTTTTAAGTTATTGATCTGAACAATATATGATTAATTTCTGTCTTTTTGTAGTGTTGGAGTTTCTATCATCTGAACGTTGGTCGTCCAAGGTTTAACCGGGACGCAAGCCATGACTCCTTTCCCTTTGTACTTAGGTGGAAAGGGAGACAAAGTGGTCCAATATCCAACCGTGATGTGGCCTTCTACCGGAAAGCATTGGACTCCCTACAACCCTCTGATGTAAGTCTAAAACTTAGGCACCGTTTGGTAAAATTTTAACTACTTTTTCTAATAAAAAAATGTTAGTTGGTCAAAAAGTACTTTTGCTTAAAGCAAAGGCTAAAATCAAGTGTGTGCTTGATAATGTAAATGAAATATATTAGTGTTATCCATATAAATAATATCTTAATCAAAAGAATTTCAAAAAGGGTTGACAAAATTTGGGCAGAGAGGTCCTAATCCATGCTCTCTTAAAATATGAAAATCAACGAAATGGAAAAACAAACGTTACTTTTAATTTAAGCACTTTTTGGCTTTTAAGCAGAAATGTACCTAAAAAAATGTTATCAAATAGTGCCTTATATTTTTGACTATGTCGGATAATCAGTTGTTGAGCTAGGGGTGATAAATATTCATATTACATTTTTCTAAATACAGGTTGACTGGCGTCCTTACACAACTATTAATCTTTCTGTTATACCTGAAGATATAAAGAATAACCTGATTCTAGGGAGATCAAAGACAATGCTGATATGTTTTGACAAGGCAGAAAGGCACCTCCCAGATCGTTGCCTAAGGCAGTTTGGCTTGCAACAGCCAATCCCTCAAGATGTGCAGCATTGGGAGAGGAAAACCCGTGGAGTCGATGGGGGGATAAACTTGTCGGAGAAGATGGAATCGGAGCTTAATGAATGGGCGGACCGTTTTCTCCATATCATGGAGGTTGATGAAGATGTGGATGAAAGTGAATATGCAGAGTGGTACTTGAGAATCACAAGAAGGTTGGTTGGAAGGCCTATTCCCATTTCATCCGAGTTTCAGAGAATGGTTAGCAACTGCATTTAGTTAGTTACTTCGCAGAAGGGTTAATTAAATTTTAGTTACTTAACAGAAAGATTAATTAATTTTACATCCCATTTTTAACTCTTCCCACCGACTCTAGTAATTGATTTTAGGTCTTAGCTACTAGTTAGTTATGATTAACTATCACAATAATAGAGTTTAGGTATTATAAAGTTATAGGATTACGAGTTAAGCCCTAAAATTGATGGGGACTAAAACTTGCACAAATTACAAAAGTGGGATTGCTCTACGAATTTTTACTAATGCGTCTATTTACAAGTGTGTAATCTTGTTCAATTTTTTTTTTTTTTTTTTTTTTTTTTTTTTTTATTCTAGAGTGCTGCGTTGAGGGATATAGCCCACGTTGCGGACACACTTTCCACACAAGGGATGGATGAACTACAAATACATTCGGTGAGCAGAATCAGGTACATCGTGCATGATTGCCTGAGGGACCATGTCGGAACTAGTATGGTAGAGGTAGAAAACTCACAGAATGATGTAAGGAAAAGGGTAAGGGGGAAGGAGAAAGTAAGAAGGAAGGCTATGGGAAAACGTAAAAGGAAAGATGGTTCAGAACAATGCTATACAGCTTCTGAGGAATTCCATTCCCCGTTATGTGTTGCGTCTACTGAGGTTGATCATTCTCATATATTTCGTGCGGATACTGAGGTTGATCATCAATTGCTATCGCTTCCAATAGATGATGGTCATGTGGCTGACAACCTCAATGATGTAGAGCTTTGTGATGAGGCGGAGAACACTGATTTTCTTCGTTCTGCCGGCGAGGTTGAGGCTGATGATCTCTCTCGTGAGACTGCTTTACAATCGTCTCAAGCTGCTATGGAGATTGTTCCGCAGGCATCTTTTGAAAATAGTGAGGACGTAGCTCGCCAGAGTGATTATAGTGTCCTTGTCTAAGGCACCATTATCATGATATTTTGTCCTCGTGGAGTCGGTTGTTCCCGATGTCCGATCAATGTGTCTTTTCACATGTTTGGCCATTCCCTTGGCATTTGGTTAATGTTTCTGTTCTTGCCATTTTGTTTCTGTTCCTAGAGAACTTGGAATAGAAACGGAAAAAACACTAAGTTGGTTTCTATTCTCATCTCAGAAATTTGTTAAAAAAGTCTGAGATGAGAACAAAACTATTTTTCTGGGAACAAAAACAAGAAAGGATAAAAAACGCTAAACAAATGTCACCGTGTGTGTAACTGGTCTGCATACCTTTGACATTTCACTTCCTAAGAGTAGTATTAGAAATGCTTCTACCGACATGTTGGTGCCTGGATTATCAGAATCAATCCTCCTTTGCCCCTGAATCTGATTTAATGTACATTGAGAATTGAGATTTTATTCGTTAACAGGGGTCATGTTTGTAATTTTTCTTTAGTATACCACTTTTCTTTCATGTAGAGATACCATTGTTATTTGAAATGATTTTGTGTTCAAATGTATTATATTATGGATTTTACTTCAATACATATGGAATACATTCACTCAGGTTTGTGTGGAAGAAGTTGCATGCTTTTTAGATGGACATGTAATTTCTTTGGAATAACCTTGCAACATGTGGTGATGAGGCAAAGCGTAACTTCTTAGATGGAAATGTAACTTTTTTATAATAAACCTGTAATTTCGTTAGAATGAATCTACAATTTCTTTGGATGTTTTTATACATCCAAAAATCCTAAACGTATTGTAGTCAACCCTCTATATTATATATCATTCTATTACACCAAAAGTATGGCCTCTTAGAACAACTCAAAACGGCTTGTGTGTATGGCGTACAATTTGATTTATAGCATTTTTGAAGATAAAAAATAGCTCCAACGGTTGTGTCATTCGGTGTGCCATTTTGGCACACCAGGTCTGCCTTTGCAATATTTGGCATAGGCGGAGGAGATGCCAAAATGATCATTGGAGTAGCAGCGACTACTCTAATGGTTTGAAATTAAGAGCAATGGGAAGAAATATAAGGAAACAGAAGCACATCTTTTATATAATTGAAGAAATAAATGAAGAAGAGACACCAAAAACCCTTACCTGATCTTGATCAGTTGGCCGTCACCGAACGCCATTTCATTACCGTCGCCAATGCCAGATCAGTTCGTCGCCGTCGCAACTCCAAGCTAATTTCGTTACCGTCGCCATTTCTAGATCAGTTCATCGCTGTCACAACTTCAAGCTATCGTCTTCTCCATCTCAATCGCAATTGGGGTCGTCTTCTCCATCTCAATCGCAGTTGGGGTCGCCTTTTCCATCTCTCAATCGCAGTTTGCTCGCGTTTTTTTTTCTCTCTCTCTATGTCTCTGTGATTTGGGGCAAATGAAATTAGGGTGGGCAAATGAAATTAGGGTGGGTTTGTAGGCTGGTTTATTAATTGGGGGCAGGGGTGGGTTTATAATTAGGGTGGGGTGGGTTTGTAATTAGGGGTTTAATTGATTTGGGTTGGGAATGAGGTGGATGGGTTGGATTTGTAATTTATGTTGGGTTATCATTAGTGGTTAGGTTTCTAATTGAAGTTTTAATTGATTTGGGTTGGGAATTAGGTGGACGGACTTATAATTAGGGGGATGAGTTTGTAATTTGGGTTGAGTTTATAATGAGGGATTTGATTTAATTCTCTTGAGTTGGTTTATTAAATTTAAAAAAGGGTTTAATTGAATTGAATTAGGATTTAAAAATGTTTTTTTTTTTTGGAGATTAGTTTAATTAAGTTTGGTGGAGTGTAGTTTAAGTTATTAATTTTATTTTATTTGAGTTGTATTAGATTAGTTTGTTAATTTTTGCTTATTTGGGTTAATTTAAATTGAAGTTGGTCCAATTTATTTACTTTAATTTAATATATGCAGATGGATTCTGAATCTAATCATTATTTCATGAATTTTCTTTCGGATGATTTTTCTGAATATCAACTTGAATCTGAATCAACAGATTACAATATCGAACAAATTTTCCAAAATCGAAATATAGCGAGATAAGCGACTAGGAAGGCACAAAGAGCAAAAAATTTCAATCATAATGAGGATATTCTTATCGTTTCTGGTTGGCTAAACACAATCAAAGATCCGATCACTGGTAGTGGTCAACAACACAATACATTTTGAAAGAGAATATGCGAATATTTTAACACAAATGGAGGTGTTGATTTTAGGTGTAGTTAGAGCATCTATTATGAGCCGATGGTAAGATATAAATACAAAATGTGCTAAAAATTGTGGGATTTCATAACTTGATTCAGAGAATTCATCAAAGTGGTCATGCTCACTAAAGCAGGGTGATACAATTTGAATAGAAATTATAAATTTAGAAATTATGTTTTTAGATTTTAATGTTACTTTTGTGTTTTTGCAGCTTCTCAAAGCAAAAAAACTATATATTGTTGATTCAACAAACCATTCATGTACGAGCATTATTGGGAAATACTGAAGAATGAATGCAAATGGACTGATCTCCTATAAAGTGGTAGCAAAAAGCAAAAAAGTTACTCAAGTGCATGTCCCGCTACATCTTCTGCTGCAAGTGCAGATTGTGTTAATTTAAGAAATGATTATGAAACTGGTGTACGCCAAAAAACAAGTCAAAGGTAAAAAAATCCATGGTCGTTGTTCAACTAGCAGAAGCTACGAATGTTTTAGATAAATTTTGAGAAGATAAGTTGAAAATTGAAGAGTGTAGAGTTGAACAAGATAGTAAGGCATTAGATCAACATGACCTTCAATTACAGCAACATGCATTTAATTAGAAATCGAAAAAGTGGAAGTAGAAAAAAGAACTGAACGAAATCGTATAATGTAAATGGACACTTGTAACATGGATCTCATCTCTACCCAATATTATGATGGTCAAAAAATCGAAATCATTAGACAAACGGATTTTATTTTGTAAGCTATTTTTTTATTTTCAACAATATAGTTATGTAATCTATGTTGGTCACGTACCACTACTATATTAATGTTATCCTTTTTATTTTAACATTTCCAATCAATGCATTCATCAAATTCAAATTACATGTTAGAAAACTACATATTACTCACACAAATTCAAATAACATGAGAAATACATAATACTAATACAAATTCCCAGCAAGCAAACAACCGAAGGTTGCCTTTATTTTAATGAGATGTGTGCGGAGGGGAGAGCGTAGACAATTCAAACTATATGAAAAATACTAAAATTTCAATTTTGGCTATTTAGTTTGAAACCAAAATTTGAGATTAGGCGGTAAAATTAAAATCAAATTTTAACTTTTCGAGTTTTAGTTTGAAACAAAAAATTATATCCTTTGGCGGTTGAATTAAAATCCCGAAGTTCAATTAGATATTTTGTTAATTTTATTTTTTAATTAAAAAAAATGGCACACCAAAATAGTACCTCCTTTTGAGTGCGTTTTAATTTTTGATGTTTCTTAAGGATTTTGGTGTGCCATTTGGGCAAATGGCACACCAAAATATAGCACTCCCTTTGGAGTTGCTCTTATAGATGTTAATTTAGCCTAAAAAGTTAGTTTCGAGAAAACGAAAATATTTTTAGATCACCAACTGTACAAAAATCTATACTTTGGTGAAAATAAAATTGGAACATTGAGAACAGGGCAAGCTTCACTTGCGTCTTGCTTGGGAGGACGAGGAGGTTTGTCCATGCTTATTTGTCAAGTTTCACTTACCTTCCTTCAGACCATGACAAAGGCAACACCATCAACAATCACTCACGTCTGTTATGTTACTTTTGAGATATTTGAATGGGTAAATTACTTTTACTCCCTTGTACTTTGACTTGATATTATTTTACTCCCCTCTATTTTAAAAACCTACCCTGTATCTATTTTTTTTAAACTAAAGTGAGAATCTCACATTTTGTTAAAAAAATATAAAATGACATAATTGTCCTCCCAATTAGATTTAAATAAATAATATTATCCTCAGTAAAGTTATTTTATTATTAGAAGTGTTAGCCTTAATGGTTTCAATCATAGGATCTTTGAAAATTATGGTTTTGATGATAATGTCTCATTTGACGTTTTAAATGAACTAACATTATTTTTAAGTATAGATCATCCATACATTATTGAAATACATCATGGAGATGCATTCAAGTAGAAATGTATGATTTAAATAATGCAATTTTTCATTTCGACAACATTACTCAAGATATTGAACTTGAAACTTTATAAGTTGTACACATACACTTGAGGGTGTATACATTTGTGATGTTTTATTTCTAATATGTCCAATATACCTAAATATCACAATGTGTATTATATGTTGGATCATATCATGCAAATTTTGAAAAATTCACTTCTTGATCATAAATGTACTTAATATACTTAAACTTGGATTTAATGTAATCAAATAGTACATTGTATGATCTCAATATGAAAATACTTCAAATATCATTGATATAATATTTGGAATATGTCCATATCATTATCATATCATAATTCATGCAATAAGATTGTTCATACCTTACTCAATTGAAAATTTTACATTTTGATCACAAAAATACTCAAATTGCTTAAACTCGGTTTCTATGTGATTATAAGGTACATTGCATGTTTTGATCATGACAATTATTCAAATATGTTTTAAATAATATTTTAATGGTGTTTGGATGAAAAATGATTGTAGATATTGACCAAAACCAAGAACGGGTAAAGAAAAATAGAATTGTGTTGAAAATACTGTAGCAATCGACTGTTGTTGTCTAAAAAATAAGAATTGACCTTATGTAGTAAATTGGTCATATCTCTTTTGTTACTTGTCCAAATCTGATGAATCGTATATGGTTGGAAATCTAATTCAAATATCTTTAAAGACATATAAATTTCATGTCGATCCAAGTTGGTTTGGTTGTTCAAATTTTAACATTTCGGCCGAAGTCAATAGCTGTTTTTTGTAGAAAATTCTGTCTAGATCTTTACTCACTCATTTGATCATATCTTACTCATTTGGAGTCCAAATGAGGTGATTCGTTTTGATATGGAACGTTAACTCAATAATATTTATTTTTGTGCATAGTAGGAATAATTTGGATATATTTTTCTTATAAAACAGTAGCTTTGCATTTAAATGTCAGAATATTTTCTCTCTTGTACTATGTTTTCGGTTTGACGTTTTGGCAATCTTTGCTTGTTCTAAGTGTTGTATGATGATTCTGAAATATTATATTGGATGTTTAACATCTTATTCATCATTCAATGTGTTCAAAACAACATTGAGTTAAAGAGAATTGATCAAAACATTTTGAAACTCTTAAGAACTCATTTTGAAGCTTTTTGTTATGAACCGAAAATTGGATTTAGACATCGAATCTTGTTCGAGATGTTCAAATCATATTATCATATGTTAGTTTAATGTGTCTACTTGATATATGCATGATCAATTGATATGTTCATCATTATATCTAAGATTAATTGATAAATTGGCTTAATGACTCAGAAAATTTTGTTTTCTATATAAGAAAAGTGTTATAAGTGTTGAACCTCTTGAAATACTTTTAATTGATCAAATAGATTGTATTCATGTTCAAATTTTATTATACATCATGTATTTGATATATAAATTCGCGCTCCTATTGTTATACAGATGAAATACATTGTCTTGACAAAATATGCAAGTGGTTAAGTATTTAATGCTATCCTACTTTTTGGTAGGGTTGGCTAAAGTATGGGCTATACTATCTTATCACATTCCAACTACATTCATTTATTATCTGGATCATAGTTTAAATTGGAGGAGTCTTACTTTTAATGATTCACATTCAACTTTGAAGACCCCTATCATGATTTGTCTATATGCATTAATGCCAACTATACTCAATTATATACTTTAAATATATGAGCAAACAAGCTGTATTTTTTCACTACCATAATGAAAAAATGGACAATGGTTCATATGCAATTAATAAGGTATGTATAGCATTTATGGTGTTGGAAAAAGTTGTTGAAATCTTGACAATTCTATAAAGAATTGAAAGTGGAGAGGAGCCTTTGGCTTAACAATTTTGAAGAGAAGCTCACAACGGTTAATTGCTCTCAAACTCTTTAATTGTGATATCCTCCCTATATTTTCTACATATATATAAGGAGGGAATATTGCTAGAAGATTTAACTAACTCACCAAGTATCATTCATTTAATTGAGCTACAAAGATCAAAGAGATATTACCAAAGCTTCCAAGGAAAATTCTGTGCAACATCCTTTCTTATTTGATTCATATTCTTAAGTGATTGTTGTATTATTGTATTATTGATTCACACACATAGATTCTTGAGTTCTTTATCTTGTAAGTGTTGAAGCTCTATTTTGTGAGACAGTAAGAATTTGATTGTAAATCTTGAGTAAGAGTTTTGCTCAAGAGGAGAGTTTTGTGAGTGGAACATATTCACTCTAGATTATAAAGTCTTGAGATATGAACTTCTCAAGCGGCGACTTTAGATGGTTTAGTCTTCACTCGAAAGAAGATCAAAGATAGTGAAATCCTCGAAGAAGCTCGGGATAGTAGACTAGGCAAATGATTTTTTCCGAACTAATATAAATACCGGTGTCAATCTCTCTAACTCTACTCTTTACTTTTCTATTTATATTTGTGTTTGTGATTACTTGTTTGATTGAATATCTACTGTGCGCATCACACAATCACATAAACACTTAGTTTAAATTGAGTAGAATTAATTAACAAAAATTTGCCAAACCCAATTCACCCCCCTCTTGGGTAATTCTTGGGCCATCAAGAAGCCTTCACTTTAAGTTTAACCTTAATCCATCTCAACAACTCAAAGTTTATGAAATTATGAATTTGTTAAATCAGAAAAAATGTTACCTAGATTGGCTCTATTTTTTTTTTTTTTTTTTACAAATCCTTAATACATGATCAATTGTCTCTTTATCTTCATTACATCTTTGGCAAGTTGCCAAGACAACATTGGACCACTCCACTCTATATTCATTCGTCATCAATTTCCCATGAAATAGCAACCATAGAAAGAATTTCATATTATATAGGATTTTTAATTTCCAAGCCAACTCCATTTAACATTGATATCCGAGGCCACCTCGTTGCTAGCAACGTCATATGCAGATTTTAGGGAAAATAACTTGGAGGCTTTCAGGCTCTAGACCGCAATATCATTTTGGAAGAAAATAGGAGGATTCATATCTAAGATTTCTTTCTTTTGAGTATTCGAGATGACGTGAAGAATTTGAAGGATGAACCAATTACCATCGTCATCAATAATGTTTGAGATCTTAAGATACCATTCTTTTTGGGTGGCAGCATCACCAAGGGGACTATTGCCACACCATCAATCCATTCACAAATATATTTTAGCGCCATTACCAACCTTCCATTTGATCCCCTTTACTAGAACCTCTTTAGCATTGTAAATACCTTTCCAAATGTGTGATTCTTTCAACTTGTTTTTCCAAGCACTAGGATTATCTTCAAGTTTGTATTTAGTTCTAATTAGATCAGTCCATCAGCTATCATTATTATTAAAAATATTCCAAGCAAGTTTAGTTATATACGCATCATTATGGGTCCTTATTTTATGAATCCTCAAGACCCATTTTTCTTTTAACATACAGATTGTATCCTAATTTTAAAGATGGAATTTCCCATTATTTTTCCTTCACCCCATACGAATTTTCTGTTCATTTTATCTAAATCATCACAGACTTTCTTAGGAAGAGTATTGGTTTGCATCCAATATCCAGGTATAACAATCGTAATAATTTTAGTTAAGAAGGACCTGCTTGCCAAAGATAGATTCTTAGATTTCCATGAGGTAAGTCTTTTTTGAACTTTATCGATTACATGTTGATAGTAATATTTACTGTTCCTGGTATGGACAATATTAGCACCCAGGTACAACCCTAGGTCCCTAGTTAGTTTAATTTCCAATAATTTACTGATATTTTTAGCTTCAACCCTTTAATGTCCATAGACACAAACAATTTAGATTTATTGAGGTTTATCTTTTGCCCCAAGTAATTAGAGAACATATTTAGGATTTCCATAGTATTTCCACACACATTCTCCTACTCTTGAGAATAGGATTAGTTCATCAACAAAGAACAAGGGAGTTAAAACAAGTCCAAATTTACCAATTTTAATACCTTTTTATTTGTCTTTTAGCATACTGTTCGAAATGTGATGGGACAATCTCTCCATACATAGAACGAAGAGATAGGGGGACAGAGGGTCCCCCTGTTTAAGACCCCTAGAGGAGCTAAATTCCTCAAGAGGTTTCCCATTCTAGAGAATTCTAAAAGAAACACTTCTCACACAACTCATAGTTAACTTAATCTAGTTAACATGGAAATTAAAAGCAACTGGGGTATCTTCCAGGAACTCTCAACTTATCCTATCAAAGACTTTTTCAAGATTAATTTTAAGGACTATTCCTCCATATTTACCTTTAATTTTTCTAATACTCTGAATAACTTCCTGAGTTATGATAATATTATCTATTGTCATTCTATTTGGGACAAAACTACTCTAAAAAGGACCAACAATATCTTTAAGAAGAGATCTCAGTCTTACCACAAGAATTTTGGTGACAATTTTATAAGCAGTGTCACATAGACTAATAGGCCTAAACTGACTCAACATTTTAGGTCTATCAAGTTTAGGAATTGACTCTATGAAGGTTTATTATTATGCACTGACATAATCAGGTTAGTAAAGCAAGCCTTCACAAATTCGCTAAGAGCTTTGCCTACTATATCCTTATTATTATTATTATTATTATTATTATTATTATTATTATTATTATTATTATTATTATTAGAGAGAGCATGAAAACCATCCAAGCTAGGGGATTTGAGGTATTTCATATACTTCAGGGTATCACATATCTCATCACTAGTGGGTATCTTAAAAACACGCCCATGGTTAGACTCCTTCAGTTTTGGGAGAGCTAACTTAAGCTTAGAAAAATGGGTAGGCTCCTTATCTTTTCCGAAAAGATTATAGTAGTAAGAATTCACAAAAGTTTTTAGCTCTTGGGGGTCCCTAATCTATTCATTCTCATTGTTTTTCAACATGGAGACCCTATTTCTTCTCCTTCTTTGAGTAGTTGGTATATGAAAAAAAAAATTGTATTCTTATTTCCAAGAGTTAACCAGATTATTCTAGACTTCTGATAGCAGTTCATTTCTTTTTGTCTAAGAATGAGATATATTCTTTTTGAAGGTTAGTTCTAGAATATTTAGATTATTAGAAAATATTTTTCCCCGAGTTAATTAAATACCTTTTAACGTAGCCAAAATGAAACGTTTATTCTTAAGCACATTATCGAAGATGTTCCTATTCCATATTTTTAGATTTTCCTCAAGATAATGCAATTTATCTATTAAATACCTTTGTCGGTTTCGCAACTCTTACTAAGGAAATTTTCAAAGTTAGGTGGTTAATCCACATAGCTTTACAGCGAAAATGTTTAATTCTAGTTTGATTATCAATACAATTCACACAAACAATAAGAGAGGAGTGATCAGAATAAGTGCATGAGAGGGTTTCAACCCTGACCTCAGTGAATTTATGGCACCAATCAACATTGGCCAATGCTTTATCCAGTCTTTTAAACACTTTCAGGCCATTTTTGTTTGTTCTAGACCAAGTCATTTGAGGTCTACTGGCACCAAGGTTGTTCAAACCACAATCTCTGAAGTTAGTTATGAATTTGTTCATTTTGGAGATGTTGTTTAAGCTATTGGCACCGGACTTCTCATAGTTATAAGTAATATCATTGAAGTCACCAACGGCAAGCCACAGTTTAATCGAATTGATGGATAAATTTTTGAGATAAGACCAGAGAGCCTTCCTGTCTCTAGCATTCAGGCTACCATAGACCACCGAAAGGACCCATTCATCATTTTTTTTAAAAAAATGATTGTAGCATGTATCACGTCATCTTTAATTACCAGATTACAATCATTGATTTTCTCAAAATTCTAAACCATCCAGACTCCACCAGCCTTCCCATGAGGGTCAATCCTTGCGAAGGCAACAAAATCCAGATCAATAAAGAAATTCTCCAGAGAATCAAAAGTAACTTTAATTTCCAAAAGTACTACAAGATTAAGACAATGCATTATTACCAGATCTATGAAGGCACTTTTAAATCTACCATTACCCGCTTCTCTATAGTTACATTCCATTATCTTCATTGACCCAATACTAGATTGGATTGATAAGTTGTCCGATTCTTGCAGTCCTAAGAGTCTCCTGCACATCCTTGAACTCATTTCCCATTACTTCATCGGTTCCACAAAGATCTCCATGTAAGAATGTAGACACGACATTTTGACCACCCCCTAAAATTTTATACTTTATTTTATAATTAACTTTGTTTTATTTTATTTTATTTCAAAAAATGCAAAAAAATAAGAAAAAGAAAAGAAACTAATTATCGTTTGTTTGGAGAAAATCGGGAAAAAACGAAACAAAGCAAGACAAATCAAACGGAGGTATGAACAGTGATCGTGAATAGTATCCGCATGCGTGAACAGTAACCGCGTGATCGTGAATAGTACCCGCATGATCGTGAACAGTATTTCCGCGTGAATAGTGAACTGCATTTTTTTTTTCTTCCCATTTTACCCTTTTCGAAATCTATAAATAGAAGGCTCATTTTCATTTTTGGGGGAGGGTTTTTTTTTGGAGAGAAATTTTTTAGAAGAGTTTTATTTTGGAGAGAAATTTGTGGGAGAGAAGTTTGGAGAGAGAATTTTTTTTTTCTTGAGAAAAAATATATATATTTCTTTTGAGAAGAAGAGAAAGGAAAAAGGGAAGAAAATCTCTAAGTTAAGGTTATGAACTTCTATCTTTTGTAAATTTATTTATGCATTAAGTCGTTATTATACTAAAATTTTATTTTGTTAAATTAGATTTTATATATATATATAAACTTGTGAATTACTTAATGTGTAGATAAAACGAGGTGGAAAACTCCTAACCTTCCACTGGAGCGGTTTAGGTTTAGAAGGAGATTACTTCCCTCGATATGTAGATTGAACTAACTTAAGTATATGTATGTGTGTGTATATGCGTGTGCACGTGTGTTTCTTTAACTTGTGTGCTAACAATACGAGGTAGAAAACTCCTGACCTTCCATTGGAGCGGTTTAGGTTTAGAAGGGAGATTACTCCCCTTGATCCATGAGAGTGTGGGTGTGTGTGTGCGTGTGTTTCTTTAACATGTGTTAAATATAATGTGCTGACAAGATGAGGTGGAAAACTCCCGACCTTCCATTGGAGTGGTTTAAGTTTAGAAGGGAGAATACTTCCCTCGATGTGTGTGAATGTGTGTGTATGGGTGTGTGTTTCTTTTTTATTTTATGTTTTTGTTAAATTTAATGTTGTTGTCAAATCGTGAAGGAATTCCCGCCTTCTATTTGAATGGCTTAGAAGAGAATTATCCCCTCAATGTATAAATTCTTTGATAATATATAAAAAAAATACAAAAAGATTTTCTTTTTTAGAAGGAAATGATTTCAAAATAAAATAAAAACATTCGGATTTAAATTTTAATTGGACTTAATCGGATAAGGTACCGTCTTTGGACAGGCGTCTTGGGGTGCTTGACACCTTCCCCGAGCGTAACTGACCCCCGAACTCTTTAAACGAATCTCTGATCAGACCATGTTATTTTAGGAGTCAAATTTTTACTTAAGCCACATTTTTTTAAAAATTGTTTTCAAAAAAGAAAAATATAGTGACCTAGCACATCATTTAAAACCCAATGCTAGGTGGCGACTCCTTTTTCTAAAACAGGCTTAAGTATATTTTAATGAGAAAATCGACGTTTTTAAAAACTCTTCTCATTTTACCAGCGCCAAGCATATATCTATTATTTTTTATTTTCTCTGAAAAATCGGGGCGCGTTCAAAGACCTAATTTTTGCACATGCATATTTTTAGTTGCATTTTAGAACATTTAGAAAAAATAATGGGATTAATTGTGTTATTTAATTTTTTCCTTAAAATTTTTAAGGGGGTGTCATGATATTTCAAAATTTGGTATTGAGAACCTTGGGAATTAATATGTTAATTTGACTTTAAAAAAAATTAGTGTTTAATTTGCAATTGAAAATTTACTTGTAAAAGTTTGAGGGTTCAATAACTAATTATAAATTTATCTTGGGGTTATATGTGTAATTATTAACCTTGGGGTTAAATGTGTAATTAAATTAAAAATCTTCCCATGACTTCATCGGATCCGCAAAGATCTTCATGTAAGATCTAACTTTCGCACATGCATATTTTTAGTTGCATTTTAGAACATTTAGAAAAAATAATGGGATTAATTATGTTATTTAAATTTTACCTTAAAATTTTTAAGTGGGTGTTATGATATTTCAAAATTTGGTATTGAGAACCTTGGGAATTAATTAACTTTAAAAAAATTAGGGCTTAATTTGCAATTGAAAATTTACTTGTAAAAGTTTGAGGGTTCAATAACTAATTATAAATTTATCTTGGAGTTATATGTGTAATTAATAATCTTGAAGTTAAATGTGTAATTAAACTAAAAATCATCCCATCCTTATCCACCGGTGAATTGAGATAATAATCTTGACCAAAACAAAATTTGAGATAATAACAACAACAACAACAACAACAACAACAACAATAATAATAATAATAATAATAATAATGGTGGCAAGGATAAGTGGCTTGAGTTAGATCAAGCCATGTCAACACCCATGTTAAGAAAATGACACATAAGCTAAAAGGAAAAAACCATGATCCACCGCCTTTCTTTCTCTTGTATATATGTGTAAAGTTCGTTTTTTTTTAATCGCTTCTCCTAATTTCAATTGCTCTTAGTCTCTTTTCAATATCTTTATCTAATCACTACTTTTTCTCTCTAGCTCTCTTTTCTCTCTTGGTAATTTGGTAAGTCTCTTTTATTACTTTTCTTTGGTTTTGTTTTAGGTAATATAAGGGTGTATTATATACATATATAAAAATACACAGACACACACATATACACACACCTAAATGATAATATATATATATATATATATATATATATGTGTGTGTGTGTGTGTGTGTGTGTGTGTGTGTGTGTGTGTGTTGAATTTTATATTTACAAATAAAATATTTAAATTATGAAAATTTTAATTTAAAAATAAAAATTGTAAACGATATTTTTCTTTTTTGTATTTCATTGACTAATTTTTCGGTAGGTTAACTATTAATTAGAAAAACTTGTAATTATTATCATAATAATTTTTGTACAGTTAATATTAATTTAAGAAATTGGGCGTTTAATACTTTCGCATAATAAAAAAAAATTGGGAATGAAAAAATTACATTTTAGTATCACAAATTTCACACATTGCATATTAGATTTATTTAGTTAAATTATTAGTTTAGCCCCTATCGTTGTTAGGTTCACAGGCGAGGCCGACCCCGTCGGGGGTGCAACAGTAGTGTGAAAAACAACATAATTATCGAGGTGGATATATTGTCTTCTATGTAAATTGCCAAATTATATTTTCGTACTAAAATGTGAAAAGACAAGAATTTATTTAGTTAAATTCTCAGTTTAGCCCATGTTGTTGTTAGGTTCACAGGCGAGATTGACGTCGTTAGGGTTACAACAGTATTGTGAAAAACAACATAATTATCGAGATGGATATATTGTCTTCTATGTAAATTGCCAAATTATATTCGTACTAAAATGTGAAAAGACAAGATTTATTAAAATGAATTATTTTATAACGTTAAATGGATCAAGTAAATGGTTAAATGTAAAAAGTTATTATTATTATTATTATTATTATTATTATTATTATTATTATTATTATTATTATACCTATAGTGTGATCTCATGTCCTGCGGGATGTTGTTGGTCCTAATAAGAGTTAGGGCATGTCTTGTAGGACGTTGTGTTATGACCTCATAGGAGGGCAAGTCCGGCAGGTAGTTGATATATGTTGTTGTTGTTATTGATAATGATGATTATCATTATGATATGGTGGTTTATTCCACATGTTGACTCCTACCATTTGAGATATTAAATGATCTTGACACTAATGACAATCTTAGACTGCACAGTTGTACA
This sequence comes from Eucommia ulmoides, assembly GCA_016647705.1. Classification (NCBI taxonomy): domain Eukaryota; kingdom Viridiplantae; phylum Streptophyta; class Magnoliopsida; order Garryales; family Eucommiaceae; genus Eucommia; species Eucommia ulmoides. The sequence continues at coordinate 25,816,895 of CM028328.1, forward strand.
GGTTACGATGCCATTATAACTCCTGATCGTGAGGTAAAACGATCCTATAACTAGTAGGAAAATATGTTTATGGTATTTTATTATATAAAAGTGATTTAATTGGTTGATTTATATTCACTTGTGATACGATAATGATATCACTGTGATTACATTTTGTTCTAGAAAATAGTACTGTATTTTATTAGATATCAAAATAATTTGGTCAGTTGACTTAAATTCAATTGTTTTATCATAATGATATTTGTGAGATTTTGTTACTACTCGTTGAGTGATTATATTTATATTTTAAAAAGTGGTGTTTGATAAATATACTTGATCCATAAATTATTTTTATATTATGAAGATAATACACCGATAAAATATTTTATCTCAGGTACCTCAGTTAGAGGCGAGTCCACTACTAGAGTTAGGTAGAGTCAGAAGATATTGTGTTTATTTATGAGACTGTTAGTATAGCTTTTGGAAGTGAGTTACGTCTATTATTATTTTTATCATAGTGGCGCATTGAAAACGTGGTGGTGGAGTGGTTTGTCTTTTACCTCTATTTCTTCGTAAAAATAAAAAGGAAAAAATTGAGTGGCAGCCCTGAAAAATAAGGTCGTTACAGTTGGTATCAGAGCTTAGGTTATATGTTCTGTAGACTTGGTGTTAGAGTGTCGTGTTAGTCGTGAATCATAAGATAGGTCGTTGGATTCTGAGGTCAGTTTGGAACGTGAGTTTGGAGTTATTTTACTTGGCTAGTATGTAGTACATATGTATTAAGCACTACATCATTTTCATCGTTGTTCATAGTATATTATTAGGGGGTTTTGTTGTTCATTTGCTTATTTAAGGTAATTGAATTTCAGGACAAAATTCTTTTTAGGGGGGAAGGATTGTAAGACCCGATATTGCATGTGCATATTTTTAATTGTATTTTCTAACATTTAAAAAATAATAGGGTCTATTATGTTGTTCAAATTTTACTTTAAATTTTTTAGGGATTATGTAGGTATTTAAAAATTTAGTTTTAAAAACTTTGGAGGTTAATATATTAATTTTAAATTGACTTTCAAAAGTTTTGGGACTATTGTATTATTTAAAATATAATTTTAATAATTTTGAGGAATAAGTAATGTTTACTCCGTGGAAAGGCATCATGAGATTTGGGAAAAGGAAAAGCTAAGTCCAAGGTATATTGGACCGTATGAGATTTTAGAAAGAATCGGTACAACGGCCTATCGACTAGTCCTACGACTAGAGTTGTTCAGATTGCACAATATTTTTCACATTTCAATGCTCAGAAAGTATGTGCTAGACCTTTCGCATGTGTTGCTTTCTCAACCAATTGAATTAAGGAAGATTTGTCTTACGTTGAGGAGCCGGTGCTGATTTTAAATCTTAAAGATCAAGTGTTGCGAACAAAAACGATTCCGTTGGTCAAAGTGCTATAGCGTTGCCACTCTGTGGAAGATACGATGTGAGAAAGAGAAGAGGATATGAGGGATAAATATCCACATTTATTCGTTCAAGGTAACTAAATTTTGAGACGAAATTTCTTTTAGAGGGGAAGAATTGTAAGACCTAATTTTTGCACATACATATTTTTAGTTATATTTTAGAAAATTTAGAAAAAATAATAAGGTTAATTGTGTTATTTAAATTTTACCTTTAAATTTTTTAGAGGGTGTTATGATATTTAAAAATTTGGTATTGAGAACCTTGGGAATTAATATGTTAATTTGACTTGATTTTAAAAAAACTTTAGGGTTTAATTTGCAATTGAAAATTTACTTGTAAAAGTTTGAGGGTTCAATAATTAATTATAAATTTGTCTAGGGGCATCCTTATCCATCGGTGAATTGAGATAATAATCTTGACCAATTTTGTTTTTGAGATAATAATAATAATAATAATAATAATAATGATGACTAGGACAAGTGGCTTGTGTTAGATCAAGCCATGTCAACATCCATGATGAGAAAATGACACATAAGCTAAAAGGAAAAAGCCATGATCCACCGCCTCTTTCTCTCTGAGTTCTTTACCTAATAAATATTTTGTTTAAAAAAAATTACTGACATCACATCTATTTAAACTTATTTACAAGAGCCGAATGTTCCGGTGTTGTGATCACTGGGACAAAAAAAATATAGAAACAGTGTTTAACACTGGTAGTGTGTTGGGGACTTAGTCCCGGTGTTCACAACACCAGGATTAAGTCCTTTTTTTTTTGCCAATAGAGAGAGACAGAGAGCACAGAGAGGAGAGAGAGCGTAGAGAGAGAGCAGAAAATAAAAATAAAGTAGATGACTTAGTCCGGGTGTTCAAAACACCGGGACTAAGTTTTTTTTTGGCCAATAGAGAGAGAGAGCACAGAGAGGAGAGAGAGAGAATAGAAAGAAAGAGCGCAGAGAGAGAGAGAGCAGAGAGATTGCAGAAAATGAAAATGAAATAGAAGATACTTTATACCCCTAAAGTTTGAATATTATTTCATTTTGTACAATTTCTTTTTTCTTTTTTAGTTTTTAGTTTTTTTTTTCATTTTGTTTTTTTATAAAGACTTTTTTTTTTTTTTATTATTATTAATTTTAATTTCTTTGATTGTTATAATTTAAATTTCAAAGTGAGGTCAAATGGTCAATCGAATAAGTCAAACGTTTGACTAGTTAACCAAATTCAATTTTCAATCGACCAATTTAATTTTTGGTCGACCGAATGGGACATCCTGTCTACCAAATTTAATTTGGTTGACCGAATTCAAATTTTGATCAACTAAATTCTTTTTTTGATCGACCGAATGAGACATCCTATTGACCAAATTAAATTTTTGGTATATTGAATTGAATTTCTGGTTAACCGAATGGAATATCCTGTCGACCAAATTAAATTTGGTCGACCGAATTCAATTTTTGGTCAACCGAATAGGGCATCCTATCAACCAAATTGAATTTTTGGTCGACCGAATAAGATATCTTGTTGACCAAATTCAATTTGGTCGACTGAATAAGGCCTCCTGTCGACCAAATTGAGTTTTTGGTCGATCAAATTGAATTTTTGGTCTACCGAATGAAACATCCTATTGACCAAATTTAATTTTTTGGTCGGTCAAATTCAATTTGGTCGATAGGATGCCCTATTCGGTCGATCAAAAATTCAATTTGATTGACCAAATTCAATTTGGTTGACAGGATGCCCCATTCAGTTGACCAAAAATTGAATTCGGTCGATTAAACCAGTCACTGCTTTAACCAGTCAAACGTTTGACTTATTCGATCGATCGTTTGACCTCACTTTGAAATTTAAATTACAAAAATCAAAGAAATTAAAATTAACAAAAAAAAAAAAAAAAAAAAAAAATCTTTATAATAACAAAAAAAAAAAAAAAAAAAAAAAAGAAAAAAGAAAAAAGAGTAACAACTAAAAAAGAAATTGTACAAAATAAAATAATAGTCAAACTTTAGGGGTATAAAGTGTCTTCTATTTCATTTTCTGCAATTTCTCTGCTTTCTCTCTCTCTCTCTCTGCCTCTCTCCCCTCTCTCTCTCTATTGGCCAAAAAAAAAGAAGGGGACTTAGTCCCGATGTTGTGAACACCGGGACTAAGTCCCCAACACACTAATGGTGTTAAACACTGTTTCTAATTTTTTTTTGGTTCCGGTGTTCACAACACCAGGACAAAAAAAAAAATAATAATTAGGTCCCCGTGTTGCGAACACCGAGACCAAGGTCCTGATGTCCACAACACCGGGACACTCGGCTCGTGTAAATAAGTTTAAATAGATGTGATGTCAGTAATTTTTTTTAAAAAAAATATTTATTAGGTAAATAACTCCTTTCTCTCTTGTATATATATGTAAAGTTAGTTTTTTTTTTTCTCTAATTTCAATTTCTCTCTCTAATCACAACTTTTTCTCTCTAGCTCTCTTTCCTCTCTTTGTAATTTGGTAAATCTCTTTTATTACGTTTCTTTGGTTTTGTTTTAGGTAATACAAGGGTTATTATATACATGTATAAAAATACAAACAGACATATATACACAAATAAACGATAATATATATGTATGTACATATATATATATATATTGAATTTATATTTACAAATAAAATATTTAAATTATGAAAATTTTAATTTAAAAATAATTACAAAACTTGTAATTATTGTCATAATAATTTTTGTACAATTAATATTGACTTAAGAAATTGGGCGTTTAATAGTTTCGCATAATAAAAAAAAATTGGGAATGGAAAAATTGTATTTTAGTATCACAAATTTCATGAATTGCATATTAGATTTATTTAATTAAATTCTTAATTTAGGCCTTATCGTTGTTAGGTTCACACGCAAGGCTGACCTCATCAAGGTTACAACAACAATGTGAAAAGTAACGTAATTATCGAGATGAGTGTATTGTCTTCTATGTAAATTGTCAAATTATATTTTCGTACTAAATTGTGAAAAGACAAGATTTATCAAAATATATTATTTTATAACGTTAAATGAATAAAGTAAATGGTTAAATGTGAAAAATCGTTATTATTATTATACCTATATGCCATAGTGTGATCTCGACAGAAGGTCATGTGCTACGGGATGTTGTTAGTCCTAACAGGAGGGTATGCCCTATAGGACGTTGTGTTGCGACCTGATAGAAGAGTAAGTCCTGCAGGTAGTTGATATATGTCGTTGTTGTCGTTATTGATTATGATAATGATGACTATCATTATGATATGGTGGTTTAGAGTCTTTTACACTTATATTAGTTTTTTTAAACAAAAATACTGAAATAACACTACTTTTAACTTATTTACCAAAATAGACTCACCTGGGGTTCGAAACCCCGGGTATACAATTTTTTTTTGTTTTCGCGTTTATACTCGGGGTTTAGAACCCGGGGTTCCAAACCCCGCTTTTACCTACCAAAATAAATAAATAAAAAAATAAAAATTTTTGCTAATAAATTTTTAAATTTTTCGACAAGTTTGAGTTGATTAACGGTGATCTATCGATATTTTAAATAAATCTAATTTTTTTGTGCATAAATTACGTTCAAAATACTCCATAATGCTTATTAAAACACTAAAAATGGACGAGTGGATGAATTTTAAAAAATCGCCAAAGTTGACCAAATGAGTTGCTTTCGATAACGAAGGAATTTTTTCGACAATTCAAAATTAACAAAAGATTGCATGTCTGTAATAAAAATAATAAAATTGATAATACCAAAAACGAATAAGAGAATAATTTTTAAATAGTGGTTTCAAAAACACTATATTGCACTTCAAAGTTTGGATGGATATAACTTTGCGCTCGGTGGTCCGTTTGGGGCGATTTTTTTTTTTGATTTCGGGTATTTTTTTTAAGATCTAGGCATGGCAAACCGTAGGCGGTTTGGTAGAGTATTTTTGCAAATAAAGCTCGTTTTCACCTTCAATTTTGAATTTGAAGTGTTGGGTGACTAAATTTGTAATCTTCGTCGAGAGCGTCCGTTTTTTGTGTTATCGATTTTATTATTTAGCATTATGAACGTAGTTTGTATGGAAAAAAATCAGTTTCATTTTTGTTACGGATAAACGACCATTTTTTATCAACTCAAAGTTTTCAAAAAAAAAAACTGCATCGTCATCGAAACAACTCATCCAACCAATTTTGACGATTATTTAAAATTTATTCACTAGTCGGTTTTTAGTGTTCTAAATTTTGTTATGTAGTGTTATGAACATAATTTATATACAAAAAAATTGGTTCATTTCTATTACGGACATGCGATCTTTTGTTAATTCCAAATTGTCGAAAAAATTCCGCCATTATCGAAAACAGCTCATTTGGTCAACTTTGACGATTTTTTAAAATTCATCTACTTGTCCGTTTTTAGTGTTGTAAATAACATTATGGAGTATTTTGAACGTAATTTATGCACAAAAAAATTAGATTTATTTAAAATATCGATAGACTACCGTTAATCAACTCAAACTTGTCAAAAATTTTAAAAATTTATTAAGCCAATATTTTTTTTTTTTTTTGGGTGGATAAACCCGGGGTTTGGAACCCCGGGTTCTACATAGAACCCAGGGTTCTAAACCTCGGGTATAAACGCGAAAAAAAAAAATGTATACTCGGGGTTCTGAACCCAGGGTATACGTTTGGGACCCCAAACCCGGGTTCCGAACCTCGGGTGAGTTTATTTTGGTAAATAAGTTAAAAGTAGTGTTATTTCAGTATTTTTGTTTAAAAAAATATTATAAGTGTAAAGAACTCTGGTGGTTTATACCACGTGTTGGCTCCTACTATTGAAGTTATTGAATGGTCTTGACACTGATGACAATCTTAGATTGCACAGTTGTACATGTTACGGTACCATTATAACTTCCGATCGTGAGGTGAAACAATATTATGGCTAGTAGGAAAGTATGTTTATGATATTTTATTATATAAAAGTGATTTGATTGATTGATTTGTATTCAGTTGTTATATGATGATGATATTAGATTATATTCTGTTCTAAAAAGTATTCCCGTATTTTATTATATATCAAAATAATTATGATGATGATATCACTGTGATTATATTCTGTGTTAAAAAGTATTACCATATTTTATTATATATCAAAATAATTTAGCCAGTTGACTTAAATTCAATTATTTTATGATAATGATATTTATGGGATTTTCTTAGTGCTCGTTATGTGGTTATATATTTATATTTTGAAAAATAGTATTTGATAAAAATACTTGATTCATAAATTGTTTTGATATTACGAAGACACTACAATGATAAAATATTTTAACTTAGTTACCTCAACTAGAGGCGGGTCTACTACTGGCCCTAGGTAGAGTTAGAAGATGTGGTGTTTTTTTCTGAGACTGTTAGTACAGCCGTAGGAAGCGAGTTACGTCCATTATTATTTTCATCACAGTGGCGCATCGGAAGCGTGATGGTAGAGTGGTTTGTATTTTGCATTTATTTAGAAATCGAGTGGCGGTTCTAGAAAATCGAATCGTTACACTCCATGAACGGGTCCTGGGAGGGACCCCTTTCTATTACTCTGAAGACCGACCTGACCTCTTCCAGTACCCAAAAGCATTTTATTAGAATCAAGAAATTGTTCGTTCTCTCCTGGAACATGGAAACCAGATTTTCCATAACTTGGACGCAAGCTAATATCTGGTGGTTCATCAGGGGGAACATTAGGGTTCATCGGAGAAGGAGGAATGATGGATAGAGCTTAGGGGAAAATAGAGGATGAAGGCTGCTAGTATGGAGCAAAGGAATTAATGTCACTACTCCCGGATGAGAGGATTAACCATAATGGTGTTCCTCCAAACCCTTAACCTCCACCTCAACACGCGCCTGCAATTTCTGCTTCCCAAGGCTCCTCTTACCCTTAGATGCCAAACCAACAGTGCCTTTCTCAAAATCAGCGATTGCCTGGCTTCTCTTTTACTTTTATACTGATTAGACTGTTTTAAGTGGACATTGGTATCCAATCCTGTATGACTAAGCTTCTCATTGTTTTGGGGGTTTTTCTTCTAAAGGTCCCATTTTGAGTTGAAACAACTTTTTAGGTCCTACCAAGATCCCTTTCATGTGAAAACTCTCAAGTTTAAGTGTTTTGCCTCCAAAAGTGTTTTGCTGACTTGGCAAGGAAACCTTGTTTCCATTTTTGCCCTTAATCTATATTTCATATAGATATAGGAAGAAGAAGAACCGTCAGTATAAGAGAAGGTCAGTTCAGAAGAAGAAGTCAGTAGGAAGAAAGTCAGTTTCAGTAGGGAAATCATGAAAGAAATAGCTGCCAGCTATGAGAATAATTTTTGTGCCATATTTTTGCCCTTCATATGTATATAATTGGAGGTTTTGAGTATCACAGCTATATATGAGCTCTCTAACAAAATTTTCGAGTTCGGATTGCAATTCTTCGACTTCGGATTGCCACTACGAATTCGGAGGGTTGATTTCTTTGATTGGCCGAGTAATTTTCGACTTCGGATTGCCCTACGACTTCGGATTCTACTGGTGAGTGTTCGGATTCTACTCGTTTCTCGTTTCGTTTCTGTTATTCGTTTCTACCTGTTTCGAGTGTTCAGATTCCACATTTCTTTGTTTCTGTTATTCGTTTCTATTTTTCGTGCGTTTCTACCTGTTTCGAGTGTTCGGATTCCACATTTCTTTGTTTCTGTTATTCCTTTCTATTTTTCGTGTGTTTCTACCTGTTCTGAGTATTCAGATTCGACATTTCTTTTGTTTCTGTTATTCGTTTCTATTTTTCGTGCCACATTTCATTTGCAGTTTATGCATGGGGTTCTGTTCTGTTCGCAGTAGATAAACTAAGTTTCATGTTTCATGTTTGTCAACTGAAATCATGAATAAATAATCTGCCACTGTTTCATATTTGTCAACTGAGGTTCTGTTCAGAAGATATCCACTAAGGATGTGTATTTCTCAGTAGATATCTACTTACATTTCGAATTATGCTGTTTGTATACAAATACATTTTTTGAATAGATATTTTTACTGAATGTAATATTATGTTTTTATTTTATGAATTTGCAGTTTTGTTTTTTACAATGGGAGGATTAATCATGGTGTGTACGTACGGTGAGGAAACGTGTTTGATAAAAATTGATGATGAAATATATACATATAATATGTTAGTTGATAAGTTGATTGAGCAATGGAATGTGTTGCAACGTAACTCATTGCGCATATCATATTCAATCGTGGGACAGTCAAACTGTATTTTGAATGATCAAAAAGACTTTTTCAGCTTTATTAGATTTAGTGAAGTTGTTAAATTTGGGATACTTGAACATTGTTGTGAAAGAGATTGTCGATGAAAGTTGTAGAGACGGGGGAGAAGATGATGAGAGACGTCACCCCCCCACATGATGAAGTGATAGATTTTCTTGGGTCTTATTGTGTCAACCATGCAACAAATCACCGTTCTAAGTCGTGGTCCACCCTTATTAGAGAGGTGGGTCAACAATTTGACGGGGGAGCATATCATTTCGTAGTGATCTAGTCAAGTATTCAATTGAGGTTGGGTTTCATTTCGATTATTTGAAGAATGACAGCGTTTGAGTCACTGCTGCATGTTGTCATAGGGATTTGACTTCCTATAAGTGGAATGTCCATGCTAGAGCTAACACTGTTATTGGGATTTTTGTAATCAGAAATTTGGATAACATACATACTTGTGGTGCATCATTTCGGTCATGCAAAAATGAAAGGATGAGTTCCGATCTCATTGCAAGTGAGTTGACAATTGAGATTCGTGGAAATCCACTAAAATGTCCTGTTGATGTTGTTTCTGATTTCAAGAACACGTATGGGTTAGAAATAACATACAATCATGCATGGCTAGGGGTAGAGAAGGCTCGGAATTTATTATATAGTGACTATATGGCATCATACGACTTATTGAGGTGGTATATTAGTGTTTGCCAGTCGACAAACCCAGGCAACCACTTTTCTTTGGACTATGACCAAGAGTTTGGTCATTTTAAGAGAATTTTTGTATCCTTTAATGCGTGCATTGAAGGCTTCAAGTTTTGCCGGCCTATGTTGTTTATGGACGGAACATTCCTCAAGAGTCGGTATAAGGGAACATTGCTTGCTGCGTCTGCGAAGGATGGGAATGAAGGTTATATTACGTTTTATTTTTCGGTTGCAGCTTTTGTTTCTGTTTTTAATGATGTTTTGTTGTGTTTTCAGCTTGAATGTTTTTTGATTTTTACATGTTCTGGTAAATGCTTTGTTTTCTCCAATTGAGTCTCAAATGCTTTGATTTGATCCCAATACTTGAGGATCTTCCCAAGTACCATATTCAGTAGATATCACTCAGTTTTAGTAGATATCCACTGAATATGTGTCAGATTTAGTAGATATCTACTGAACTGTTTCAAACAGGATGTTTAGGCACCAAATATGTTGTATATGCTGTATTCTGGTAAATGCTTTGTTTTCTACAATGGAGTCTCAAATGCTTTGATTTGATCCCAATACATGAGGATCTTCCCAAGTACTATACGCCATTTTGAGTATTTTTCAGTAGATATCACTCAGTTTCAGTAGATATCCACTGAATAAGTGTGAGCTTCAGAATATATCTACTGAAATGTTTTAAACAGGGTGTTTTGGCACCAAATATACTGTTTATGTGTATCCACATAGAAATGTATTATGGTAAATGCTTTGTTTTCTCCAATTGAGTCTCAAATGCTTTGATTTGATCCCAATACATGAGGATCTTCCCATTGAGTATATTTCAGTAGATATCACTCAGTTTCAGTAGATATCCACTGAATATGTGTCAGCTTCAGTAGATATCTACTGAACTGTTTCAAACAGGATGTTTAGGCACAAAATATGCTGTTTATGTGTATCCACATAGAGAATGTATTCTGTTAAATGCTTTCTTTTCTCCAATTGAGTCTCAAATGCTTCGATTTGATCCTAATATATGAGGATCTTCCCAAGTACAATATGCCATTTTGAGTATTTTTCTGTAGATATCACTCAGTTTCAGTAGATATCCACTGAATATGTGTCAGATTCAGTAGATATCTACTAAACTGTTTCAAACAGGTTGTTTAGGCACGAAATATGCTGTTTATGTGTATCCACATAGAAATGTATTCTGGTAAATGCTTTGTTTTCTCCAATTGAGTCTCAAATGCTTTGATTTGATCCCAATACATGAGGATCTTCCCATTGAGTATATTTTAGTAGATATCACTCAGTTTCAGTAGATATCCACTGAATATGTGTCAGATTCAGTAGATATCGACTGAACTGTTTCAAACAGGATGTTTAGGCACGAAATGTGCTGTTTATGTGTATCCACATAGAGAATGTATTCTGCTAAATGCTTTCTTTTCTCCAATTGAGTCTCAAATGCTTCGATTTGATCCCAATACATGAGGATCTTCCCAAGTACTATACGCCATTTTGAGTATTTTTCAGTAGATATCACTCAATTTCAGTAGATATCCACTGAATAAGTGTGAGCTTCAGTAGATATCTACATAAATGTTTCAAACAGGGTGTTTTGGCACCAAATATGCTGTTTATGTGTATCCACATAGAAATGTATTCTGGTAAATGCTTTGTTTTCTCCAATTGAGTCTCAAATGCTTTGATTTGATCCCAATACATGAGGATCTTCCCAAGTATTATATTCAGTAGATATCACTCAGTTTCAGTAGATATCCACTGAATATGTGTCAGCTTCAGTAGATATCTGCTGCACTATTTCAAACAGGATGTTTGTGCACGAAATATGCTGTTTATGTATCCACATAGAAAATGTATTCTGCTAAATGCTTTGTTTAGGCACGAAACAAGCTGTATTCTGATTTTTTACATGTTCAGGAATGTTTTCATTGGCTTTTGCTATTGTCAATGCGGAGAACGACAACAATTGGATGTGGTTTGCACAACAATTGTCGATTATTGTTTCTGATGAGCGGCGCATTACTTTCATTTCAGATCGACAACCAGGTTTGATTCAAGCTGTACGTACTGTCTTCCCGAACTCTCCCCATGCATTTTGTTTACATCATTTGAAGTGTAAACTAAGAGATAAACTAAGTGGGAGGGATAATATGCTGAAAAAAAATCTACTTCATAGACTTGATCAGTGTGCGTTTGCACCAACTGTTGAGGGGTTTGCTATTCATAGAAATAGACTTATTGTTGAAGGTGGGCTAAGGGTTATTTCATTCTTGAATGAGTTACCTCCTGAGAATTGGGTTAATGCCTTTTTTGTTGGACAACGATACAACGAGATGTATTCAAATCTTGCTGAATTGTTTAACGCTTGGATTGTTAAAGCCCGACACCTTCCCATAATGGAATGCATTGATACGATTAGAGTACAGATCATGGACCACATATCGAGTAGAAGACTTCTTTCGAATAAGATGTCTGGTGTCATTTGCCCATTTTGGGATAAGAAGTTATTAGAATATGTTGAGAGTGGTAGGACGTGGTTGGTGGGTTTATGCTCTGAAGGGAAATTTGAAGTGCATTGCCACCCATCAGTCTCAGTGGATATTATTAATCGTACTTGTTCACGTTTCCAATGGCAATTGAAAGGTTTCCCGTGTGCATATGCTTGCGCCGCCATTCAAAAATCGGGGGAGAATTTATATGACTATGTTGAAGATTTCTTCCATGTTGATTTGTATTATAGTACGTATTTGGAGGGTATTTTATCTGTCCCTACCCTTGGAAGACCATTTTATGACAATGCAACAGCTATTTGTTACCGCCGCAAACACGCCGACCAGCTTGGCATCCAAAGAAGAAACAGATTGCATCAAAAGGGGAAAAAGTAAAGCAAATTCGGTGTAGTCGGTGCAAGCAATATGCGAACCACAATCGGAAGACATGCAAGGCTGTAATTTGAAGAACAGGTTGCACACTGTATATTTTTTCAGATTTTTGCAATGTATATTTTTGTATGGCGGTATATTTTTGCAAGGCTGTATATTTTTGCAAGGCTGCAATGTATATTTTTGAAAGGCTGTATAGTTTTTGCAAGGCTGCAATATATATTTTTGTAAGGCTGTATATTTTTTGCAAGGCTGCAATGTATATTTTTGCAAGGCTGTATATTTTTGGGAAAAAATATCCAACAACGATATGTATTTTTTCAGTAGATGTGTACTGGAATTTTAATATATGTTGTTGTATACATGCTATATATGGTGAAGATGTATTTTTTCAATAGATGTCTACTGAAATTTTAATATATGCCGTTTTTCATGATATATTTGGTCAAGAAATTTTGAAATATGCTGTTTTATGTACCAAATCAATCTGTTCAGAAGATATCTACTGAAATGTTTCCAACAAGCTGTTAGGCACTAAATATGAGGATCTTCCCAAGTACTATATTCAGTAGATATCACTCAGTTTCAGTAGATATCCACTAAATATGTGTCAGATTCAGTAGATATTTACTGAACTGTTTCAAACAGGCTGTTTAGGCACGAAATATGCTGTTTATGTGTATCCATATAGAGAATGTGTTCTGGTAAATGCTTTGTTTTCTCCAATTGAGTCTCAAATTCTTTGATTTGATCCCAATATATGAGGATCTTCCCATTGAGTATATTTCAGTAGATATCACTCAGTTTCAGTAGATATCCACTGAATATGTGTCAGCTTCAGTAGATATCTACTGAACTATTTCAAACAGGATGTTTAGGCATGAAATATGATGTTTATGTGTATCTACATAGAGAATGTATTCTGCTAAATGCTTTCTTTTCTCTAATTGAGTCTCAAATGCTTCGATTTGATCCCAATACATGAGGATCTTCCCAAGTACTATATGCAATTTTGAGTATTTTTCAGTAGATATCACCCAGTTTCAGTAGATATCCACTGAATATGTGTTAGATTCAATAGATATCTACCGAACTGTTTCAAACAGGCTGTTTAGGCACGAAATATGCTGTTTATGCGTATCCGCATAGAGAATGTATTCTGGTAAATGCTTTGTTTTCTCCAATTGAGTCTCAAATGCTTTGATTTGATCCCAATACATGAGGATCTTCCCATTGAGTATATTTCAGTAGATATCACTCAGTTTCAGTAGATATCCACTGAATATGTGTCAGCTTCAGTAGATATCTACTGAACTGTTTCAAACAGGATGTTTAGTCACAAAATATGCTGTTTATGTGTATCCACATAGAGAATGTATTCTGCTAAATGCTTTGTTTTCTCCAATTGAGTCTCAAATGCTTTGATTTGATCCCAATACATGAGGATCTTCCCAAGTACTATATGCAATTTTGAGTATTTTTCAGTAGATATCACTCAGTTTCAGTAGATATCCACTGAATATGTGTCAAATTCAGTAGATATCTACTGAACTGTTTCAAACAGGCTGTTTAGGCACGAAATATGCTGTTTATGTGTATCCATATAGAGAATGTATTCTGGTAAATGCTTTGTTTTCTCCAATTGAGTCTCAAATTCTTTGATTTGATCCCAATACATGAGGATCTTCCCATTGAGTATATTTCAGTAGATATCACTTAGTTTCAGTAGATATCCACTGAATATGTGTCAGCTTCAGTAGATATCTACTGAACTGTTTCAAACAGGATGTTTAGGCACGAAATATGCTGTTTATGTGTATCCACATAGAGAATGTATTCTGCTAAATGCTTTCTTTTCTCCAATTGAGTCTCAAATGCTTCGATTTGATCCCAATACATGAGGATCTTCCCAAGTACTATACGCCATTTTGAGTATTTTTTAGTAGATATCACTCAGTTTCAGTAGATATCCACTGAATATGTGTCAGATTCTGTAGATATCTATTGAACTGTTTCAAACAGGTTTTTTAGGCACGAAATATGCTGTTTATGTGTATCCACATAGAGAATGTATTCTGGTAAATACTTTGTTTTCTCCAATTGAGTCTCAAATGCTTTGATTTGATCCTAATACATGAGGATCTTCCCATTGAGTATATTTCAGTAGATATCACTCAGTTTCAGTAGATATCTACTGAATATGTGTCAGCTTCAGTAGATATCTACTGAACTGTTTCAAACAGGATGTTTAGGCACGAAATATGCTGTTTATGTGTATCCACATAGAGAATGTATTATGCTAAATGCTTTATTTTCTCCAATTGAGTCTCAAATGCTTCGATTTGATCCCAATACATGAGGATCTTCCCAAGTACTACACGCCATTTTGAGTATTTTTCAGTAGATATCACTCAATTTCAGTAGATATCCACTGACTATGTGTCAGATTCAGTAGATATCTATTGAACTGTTTCAAACAGGATGTTTAGGCACCAAATATGTTGTTTATGTGTATCAACATAGAGAATGTATTCTGCTAAATGCTTTCTTTTCTCCAATTGGGTCTCAAATGCTTTGATTTGATCCTAATACATGAGGATCTTCCCAAGTACTATATTCAGCAGATATCACTCAGTTTCAGTAGATATCCACTGAATATGTGTCAGCTTCAGTAGATATCTATTGAACTGTTTAAAACAGGCTGTTTAGGCACCAAATATGCTGTTTATGTGTCCACATAGAAATGTATTTTGGTAAATGCTTTGATTTGATCCCAATACTAGTATTTTTCAGTAGATATCCACTGAATATGTGTCAGCTTCAGTAGATATCGATTCAAATTCTTCAAACAGGCTGTTCAGGTATCTACTGAAATTTTTAATAGGATGTGTAAATATGAGTTGATATCTACTGAAATGGTTACTGAAATGTTTGACATACGCTGTTTATGCACATACAAACACTGCCAATGTGAACAATTAATAAGAGCAGTATATATATAAACACACTGATTAACAGCCAATCTAACAGCCAATCTAAATAAGAGCAGTATATATACAAACACATTGTTTCTGCACATGCAAACACTGCCAATGTGAAATGTTTGACATGCGATGATATCTACTGAATGTGTCAGGTACATTATATACCAACACACTGATTAACAGCCAATCTTAATAACAGTTTCCACATCAAGATGGTGTAGGGTAAGAACTGTGTCCTCCTCTTTCACTTTTTTTCGTTGACTCAAACTTTTGAGGCGTCCATGATTTGGCCTTATCATTCAAAAATGCATTCACAATTTTTGCTCGATATTTGATCATTGCTTCTTTCACCGCTTTCTCATTTTTGAATGGCACAATTGGCACGTCCTAGGCTGTTTGGTCCATTATAAACAAAACCATTGTCCCACAATCCAACCTAACATTCAAAGTTCATGCATTTGAGTCTATATATAGATTTTACATTTCATGAAAAAATGTGTAATGACGTTAATACTTACGATCCGAGTATTTGTTGTGGGCTGTCCTGTACGCTTGTTAGATGAGTTTCAGTCTGCGTTATTGCCAACTCTTCACCATCTACGCCGAGATCTTTGATCATATCAAGTACATATTTTCTCTACAAAATAAACAAAATTTTAAATTAAAGTTTTATTATGTAACATTTAAGTTAGGAATGGAAACAAAGCATGAGTTTTATTACCATCAACATTGCATCTTTCAAGTATGGATCTCCGGTGTTGTTTCTTGGTTGAAGCGAGTTATAGTGTCTCCATTCTGCCTCACTTGTGTCAAACACAAGTAGCGTCCAATGATTCAGACCGTTATCCGTTGTGTTTATCGGAAAGTGAATGTGTTGATAGCCGCCCTGCAATGCTTCAGTGATTTGGGTATTCAAATTTTTTTCAGTTGACAGTGTCAACCTGCCCTTTACCCAATTTTGTAAAAGATGGGGACAATTTATAATTTAGTTAATAGTCATAAAATAATTTAATTTATTCAATAGATATCCACTGAATAAATTGTAGAATTCAGTTGATATCCACATACTGTTTTCAGTTAATGTAGAATTGTAGAATTAAACCTGTATAATTTAATTATCCACTGCCATTTAATTGGTTCTTTTATCGGTTCTGTTCAGATGATATCAACTGAATTCGTGTCTTGTTAAGTAGATATCTACTTAAAGGTTTTTTTTTTTTTTTTTTTTTTTTCCTATTTAGATGATATCGACCGAAAGTGTCTTGTTAAGTAGATATCTACTTGCCGGTATAAATTTGTGATGTGTCTGTACATTTAATTGGGTCTTCAATGATATACATGGTCAACAACTAACAAGTTCTGACAATTACCTTAATGATATATTGAGTCAATAAATGGACGGCACAAAGTTCCAAATTTTGTAGAAACGGACACTGAAGGGTTCTGTTCACTGGGTTCTATTAAGATGATATTAATTGAATAGGTGTCCATTTTAAGTAGATATCTACTTAAATGTATCAAATATGATGTGTCTATACAATTTCGTAGTGTCAATGAACGATGGACATTTAATTGGGTTTTTAATGATATACATGGTCAATAACACACAGAAACTTTAATTTTGTATATACAAACACATTGTTTCAACAATGTTTTGGAGGCTTACACATCAAATAATATCCACAGCACGCAAATTTAATGGATGAACATATGGGCAGAACAACTGCGACTAGAGGCTCTGAAGTTATATTACAGAGTTCTTCTAACAATGTGCACTGCAGAAGCACAGATTTTGCATGCCAACAATCTAACTTCGCTGCTAACTAACCAATGAGAGGTTCCATAGATGCATGCTTGCTTGTTCAGTAGAACTGGTTCTTGCCACACATAAGACAGTAGATATGTTGTTCCCAACAGTGATCTCAGTAAGGTAATAGTAGAAAGTTTCATTAGACATGAGGAAAGTCTTCCCAGAGAATTAAGGAGAATTAAGGGGAAAAGGGCTCGTCAATGTACAATTCTTTGACAATTGTGAGGCCGGCCTTCTCTGCAGAAATAATTCATGTTGGCTTTGTGGCTCATCCAATGCCAGCTCGGGATGCAATTGCAATGTATATCAACATGCCTTGTGGAAAGAATGAGCTCTGGATGCAATTGCAATGCATATCAACATGCCTTGTGGAGGCTTACACATGAAATAATATCCACAGCAGTAGATATGTTCAAAACAGTATATACAAGCACACTGAACTGAACAGGCAATGCGAGGTACAAACAACACAGTACATTTCATGAAACAGTTTATATATATTCACCTAAGGATTTGTATTTCCAATTAGATATGTACTAAAATGTTAAACAAATTACACATCAAATAATATCCACAACACTCAAATATATATACAAAACAGTATATACAAAGCAGTTTCTACATCTTCATATTTAGGGCCAGCAGTGTCCCCCCTTTTACCACTGTTTTTCATTCACTCAAACTTTTGGCCTCCTGTGATCCTTTATCCTTTTTGCCTTTTTTGATGTCCAAATATTCGAAATCATCTCCCTTTTTTTTTTCTGTGCTCTGTCTCTCTACTTCAGCCTTTTAACCATTGAGCTTTCGTCTGCTTTTTCTGTCAATTTTTTCTTTTTTCTTTTTTTGTCTTTTTCACCTTCTTTGGGCCCAGTCTCTCCATGCATATGTTGGGGACGCTGTTTAGTTTCTTCTGCAGAAACAGGGTCCGGAGGAGGACTATTTTTGGGCTGTTTGACCTCATTATCCCTTTGAGATAAAAGTAAGGTCAAATTCTTGAAGTTGTTATCCATGTGTTCTTTTTGCCGAGCCATTTGTTCGGCCAATTCTTTTATTTTCTCCTCACCTTCCTCTTTTTTCGGCTCATCACTTGTCCTTTTCAGCTCAGCCAATTCCATTTTCAGTTTTGCAATTTTCTCTCATCTTTTCTTACTTTTTCCTCTCAATTTCATATTTTTCTTTTTCAACTTTGCGTTCTCGCGTTCCAAGCACTCAATTTTCGCTTGTAGTTCTTCATTTTCTTTTCTTATTTCACCTTCTCCACCCCCGATTTTAGATGCAGTTCTAGTTTATGGCGTGAAATACGGTGTATTCAACCGGTCCAGACTGTCCGTGAGATGAGTGCCGTAGGGGGTCGCCATACTCTCCAGTTCGCCTTTGTCACCGACCTTCTCATACTCTTCACCTTTCTCACTCCACGATTCTTCTTGATCATCCTTCTTTTGTTCAAATTTCTCTCCTTTCCCAGCATGCTTGTTTTTTAAATCATCAGCGTGTGTGATCATTTTCGTCTCAGTCCTCGTCATTTTCATCGTATTTGGATTCACCTGTCAACATGCCGTTTGTTCAGAGGATATCACTAAACAAATTTGTAATTTTAAGTTTACATATGTGCATTTTCATTAGATATGTACTAAACAGAATTGTATTTTAGAGTACGTTTCCATTACACTTGTATTTCCACAAAAGATGCAGTACATTTCACTAAAGATGTGTATTTTGAAGTAGGTTTCCATTACACATGTTTATTTTCAGTTGATATGTACTAAAACAACATGTATGCAGTACACATGCATATTTTTAAGTAGATATCCACTGAACATTTAAGTGGATATCTACTGAACATTTTCAGTATATATCCACTGAACATTTTCAGTAGATATCCACTGAACATTTAAGTTGTATGCAGTACATCTTTAAGTTGATATCTAATGAAAATGTATACAACATGTATGCAGTAGATCTTTAGTATCTTTAAGTAGATATCTACTGAACAGCATGTATGCAGTACATATGTGTATTTTGAAGTGGATATCCAGTAAATATGCAGTACATATCATTAAAGATGTGTATTTTTCAGTAGATATCAATGTTGTTCAGTAGATATCTACTGAACCGCATGTATGCAGTACATCTTTAAGTTGATATCTACTGAAAATGTATACAACATGTATGTAGTAGATCTTTAGTATTTTGAACT
The DNA here is from genome assembly GCA_016647705.1 of Eucommia ulmoides. NCBI lineage: Eukaryota > Viridiplantae > Streptophyta > Magnoliopsida > Garryales > Eucommiaceae > Eucommia > Eucommia ulmoides. Next base: position 25,836,202 of record CM028328.1, read on the forward strand.
AGATATCCACTATCAACTAAACAGATTTGTAATTTCAAGTAGATATACATTACATACGTGTATTTTTTAGATGATATCTAGTAAACAGATTTGCAATTTCATGTAGATATCTACTAGATTTGTAATGTATGCATTACATATATTGTTTGAGAGGAACAAAAAATGAACAAAAAAACCTATAAAACAGTTTATATCTACTAACCCTGATATCTGGGGCATTATGTTCCTCGTTCAGTGCATTTTTTAGTGTGTCCGTTGTCAATTTTGAGAGATCCCACTTGACAAACCGTGGGGATGCTGCCTCATTATCTTCCTTGATGACATTGACATGCTCGCAAAACCAATACTACACAAAATGAACAGTTTATTAGTAATTATTCAATTATTCAATTATTAACAGCTTCAAATAAGTTTGGACGGGTCGTACTAGCAATGCAAGAACACACCCTTTCACCTTCCCAGGCTGACAGGAGTTTTGCTGAATTGATGTGATTAACAGGCTATGAATTGTGTGATGCCAAGCATAGGTGTGCATTTGCTCAATATTTTCGACATACTTGTATAGCCCAAATGCCACAAACACTCCACTGTTGGGCAGCAAACACATGCCAAGCAGATACAAGCACAGCAAACTCACAACATGCCGAACGTCTTCATCGTTGTCACTTTGCACCGACTCCATGATTGCAGTTTTGATGTCAGCTGTCGACAATCGCTTTTGGTCTTTGCAAATACTGGACAAATATTCACTTTCTAGCTTGCTATACGAGAAATTGATGGCCTTCTCGCCACATTTCTGTTCAAAAATCAGTCTAACATTCGAAACAGAAAACTTCAAATCAACATCTCTAATTTTGAAAGCGTTTTTTTCTTCATTCCAAGTGTTGAGTATTTGGACGATGTTGTCATCCAATTTATTTATCATCTCCAGAGTCACTCTCTTGGTCAAAATAGAATAAAAAATTGGCCAGAATAGCGTAAGTTGCAGCAAGCGTCTATGCGTTCCAGTCAGCACAATGGTGTTCAGCAGCTCGTACAAAAGCTTAAACAAAGATCTATATTGTAGGTAAAACTTAGCAATCCTTCGGCTTGGTTCAGTTTTAGCATTCCTTTCATTTTCGTTTTTGATTCCGGTTCTTCTCAACGGGGCGTCATGAAAGTCGCTATCAGAACCAACTGTTCACATGCAAAAAAACAGATTTAAAACAACATGTATGTACTAAAACTTTTAAATTGCAGTACACGTGCATATTTTTAAGTAGATATCTACTGAACATGTAAGTTGATATCCACTGAAAATGTATACAACATGTATGCAATACATCTTTAGTATTTTCAAGCACATATCCACTGGTGTTTAGTATATATCACTAAAGATGTATATTTTCAAGTAGGTTTCCATTACATATGTGTATTATCAGTTGATATGTACTAAAACAGCATGTACTGAACATTTAAGTTGATATCTACTGAACATTTGAGTTGATATCTACTGAAAACGTATACAACATGTATTCAGTACTTCTTTAGTATTTTCAAGTAGATATCCACTGGTGTTTAGTATATATCACTAAAGATGTATATTTTCAAGTAGGTTTCCATTACATATGTGTATTATCAGTTGATATGTACTAAAACAGCATGTACTGAACATTTAAGTTGATATCTACTGAACATTTTCAGTAGATATCTACTGAACATTTGAGTTGATATCTACTGAAAACGTATACAACATGTGTTCAGTACTTCTTTAGTATTTTCAAGTAGATATCCACTGGTGTTTAGTATATATCACTAAAGATGTATATTTTCAAGTAGGTTTCCATTACATATGTGTATTATCAGTTGATATGTAATAAAACAGCATGTACTGAACATTTAAGTTGATATCTACTGAACATTTTTAGTAGATATCTACTGAACATTTGAGTTGATATCTACTGAAAACGTATACAACATGTGTTCAGTACTTCTTTAGTATTTTCAAGTAGATATCCACTGGTGTTTAGTAGATATCACTAAAGATGTATATTTTCAAGTAGGTTTCCATTACACATGTTTATTTTCAGTTCATATGTACTAAAACAGCATGTATGCAATACACATGCATATTTTTAAGTAGATATCTACTGAACATTTAAGTTGATATCTACTGTACATTTTTTTAGTAGATATCCACTGAACATTTAAGTTGTATGCAGTACATCTTTAAGTTGATATCTACTGAAAATGTATACAACATGAATGCAGTACATCTTTACTATTTTTAAGACAGGCTGATGAAACATATACTGAAAAAATACATGTTGATAGGTTAACATTCAGATGATATCAACTGAATATACAGTTTTTCTTAGAGGATATCCACTTAATATTGCACGACACAGTTTCACAAATCAACGAAAATTGACTAAACCTTTTTTCTAAACTAATTCAACAGTTCATGAGTTTTGATATCCCACACATTCTCCCTATGAGACGTAATCATGATGATAGTAGATGATATCCAATCCAGAGTATATTTAGAGGATATCCACTTACATTTGCACGATATCAACAGTATATTGAGATGATATTCACTTAAATTTTTTGAATATAACGACTAGTATATGTCCTGCTCACCTTCTTGCTCAACCTCTTCTTTGTAGTCTTTGTCTTGTTCCTTCTCCTTCCCTCTCTCCGCTGAATGTTGTGGTTCCATTGCCCTCTTTGATGATAGTTTGGATTGTTTGGAACCTGAAGTTTCAATATGGTTTTTTTTTCTTCTCTGAAGACCGTGTGACCACCATTCTTCTTCTTATAGTTTTCGGCGTGACCACGTTTCAATGTCTAAGGGTTTTGTAGTTTGTTCTGTTTGTAGGCACCGATCACTTCCAATTTTATGGTGGAAATCGACGACAATCGACGAAAATCGTCCGTTGGATATCTAGGGTTTACGGGAGTTCTGTTGTGTAAAAATGGCGAAAATTGGGATTGATCATGACGATAGTGTTGTAGGGATTGATGATGACGAGGGCGGGAAGGTCGTGCAGGTGTGTACAGGGGTCGCATCGTGCTCCAGCAGTCGCGTCTGGTGACGTTGTGCGGCGGGTGTAGGGGGATGGCATTCTTTTGTAAATTAAAAATCTTCTAAGGGGAAAAATCGGCAATCTCATTTTCGTGGGGGGTTTTGGGCTGGTCAAAAAGTCCATGGTCCTTGAAAAGGAAAAAATGGGAAATTTAGGAGTGGAGAAAATTTGTCCCTTGTTTTTGTTGCACCCTTTGTTGGTTGGGCCTTGCTCACTTGGGCCTGTTGAGCTCATTCTAGGTCATTTCGTCTAATTTTCACACCTTTTGAAGCATTGGGCTCTTCCTATGAGTACAAATAATGGAATGGATTTGCGGATGGCTCTTTGAGTAAGGGCCTAGAGCTAGAATTTAAGAACCTAATTGTCTTCTTAGCCGAAAGCCAAAAGCCAAGGCGCCGGCGTAACTGAAGAGTCTAATGAATCCTTCATACCTTACTCTTGGTTTTTCACATACAACTATAATTCCGATCTATGATTCACTCTACCACAGTTATAGTAGAGATTATAGAAGCTTTCATACTCTATCTTGCATCTTCTTCCTCTCTTGGCACCAAGGTTTTGTTCAGGTCTATATCAACGCAAACCCTTGCGAACTTGCCTTTGGTGGACGCCGCCATATTTCGATCCATCTTTATCGGTCTTCCTAAGTCTTTCCCTATACAGTATAAAATTGGTGACTCATAATACTCCACAGGGAGCTCTGGTAACCCTACCCATACGGAGGTCTTTGACTTAGTTGCTTCGCCTGGCCTAAAATCAGGCTCCCACTTCCTCACCGTTAGACAATGATCAAGGCTCACCCATGGCCCATCTATCAAAACATAATGCGTATCAACTAACTTATCAAATTTTGCTATATAAAATCCGTAATTCTAATTGATAATTTTGAACTCCCCCACATGTGTTTGTTAAGATAATTGAGAAGTGGGGAATGAGGTAGCGTGTGAATACGCCGCTATTTTCACCGCAAGTATATGGGTCAAGTTTTTGTATAGATTGGAAGAGTTAGGGTTGTCGTATCCACAGGGATTGGTGTAGATTATCGTTGAGTATCGTAATTGTTATAACCTAACTTTATTTAGGCGATAAAAATGTAGTTTTTATAATAAAATATATTAATTCTAAGTTAATTAAACTAATTATACTAATATACTGATATGACGTTAAAGGAAAATTATTACCTAGGGATTAACTTCGTCCACTTAAACGTGTTCGTTTCAATTTAGTTTACATTAACGGCGTTCATCTTATCCGACAATCTCGGTATCGAAATCTCATTCACTACCTCTCCTGAGTGTAAAGTGAATAAATATATGACTTCGCATCAACGCCGAAGTCCTCATCGAGCGTCTATATGACACTTGGTCATATGAGTCTCACCCCAACTTCACGGATTGTATACTTTCTAACTCCCTACCGGATTATTAGATCATCGTGTTGTGTTTAAACCCTAGTCCGAATCCAGGCTTACCTCTCCCGAGTGTCAAATCCCTTATTCTCAATATATCATAACAAGTATATAAACATAGAATATCGGTAAACACAATCGGATAAATATGAACAACCATTAACAAAATATCGATTTTTATATAAACAACGTTTTCATGAATTACATCAAGCCCTAGACAATATATGTTTAGCTACACATGACCATAGCCCTAAATACAACTAAATACAAGCTAAACATATGCAAACATTCAACCAATCTAAGAAACAAATAGAGAAACGAGAAGACTAGCCATTATCTGAAGATCCGTCACGAAAATCGCTCTGAGAACGCTTCTTCCTTCTTCGCGTTGTGATCTTCTATTCAAAATATTTCAAAATATCCTAAAAAATCTGCAGAGTGACCGTTGTAGCGGTGGGGAGGTCGGCAGGTTGACCACTGTAGTGGTGGATCTCTCTGCATTTTGACCGCTATAGCAGTGGAGCTTCAGCAAACTCTTTGTATTTTCACCACTACAGCAGTGGATGCAGGTTCTGGATTTGGCCGTTTTGCTATTTTTCTCCACCGTTCTTCCACCGCTTTGATCGTTTATGGACTGTTTTAGGCCCTTTTCACCCCAAATACCTAATTTAATACAAAATAAATAAAAACATATTAAAACACAATAAAACGATATAAAAATACTCGAAAACTAACAAAACTGGTTTGAGAATAAATAGATAAATTACACCTATCAAAACTATGTATTGATATATTGAGAAATAAATACAAGGTTACATGTATTAAAAATATATAGAATAGAAACTATACATAAATATTTATAGGGGGAAGTGGGGTTAGGATTTTGCCCTATAGGCCAAGTGGGCTAAGCCCATTATTACACTAACATCTGCCCTCAAACTCAAGGAAGTAGGTGGGAGGTGAACTTGAGTTTGGAAGCCAAAGAGTGAAAACATCCAAGTGGATGAGCTATTGTGAAAATGTCTACTGTCTAGTCGTCAGCTGAACTAACGGATTGTAGACGAACCGTATTCTAGAGAATGTGATGACGGATGAAATGACAATCAATCTTGATGTGCTTTGTACGCTCATGGAATACATCATTGTGAGAGATCTGAATAGCACTTTTGTTGTCACAGTGTAGGATAATGGCTGCAGGAGAAGAGATGCCCATATCAGTTAGTAGCCATCGAAGCCAAAGAAGCTCTTGAGTTGTATCAGCCATGGCACAATATTCAGCTTCAGTACTTGAGTGAGAAACCACAGTTTGTTTCTTACTACGCTTGGAAATGAGAGAATTGCCCAAAAAAAAAAAAAAATCAGTAATCAGTGGTTGAACGTTTGTCGGTGGGGTCTCCGGCCCAATTGACATCAGAATAAACTTGTAAGACGGGAGCAGACTGAGCTGAGAAATGAAGCCCATGAAATAAAGTACCATTGACATACTGAAGAATACAAAGAACAGCTGAGTAATGAGTGGTTCGAGGAGTGGACAAGAACTGACTGACCTGATAAACGACATAGGCAATGTCAAGACGAGTGACAGTAAGATATACAAGACATCCAACTAGTTGGCGATATAGATCGGCATCTTGAAGAGGTGAACCATCGAGTGGGGTAAGTCTTACGTTCGGTTCAAGAGGAGTAGTGGCAGTGGTTGAGTCAGTGATCCTAGCCTTGGAAAGGAGATCTGAAACATATTTAACCTGAGAGAGAAAATATCCATTAGAACCTGATGAGACTTCGCAGCCAAGAAAATAAGTGAGCACGCCAAGATCTTTCATCTTGAATTGATCACTGAGAAACTTTTTGAGTTAAAAAATGCCACGTAGATCATCTCCAGTAATAACAATATCATCCACATACAGCAAAAGAAAGATAATACCATTGGCAGTTTGACGAATAAATAGAGCCGAATCATGAGAACTAGGTGTGAACCCAAAATGATGAATAGTAGTGTTGAATTTAGTAAACTAGGTACGTGGAGCTTGTTTTAAACCATATAGGGCACGACGAAAGCGACAAACTTTATTTCTAGGGGCAACCAGGCTAGGAGGTGTATGCATATAGATTTCCTTAAGAAGATTACCTTTGAGAAATGCATTTTTGACATCAATTTGAAAGAGAGTCCATTTTCGAATGGCGGCGACAACAAGAAGTGTACGGACAGATGTTAGCCTTGCCACTGGAGTAAATGTATTTTTATAGTCAATGCCATATTCTAAGCGAATCCTTTGGCAACAAGTCCAGATTTATATCGTTCAACAGAGCCATTAGAGAGCGTCTTGATTTTAAACACCCATTTGCACCTAATAGGAGTTTTTTCAGGGGGCAGATCAATAATATCCCAGGTATGAGTTTTAGCGAGGGCTTGAAGTTCTTCGTCCATTAATTTCTTCCAAAGAGGATTAGTGCTAGCCTCCTTATAGGATTGAGGCTCATGCAGATGAAGTATAGTGGAAAAACAATGAAAATTAGTAAGGTAATGTGGACGATGAGTTACCTTAGTAGAGCAGCGACGGTGTTCTAGAGCATGGGTCTCAAAGGCAGTTGGTACAGAATCACCGGCCACAGGAGAAGTCTCAGGCATGGTCGTTGGAGTTGGAGAGGTGAGATCAGCTGGTGGGTTTAGGGTGGACTCAGCATAAGGTGTAGGGCTGGGCGCAACAGGTGATGCTAGAGTGGACTCAACAGTACCTGGAACTGTATCATCTGGAAATAACTCAATATATAGATCAGTAAAGAATCTGGAGTTGGTGAGGGTTGATATATTAAATGACCATAAGGAAGAAACAATTTGATGTTTCCAAAAAATAACATGTCACGAGATATGATGGGTTTTAGAAATGAGATACCAAGACCGATATCCTTTATGTTCGATGCCATATCCAAGAAAATAACACAGATGGGCCCTTGGTTCCAGTTTGTTGTGTTCATGTGGTTTGAGGAGAACAAAACAGGTGCAACCAAAGACTTTGAGTTCAGAGTAATCAAGAGTTTTACCGAAAAGCCATTCAAATGGAGACTAGTTTTGGATTGTAGCGGAAGGGACACGGTTTATTGTGTAGACGGCTGTGAAGGCAGCCTCACCCCAAAAATGCTCAGGATATGATGAAGAAATAAGGAGAGCACGAAATGTGTCAAGAATATGTCTATGTTTGCGTTCGGCTCGTCCATTTTGTTGGGATGTACTAGGACACGAGCGATGGGGGAGCGTGCTATTTTTGCGAAGTAGATTAAGAAAAGCACGATCCTTGTATTCCATTACATTATCTTAGCGAAAAACTTTGATATTTCTAGAAAATTAGGTTTGAACTATTGAAGAAAAGTTAGAAAATATTTGGAATAGTTCATATCGATGTTTTATAAGAAACATCCATACATATCGAGAGTAGTCGTCCACAAAGATAACAAAGTAACAAAGGCCACCCATCGAGGCACGAAGAGAAGGCCCCCAAATATCAGAATGAATTAGATTAAATAGTAAAACAAAAATAGACTAACTCTCTTTCAAAGTTAGGGCTGGTTGTTTGGCAAGTTGACAATGGATACATTTGAAGAACTCATGTTGAACAGAACCTATCTGACCACTAGAGATAAGAGATTTAAGTCGGCTAGATGAAGTGTGGCCTAACTGAGTATGCCACATTTGGGATAGTGAGATATCAGTTGGTGGTTGTAGAGATAAGGATGAGGATACTGGTGGTGGTGGTAAGGTTACATAGGTTGATGAAGGGACTTGGGGTTGTGGTGGTGATAGAGTTGGAGATGGAAGGTGGAAACTGGTAAGTTCAAATAGGCATCCAACCTTACGATTAATCCCAAGAGTTTCTCCTATCCGAGGATCCTGCACACGACAACCACTATTAGAAAATATAACTTTAAATCTCAATTCACAAAGTTGCCTGTACGACGAGGTTTTTACACGCTCGCGTATTGACTACTCGCAAATATACAAGGTTAAGTTTTAATATAGTAGATATTTAAGATTAGATATCGTTCCACAGAGACGGTGCCAATAATTGAATACCGCAATTTGCATAGTCTTATATTATCCAAACGGTTCAATAAATATTTTAAAATTAAACTAATTAAAACTAAATTAAACTACAATTAGTGGGTTAATCCTAACTAATTTGATTACCTAGGGATTGATTTCATTCACTTAATACATGTTTGATTTCGTTTAGTTAACAATAACGGTGTTTTATCCTATCTGACAATCTCGGTATCTAAAACTCATTCATTCCATCTCCCGAGTGTTTAGTAAATGAATATATGACTTTGCGTTGACGCCGAAGTCCCCCTCAAACGTCTTTTCGAACACATAGTCATATGAGTCGTGACCCAACCTCATGGATTGCACACCTTCTAACACCATCCCGGGTCGTTAGAACGTCACATTGTGTTTACCCTAGTCCAAATTCAGGGTTACCTCTCCCGAGTGTCAAACCCCGTATTCTCAAATCCAATCCTAATACCTTAACAAACATATTAAGATCATAATACAATGATAAACGCAATTGGATTTAAATACAAACAACCGTTAAGGAAACATATATTAGATCAAACAAGTATTCACACAACTATATTGATAACTAGCTAATATTTATCTAACCTATCATGATCTTGGCCATTGAAACATTAAACCAAGAGGGATTCATTATCATTTACAATAAAACATTAAATTACAAAGAGAGAAACAAAGAGAGAAAGATCATATCTTAAAGTGGAGTGATCTACTATCGCCAAAGATCAATCCGCCTGTGTTTCCTCTTCTCCGGATAATGAATATCCTCTTTGATCTCTTCAAGATTGACCAAGGACCAAGTCTTAAGGTTTAGGAACGTCCAAGAGTGTTTCTAATGGAAGTGGGGGAATGAGTATTTATAGGTGCAAGGCTTCAAAATATCTGAAAATATCTAAAAAGATCTTAATTTTGTACAGAGCTGACCGCCGCGGTGGTGGGGATCATCGCCCCGGTGGTGGGTTAGTCGGTTTACTCTATGATCTTTTATTGCTGCGGCAATGGCCTGCCGCTGCGGCGTTGGGACTTTATGCTGAAAACCCCCTTCTATGCATTCTTACCGCCGCGGCGGTGGGTCTTGTGTTCTTGAAACTTGTTTCTTCATCATTTCTTCACCGTTTTTCCACCGTTCTGCTCGTTAGTCACTTGTTTACGTCCCTACAACTAAATTACATAAAAACTAACAAAAATAAAATTAAATATTAATAATACACTCAAAAACTACCAAATTCAATTTAGAAGTAGATAGGTATTTTACACCTATCATTGCCCAATAGACAAGATATTTAAGGTGAATTTCGGAATCAAAGACGTGTCAGGAACAAAAAGATGGGAAATGAAAACCTAATCGGTATGAGTAACACGCATTTGAGAACCATCAACGGTATGAATACTAGGGACATTCATAGCGGAGAGTTTGGTTGAAAACATATGGGGACCGGATGTTATATGATTGCAACAAGCAGAGTCAAAGAACCAAGAAGAGTTACTTGTAGTAAGTAAGAGAGCAGGGGAAAATTTTGTACCATTACCAATGTTGGAGAAGATATGAATGAGGAGTAGGCCAAATCTGCAATAGACATGGTGACAGTAGTGGAGGTAGGATCCGAACCCTTTTTGGGATTGATAATGAGCGAAGAACCCATAGACATCGCTATTGAGCCTAGAGAAACTATTGTCATGGATAGATTCAGGATGCTAAAATTATCCAGGAACCAATCTATACTCGTAAAGAACCGATTAAGAGCCCCTTGAACCGATCAAATCTCTATGATGAACCGAATCAACAATATAAAGAAAACTATACCATATGATTTGAATTTGATTTGATGAAGATCACATATAGATCTGGAATCCTGAAATTGTCAAGGAATCAATATTGAATCTTCATGGACCGAGTAAAAAACGGGTGAACCGGTGTAGGAACCACACAGATATAACAGAAAGTATATCTTGCGAGTGTCAAATCACAAAATGAAGGCCAGAAATAGAATCAGAACACTGCAAAACCCTAGGAACCGGTCCAACTTCAAGAAAATCGATCAAAAAATGCCTGAACCTGTCCGAGAAAGCAGGAGGCACGTAAGATTTGAGAGGGAGTCGACGCAGAAACTTCGAACCGCGCGTGAGAGCGCGTGCCATGTCAGATTTCTTTGATTTTTTCTCTGTTGGAATTGTCACATTGAGATGGTTCCTATAGTATATTATAAGATAGATTACGAGCTCTAGTGGAGGAGATAGAGCCCAAAGTCCGAGACGGCACGAACAGGCACGTAGATTTAACACAAATCAAGAGCAGATTTTTTGGGCCGTGCGTGTGGGCACGTTTATCTTCATACGGTGATGAGTATTGCTCAGTTGGAATCGTCTCGTCGATACGGTTTCGACGGTATATCTTGAGATGGATTTGGAGCCTTGGTTGAGGCGGTAGAGCCTAAAATCCGAGAAGGCGTAGTTTGGGGATACTATAGGCTATGGGAGGCGCGTGTGAGCTCGTTGGTACTCCGGTGGTGGTGATTTTGGTGGCGTTGTGTTCGTCTATTCAAGATGAAGATGGTGGTGTGGTGGTTGTTAATACCGGAGTGGTGATGAAACCTATAACAACGACGAAAATCATGGGAGAAAAGCGAAGGCGACGACAGAAGCTTTAGGATTTTGAAAAAAATGTTTAGAGAGAACAGGTCCAGGAAAAACTTACTGTTGATACCATGTTAGGAGGATCCAACTTAAAACCATATGGTATTAAGTGGAGTAACTCCCTTGATTTATATAGTAGTTGTTGAATATAATAATGCTTACATTGTTGAAAGAATTTATCTTTTACATTATTGAATGTAAATGATATCTGTGTTGACAATAGAATTACTCACATTTGAATCCCCATTACCCAAAAAATCGTGTTGAAAATCAGTAATGTGTAATGTACCATTACCATCCATGTTGAATGTTAACCTAAACAAAATACCCAATAAATTTGGAATGTAAACGGTAAACCCCACCGTGTTGAATGTAACCACAATTAAATATGCTAACTAATTGAATGTAAAAACCAGTTTTATGTCAAACCAATGTTGCATTCACAATGTAGAATGTAACAAAAATATCTATTATTGTCGTGCTGAAAGTAACATTAATGACTTCATCTAAAAAATCACAATGTGGAATGTAACAAAAGGTTTATTATTGTCGTGTTGAATGTAATATCAATGACTTCATCTAAAAAAATTTGTTTTTATTTAATAAAAATATATAAAAATAAAATTCAATAGTCTGCCCTTGAATCCAAAAAATCCCATCAATATAACACTATGTTACACCATCGGATCTTTGCAAGTCTTTCTATTGTGTCTGCCCATTTTCCCGCATCTCTCACATTTTTTTCTCTTTTATCTCTCCTATTGATGGTATTCTTACTTTCTTCGGCCAACCCGGTTGCTTCTTTGACAATGATGGTAATATAACTACTTCGCTCTCAACCCACATAAGTCATTTCATTGTCGGTATTGCGTTTATACGTCTCGAATACATCTAATGGGAAAAATTAACACAAAAATATTCCTCAATGTATTCATGTGCTGGCAGACCACTCTTGTTAATCGTTGTACAACCGTGTACATATGGGAATCCCTTTATCTACCATTATTCTAACAATATAAACGTCCCACCATATCAACTAGCACTGATGGGGAAAAATTAATCTCTTAAATTCAATAGCCAGACAAGTTCATGTTTCATGTTCTTCCTTCACTAATCAGTTCGCACAACTTATTTTTTTCAGAACAGTGTGATCTCACCATCCATACTTTTTGATTCCTCTCTCTTATCGAACATCAAATCCATTCACTGTATTATGATTTTGTCAATCAATAATATTGCGGGTAAGTGAGGATATTCACTTACTCAAGAATTGAAACATTCCGCCATATTTGATGTCATTTTTCAGAGTATTATTTCTCCCGAAAAAATGCATTACTGAATTTTATTGCAGAAAGATCATGCATGAATCTTTGAAATTTTTCTCTACTTTTATATATTATCTAATATTACAGCATTTTGTAAACTTCCAGAGTATGCGCATAAGCCAACCCATTCAATTTTTGAATCATTGTTTCATCGAGTGTGGTGTTTTTCTAAACTATTGCAGCCCTTAGATTCATCTTTAAGTGAAGAAAATAGTATGCGTGGTGACAATGTGGGAATATCTTGTGTACTCCCTCTAATATTCCGTTATGTTGATCTGATATAAACGTGATCACGAGATGTGGCACGACAATCTTTATGAACTCAGACAAAAACTAGTCTCAATTCTCGTCATTTTTTACGTTAACGATTGCAAATACAATGGGAAGCATTCCTGCAAAACAACCAGTCGCAAAACTCATCATTTGCGCACTTGTGTGGAATATAACAAATGTTACACGTAACAATGTTACAGGTAACATTACTTATGTTCAAAAAAATATTATATGATATGGTGAGTATAAATACTTATTGTACGAAAAGCAAGTACCTTGGTAGCCATCTTTCATCGTTGTAGCTAATAAATTCTCTTTATATCGATCAGTAAGAAATGTTCCACCGAGAAACACCATCGGTCCACAAAACTAAAACCCGTAAATACATGCTCGGAATGCGACAAAAAGACGTTCTAATGTGTCCCATTTCATTATCATAATCGAGTGGAAAGTGACTTCCGGGGTTTGTCTGTCTACACTTAGCAATATACCACCGTAACTGGTCATATGATGATGAATAATCCACAAACACATTATTTTGGGCCCTTTCAACACCAAGCCACTCATTGCGATAAGAGATCTTGAAACCATATTGCCTCTTGAAATTGTCAACAACATTAACGAGGCACGTTTTCGGGTTTGCACGCACGTCATCAGTCAAGCAACTAGAAATAATTTCTGAACTTATTCGTTTGTTTTTGTTTGTGCAAAAAGCTACCCCACACCTGCATTCATTCACCAAATTCTGGATGTAGAATATACCATTTTCACATATCACACGTCCGTACATAAATCCTGGGCATTTCTTTTCCTCTCTTAGTGCACACGTAGTTGTCACACGCATTTTATTATTTTTCGAGTAACAAAAATTGAAATCAATCTCAATAGCATAATTTTTCAATACATTTCGAAACTTGCTTATTCTACCTCCAAATGTTTGTTCTTCTTCTTGGATACCATTAGCCCACTGGGATGATAATAATAATCTGTCATTACTTCAGTGTAGTATATTGCCATAACTACCTATATAGTTAAGTTCATTCTTGTTGTCGTCACTACTGTTTACCGGTACAGTAGCGCTTGTTGATGAACCATTTGATCTGCTTGAATTATTTAGTCTTCTTTGGATGCATATCTCCAATAGATCAATCTTCATATGGGATTTTAGCAACATTTCTTCAAAGTCATTTTGGTCGTCAAGCATTCAGTTAGAATGACCGTGCAATGTGTATGACAAATCTAATTTTGATTTCCCTAATTCTAGCCATTTGTTGACAATCTTATTAGATAATTTACTAATGTTGTTGTCGTTTCCCATCCTCAACACTGTTATCATTCCCTTTTATTTGCACAAACATGCAGTTGAAAAATGCTCCTTGATGTCGTACCAAAAAATATCAAATTGTGTTTCTTTGTCCCCAAACTAAATATTAATGAGAGTTGAATGTAACATTAACATAATACACCGTATGTGAAAATATGTAAACATTTAAAAATATAACGTTCATAAAGATCATATTGAATGTAACATGCCCTATGTTTGTGTTTAACATCTCAAACTAATATTAACACGAGTCGAATGTAACATTGCTATTATGCAATGTATGTGAAATATGGAGAAATGTAACAATATACTACGTTCATGTTGAAGGTAACATGCACTATGTTGTGCGTCTATGTTACATTCCATATTGTGAAACTGTGTGAATCGAACTTGTATCATCCAAAAACACTAATATATACGTCGATCTGCATCAAAACATTGCATCATTCATTTACATATTCTCTCTCTCTCTCTATATATATATATATATATATGTACGATAACACACACTTGATCATCGAAAAACGTGATCTTTATGAACATTAACTACATTGCTACTATCGAAACCCTAACTATGATGTCAACAAATGTGTAAATCGCTATGATTGACACTGATCAATGAAAATAAGTGTTACCTATTGTTGCTCAACTTGGAATGATACATCAATTGTCTATCCATTATTGCGTCTGCTTCTCGATTCGGAATGATACAGTTTGATCAATTCGCATGCATCAACTATTTTTTGATTTTGAAATTCTAAATGGAATATATAATAGAAAATTCTACATGATTTCATATTTATAGAATATTTTGGAAACTAATTAACAATCAAGAATGGAATCTTAGCTGATGCGTATAACGTAGGGGCAAATCTATCACCGGGAAATGTATTGACGACGATTTTGGGACTAAGCTATACATAGAAACTTCAACGAAGGACTGCTCTATTCGGTAATTAATCAACAGGTTTTATTTTTAGATTACCGCTTAATGTAAGTTCAGTCAGTAATTTTCCCAATATAGTTACATGATTAAAGCTAAGTGCCACAAGGGCCCCCCCTAATCCTCCTCCTCCGCCTCACAAGAGGGTGAAGCTCATCCTCCTTCGCTTGTGTCTCCATGACCTCACTCTTGATCACATTAGGATGTGAGGGAAGTGATAGGTGTGATCTACCTACATATTTCCAAACCGAATTAAGTTAGTTTTTGAGCGTTTATATATTATTTTTATTATGTTTTAATTAGTTTTTATACTTTTTGTATAAATCAGGTGTGTGGGGCAAAAAGGTATGAAACTGGAGTGAAAATAATGAGATGGAACCAAAAACGGTCGAAGAACGGTGGAAAAATAAGCTCAGAGGCAAAATTGTGAAAGAAGCCCATCGTCGCGACGGTGAAGATGCAGAGACTCACTATTCTTACTGAACATCCACCACCTAGGCGGTGAAACTGCAGAATATTTTCCAAATCTACCGCTGACTTCACGTCCGAGGCAACCACCCAACTAACATACCCACCACCTAAGCGGTGGCGTCTGCATAGCCTAAGATATTTTTTTAGATATTTTTGAGATATTTTTCTTATAAATACCCACTCCTCTCCCCTCCTCTTGCAACCCTTCGGCCACTAGAGCCCCTTGGTCTATACTTAGGGTTGGATTTAGATGTTTTTGAGGGAGAGCTCACATCTCAAAGTGGAGGAAGACGGCGAAGCGATCGTTGAACGTTCTTAGAGGCAAATCTTTGGACGAGACTAAGTTCTTCGATTTCTTCTCTTATTTCTTTAACTTAGGAATATGTGAGCATGTTTAGCTCGATTTCAATGTTTATACGGTTATGACCACGAGTTAAATATGGATTGTATAAGGATTAACACTATATTTATAAATATGTGTTTGAATGATTTCGGTGTTGTGTTTATGTTTGTTCTTCGTAGTTTGATTGTGTTTATCGTATTGTTTGTTTATCATGCTTAGTTAGATAAATGGAGAATGCGGGGTTTGATAAACCCCAGATTTGGATTAGGGTAAACAAATGCCACGATCCAATAACCCGGTCAGGGTTAGGATTGTGGATAATCGATGATGTTGGGGCAAGACTCACGTGACCTAGGGTCGTTAAGACTTTGAGGGGGACTTCTTCGTTGACTCGAAGTCATGTATTCCCCCTTATTACACTCGGGAGAGGTGGCGGTGGAGTTTTACAACTAAGATTGTTGATAGGGTAAATACAACGCACGATCCAACAACTCGATCGGGAGTTGAATTGTGTGCAATCAATGATGTTGGGGCGAGACTCATGTGACCTGGGGTCGTTAAGACATTGATGGGGACTTCTTTGTTGACACGAAGTTGCGTTATATCCCCCGTCTTACACTCAGGAGAGGTGGTGGAGGAGTTTTAGATACCAAGATTGTTAAATAGGTCGAACACTGTAAACGTGAGTAAATCGAGATCGAACACGTATTTGTAAACACGTTAATCCCTAAGCAATTCTTTCCCCTAAAACATATTAATATATTAGTATAGTTAATTTAGGTTAATTAGTTTAGTTTAATTAATTTAACACATTTGTTTTTAGCCTAGATAAAGTTAGGTCATGACAAACGCGGTACTCGATAGTAACGACACCAATCCATGTGGATACGATAACCCGATCTTTCACGATCACATTATACTAAAACTTTAACCTCGTACACTTGCGAGTAGTCAATACGTGAGGACGATCACATTAATGTTCTAGAATTTCGACATGCAATAATGGTGAACGTTATTCTAGATCCTGTAAACGTGTTAGTGCGAGACTCAATAATATAACTATCCAAGACCGGATTGGATTATCCCCCAATGAAATTCATGACTTAGACCGTAAAGGACTAGGATTACCATATGCCTGATTGGGGTCCACTCTCCACTAATATAGGTTGAGTAGTTCATAAAGATCAGAAGGACTTGGTTCGGTTTTGGTATATTTGGCCAAGGGTATTTCGGAATAGAAAACGGGTTAACGTTGTTAACTTAACATTACCCAAGGCTCAACGCTTGGCATATTCACTCTTGAAATCCCATAGATAGATTAGAAATAATCCCGAACAATCAATTTTACGACCGACGTACTCACTTGTCAAAAACAAACGGAATTAAACTTATATTTACATTTTTTTTTTACAACCACACCCTAAAACTTATTCGATTAATATGATTTCACGAGTGTGTTTAAAATGAAAGAAAAACGATAAGTGAGTACTTGAATACCGAACCACACCGAAGTTCGCCCTAAACCCAACCGCTCACATTAAGTAGCATTTGCAATTGCTAGCTTGATTAACTCAAATGTGCCTTTAAATTCAGCGATTAAGGTTTGGAAAAGGATCCACTGGCTAGGGTATTTGTTTATGTGTTCAAAATTGAATTTACATTTTGGCTTCGACAGGGTGACGAGGGATAAACATATTACATGGTAGGCTTCAAAGGCTCAAGCAATAAAATGAATGCCGAAATCACGTCTCCTAAACTACCTCGCCTAGGATTTTGCCTCAAGCTTCCCCTCAATCAGGTTCTAGAATCCTTAATTGTCATGAATTTGGCTAATCGATAATCAGCCTCAAATCAATTGAATAGAAATACATTGAGTCTATGTGCTCGTGCAAATTAGGATCTATAATAATTTTCACCAAAATGCATAGTCAAGCACACAGAACACACATGCATGGGTATTATCCTTGACTTCAAAAACAACCAGTGGTAATTTTCATCATCGGGTAACGACCCAGATGAATGCAAAACTCAGCATGCAAACAACAACACAAATAAACACAAACTAGCCTAAACAAACATGCACATAAGAAAATAATAACACATAACTAACATACTAACATACTACATACTACAGATCACTTTCGAACTCAAAACGGACAGTGTCCTTTGCGAACACAATCATCATTCTCAACATATAGGAAATTAAAGCATGCTGACGAAGGGGGTTTAGAACACGTACCTGGGAGGCGAGAGGATCTCCCCTCCGAATAAATTCGGCTATGACGGATTTAATTTATTTAACCTTGGGTTGCCTCCCAAGAAGCGCGTGGTTTAACGTCCTCGGCCTGACATTCAGAACACCCTCAAGCTTAGCGAGGTTTTACTTTGTTCGGCTCGATCTTTCAACGAAATGCCTCACCGGCTTATGTGCGTGGCCCCGCACAATAAAAAGCTTGGAATCCCATTGAAAGGAATGCAACAATACTTGTTGATCTAACATCTCTAGGTACCCTGCATAAGAAATAAAAACAAAACTGCAAACAAAAAATTATATACAAAAGAAATGCCTAAAGGAAAATCAGTACATTTACTCACAATATTGACAATAACAAACAAAACAATCCCCGACAATTGTTACCAAAAACTTGGTGGTGATCGCCGAAAACTGAATTTGCCTAACGACCAATCCCCGGCAACGACGCCAAAAACTTGTAGGGTGGAGGATTCGCATCCTCGCAAGTGTACGAGGTTAAAGTTTTAGTATAATGTGATCATGAAAGATCGGGTTATCGTATCCACAGGGATTGGTGTCGTTACTATCGAGTACCGCTTTTGTCATGACCTAACTTTATCTTGGCAAAAACCAAATGTATTAAATTAATTAAACTAAACTAATTAACCTAAATTAACTATACTAATATACTAATATATTTTAGAGGAAAGAATTGACTAGGGATTAACGTGTTTACAAATACATGTTCAATCTCGATTTACTCACGTTTACGGTGTTCGACCTATTTGACAATCTCGGTATCTAAAACTCCTTCGTCACCTCTCCCGAGTGTAAGACGGAGGATATAACTCAACTTCGTGTCAACGAAATAGTCCTCTTCAATGTCTTAATGACCCTAGGTTGCGTGATTCTCGCCCCAACATCATTGATTGCATACAATCTAACTCCCGACCGGGTTGTTGGATCGTGCGTTGTATTTACCCTATCGACAATCTCAATTCTAATACTCCATCACCACCTCTCCCGAGTATAAGACGGGAGAATACATGACTTCGAGTAAATGAAGAAGTCATCCTCAACATCTTAACGACCCTAGGTCACGTGAGTCTTGCCCTAATGTCATCGATTGTCCACAATCCTAACCCTGACCAGGTTATTGTATCGTGGCGTTTCTTTACCCTAATCCAAATCCGAGATTTGTCAAACCCCGTATTCTCCATTTATCTAACTAAGCATGATAAACAAACAATACGATAAACACAATTAAACTACGAAGAACAAAAATCAATGGAACACCGAAATCATTTAAACACATATTTATAAATATAGTGTTAATCCCTATACAATCCATATTTAACTCTTGGTCATAACCGTATAAACATTGAAATCGAGCTAAACATGCTCACATATTCCTAAGTTAAAGAAATAAGAGAAGAAATCGAAGAACTTAGCCTCGTTGGAAGATTTGTCACTAAGAACGTTCAACGATCGCTTCGCCGTCTTCCTCCATTTCGAGATGTTTGCTCTCCCTCTAAAACATCTAAATCCAACCCTAAGTATAGCCCAAGGGGCTCTAGTGGCCAGAGGGTTGCAAGAGGAGGGGATAGGAGTAGGTATTTATAAGCAAAATATCTCAAAAATATCTTAAAAAAACATCTTAGGCTATGCAGAGGCCATTGCCTAGGCGGTGGGTATGTCGGTTGGATGATTGCCTCAACGGTGAAGTTAGCGATGAATTTGGAAAATATTCTGCAGTTTCACCGCCTAGGCGGTGGATGTTTAGCAAGAATAGTCAGTCTTTGCATCTTCACTGCCGGGGCGGAGGTTTGGACGCCGCGACGGTGGGCTTCTTTTACAATTTGCCTCCAAGCTTGTTTTTTCACCATTCTTCTACCGTTTTTTATTCGATCTCATCGTTTTCGCTCCAGTTTCATACTTTTTTGCCCCCACACACCTGATTTATTCAAAAAGTATAAAAACTAATTAAAACATAATAAAAATACTATATAAACGCTTGGAAACTAACTTAATTCGATTTGGAAATATGTAGGTAGATCACACCTATCAGGTAGGAAGAATTCTTGGTCCCTCATCAATTTGTGAAAAACTATTTTTGTCTAATGTCTATGTGATTATTATTAAAAAAAATAAAAATAAATAAATAAATAAATAACTTTGGAGAAAAATGGAAGTAAATGGGAGAGGGAGACGGTACATTGGTTTTTCATTTATTTTTTTTTAAACTAAGATCTTTAATAATATTAATAAAAAAATAGATTATTATATTGGATATTAAAAATTGATCAAATTTTAAAAATAATCTTTTGTGTAACTTCAAAAATAAATATTAAATAATATATTGAACAATATATACCTTAATCGTTGATATTGGTTACTATATGTAATCCTATTCCTAATAGATTGACTCCAAAACAACATATCCAAATTATAAGAAAGCCTATAGACATTACAATTGCAGAATTTGCACCCTGAAAATTTGGATTTGTCCAAAAAATTAGATAAATATATTAATTTTAAAAATATTTTTTAACACGATTGTTTTTCAAAATTAAATTTGAAAAAAAATATTGGGATTTGGATTTTGGTGTTGGGGGGAGGGGGGCATACTGTCTGTTAGCCCTTTTTCTACTACTTCTTGTTGGAAGCTCCTTTAATTTTGAATTAAAGGAGCATCGACCGATACGTGGATGCTCCATTTGACCAAAAATCGGCTACAACCAATTTTTGGTCAGAAATTAAAAATAAAATAAAAAAATGACCGATTTGCAGTCGATTTTTGGGAAATCAATTGCAACTCGATCCATTTTCTCTAGATAGTATATAAGATCAAAGCACCGCTAGTTAGGTAATTGATGTGGGAAAAATCTGCTGATGGCCGAGCTCTAATCAGGGAGCACCACGTGGAAAGTTGACCCTCTTCAAAATCCACCTCACATGCAAATGTCATTCATTACACTGTGACATGTTAAAAACTCATCAATTTTTTTACTTTTTTTTTCTCTTTTAACATCGCATTTGTTTTTTGCATTTCACAATGCATTTGTATGGGGTGGAGAGTGACCAGATACTCAACTCTCATTTTTAGATATCCTTGTGCTTCTGTGAGAGGACCAACTAACAAACTTTGTAAGCTATGTCGTCTTTTTAGTTTTAATTGTTGCATGTTACGTTCAACTAAATTTTTTGATTGTATATTCTGCTTGTTGTGTTCAATATGTGATCAATAGGTAATAAATGGATGCATGGAGAAGATGTGGGTTGAGCAGTTGCATATCACCATCGATTTGCCAAATCTATCGTTCTTTGTCAATTGTGCATGTTGGGAAATGAAAATATAACTAATATATTTCTTAAAACATTTAATTTTGTGTGTTTGTGTGACTTGACCAAACCCCAACCATGTATTTTCTGTGTTTGATTGCAGACTTGGATTGTCCATAACAATATAGCGAAGCTTGAAAAAACATTGAATCTTAGCATCATTCAGGCGTTCATATCTAATGTCAAGTATGTACACTTTCCCATTAGCACAGAAGATGAAACGTCGTCTGGGGGTCATTGGAGATTGCTTGTATGTGACAAAGAACGATCAAGATGGAGTCATTACAAATCCGTAAACTTGCGAGGGCCTGGGATGGTTGATCAGTTTTATGAGAATGCACAAAGATTAGTAAGTTTTGTAGTACATTATCCACTTTGGTTTGATGTCGTCTGCACGAAAATATACTTATGCATAACTTCTTTTCTTTCAGGTTACATTTGTAGACACTTTATTGGCAGACAAAGCTAGTCAACATCGTTTACAAGGTGTTGAAATCAGTAATGTGAATGAAATGCCCGACCAAGGTAAGTCCACGTTAGTACCCCAGTTCCTCACATTCAACAAATTAGACATCTTGTTCTCCTCTCTTAGCATCAAACTTCATATTATACTGATGCACTATATATTCTTGACCAGTGTTGATTGTGGAGTGGCATTAATCCATGTTATAAAGCAGATATACAGTTATGAATATATCAATGTCAACTTGGGATTGCCTGGATTCCGTTACGATCTGTGTTTGGCGGACAAAACATATTTTTTTGTTGTGGACAATATTTTTGCTTGTGTTCTTAGCAATATGCACATATGTTATTTTGCTGTTTATTTTTGTTTGTTGCTACTTGTATATATGTTTCCCAACCACAATGTTGAATGTAATAATGCTTATATTGTTGAAAGTATTCATCTTTTACATTGTTGAATGCAAACGATATCTGTGTTGACAGTAGAATTACTCACATTTGAATCCCCATTTCCAAAACAATCTTGTTGAAAATCAGTAATGTGTAATGTACCATTACCATCCATGTTGAATGTTAACCCAAACAAAATACACAATAAATTTTGGAATGTAAACATTAAACCCTACCGTGTTGAATATAACCACAATTAAATATGTTAACTAATTAAATGTAAAAACCTATTTTATGTCAAACCAATGTTGCATTCACAATGTGGAATGTAACAAAAACATCTATTATTGCCGTGTTGAAAGTAACATTAGTGACTTCATGAAAAAATCATAATGTGGAATGTAACAAAACATCTATTATTGCCGTGTTGAATGTAACATCAATGAATTCATCTAAAAAAAAATATGTTATTTAAAAAAATATATAAAAATGAAATTCAATTGTCTGTCCTTGAATCCAAAAAATCCTATCAATATAACCCTACGTTACACCATTGGATCTTTACAAGTTTTTTTGTTGTGTCTTCCCATTTCCCCATATCTCCCATATTTTCTCTCTTTTATCTTACCTCTTGATGGTATTCTTACTTTGTTCGGTCGACTTGGTTGCTTCTTTGACAATGGTGGTAATATAATTGCTTCACTCTCAACCCATATGGGTCGTTCCATCATCGATATTGCGTATATACCTCTTGAATACGTCTCACTGTAAAAATTAACACAAAAATATTACTTTTATGTATTCATGTGCCGGCATACCACTCTTGTTAATCGTTGTACAACCATGTACACATGGGAATCCCTCTATCTGCCATTGTCTGCATGATCATGACCGTCTCACCGTATCAACAAGCACTGATGGGGAAGAATGAATATTGTAAAATTCATTGTCAAACGAGTTGATGTTCTATGTTCTTCCTTCATTAATCAGTTCGCACAACTTATTTTTTCATAATAGTGTGATCTCACCATCCATACTTTTTGATTCCTATCTCCTATCGGACATCAAATTCATCCATCGTATTCTAATTTTTGTTAATCAATAATATTGTGGGCAAGTGAAGATATTCGCTTACCCAAGAATTGAAACATTCCACCATGTTTGATGTCATTTCATCGTATGGTTTCCTCCGAAAAAATGCATTACTGAATTTCATTATGGAAAGATCGTGCAAGAATCTTTTAACTTTTTCTTTACCTTTATACATTATATGATCGTACAACATTTTATAACTTCTGGTGTGTGTGCGTAAGCCAACCTATCCAATTTTTGAATCATTGATTCCTTAAGTGCGGTGTTTTTCCCAACCATTGCAGCCCTTAGATTCATCTTTAAGTGAAGATAACAGTATGCATGGTAACAATGTGGAAATACATTTCGTACTCCCTCTAAGATTCCGTTGTGTTGATCCGATATAAATGTGATCACGAGATCCGACGCAACAATCTTTCTGAACTCAGACAAAAGCCTATCCCAATTCTCATCATTTTTTGCATTAATGATTGTAAATGCGATAGGAAGCATTCTTGCAAAACAACCAGTCTCAAAACTCATCATGTGTGCACTTAAGTTGAATGTGACAAATGTTACATGTAAAATGTTACAAGTAAAATTACCTATGTTCAAAAAATATTGTATGATACGGTGAATATAAATACTTATTGTATGAGAAACAAGTACCTTGGATGCTGTTTTTTATCGTTGCAGTTAGTAAATTCCCTTTATATCGGTCAATAAGAAATGTTCCATCGAGGAACACCGTCGGTCCAAAAAATCACAACCCGTAAATACATGCTTTGAATGCAACAAAAAAAAGTTTAAAAATGTCTCGTTTCATTCCATAATCGAGTGTAACGTGACTTCCAGGGTTTGTCTATCTATATTTATCAACATACCATTGTAACTGGTCATATGATGATGAATAATCCACAAATACATTATGTCGGGCCCTTTCAACACCAAGCTACGGGTTGCAATACGAGATCTCGAGACCATATTGCCTTTTGAAATTGTCAACAACATCAACGAGGCGCGTTTTTGGGTTTGCACGCACATCATCAGTCAAGCAACTAAAAATAATTTCTGAACTTATTCGTTTGTTTTTGTTTGTGCGAAAAGCTTCCCTACACATGTATTCATTCATCAAATTCTGGATGTAGAATATACCATTTTCACGTATCACATGTCCATGCACAATTTATGGGTATTTCATTTCCTCTCTTAGTGTACACGCAGCTGTCACACGCACTTTATCATTTTTCAAATAAAAAAAATTGAAATCAATCTCAATTGTATATTTTTTCAATACATTTCGAAACTCGTTTGTTCCACCCTTGAATTTCTGTCGATCTTCTTGGATACCATTAGCCCACGAGGATGACAATAATAATATGTCATTACTTCGCTGTAGTATATTTCCATAACTACCTATGTAGTTAACTTTATTCTCGTTGGCGCCACTATTGTTTACCGGAACGATAGCGCTTGTTGATACACCATTCGGTCCGCTTGAACCATTCAGTCTTCTTTGGATGTATATCTCCAACAATTCAATCTTTATATGGGTTGTTAGCAACAACATCTCTTCAAAGTCATTCTGGTCGTCAAACATGCAGTTAGGATGACAATGGAATGAATATGACAAATCAAATTTTAATTTAGCTAATTCTGGCCATTTGTTGACAATCTTATTAGATAATTCACTAATATTGTTGTCGTTTTCCATCCTCAACACTGTTGTCACTCCTTCGTATTTGCACAAACAGGTAAATTGAAAAATGCTCCCTGATGACGTACCAAAAAACATGCAATTAAAAAATGCTCCCTGATGACGTACCAAAAAACATCAGATTGTGTTTCTTTGTCCCCAAACTAAATATTAATGAGAGTTGAATGTAACATCAACACAATACACCGTATGTGAAAATATGTAAACATGTAACAATATAACGTTCATAAAGACCATGTTGAATGTAACATGCCCTATATTTGTGTTTAACATCCCAAGCTAATGTTAACGCAAGTTGAATGTAACATTGCTATAATGCAATGCATGTGAAATATAGAGAGATGTAACAGTATAGCATGTTGATAGGTGTAAATTACCTATGTATTTCCAATCCAAATTTAGTTAGTTTTCGAGCGTTTATATAGTATTTTATTATGTTTTAATTAGTTTTCACACTTTTTTGTATAAATCAGGTGTGTGGGAAAAAAAGATAGGAAACTGGAGCGAAAACAATGAGATCGAACCAAAACGGTTCGAAGTTACGGTGGATAAACAAGCTCGGAGGCTAAAAGATGAAACAGGCCCACAGCCTAGGCGTCTAGACCACCGCCTAGGTGGTGAAGAAGCTGAGAAAAGAGAAAAATATTACTGACAGACGATCGCCTAGGCAAAGATTCCTTCGCCTAGGAGAAAATCCAGTAGAAGACGATGATGGGCTACTAACAGCCGCTCGCCTAAGCGAAGTTTTCTTTGCCTAGGCGAAAATCCAACAGAATGTTCTCCCAGTCCACCGCCTACTTCACCACCTAGGCGATCAACGCCTAGGCGGATTTCCCCTGCACAGTCTTAAGATATTTTTAGATATTTTTAGGATATTTTGGCTATAAATACCCCCTCTCCTCCCCCTTGGCCAGTATCTCTCTTTCTCCCTTGGATTTTTGAGCCCCTTAGGCTATATCTAAGGGTATATTTAGGAGTTTTAGAGGTGGATCTCACATCCCCAAGTGGAGAAGACAACAAATCGATCGTAGAGCGTTCTTAGCGATTTATCTTTGGACGAGGCTAAGTTCTTCGATTGTTTTTTCTTATTTATTTATCTTAGGATCATGTGAGCATGTTTAGCTCGTTATTTTATTGTATATGCGGCTATGGCCTCGAGTTAAATAAGGATTGTAGTAGGGATTAACGAATATTTATAAATATATTTGTTTGGATGATTTCAATGTTTCGTTTGTGTTTGTTCTTCGTAGTTTGATTGTGTTTATCGTATTATTTGTTTATTATGCTTAGAATGATAAATGGAGAATACGGGGTTTTGACAAATCCCGGATTCAGATTAAGGTAAACAAATGCCACGATTCTATAACTCGGTCGGGGTTTGAATCGTGGATAATCGATGACGTTGGGCAAGACACACGCTACCTAGGGTCGTTAAGACGTTGAGGGGAACTTCTTCGTTGACTTGAAGTTGCGTTATATCCCTCGTCTTACACTCGGGAGAGGTGGCGAGAGAGTTTTAGAACGGAGATTGTCGATAGGGTAAATACAATACGACGATCCAATAACTCGGGAGGGAGTTGAATTGTGTGCAATCAATGACGCTGGGCGAGACTCATGTGACCTAGGGTCATTAAGACGTTGAAGGGGACTTCTTCATTGACTAGAAGTTATGTATTCCCCCGTCTTACACTCGGAAGAGGTGGCGGTGGAGTTTACGTACCGAGATTGTCAAATAGGTTGAATATCGTAAACATAAGTAAATCGAGATCGAACACGTATTTGTAAACACATTAATCTCTAGGCTATTCTTCACCCTAAAACATATTAGCATATTAGTGTAGTTAATTTAAGTTATATTTATTAGTTTAATTAACTAAATATATTTGTTTTCGCTTAGATAAAGTTAGGTCACGACAAACGCGGTATTCGATAGTAACGACACCAATCCCTGTGGATATGATAACCCAATCTTAACGATCATACTATACTAAAACTTAGATCTCGTGTACTTGCGAGTGTAAGTAGTGGCGTATTTTATGCCCTACCACATATTTATGTTGAAGGTAACATGCACTGTGTTATGTGTCTATGTTACATTCCACATTGTGAAATTGTGTGAATCGAACTTGTATCATCCAAAAACACTACTATATACGTCGATCTGTATCAAAACACTGTATCATCCATTCATATATGCTCTTGATATATATATGTGCGATAACACACACGTAATCTTTATGAACGTTAACTACATTACTACCATCGAAATCCTAACTTTGATTTCAACAAATGTGTAAATCGCTACAATTGACACTAATAAATGAGAATAAGTCTTACCTGTTGTTGCTCGACTTAGAATAATACATCAATTGTCTGTCCATTGCTGTGTCTGCTTTTCAACTCGGAATCACACAATTCGATCAATTTGCATGCACCAAATATTTCTTGATTTTGAATTTTGAAATGAAACTTATAATAGGAAATTCTACATGATTTCATATTTATAGAATGTTTTGACAACTAATTAACGATCAAGAATGGAATCTTAGCTGCCGTGTAGAACTTTTGGGCAAATGTATCATCATGAAATATACGGATGATGATTGTGGGACTTCGCTATGCATAGAAACTCCAATGAAGGACTGCTTTGTTCGGTAATTAATCCAACAATTTTATTGGTAGATTACCGCTTAATGTTGGTTCAGCCAGTAATTTTTCCAATATAATTACTGTAAGACCTCAATCGTAGAATGTACGTCATTTTAGTTGTATTTTAGAGAGTAATTGGGAAAATTTCGGGTGAAATTAGGTTAATAAAAATTCAAATTAAAAATCTAGGGGTCAATTCGCAAATTTAGAAACATTAAATCCAAACTTTGGGAGGTAAATTGACATTTATCTTTTAATTAAAACTTTTAGGGGTGAAATTGCAATTTAAGGAAATCTTAAAAGGGGACTAGAACTAAAATGAATATTTTAAGAAGTTAGGGAGAAGAAAGAGTAATTTTACAAAAGTTTATTTATATATATGTGTGTGTGATCGTGAGCATCCGACAGGAAGGAGAGAGAGCAGCAGCGACGTGGCAGAAGGAGCTCAACGCTTAGACCACTAGTTACATGCATATAAATGTTGTTCATGCATGTAATGATCACCGAAAACTCCCAAAACAAGAAACGCAAAAATAGAGAAGGAAGAGAGAGAAAGCGAAGAGAGAGAGAGAGGTTCGCCGACGGTGGGGTGCAATCCGGCGTGGGTGGTGGCTGTTCGTTCGGTCTGATTTGTGTGTGTTTTTGTGTTCTGGGTGTGCGTGGGTGTTCAATTGTGCAAATATGTTTATGCGTTACTGTTCATCGACGGTTGTGTGCGTGTGTGCTCTGTTTTTCCAGCAGTATATGTAGGTGTATGTGTTTTGGTGTGGGTCATTGGCGGGGATGGTAATCGGGTAGTGTGGCGCCACCGTGTGTATGTGTGGTGTGTAGGCCGTGTGTTACTGCTCGTTGTCCGGTGCCAGTGCATGTAAGTGTTTGTGTCGCCGGCGGTGTTTGGAACAGGGGGGTGTGTGTGTTCTGCTCATCCGGAGTCTGTGTGTGTCGTCTTGTGTATCTGTATGTGCGTGTGTTGTTCGGCCGGTGGTGGTGTCGTTCGACGAGGTGTGTGTGTGTAAGATCATCGAAGGGGGAGGAGAAGGAGAGTGACGTCAGCCGGGACTGCAAACAGGAAAACAGAAATGGGAAAGAAAGAGAAAAAAAAAAAAGGAGGAATTACACAAACTACCCTACTGAAAATAAAAAAAACCATCTCGTGGTCGTCAAACGATTCAGAAGCAGGTGAAATTTTAATCGATTATTAATTTTCATTAAATTAAATTTTATTTAGCGTTACAAATCCTAAAATCGTAATAATTACGTAATGATTAATTAATATGAATTACGTGATACATAAAATAGTAACGATTCAGAATATAGGGTCTGCATTGCATGATTCAGATGTTTTAGATAAGATATTAATTTAGGCTCTGTCACTATTAGGCTCCCAGGCGCCGGTGTCCTGAGAGACTATGGTCAGTGAAGGTTTTGGAGAGCAGATAACGAGGTGAGTGTATTGTCTTCTTACCAAACTATTTTTCTATATATATATATGATGAAATATGTATTTACTTAAACTTTATGAATTTATAAATGATATGAATCAAGCAGGATTTAGGTGAGTTGGTAAACTGGATTTTCGGAAGATTTCGGTGGTTTTCGGAATGAAGTTGAAAATGAATTTTTGTTGGATTTGGTGAAATCAGACGGTGTTTTTAAAAGAGAATAGAGAACATCTATTTTTCTAAAAATGCCTGGTTTTCTAAAAAATAAAGAGTGAAAAAGTAGTTTTGATAAAATCAGACGTTTTCTTTAAAAGAAAGTGTGAAATACGATTTTTGGATTTAAAAGTTGGTTTTGAGGAAAAGAGATAGACGTAGTGATTTGATGAGATTGAGTAGACGATATTTATTGAGTTGTGATTCGATAATGCTGTATTTGATTTGACGATGCCATAGTATTTATCTGTTTCGGTAGAGTGAGGTTATCCGCTTCGGCGGAGTGATGTTTATCTGCTTCAGCAGAGTGATGTTAGACGTTTATACTGTGCAGTGATTATCCGCTTCGGCGGAGTGATGGGTGTTTGTAGAAAGGCATATCCTATGGATGGTACGGTACCGTTGCAAACTCCCGATCGTGAGGTTAAAACAATCACTATGGCTAGCCAGTGTATGTTGTGGTGGAGTAGTGGTTTGAGATGTGTGTTTAAGATGTGATGTTTTACTTATATTGGGTGTTTTATTATTTATTATGGTGATTGGTATTATTTTACTAGATGGGTTGGAATGGAACTTATATTTATTACTTTATTTTCACTACTTATATTATGGAGAATTTTACTAGTTACGTGTTATTTCTATACTGACACTTGATCCATTTAGATGTTGTAGAATGAATTATTATTTTAAAAATATTTTCACTAAGAAGACAGTACACTCGCAAGTAAAATAGCTAGGAGTCGGTCGGTCTACTACTGGCGCTAGATAGAGTTATGCAGGTCACGCAAATGAGTCATTTGGGAAAAATTCTGGAGACGAGATACCAGAAATGAAATCTAAGTGAGGTTCAGGGGATTTGTTTGATTGTATTTATATTCGGGACGGTGTATTCCTATCGGATGAGACTATTATATGTGTTGTATAGATTTACAATTTTGTTATGAACGTATTGAGGTTGGCTAGTCAGTTGGGTAGTGTCATGTCTACGTCACGCCGGCCCCACGTGACGGGTATCCGGGGTGGGGTGTGACAGTTACATGGTTAAAGCTAAGTGCCACAAAGGGGCCTTCTAATCGTCCTCATTCACCTCGCAAGAGGGCGAAGCTCGTCCTCCTCCGCTTGTATCTCCACGACCTCACTCTTGATCACATTAGGATGTAAGGGTAGGAAGAATTCTTGATCCCTCATCTATTTGTAAAAAACTGTCTTTGTCTAATCTCTATATGATTATTAAAAAAAAAAAAAAAAAAAAAGATTATTTAACTCTGGAGAAAAATGGGAATAAATGGGAGAGGGAGATGGTGCATTGGGGTTTTTGTTATTTTTATCTTTAAATATATTATTAAAAAAAATAGATTATTATATTAGATATTAAAAATTAATCAAATTTTAAAAATTATCTTTCTTGTAACTTCGAAAATAAATATTAAATAATATATTGAACAATATATACCTTAACTGTTGATATTGGCTAAAAAAGATAAAAATTAGATAAATATATTACTTTTTAAAAATAATTTTTAATATAGATTTTTCAAATTTAAATTTTAAAAGAAAAAAATATATTGGGGTTTGAGTTTGGGTTTGGGGGGGCATGCTGTGTGTTGTCCCCTCTTCTGCTACTTCCTGTTGGAAGCGCCTTTAGACCAAAAATCGGCTCCAACCAATTTTTTGGTCAGAAACTAAAAAAATTAAAAATTAAAATGACCGGTTTGCAATCGATTTTTTAGAAATTAATCGCAAATCGCTTAATTTTCTCTAGATGGTGTATAAGATCAAAAGACCTCTAGTTAGGTAATTGATGTGGGGAAAATCCGCTGATGGCCGAGCTCTAATCAAGGATCACCACGTGGCAAGTTGACCCTATTCAAAATCCACCTCACATGTGAATGACATCGTGAGCCCTCTGTGAGGTCTTTGTAGAGCTCCAACCAGAGGATAGAGGGAGGCCAAGTGGACCCATTACACTCTTTGCAGAACTCCGACCTTGTGGTACCAAGCTCATATGGACCTGTCTTGGCTATTGTCCACTCTCCCTGCGAGCTTCTGTTTGGTCAAGTTTCACCGAGCTCCGAGCTCAGGTTGGCATCCTCATGTGGCCTTCCCTGACCAGGCTGAGCTCCAACCTTGTGATCTTGTCCAAGCTATCGCCCATCTCCTCGGAAGTCTATTGTTAGTTGAGTTCATAGTTTTGATTTTATTGTGCTTGGAGCCCCTCAATGTGAAGACCCTTCTAATTTGACAAACTTTGTCAACACTAAGTCAGCCAAATCAGCTGAGCTCGAGTTCCCGAGCTACCTGTGCTTGGTCATCACCAACAGGAGTGTCTATGGGATTTCAGCTGAGCTCCGAGATCCCAAGACGTCCATTCTAGCATTCGACCAGCACTTTGTAATGAGAGATCTCCTACTCCACTTGGGAAGGTTCCATCACCCCCATGGGCTAAGCTTGGCCTCTTGAATTACTTGGGCCAACCCATGGACTATTCTAGGTAGGCCGAAGGACAAGGCCCAAAGGCCTAATCAACTTAGGCGCCCGCTTATTGGCCACGCACAGAGTTACTTTAATTAACCGCGCTCAAAGCCCTAATTCTACAGCGCTAATTACGCTCCTCGCCTATAAATACCCATCCATTCAATGCCCAAGTAATGCTCAATTTGTCCAATTGAAGTATCCTAAAGTCTTTTTTCCCCGAGCTCTTACTCTCACACTGGAGTAACTTTTTTGGGCAAAACCTTGATGGGTCTTTGTGCAGGTACAAGCTCGAAACCTCAGCTCGGATTTTAAGGAAGTGATTGTGGACCACGGGACGTTCAAAGAACTCCGATCTCCGAACTTAGGACTCAAAACCTCCAACTCAGTGAGAAAATTACACGTGGACTCTGACCGGATCAACTTGAGATGTTTACCAATTTTAGACACCAACAATAATTAAGCTTGTTGTTGTTGTTATTATTATTATTATTATTATTATTATTTATGTAAACAGCTCTAGAAAAATTATTTGGTTCCACAACAATAAAGTTAACAAAACGTTACCAAAGCAAGTAAGAAGGGAAGTAAATGAAAATTGACAAGCACGAGGGATCTCAAGTGAGGTAAGTGGAATTTGCCCATTTGAAAATGTACACCTAAGCATATAGGAATCGTTTCTACTTTTGTTAGGGTATATTTGGTTAGAAAGATGAAAATAAAAAATAAAAAAAAATAAGAGAATAATATTGTTATTCATTATAAAAAGAAATTATTTTTTTTAACGTTGTTTGGTTGGAAAAAAAGATGAAAAGAAGAAAAATAATTTACTTTAATATGATTTACTATTTTACTCTCATATATTATAAAAATAAATTAAAAAATTTATTAGTAATGGTATAATTATAATTTTCATACTTTTAACTATTTTCCTCCCAAATTTATGAGGGAAAAAAATTGTTTCGAAAATTATATTTTATCTATCCTATTTTTTCCCTTCCAACCAAATTTTTTGTTTTTTTATTTTTCATTTTATGTTCCATTCGTTTTTCTTCCAACCAAACACACCTTTAGAGACAAACAATTTGATACTACTTAACTGTACAGTCTCTTTTAGCCTGCTGTAAATAGCAAAAGAGTTATAGTATTTTTGAAGGTTATAAAGTAATAGGGCCTTTATGATAATTAACCTTGAAATGGGCGACTTGAACACAATTCTCACAAACCTCTTTTCTTTTTTTCTTTTTGGGTGAAGGAAGAAAAAGAAACCCTCGGTGTGCATGTCCGCAATCAGGAGTCTCTCAATTCTTTCAGGAGTCTCTCAAGTCTTTTAGGGATTCATCTATATAGTGCATCTCATATCCACTATTTGTCTCTATTCAGGCAAGGAAGCCCGCATAACACTTGTTGGCTCTCCCGGCGACTAGAATCTCGAAATCATAATTCTCCATAATATGCTTGCAATTCTCACAAATTTCTAAACAACGGCTTAGTATAGTAATTGCAGGTAATAATGATTGACGGTGCATCATCCTCAGTTCCTCCTAAATCAAATGCTAAAAACTTCATCAGAATTGTCATTTCTCCTGTCTGAAAAGATCAGACATGGCAAGTTATTTCCACCAACTCCTTCTTGGCTTCAGTATTATTGGCTCTACTTTGGCTTCATATTCTCACTCAATGTCCTATTGTCATTACTCATGACCCACCCATCATCTCAATCACATCCCTCTCTCTCTCTCTCCCACCTCCATTTTTGGTTGAGGAAGACCTTGGGATCATCCTCACACATGAAACCCATTTCTAAAACAATCTTCAGAAACCCACATCACAATGTCCTGTTCATTCTCTCCCTCCCTCCTTCCACTCGTTTTTGTTCTTCTTCTCTCTCTCTGCAGCAATCACCATGCAAACAAACAGCCCCCAAATCCCAGCATGGAACCATCTGAGTTGGACACCCTTTTCAAGATCATGGAGACAATGTCTTCCGATCAGTCAAACTGGAGAACCGCACACCCGAACCCATGTAGTCCGGCCTCATCCTGGCCAGGGATCGAGTGCAAATTAGGAACTGACAGCCGTTTCCATGTCATGCGGCTTGATTTTGGGGCAGCACCGAACCCAAAATGCAAGAGAAACGCAATTTTCCCTCCCCTTATCTTTGAACTCCCTCACCTTCAGTCCGTCTTCTTCTTCCAGTGCTTTGTTTCTACTAAAACCTTCATCTCTGTTTCGAGAAACAGAGTATTCAGTTCTTCACTCCAGCAACTCAGTCTCCGGTCGAATCCGGCTCTTACCGGCCCTATTCCGCCTCAGATTTCTTCACTTAGATCGCTTCAAGTCCTCACATTGTCTCAGAACCGGCTCTGCGGTCAAATTCCGATTGAAATTTTCGGTTTGACTTCTCTCGTGCACCTTGATTTGAGTTATAATTCACTCGCCGGAAAAATACCTGACCAACTGGGTAGTCTTGGAAACCTCGTAGGACTCGATTTGAGCTATAATTCACTGACGGGGTCGATCCCTGACACAATTGGCCGACTGAGTATGCTTCAGAAGCTCGATTTGAGCTCAAATTCACTCACTGGAGTCATCCCTGAGACTATTGCGAGGCTCAATTCTTTGGTTTTCATGGCTTTGAGCAACAACAGGCTGCAGGGGAAGTTCCCAAGAAGGCTGTCTTGGTTACAGAGCTTGGAATATTTTATTATGGACGACAATCCCATGTTCGTACCGCTGCCGGAAGAGATAGGTCGGCTCCGGAAACTGCAAGAACTCCGGCTCGCCAATTCCGGGTACTCCGGCTCAATCCCACCGGCGTATTCGCAGCTTATGAACTTGAGCACTCTCTCTCTGCAGAACAACCGGTTAACCGGAGAAATCCCGGTGGGTTTATGCAATCTCTCGCGTATATATCACCTGAATTTGAGCAGAAACTTGTTGGGTGGTGTTGTGCCGTTCGACGCTGGTTTCTTGAAGAGGTTGGGGAAGAACTTGGACCTGAGTGAAAACCCGGGACTCTGTTTGAGCCCATCGGAAGCTTATGGTGTGAAGATCGGGATTAGTTTTTGCGGAAGCAAAAACAATGGCTCCATGATCAAGCCAATAAAGAAATCTGAAGCTCCAGTTGAGTTGTTAAGAAACAGATCATTACTTCTGATCACTGTTTTGGGTGTTTCTGTTCTGCACCAGATATTTCTCTTACTTCTGAAGTAGTTAACACTATAATTTTTCTTTTTAAAATGGTTAAAATTGTGGTATTGCTGGTAGATTAGTATCATTGTCTTTTTTTTTTTTTTTTTTTCACTCTTTTGAAGATTATGAGATTTATCTATTTGCCTAGACTTTCTATAAATGAACAAATTTAATTTTTAACCTTTCAATTATTAATTAATTTTTAAATAGTTCGATAAATTTGTGCATTTTAACTTCTCTTTTTTCTTTTTTTTTTTTTTTTTTTTTTTTTTTTTAATTCTAATTAGTCTCTTCGTTTAATTTAATTATTATTGTAAATTTATATTTTTTGTATTTTTATTTATTTTTAACCTTTTTTTTTTTCAACTCCCACCTACACCTATTTCCCTTATTCTTTCAACCCCCACCCCCACCCCCACCCATGTAACAATTCCAACGGCAGAGCTATCCAATGAGTCATCCTATTTTTTGACCATTTTAAAGTTAAAACGGATTTTGATGGGTGTGTTATCATCTATGTTATTTTTTGCACAGATGCCATGCAGAGTAACAACCAAAATGGCTAGCCATTGCTCTCCAACGGTCATGAAATCCGAACCATCTCAGAAAATAGAGGACACTAGAATCTACAAATTTGAACAAACAAAACTATAAATTAAAGAAATTTAACCAAAAAAAAAAAAACACTAAACAAATCATTCTCCTTTGTGCCCAGATCCATTTTGGCTAAAAATAAATAGATTTTTCGCAATCGCCGTTGTCTTATCTAGCGTCGCCTTATTGCCCAGATCCGTCGCCATCGTCTTTTCCTCAGAGTAACAACCAAAATGGCTAGCCGTTGCTCGCCAACGGTCATGAAATCCAAACCATCTCAGAAATAGAGGACACTAGAATCTACAATTTTGAACAAACAAAACTATAAATTAAAGAAATTTAACAAAAAAAAAAAAAAAACTAAACCAATCATTCTTTTTTGTGCCCAGATCAATTTTGGCTGAAAAAAAAATAGATCTGTCGCAGTTGCTGTCGTCTTATCTAGTGTTGCCTTGTTGCCGAGATCCGTCACCATCGTCTTTTCCAGCTTCGTTATCGTCATCTTCTCTAGCATCATCGTTGTTCATTACGTATCTCTTTCTCCTCTGTGTGTGTGTGTGTGTGTGTGTGTGTGTGTGTGTTTGCTGATTTGGGTTGGGTTTATAATTTAATTTGGGTGGGTTGGGTTTATAATTTAATTTGGGTGGGTTGGGAACTTGGGGTTGAGTTGGATTAATTAGGGTTGAGTTAGTGGGTGTGTAGTTTAATTAGGGATGATTAGCTAATTTGGGTTTAAATATGGTTGGGTTAGTTTGTTTAATTATGGTTGAGTAGAATTTGTTTAGTTAGATTTATATTAACTTTGATTTAATTAAATTTAATTGGGTTTAAATATGTTTTGTTTATTTGGGTTTAATTAAGTTTGGTGGAGTTTAGTTTATTAATTTTATTTTATTTGGGTTGTGTTAGATTAATTGATTACTTTTATTTTATTTGAGTTGGATTTGATTAGTTTGTTAATTTTATTATATTTTACTTGGGTTAACTTAGGTTATTGTTACAATTTAATTTAAGATAATTTTTTAGTTGAATTTAAATTCAGATTGGTCTGATTTATTTGGTTTAATTTGATACATGCAGGTTGATTCTAAATGTAAGCTCCTAAATTCTGCATATGCATAATTCTTAACTGCATTTTAGAACATTTAGAAAATAACAGGGTAGATTGTGCTATTTCTTATTTGATTTAAAATTTTAATCGGGCATTATTTTTGTTAAATTAAATTGTTAGTATTAAAAGTTTCGCAATCGTAATAGTAATTTTCATAATCGTAATAATATTTTATCGCTAATCTAAATAAATTGGTATAGTAAATATTAACGTAGCGAAACGAATGAAATAATAATTTTTCATAATGAAATCTAGGGAATGGGGAGTTATGAAATTTAAGGTCTGCATTGCATGTTAAGTTATTTTAAATAAAATATTAATTTAGGCCCTATCGCTATTAGGTTCACAGGAGCCAGCGTCTCGGTAGATCTTGTACGGTGATAGTTTTGCAGTGCGGAAATCGAGGTAAGTGTACTATCTTCTATGTAAATTTACAAATCTTATTTTCGTATAAATTGTGGAAAATGTGTTTATTTAAAATAAACGATTTTGCAACTTATATGGATCAAGTTGGTTTTAAATGTGGAAAATATTTTTTGGATTAAGTTGGTTTTAAAGGTAGAAAATAATTTTTGGATCAAGTGGGTTTTAAAGGTGGAAAGTGATTTTTGTATGACTATGCCAAAGTTTTGATCCTGTCAGGAGGGCATGTCCTGCGGGATGATTTTGACCTGTTAGGAGGATTAGTCCTGCAGGTAGTTGATGATATTATGACCTGTCAAAAGGGCATGTCCTGCAGGTGGTTGGTGATATTTTGACCTGTTAGAATAATTAGTCCTACAAGTGGTTGATTATTATGACCTATCAGGAGGATTAGTCTTGCAGGTAGTTGATTACATTATGATCTGTCAGGAGAGTAGTCCTGCAGGTGGTTGATTATTATGATCTGTCCGGAGGATTAGTCCGGCAGGTGGTTTGTTTGACCCGTCAGGAGTGCAAATCCTGCGGGTGGTACCCCTACCATTGGGGATAAGAAATGGCCCTAGCACTGATAGTCACTTTAGATGGTACATTTGTACAGGTTATGGTACCGTCGTAACTCTCGATCATGAGGTAAAAATGATCTTATGGCTAGTAGGAGATGAGGTATGATGTATTTTATTATACGTTTAAAATATTTGGATTGGTGAATTTAAAATATTTGAATTGGTCGACTTAAAATATTTGAGTTGAGTGTTAATCATATTACTTCATTTCATTGGTGGTAATGAAATTGATTTTTTTTTACATAGTATTCGGTTATATTATTATATTTTGAAACGTGGTGTTTAATATTTCTACTTGTTTTAAACATATTAGTATCCTTACATTGGTGGCAGTGGAACTGGATTCTTAACCTGGTATGTGATTATAAAATATTATATTTTGAAAAGTGATATTTAACAATTGTACTTGATCCATTAAATGTTTTTATTATGAAGACAGTACATCAATAAAAATTATTTGGTTTCAGGTGCCGCAGTTAGGAGTGGGTCCACTACTGGCACTAGGTAGAGTTTGGAGGTAGTGTCATTTTGGAGGTGAGTGGGTCGGATGGGAACCGTGGAAGATTCCGGTTGTTTTGTGATTTTGATTGTGGACATTTGGGACAGGAGTGCTTCCATATTATTGGAACAGGTATATATATATATATATATATATTTGAGAAGAAAAAAAAAAGTACAGTAGCGCATGTATGTATGTATGTATGTATAGATATTAGTTGATTGGTCAAGTAGCGTCATGTTGACGTCATGCCCTACCTCGGGCGGTGGGGACCCAGGGTGGGGTTGTGACACTGAATCTAATCATTATTTCATGAAACTTCTTTGGATGACTTTTCTGAAAATCACTTTGATTCAACTCATTACAATGTTGAACTAATCTCTCCAAATCCAAAAAAAGCGAGATCAACGAATAGGAATGTATAAAGAACGAAAAATTTCAATCCTAACGAGAATTTTCTTATTGTCTCTGGTTGGCTAAATGCAAGCAAATATCCGATCACTTGTAGTGGTTAACAACACAGTGCATTTTGGAAGAGAATATACGAATACTTTAACTCGAATGGAGGAGTTGATTTTGGCCACAGTTAAGCATCTATTATGAGCTGATGGCAAGAAATAAATACAAAAGGCATTAGACAACATGCACTTCAGTTACAAATCGAAGCAGACAAATAAAATTGGAGGCAAATCTTTACAAGGATTGCATAATATAAATGGACACTCGTAACAAGAATGCATCTTTGCTCAGTATTATGATGGCCTGAAAATGGAAATCATTTCAAAGATGGTTTTATTTTTTTAATTTTTTTTTAACAATAATGTAGTTTTGTAGTCTATGTTGGCCACATACTACTACTATATTAATGTTATCCTTTTAATTTTAAATTACTCAATTAATGCATTGATCAAATTCAAATTATATGGAAAAAAAATACATAATGTTAATACAAATTCAAACTACATGAAAAATACATAATACTAATATAGATTCAAACTACATGGAGAAAAATACAAAATACTAATTCAAATTCAAACTACAACTGTTTCTCACAATACTAATTCAAACTATTATGCTACCCCCATAACGCTACCATAAGTGCTCCACAAGATCATTTTGGAGTTAGGAACGACTTACTGCAGCTCAAATTTGTTGTATGGTTTAAATAAAATGTGAAAAATCTAAAGTATGAGCATGAAACACTACAATAGGTGGATTTGTGTCACTTCCACCAAAGTCGATGTTACCAATTGCCTCTTTATTCTCAATGATCATATTATACATAATTGCACATACTTTCATAATATCTGCAAGAGTTTGCTCATCCCCAAAACATGTCGGGCCACGCATAATTGCAAAATGAGCTCGGAACACAACAAAAACATGTTCGACATCTTCAGTTGCTGACTCTTGTGCCGTAGCAAAATATATCTTCTTCAAGCCTTGTGGGTAGGAAATTATTTTTACAAATGTTGATCGATTTGAAAAAATAACATAAGCTAGGTAATATCTCATTGTATAGTTATTTCCATTAATATTATAATTAATAGTAGGGGCATAACCTTAAAGTAGTTCGTCAAAAATAGGAGATTGATTCAATACATTAATATCATTAAGTGATCCCGACAACTCGAAAAAAGCATACCATATCCAAAAATCTTGTGAAGCAACAACTTTCCAAATGATCATTAGTTCATGACAATGACTAATATACATACCTTGTTATGTAGTAGGACAATTTCTCCACTTTCGGTACATACAATCAATGATTCCTAACATTCTTGGAAAGCCACAACTTTTACCAAGGGATAACAATCGAAAGCTATCATTGCTATCTATTGCTCTTAAATACTCATTGACAAATACTATACCAATTGCTTTAACAAACCGCTTTAAGCTTTATATGGCGGTGTTTTTTCCAATCCGTACATATTCATCTACAGAATTCGCTGCATTTCCATAAGCAAGTATCATGATTGTAGTTGTTACCTTCTGAAGATAAGATAAACCTAAAACTTCGGCAACATATTTTCTTTGGATGAAATATGGATCATATTGTTCAAATTCAACAGCAATTTAACAGAATAGAGAACGACTCATTCAAAACTTTCTTCGAAATACATTTTCATTTTATACAGAAGATTAAGAGAAATAGTCATTAAAGAGTCTTTCATGACCAGAAAATTGATAACAAAAGATAAAATTATGACCTGAGATAGAACCACATCACGGTGCATTTTCACGTCGACGTTTATCCTCTATAACTACCATTGCTAACAGCTTGAATTCATTACTTGAGTCTTTCTCATGATCGAGGATATCTCCCAATATGTTGAGATAGTTAGACATCAAATGATATTGATAGGGAATGTGTGAAAATGAGAGAGAAAATGAGTGTATAGATTTGTATTGGTAGGAAGTGAAAATTACAGACGAAATAAGTATATTTATAGATAATTTAGGAGGTAAAACTAAAATTTCAAAATTAAAATTTGGCGGTTAAGTTGAAATTTAAAATTTCAATTTTGGAACTTTAGTTTGAAATTAAAATTTGAGATTTGGCGATTAAATTAGAATTAAAATTTTTAATTTTGACGTTTTAGTTTGAAACCAAAAATTAGTGTTTGACAATTAAGTTAAAATCCAAAATTTCAATTTTGACGCTTTAGTTTGAAACAAAAATTAATTTGGCGGTTAAATTGAAATAAATAATTGAAATTTGGTGATAAAATTGAAATAAAAAATTAAAATTTGGCGGATAAATTGAAATATGACGGTTATTTTAAAAAATTTATTCAAGTTGTTTTTAATTTTTAATTTTATTGCAAAAATAACAATGACACATCAATTTGGCACTACTGTTGGAATACCAATTCAAATGATATGCCATTATGCTATCCTCGTGCCATATTAGGCAAATGACACAAAAAATTGTACAACCTTGCTCTGATTTGGCCTGTCCATTATACCCCCGCAAAGAAGTAGCCTGAGAATTCTGTGTTCTTCTTCATTTTCGAGATCGGAGAGTTCTTCCATGGAAGAGCTGAAGAACTCCAAACCCATTTCTTGGGTTCTTGTTTTGTTTGTAATGGCTCGAAGAAATAGATTTTCAGAATTTTATTAAAAACGATGTTGTTTGGTTGCTCTGATAACAGGAGAAAACTGAAATATTCCCATTTTTTCTCGGCAGCCAAACAGAGATTTCCTATCTCCACGATTTTGGTTCAAACCCAGACGATCTTTTTTCGTCGGATGGTGTGGTTCTTAAATTCGTCTTTGAATCTTGATCAGAAGACCTTTTCCCTTTTTTCCTGTTCGATCTTATGAACCCATCTTAACTAACTGAGAATAGTACATCAAGAAGAAAGCAATTCCCTTTTTTTTTTTTAATCTAAAATTTATATCTTTATACGAAACCTAAATTGTAAATTTAAATTGTTCTGACATGGATTTGTACAGAGGGAACATTCCATTTTGTTGTGAAGAGTGTAGGAAGAATAGATTGAGATTGATGAAGCCAAAGAGAAGAGGTGGAATCTCGCTGCTTCTATGAAAGCTCTGAGAAAGAAAGACGAGAAGACAATATACTTCTTCTCCAAACAGAACTACCCAATATTGCCCATTCAGTACAAGCACTGTTATACGGCGGGGCAGGGTGCAGAGTTGCAGGGGTGGGGTGGGGTGGGGTTGAGAAAAAGAAAAAGAAAAAGAGTGATAAAATATTACAAAAAATATTTTAAACAAATAAAATAAATAAATAAATATAAATTTACAATTTATCTCATTTTCGTTTAAAATAAAAGTTAAATTAGACCAAATGATGAATTAAAATCGTAATTAAAAATATAAGATTAAAAATAAAAAATAAAATCTTATTAAACCATATAAAAACTTGGTTAAAGAGTCAAAAAATAGAATATGTACTCCATAAATTAATAATCTATAATGTAGTATTAAGTAGTTTATTTAATTGCATTTTCTACCTTTAGGTTGTATTTATGTAAAGGATTTGACAAATTCAAGAGATTTGTATATGATGGGATTTTAAAATCTTGAATTTTAAAATCCCATCATTTACAAATATCTTATTTGGATAATTATTTTAACTGAAGTATTTGATAGTATAATTTATAATTCACTTA
Organism: Eucommia ulmoides; assembly: GCA_016647705.1. Classification (NCBI taxonomy): domain Eukaryota; kingdom Viridiplantae; phylum Streptophyta; class Magnoliopsida; order Garryales; family Eucommiaceae; genus Eucommia; species Eucommia ulmoides. Next base: position 25,878,581 of record CM028328.1, read on the forward strand.
TTTGGATAGGTAAAATATTTGTAAACAGAAATACCATTTTCATTTACTTTACCCCTGTTCTTACTCAAATCTTTCCCCCTTTTTTTTTTTTTTCAATATCCAGATCAGAATTCTTTCTTCTCTTTCATTTTTAGACTTTATCCACCTCCTAATTCTTCAAAAATCACATCCTCTGTTTTTTTTTTTTTTTGGTTAATAGATATGATCTTTCAGTGAATTTCGTTTAATTTCGAAATTATTTTCCTGTTTAATTTCATCTTTTTTTAGCTGAAATTTGTGCAATTTGATCTGAAATGGGGATTGAGAAAGTAGGTGGGAGAAGCACGCAGTGTTCAGACGCGAAGAAGAACCGTAGAAGACCAAAGAAAATATCCTTTGTTCATAGGCTTTATAATATTTGTAAGGAAGAACAAACCCAGATCTAGCTAGAAATTGAAACAAACAAACTTAAATTTATACCTAATTGAGCAAGAAATATGAAGAACAAATGAAAGCGAACCTGAATAACGACGGTAACGGTGAGGCAAAACGGTGGACGACAGTGACTAAAGAAACGACAACGAAGAAATCGTAGACGACGGCGACAAATAAATGGTGGACGACGGAGATGAAGAATGGTGGACAACAACGAAGAAGAAGACGATTGACGACAAAGAAGCAGAAGAAGGAAGACGGCGGCGAGAATCAATGACGATGGTGGTGGCAAATGGAAGGACCTAAGGAGCGAAGAGAAATCGCAAAGACGAGAGAGCTGTATTTCACAATCCTTCATTCGATAGATTTGGCAAATGACATCTAGAATAAATGGATTTCAAAATGACTCATTTTACCGTATTTTTAAGAAAAAATATTTTACAAATCCCTCCCAATAAATACCTAAACAAGCAATTTGTCAAAAATAAATTTTGAAATCCTCTCAACAAATTAAATCATTCCCCCAAATTCCTTACCCAAACACAATCATAGTGTTAGTGTACACATGCATTTATCCCTTACTACCTCAAATTTTTCAATTTACTTACTATCTCTATATTTTCAATTGGTAAATTTATTTTTTGTATTAATTTGATACAATTGATATATTTTAGTTAATTTATTGCATTTTCTACCTTTAATGTTAGTGTACAACTGCGATCATCCCTTACTATCTCTATTTTTTCATTTTACTTACTATCTCTATTTTTTTTTTCAATTAGTAAATTTATTTTTTGTATTAATTTGATACAATTGATATATTTTAGTCAATTTATTGCTGGAATTGGGGCGAATTACAACAAAGCATAGCATGAAAAATTACTACTAATACTCGCTATATTTAAGATTACGAAGTGTGGAACAAACTCACCGGTAAATCTTAGGATTGAACAAGGATTCTCTAATCCCATAAAATATGGGATTAAGTTTCAATCAATAATTGGTAAAAAGTGAAACCAAATACTAACCAAATATTTAAATTGGAATAAAAATTAATTATTATACCGTTTGAAAATTCAATTAAATTATTATTTTACCTTTTGATGTCATTCCAATACCATATATAATCTTTTTTATCACCAAATATAAGAATGATAATAACCATTCTATTTCATTAATATACTAATTTAATCTTATTATTATTCCATTCCAATATAGCAAACGTAGCGTAGAAAGTATGTCTAATTTGATGTAAGGTGTCTTAATCTCGTGGGATTTCATGTGTATTCTCTTGTATTCTATTCTATAAAAGTGTACAATAGAGTTGAGTATGTATTGCTTCAGAAAAATAGTTGTCATTCGTGTCATTGATATATATCCAATATAATCAAAGTTATGAACATTATGGCCAGGTAATCCGATCGTTAGCAGGGATGGCAATAAAAACTGAATCCACGACTGAGCAAAATCGAATTGAATGGTCTAGTTTTAAAACCGACTAAATGGTTTGATTGTGTTTTTTATTTTGAAATTAGTAATTGAAGCAGTTTTGTTTTTGATTTTGGTTTTGAGACAGTAACCGAGAAATCGAACTGCATAAGTGTGTGTGTGTGTGTTTTTTTTTTTCATTTATTTACACTTTAATTCCTCATATATATATATATGTGTGTGAATGTGTGTGTTAGGGTTAGTTTTGTGGTTTTTTTTTTTTTTTTTCTTTTTTCTTTTTGAAATTTATACTTTATATTTTAGTTATGTTTTTGTTTTTATATAAAAAAAAAAAAAAACAACGGTTTGCCATTTCACGGTTTTTGTTTTTTTTTTTTTAATTGAAAATCTTAAATAATTTTGCGGTTTTGGTTTAGGTTTTGTATAAAGTTAAATGGTTCGGTTTTAAAATTGTTTAAAAAAACTCGGTGGTTTTGATTTGATATATTTCTAAGGGTTTTGGTTTTGATTTTATATGAAATCGGACCGAAATCGAACAATTGACATTCCTAATTGTTAGCTTGTTATTAAAATGTTTCAATTTGACCAAATTAAAAAAGGCTAAACTTTCGGCTTAAAAAATAGAAACCTTTGTTCATTCAATTGGTCCTTCCATGTTGTCTCTTAATTTGTAGTTTTTTATTCAAACGATTATTAAAACATTTAAGTTAGAAACAAATTTAAATCAATTTTTTTGTTCAATCTTATGTCTAATTTGATTTTTAGCTCAAGATATTGAACATATACACGACAATCAGTTGGCCGGATGTTCATTCGATTGATCAATATTCAAACTTAGCCTAAACAACTTAGGTTCTATACCATTCGATCGACTGTTCGGTTTGACAGAACTAACAAAATTTTCTCTTGGGTCCAATCGATTGACCGATGGTCTCATTTGGTTAACCAATTTCTAAGAACACTTATTCGTTGAATCTAATTGAGCAATTGGCTGACCGGATTTTGGGATTGGTTGACTGGATTTTATGAGTTTTATTGTCATGAGCTTACAGGTTTATTTGGTCAATCGGAACAGGGGTTTGGTCAACGACGTACTTCATTTTTTAAGTTTATTTTCAATTCAACTCTTATCTGTTTTTCATCCTAATCAATTTTGACTTTTTTTTTGGGGTCATATTTAGCATCATAAACACACAAATTACAAATTATAAGACAAGTATGTCGCATAAATAAGGTACAAAAATACAAGTGCCTGTGTGTTTTTCCTGCATGATTCAAGTGTGCATGGGAGTGTAGCAAAGGAATGTACCTTATGTATCATATACAATATTTTCATTTTAACTCCCAAGCCGCTTGATCTTCATCTCAATCATCCTTACCTCGTTTCTCCATGTTGAATCAATTTTTCTTCGTCTTCTTGATATTCTCATCTTTGTTTCTTGAGTCTTCTATTCTTCTTGATTCTTCATCTTCATTCTATGTAGTGCTGTATATTTTATCTTCTTAACATGCTCTCAAACACTCAACATATATGTTAAATACACAAAACCATTAATATTTTGCAAACATCAAAATTTTATCTATGGTCATTTAAACTCTCTGAGTCAACAAATATATTTTTAAATGTACATGTCAATTTATTATCTGTCACCAAAAAGTATAAATATATAATAATAAATTTAATATATTAAGGGGCTCATCTTCAAAATTTGCCTAGTACCATCAAATTCTCAAGGTCTACTTTACGAGGGTATTTATAGAATAACAAATTTGAATGAAAAAATAAATAAAAAAATCTAATAGGACTAAAAGAAAATAAAATAAAAAAAACTATTTTCAGGACTAACGAAATAACCCCCAAAAATAGTTTATTGATACATTAAGCTTAGGTCAAGGTCATGTTTGATAATTGAATTACATGTTAAAAACTAAAAAAATTAAATACTTATTTAATTAAATTTATTTGATAACTTCAATTAATATTATTTAATTAATTAAGTTTCGCTTAAAATTTTCAGCCAATGAGACGTTACTTATTTTTTATCACTTAATAGGCTCAATCTTCTTCCTTTTTTTTTTTTGGAGACATTTTTACCCTCAATAACCTTTAAAACTTGGAATAAAAACAGAACTACGGGTACAATTTTTCTGTCTCTAACAATCTGAAAGTAGAACACATTTTTTTTTTTGTTCTTATATGCTCTGTTTCTTTTCTCAGTAATTGTAAAATCCATTATTAATTTTCTTCAGATACATTACGATTGAAGAGTTAAAGCAAACTCTATGTAATTGTAGCATGAACTATGGGAGGGATATAAAATAAATCATTTGAAGTTGATGGCAATAACGTAAGTAACAAATAATTTATCGATTTTTTGAATGATACATTTAAATATCGGTGAACTTATGAAAAAAAATGAGAATGTTTAAGGTGGCACTTGTTTTGTGCCAACATAAAAAAAAGAAATCTAAGAATTAAAAAAAAAATAAAAATCCGAATTTAATTTTTTTGTTGAATCCTATGTTATTGTTGTCTTGTGATAATTGATATATTTGAACTTTTTACTATGTTATTGGTAGTTTTATTTTATTGTTTTGTTCTTGAATTTTTTTTCCCCGTATTATCTTTATTTTAATTTTAATTTTTGAGGGTAGTAATATAATTTAAATATTTTTCAATCTTCAAATTTTGTAGTTATCAAATAGACAAAAAGAATTAAATATTTGAAAATCAACACTAAAATTTTTAATTTTATTAAGAAAATTTATGATATTTTCAACACTTAAAATTTTCAGCACTTCAAATTTAAACGTTATCAAACATTGCCTTAGTTTTGTTCCGCATTTTTGAGGGTGCTTCTCCTTTTGAAAAGAAAAAGCTTACCTAAGTGCATTTGATAATCATTTTTTTTTAAAAATCTACAAGTGGACTTCTAATTTTTTTAGGTTGCTTTTAAAAGTTTGGAGAAGGGTGATTTTAAAAGCCAAAAAGTGTTCATTTAATTGATAAAAAAATTTTGTATGACAAAATTGTTCTTATTTTTATTTTATTATTACGAAATAATATTTAATTTTTTTAATCTAATGATATTTTAATATTTATTTGCAAGATGTAATATATTTAAATTATTTTTTTAATATTAAATTTTTTTATTTCCAATATGTGAGATATTTTTATTTATAAATTTTTATATTAATCATAGGTTACAACTTACAAGCCATTATATCTTTTTACGGAAAAATACATTTTAAACTCTTTAATTATTGACACGTTTCTAAGTAGTTCTTCTAAATTTGCGCATTTATTTTAAACTCTCTAGGTATCAACACGTTTTTAAATGGTCATTCTATCAAATTTTTTGTCAAAAGTAACATAATAGAGGGACAAAACCTACAAACTCTCCCTCCCTCCCTCTTCCTCTCCTTCTCCTCACTAGAGCCACCCTTGTTACGGGGAAAACCACCCCTCTTACGGGGGTGATTTCACCCCCGTAACAGGGGGTGGTTCACCCACTGTAACAGGGGGTGCCACCCCTTGTTTCAGTTTATTACAAGGGTGATTCCACCCTTGTTACGGGGGTGACACCCCTTGTTACAGGGGATGAACCACCCTTGGAATAGGGTGTGGCACTCCCTGTAACAGGGGGTGGTAATAGGGGTGGTTCCAATGGGGTGAGGGACGAAGGGAGAGGGAGGGAGAATTGAGCAGGAGAGAGAGAGAAGTGAAGAATAAGAAAAAGAAAAAAGAAAAGAGAAAAGAGAAATCAAAGAAATAATTAAAAAAAAATGTAAAAAGATTCTTTTGTCCTCTCTATTCTGTCACTTTTGACGAAAGAACCATTTAAAAACATATTGATACGTAGAGAGTTTAAAATGAGAAACGTAAATTTAGAAAGACTATTTAGAAATGTGTCAATAGTTAGAGGATTTAAAATGTATTTTTACCTATCTTTTATATCTATCTTGCATTTTATATTTGATTAATATTATGAATAAATAAATAAATATATTATATGGCTATTTTAGTAATTTTATAGTCTTTTTAATGTTTTTACATAATTTTTATCAAATTGTCATTGAGTGCTTCTCTTTTTTAACAATTGCATTTTAACAAATTTAATAAATAGTTTACAACTTCTTTTCAACAACTAGTTTTTAACAATTTCTTTTGGAAAAGCGCACGGGACCAAACTAAGCCTAACAAACTGTCATATTCTATATTTTTTTTAAGGCTCAACATGGGACTTTGGTACATTTCCCTAGTTCACATTGTATATATAATTTAGTAACCGATTGATACACAATTTGAATATCTGAAAAATTGAGGTCAACAATTATAAATTAATAAAGGTCTTGTTTTCCTGAAATTTCAATTTAAATACTTTTGTTTCCCAATTGTGGTTATGGCCTTTTTCTATATTAGATATATAAATAATCTGTATTAATAATAATAATAATAATAATAATAACTTATGGCAGTAATTTGTAATTAAAAAAAGTTTTAAGTCATTTATTCAAATTACAAAAAAATAATTAATTGTAAAACTAAATCTGGTAGAAAAATAATAAAAAGAAAAGGTTAAAAGTAGAGAGGGATTGTTCAGTGAATGGGTGATGTCGATGAGGAAACAAGACCTCCTGGAATGCAGAGAGTACTGAACACAAAGGACAATGAAAGAGCTGGATCCTATGCCCTACCTACGTTCAAATTACTCTTTTCAGACTCCGTGAGCAGTATTATGATGTTACACCCTGCCTCTTTCACTCAGCTTTTCTTTCTCAGTACATCTTCTTGCACATGTTTTGTGTTGTACCATGTTTTGATGGTGGAATTGTTTACGCAAATATTATAATTTTAAAAAAAAATTACTGAAAAAATCCTATTTTTAACTTATTTACGGAACTAGAACTGCTTGGGGGTGTGATCCCCGAGTATTAAAACCCGGTGTTCACAACCCCGGGTACAAAAAAAAATGTTTTTTTGTTTTTTGGGAGGGATAAACCCGGGGTACGGTACCCCCGGGTTTGAATCCTTTAAAAAAAAAAAAAAAAGAGTTGGAAAAAAACTCTTAAGTCTAAGGCAAGTGAATTAATTAATTTTTTCAACAATTTTAAATTAATTATTGGTAGTCTATCAGTATTTTAAATAAATCTAATTTTTTTTGTGCATAAATTATATTGAAAACACTTTATAATATTTTTTATAACACTAAAAATAGATAAATGAATGATTTTTAAAAAATCGTCAAAATTGACCAGATGAGTTGTTTCGATGACAGCGTAATTTTTTCGTCAATTTGGAGTTAATAAAAGATGGCCTATCCGTAACAGAAATGAGCCCAATTTTTTTTTTTTTTTTTGTATACAAATTATGTTCATAACACTACATAATAAAATTTAGAATGCTAAAAACAATCGTCAAAATTAGTCAGATGAGTTGTTTCGATGACGATGCAGTTTTTTAGAAATTTTGAGTTAATAAAATATAACATATCCGTAACAGAAATGAACTTATTTTTTTTTTTTTCATACAAACTAAGTTCATAACACTAAATATTAAAATCGAGAATACCAAAAACGGATTAATGAATAATTTTGAAATAATGGTTATTGTCACAACACTCTATTGCTCTTCAAAGTTTGAATGGACATAACTTTGTACTCGGGGGTCCGTTAGGGACGATTTTTTTTTTTAAAGTTGGGTCTGATCTGAGTCATCACTTTGACTTTCAAAGATTTCAATTTTACCAACGGGACAAGACACACGCTCACGACGAAGATTACAAATTTAGTCACCCAACACTTCAAATAAAAAATTGAAGGTGAAAATAGACTTTATTTAAAAAAATACTCAACCAAACCGCTTTTGGAGAGTTTGCCATACCTAGATCTCGAAAAATATCCAAAATAAAAAAAACAATTCACCCCCAACGGACCACTGAATGCAAAGTTATGCTCATTCAAAATTTGAAGAGCAATACAATGCTTTTTAAATTTTGAATAACAATAAAATATTTTGGAATTTAAGGCCTAAAACAAAATATATGTTTCAAAATAATAGAGATGGTTTAATTATCGAGGTGGACCACAAGATATGCCCATTTCCCCCCTAAAAAATGAAGAATGATGACAAAAATTGGACACATATGATAAAAGGAGTGAACCACACTGGATTTTTTGGAATTTTGCAGCCCATGATTTGAAATTAAAAAAAAAAAAAAAAAACTTACCTAATACTAAAAAAAAAAAAAGTGATCTGAGGATCATGAGAAGACATGACATAGTTTGTATACAAAACTATGTCATGTATACAACTCATTCGACCAAATTTGACGATTATTTTAAGTTTTGTTATGTAGTGTTATGAACTTAGTTTGTATAAAAAAAAAAAAAGTTCATTTCTGTTACAGACATGCCATCTTTTCTGTTACGGATAGGCCATCAAAGTTTTTTTTAAAAAAACTGATCGTCGTCGAAACAACTCATCTGACAAATTTTGACGATTATTTAAAATTTATTCATTAATCCGTTTTTAGCGTTCTAAGTTTTATTATGTAGTGTTATGAACATAATTTGTATAAAAAAAATTGGGCTTATTTCTGTTACGAATAGGCCATATTTTGTTAACTCCAAATTGATGAAAAAATTACGCCGTCATCGAAACAGCTAATCTGGTCAACTTTGACGATTTTTTTAAAATTATTCATTTGTCTATTTTTAGTGTTGTAAAAAATATTATGGAATGTTTTCAACGTAATTTATGCACAAAAAAATTGGATTTATTTAAAATATCGATAGACTACCGATAATTAATTTAAAGTTGCCAAAAAAAATAAATTAACTCACTTGCTTTAGACGAGTATTTTTCTTTTTCTTTTTAAGGATTCAAACCCGGGGTACAGTACCTCGGGTATTGTTTAGAACCCGGGGTACTGTACCCCTGGTTTATCCTTCCCAAAAAACAAAAAAAAAAACATTTTTTTTTGTACCTGGGGTTGTGAACCCCAGGTTTTAATACCCGGAGATTACAACCCCGGGTAGTTCTAGTTCCGTAAATAAGTTGAGAATGGGATCTTTTAAGTAATTTTCTTTTAAAATTATAATATTTACGTAAACAACTCTTTGATGGTGTCCCGAACTATATTGACAATAACTATTACATATAAACATTTGGTGGAAGAAAACTAGAAAATATTGTAAGATTTTTTTGGGTATATTTAATGATTAATTAATGTGGGAATCATTAATTAATTTAACAAACGTTTCTATGAAGATTCACATGTAAAAAATTATGAAGTATTAAACTATATTTTATTTCTCATACTATCTACTTGAGACTGGTTCAATACATGAAGGAATACAATCTCACATTGGTTGTAGAAGGAAAAGTTAACAATATAATATTGCTCCAAGTTTGGAATAAAGGGCAAGGTATTAGGGCATACAAACTTTTATGCTTTGGGTGCTCCCTATTTACCATAAGCATTCGCACTTGGGTGTCATCCTGCTAATTTGTGCTTGTTAGGGTAATTATATTTTCGTATGCCAATTGAACTAATGTGTGCGAACCCGTATGTGTCAACAAACCAGTGCATTAGCGAACAAAACTGGTGCCTGTACCCGTTTGAACCAGTGTCGCGCCTGAACTAGTGCATTTGTTTTCTAAACTAGTGTCTTTCATTTCTTTCTAAAGTGATGCATCCATTCCAATGATGTCTTAATTATCTATGAATAAGAGGTTTCATTTCTGTTTTCATTTGTTCAATTCACTTCCAACAAAGCACATTACATATATAGAGATTCCAATTCTTGAAAGTTCAAGCATTTCCCACTTTGTCAGAATTTCTTGATTTTGAGTGATAGTACTAGAAACTTGAGATCATTGTACCCTAGGAGGTAGACGTCCTTTAAACAATCAACAACATGTGAGGGGACGAATTAGCTTAAGGGCATAAAATGAAACTCTAACCTTGATCCACTTCAGTTTTTCAATTCTACATTCGTAAGTGTCAACAAACCAATGTGTTAGTGAACAATCTTTTATGCTTCATGGATGCTCTGCACTAAGCACAAGTGTGCATGCAAGGGGGTTATCATTCTGAATTTTTCTTGGTACGGAGCATTATTATTTTGTATAAACCCGTACGTGCCAACTTGTATGTGTCAGCAAACCAATTTGTTAGTGAACCAAAAACCAGTGTCTGTACCTATTCGAACAAGTGTCATGCTTGAACTGATACATTTGTCTTCTAAACTGGTGCTTTTCATTCCTTTTCAAAGTGGTAGATCTATTCTAATGGTGTAACCTAATCTTCTACATTTCTGTTTTCATTCATTCGATTCACTTCCGCTAGAGCACATTACATGTAGAGATATTCTAATTATTGAGAGTTCAAGCATTCAACATTTTGCAATAATTTCTTGATTTTGGGTGATAGTACTATAAACTTGAGATTATTTTATCCTAGGGGACATACGTCCTTTTAACCATTAACACCTTGTGAGGGAACCAATATTCTTAAGGGCATAGAGTGAAATTTTAACCTCGATCTACTTCAGTTTCAAATTATGTAATCGTTTGTGTCAACAAACAAGTGTGTAAGCGAACAACCTTTTTGTGCTTTGTGAGTGTTCTCTATTAACCAAAAGAATATGCGCTCGGGTGGCATTTGGTTGAGTTGTGCTTGGTACGAGGCATTATCTCTTTGTACAAACCCGTATGTGCTAATCAACTAATGTGTGCGAACCCGTATGTTTCGACAAACTAAAGTGGTAGCGAACAAACCGGTGCTTGCACCTGTTTGAACAAGTATAATGCCTGAACTAGTGCATTTGTTTTCTAAACCGGTGCTTTTATTTTCTTTCCAAAGTGGTGAATCCATTCCCATGGTGTCTATTAATCTTCTATAAATAAGGGGCTTCATTTACATTTTCATTTATTCAATTCACTACTACTAGAGCACATTTCATATAGAGAGATTTCAATCATTTTCAAGCTTGCTAAAGTTTCTTGATTTTGAGTGATAGTACCAGAAACTTGACATCGTTGTATCCTAGGAGGCATACGTCTTTTTAACCATCAGCATTGTGTGAAGGCACACATATTCTTAAGATAATCGTATGTGTCAACAAACCAATATGTTATTGAATATATAACCTTTTGGGCTCTCTGGGTGCTCTCTATTAACCACAAGTGTACAGGCTCAGGTGTCATCCTATCGAGTTGTGCTTGGTAAGGGGCATTATCTTTTCTTACAAATCGTATGTGCCGATTGAACTAGTGTGTGCAAACCCGTATGTGTTAACAAACTACTGTGTTAGTGAACCAAACCGGTTTCTGCACCTGTTTGAAAAAGTTTCATGCATGAACTAATGCATTTAGTTTATAAATTGGTGCCTTTCATTCATTTTTAAAGTGTTGGATCCATTGATCTAATGGTGTCTCCTAGTCTTCTATAAATAAGGGTTTTCATTTTTGTTTTCATTTATTCAGTTCAATTCTGTTAGAGCATATCATATATAGAGAGATTCCAATTCTTGCGAGTTCAGGCATTTGACTGCTTGTCGAAATTTCTTGATTTGGAGTGGTAGTACCAAAAAATTGAGATCATGTTACCCTTGGAGGCAAACGTCCTTTTAACCACCAACACCATGTGAGGACATAAATATGCTTAAGGGCATAGAGTGAGTTTCTAACCTTGATCTACTTCAGTTTTCAATTCCGTAAACGTATGTATGTGAGGCAGACACTATCAATGGGAATAGATTATCTAATTCCCCACTAGGAATATTTTGAATGTAATCGCTTTTCCAGAGGGTAGTGAGATTGTGGGTGTATATTTAGATTCATAAAAGATATTTGATCTAAAATTATTATAGAAAGAAAGGAGGGAATAATTCTATTATTCATTGATACAATTACAAGTGAGCAAACACATTTAAATAGAAAAAGAATGACACACGACTGCTAATCCTAGAATCCCATACAATCAATGAATTTCATAATTTATTCAAATCATTACTTTCTTAATTTATTCAAATCTCTAATTAATCAAACCCTAACCAAATGTATCCCTAATTTATCGACACTTCTCCTCAAGTTGGTGCAAAGATATCCATCATGCCCAACTTACTTACTTGAAGCTCGAAAGGCTATCTCAACAGTCCCTTAGTCAAAACATCTGCAACTTGCTGTGTGGTGGGTATGAATGGAGTAAAGATTATTCATTCTTCAGTAAAAATGGAGTACAAATTATTCATTCTTCAAGATTTTCTTTTATAAAGTGTCTATCAATCTCAACATGTTTCGTCCTGTCATGTAGAACCAGATTATAAGCAATGATGATAGCCTTGTTGTCACAATACAACTTCGTTGGAATACTTACTGGTATTTTAAGCTCTTCCAGAATCTGTTTTAGCCAAAGAATCTCTTACACTCCCTACGCCATTGATCTGAATTCTGCTTCAGCCCTACTGCTAGTAACAACACTCTGCTTCTTGCCCCTTTAATTAACTAAATTGCCCCATAAAAACGTATACTATCCCAATGTTGACCTTCTATTAGTGACCGAACCTGCCCATTCAACATCTGTATACACCTCAATCCCTCTCTTCTTATTTTTCTTGAAGAGAAGTCCTTTTCTTGGTGTGGTTTTCAGGTTATAAAGAATTCAATACAAAGCTTCTAGATGTTCTTCGTAGGGGGAATGCATAAATTGACTTACCATGCTCACGACAAAAGTAATGTCAGGACGTGTATGTGACAAGTAGATCCAATCTTCTAACCAATCTTTGGTATCTTCCCGTGTCTATTAGGATGCCATCTTTTACATCTCCAAGTTTAGCATTAGCTTCTATTGGAGTGTCAGAAGGTGCACAACCACTCATTCTAGTTTTTTCAAGAGATCTAGAATATACTTTTGCTGTGAAACTACAATGCCCTTTTTTGACCTTGCCACTTTCATACCAAGAAAGTACTTTAGTTGACCCAAATCTTTAATCTCAAATTCCTTGGCTAGGCTCTGCTTCAATCTTCTCATCTCTAGTCAGAATTATATCATCCATAAAGACAATCAAGACAAAGACCTTGTCTTTGGTAGATTTTTTTGTGAAGAGAGTATGATCAGATTGTTCTTGTGTATACCCTTGGCTTTTAACGAACTTTGTAAATCTCTCGAATCAAGCTCTGGGAGACTGTTTAAGACCATATAGAGACTTCTTTAGTTTATATACCTTGGTTCTAAACTTCTCAATAAAGCCATGTGAAGGTTCCATATAGTCTTCCTCCTCCAAGTCTTTATTCAGAAAAGCATTCTTCACATCCAATTGATTTAGAGGCCAATCAAGATTAGCAACAACAGGCAAGAGTACCTGACCTGTATTTAGCTTCGCCACTGGAGAAAACGTCTCAGAGTAGTCCACTTCATATGTCTGAGTGAAACCTTTAGCTACAAGACGAGCCTCGTATCTTTCCAAAGATCCATCTGAGTTGTACTTCATGGGAAATATCTATTTGCGGCCAACAGTTGTCTTCTTATCTGGAAGATACACTTTCTCCCAAGTAGTATGCTTCCCTAGAGCTCTCATCTTCTCAAAAATTGCTTTTTTCCACTTAGGAACATTTAGAGCCTCCTGGACACTATTAGGAATGACCACACTAGACACTTATGAAATAAAGGCACAATATGAAGATGACATATTTTTGTAAGATACAAAATTTGACAAAGGATATTTGGTACCAAACCTAACACCTTTCCTAAGAGCAATGAGAAGATCAAGCTGACTATAAGAATTTGACTCATAATTACTTAGAGGAATCTTTGACAAGTCATCATGAATTTCATGATCTAACCTCTGATCAGATTCTTGGTAGTGTTGTGGAATAATGCATTTTTTTGTGTTAGATACTCCTTTGAATATACAAGACCTTTATACTATTTCACACACATCTATGTTGTTTCAGTATTTTGATTTTGAGATGGCATTACCAAAGGTCGTTCATTTATAGGTTCAATATTTTTAACATTTAATTCATTTTTTCTCTAGACTTTGTATTTTCCATATCATTCTCTTTCAGTAACTATTTGTGAGAAACATCATCATGAACAAACTCAAAAGTTGAACCATATAAAAAATCATCTTCACTAGTGCACTCCCCCTGAAGATAGGAATTGTTGTAGTAGGATTGTCTTTAAAAATATGTGACATCCATAGACACGAACATTTTTTTGAAACACAAGATCAAAACATTTATAACAACTCTAATTTGTAGGATAGCCTACAAAAATACATTTATGTGCCTTTAGATCAAGCTTAAAACATCTAGGATCATGATTATGAACAAATGCCACATTGCCAATTTTTTTTAAGGGAATATCAGTTGTTAGCTGAGTGGTGGAAAAATATTCTGTGAAAAGCTATATTAATGTTTTAAAGTTCAAAATTCTTGTAGGCAGCCTATTAATCAAATAAGTGGTTGTTAAAACAACTTTTCCCCAAAGTTACTTAGGATCCTTAGTTTGAAAACTTATAGCTCTAGCAACTTTAAGGAGATATCTATTTTTTCTTTTAGCCACCCCATTTTATTGAGGTAAATTATTACAAGAACTTTGGTGAACAACCCCTTTTTTGACAAAAGCATTCTGGTAGTGCGTAAAATACACCGCTACTTACTCTCGCAAGTATACGAGGTCTAAGTTTTAGTATAGTGTGATCGTTAAGATCGGGTTATCGTATCCACAGGGATTGGTGTCGTTACTATCGAATACCGCGTTTGTCGTGACCTAACTTTATCTAGGCGAAAACAAATGTATTTAATTAATTAAACTAATACTAATATAACCTAAATTAACTAAACTAATATGATAATATGTTTTAGGGTCAAGAATTTCCTAGGGATTAACGTGTTTACAAATACGTGTTCGATTCTGATTTACTCACGTTTACGATGTTCGACCTATTTGACAATCTCGGTACATAAACTCCACCGCCACCTCTTCCGAGTGTAAGAAGGGGGAATACATGATTTCGAGCCAACGAAGAAGTCCCCCTCAATGTCTTAATGACCCTAGGTCACCTGAGTCTTGCCCAGCGTCATTGATTGCACACAATCCAACTCCCTTCCGGGTTATTGGATCGTCGCGTTGTATTTACCCTATCGACAATCTCCGTTCTAAAACTCCCTCGCCACCTCTCCTGAGTGTAAGACGAGGGATATAACGCAACTTCGAGCCAACGAAGAAGTCAAAGGAAACTTTGCCTAGGCGAGCGGCTGTTAGTAGCCCATCTTTGTCTTCTGCTGGATTTCTGCCTAGGCGATGGAATTTTTGCCTAGGCGATCGTCCGTCAGTAACATTTTTCTCTTTCTCAGCTTTTTCACCGCTTAGGCAGTGGTTTGGACGCCTAAGCGGTGGGCCTGTTTCATCTTTTACCCTCCGAGCTTGTTTATCTACCGTAACTTCGAACCGCTTTGGTTCGATCTCATTGTTTTAACTCCAATTTTCTATCTTTTTACCCCCCATACCTGATTTATACAAAAATATAAAAACTAATTAAAACATAATAAAAATAACTATAAACGTATTCGAAAACTAACAAATTCGAATTGAAAATAGATAGGTTTTTCACACTTATCAATACCCCTAAACTCGGAATTTGGCTAGTCCTCGAGCCAAACACACACACTAGAATGAAAAATACACAAACCGAAATAAATAACAAACAACCTAAAAACAATCTAAACATAACAACATGCGAGTTTTAAATTCTTCTAACGGCCTATCTATTTTTCCCTCAACAATCGCCAATTATTTCGAGTTCAGGCGGTAACACACAGCATGTAATGTTCTAGAATTTTGACATGCAATAATGGTGAACGCTATTCTACATCCTGTAAACGTGTTAGTGCGAGACTCAATTATATAACTATATAACGATTGGATTGGATTATCCCCTAACGAAATTCATGAATTAGACCGTAAAGGACTAGGATTTTCATAGGCTTGATTGGGGTCCACTATCCACTAATGTAGGTTTAGTAGTTTATGAAGATCATTAGGACTTGGTTCGGTTTCGGTATATTTGGCCAAGGGTAATTTGGAATAGAAAATGGGTTAACGTTGTTAACTTAACGTTACCCAAGGCTCAACGCTTGCTACATTCACTGTCGAACCCCCATAGAAAGATTGGAAACAATCCCGAACATGTATTTAAGACCGACGTACTCACTTGTCAAAAGAAACGAAAATAAAAATTGTATTTACATTTGATTTTTTTTTTCTTTTTCTTTTCAATGAACACCCCCCCCAAACTTATTTGATTGTTAAAATTGAAGGGGTATGTGAAATACAAATGAAAACCGATAAGTGAGTACTCAAATACCGAACCAAATAGAAGTTCGCCCTAAACCCAACCGCTCACATCAAGAAGCCTTTGCAATGGTTAACTTGATTCACTCAAATGTGCCTTTAAATTCAGTGATTTAGGTTTGGAAAAAGTCCACTGGCCATGGTATTAGTTTATGTGTTTTGAATTGAATTTGTATTTAGGCTTCGACAGGGTAACGAGGGATAAACATATAACAACGTAGGCTTAAAAAGGCTCAAGCGACAAAGCGACTGCCTAAATCACGTCTCCTGAATTACTTCGCCTAGGATTTCGCCTCTAGCTTCTCCTCAACCAAGTTCTAGAATCCTTAATGTGTCATGAATTTGGTTAATCGATAATCGTCCTCAAATAAATTGAATAAAAATACATTGAGTCTATGTGCCCGTGCAAATTTGGATTTACAATAATTTTTACCAAAAAGTATAGTCAAGCACACAGAGTCACACATGCATGGGTATTACCCTTGACCTCGAAAACAACCAGGGATAATTATCATCATCGGGTAACGGCCCAGATGAACACAAAACTCAACATATAAACAACAACACAAAAAACATAAACACATTCTAACCTAAACACACATGCAATACGGAAAAACAATAACACATAAACTAACAATACTACATACTACCCATCACCGCTAAACTCAAAGTGGACAGTGTCCTCAACGAACCCAATCATCATTCTTCACCATATGGAATTAAAGCATGCTGACGAAGGGTGTTTAGAACACTTACCTGGGAGGCGAGAGGATCTCACCTCCGATTCAAGTCGGATGTGACGGATTTAACTTATTTTGACCTTGGGTTGCCTCCCAAGAAGCGTGTGGTTTAATGTCCTCGGCCCGATATTTTCAGAACGCCCTCAAGATTGGCGAGGTTTTGTTTTGGATGGCTCAATCTCTCAACGAAATGTCTCACTGGCTTATGTGCTTGGCCAAGTAACATAAAACGATTTGGAATCCCGTCAAAAGGGATGCATCAATACTCGTCGATCTAACATTGCCAAGTACCCTGCATTGGAAACAAAGACAAAACTACAAACAAAAATTATATACAAAATAAATGCCTAAAGTAAAATTAAGTCATTTACACACAATATTAATAATAACAACTTCGCTAATCCCCGGCAATGGCGCCAAAAACTTGGTGCGTTGATGGGACTAGAGTACGATACACTTGCTTCTCCTATCTAAAACTTAAGTCTCCGGCCGTTACCGCGTTTCTCCTACAATAACATCAAAATAATCCCCGGCAACGGCGTCAAAAACTTGGTAGCGCATAAAATACACCGCTACTTACTCTCGCAAGTACACGAGGTCTAAGTTTTAGTATAGTGTGATTGTTAAGATCGGGTTATCGTATCCACAGGGATTGGTGTCATTACTATCGAATACCGCGTTTGTCGTGACCTAACTTTATCTAGGCGAAAACAAATGTATTTAATTAATTAAACTAATACTAATATAACCTAAATTAACTACACTAATATGCTAATATGTTTTAGGGTCAAGAATTGCCTAGGGATTAACGTGTTTACAAATACGTGTTCGATTCCGATTTACTCACGTTTACGATGTTCGACCTATTTGACAATCTTGGTACGTAAACTCTACTGCCACCTCTTCTGAGTGTAAGACGGGGGAATACATGACTTCGAGCCAACGAAGAAGTCACCCTCAACGTCTTAATGACCCTAGGTCACGTGAGTCTCGTCCAGCGTCATTGATTGCACACAATCCAACTCCCTCCCGGGTTATTGGATAGTCGCGTTGTATTTACCCTATCGACAATCTCCGTTCTAAAACTCCCTCGCCACCTCTCCCGAGTGTAAGACGAGGGATATAACGCAACTTTGAGTCAACGAATAGGCCCCCCTCAACGTCTTAACGACCCTAGGTAGCGTGTGTCTTGCCCCACGTCATCGATTGTCCACGATTTAAACCCCGACCGGGTTATAGAATCGTGGCGTTTGTTTACCCTAATCCGAATCCGGGATTTTTCAAAACCTCGTATTCTCCATTTACCATTCTAATAATAATAAACAAACAATACGATAAACACAATCAAACTATGAAGAACAAACATAAACGCAACACCGAAATCATCCAAACAACATATTTATAAATATACTGTTAATCCCTACTACAATCCTTATTTAACTCATGGTCATAACCATATAAACATATAAATCGAGATAAACATGCTCACATGATCCTAAGATAAAGAAATAAGGAAAAACAATTGAAGAACTTAGCCTTATCCGAAGATAAACTGCTAAGAACGCTCAACGATCGATTCGCCGTCTTCTCCACTTCGGGATGTGAGCTCTACCTCTAAAATCCATAACTATACCCTTATATATAGCCTAAGGGGCTCAAAACTCCATGGGGGAAATAGAGAGACCGGCCAAGGGGGAGGAGATGGGGTATTTATAGCGAAAATATCTCAAAAATATCTAAAAATATCTCAAGACTGTACAGGGCAAATCTGCTTAGGCGGTGGATTCTTCGCCTAGGCGGAGTTAGGTCGGTTCGGTTTGATCGCCTAGGCGGTGAAGTAGGCGGTGGACTGGGAGAATATTCTGTTGGAATTTTGCCTAGGCGAAGGAAACTTCACCTAAGCGAGTGACTGTCAATAGCCCATCTTCGTCTTCTGCTGGATTTCTGCCTAGGCAATGGAATGTTCGCCTAGGTGGTTGTCCGTCAGTAACATTTTGATCTTTCTTAGCTTCTTCACTGCTTAGACGGTGGTCCAGACGCCTAAGCGGTGGGCCTGTTTCATCTTTAGCCTCCGAGCTTGTTTATCCACCGTAACTTCGAACCGCTTTGGTTCGATCTCATCGTTTTAACTCCAATTTTCTATCTTTTTGCCACACACACCTGATTTATACAAAAAGATAAAAACTAATTAAAACATAATAAAAATAACTATAAACCTATTCGAAAACTAACAAATTCGGATTGGAAATAGATAGGTTTTTCACACCTATCACATTCCCTAACACAGTGTTAAAAAATTCATTTCCATTATCACTTCAAATTTTTTTAATCTGAGTCTGAAATTATGTTTGAACTATATTATAAATTTTTTAAAACACAATCTCAACATCATATTTGTTTTTTAAAAGTAACACCCAAGTGACTCTAGTATGATCATTAATGAAAGTAATAAAACAGAGTTTTTCAGAAAAAGTTGGCACTCTAGAATAACCCCAAACATCACTATGAATCATGGTAAATGGTTTTGATTTTTTGATTTTTTTTTTTTTTGATTTTTTTGATTTTTTATGATTGAGATGGAAAAACAACCCGATGATGTTTTGCTAATTCACAAGATTCACACAAAAAGAACAGAAGGATTTTTATTCATGAATAACTTGGGAAACAAATATTTTAAATATTAAAAAATTGGATGTCTTAATTAATAATGCCATAATATAATCTTACTATCACTAGAAACAGAAATAGAGTTGAAACAAGTCTGTTGATCTTGCCTTCCAAAGGTTGATCTATTATTAAAGAGGTAGAGGCCACCATCTTGTTTAGCATCCCCAATCATCTTCCCTGATATTAAATCCTGAAATTCACAACGAGAAGACCAAAAATTAATTTGACAATTATGATCAAGAGTTAATTTGCTGACAGACATGAGATTATATGACAAATGAGGAACATGCAAAACATTTTTAAGAATTAGAGAAGAGTAAATGGTAATTATTCATTTCACAATAATAGTGGCAAAGAAGCCATCAACAATTTTAACTTTTTGATTGATTGCACAAGGTATATATGAAGAAAAAAATTGCGAAGTGCCAGTCATATGATCGATAGCACCTAAATCTAATATTTATAGGAGCCATTAGACTTGGTACAAGCAATGGCGGCAGTGAAAGAATTACCTGATTGTGCTAGAGAACAAGATGAGTTAGAATTTCCTAAGGATTGGGACTGAATTATTTTATATAGGTGCTCTATTTGTTCCTTTGTAAACAGAAGTGACTCTGAGGAAGATTGTTGCCCTGGATATATGTTGCTAGCTTGAAATGGGTGGACATCTTCTTCTGACTTGGTGTCACTGCCTGGTTTTTTCTTCCAATTTGCCGGTTTCCCGTGCAGCTTCAAACAACTTTCCTAGGTATGCCACGACCTTCTACAATGGTCACACTAAGGCCTCTACTTTCCTTCTCGCCTAACCCCTTCTGAATCTGCACCTTGGGCCACAAAAGAAAATCCTTCACCATCTATTTTTTGGTTCATCGATGTTCTTCAACATCACCTGTCGTGCTTCTTCCCTACAAACTTCAGAAAAGACCTCCCTTATCGTCGGCAAGTGTTGCTTTCCTAAAATACGTCCTCGAACCTCAACAAGTTCTTTGTTCAAATTTAGTCAATAACACAAATACCCGACCTTTCTCAATCTTCTTTTTGTACCGAGCACTATCAATTGGATTTTCCCATTGTTCATTTTCAAACATATCTAATTCCTACCAAACTGCCATTTTGTCATTATAGTAGGCTGTTACCTCATGATTTCTTTGCTGCATCTTCCATATTCGAGTATTTAATTCAAACAATTATGAGTGATATTCTAAATATGAATAGGTTTCTAGAGCTGCTTCCTAGATATCGTTAGCCATAGACAGGTACAAGTAGGGCTTTCCAACAATTGGTTCCATGAAATTGATCAGTCAGGCAATTACCATTGAGTTTTTCGAATGCTACTGTTTGTATCTTAGATCGTCCGTGACTGACGGTGTCACTTCGCCATTTAAATGCCCGAGTTTTCCTTTGCTGTCGATCACTAACCGCTCGGATTGAGACCACTCAAGGTAATTCTTTCCATTCAATTTGTGAATGGTAATTTGAAGAGAATTTTAAAAAAAAAGAGGTAGCTAAAAGTGGCGACTATGAAGAGACAACCAAAAATGGTTGCTGTGATGCTCCCCCAACGACATCGCTAAAAGCGACGGCTGCGAACCCCCCGACAACATCGCCAGCAGTGGCGGCTTCGAGCCCCCCAATGATGTCGCCCTTCTGCTTATGTCTGACGAGGCTGAGCCGGAGCCAACCATGGTTGCTTTGAAATTCATGATCCAACCCTAGGGCTCTGATGTCATATAGAAAGAAATGATGGACTAATTCTATTATTCAGTGATACAATTACAAGGGAGAAAACACCTTTAAATAGGAAAAGAATGACACACGGTTGCTAACCCTAGAATCTTATACAATCAATAAATTTTCTAATTTATTCAAATCATTACTTTCCTAATTTATTCAAATCTTTAATCATTCAAACCCTAACAAAAAATATCCCTAATTTACCGACAATTATGTACATGACTTTTCTACTTCACTTATACTTTGTATTTGCTTTATAAGCGGACTTCATTAAGTTGAAACCATTGCAAAATGTTCCTAAAAATAAATACTTTAACCGGACTTAATTTTCTTGATTGGCTGAGAATCCTTAAGCTAATTTTGGCTTCTAAAAACTGGACTATGTTCTGGATGGTCCAATTCCTCTAGCATCATATGTCAACTCTAAGGAAGCAACATGTCACAATTTAGCAATGGATAGATGATAATGATAAGAAGACTCAGTGCTTCATGATAGCATTGATGATTAATGAGCTCCAAAATAGTCAGAGAACAAATGCAATTGTACAAGCCCTGGAATCTCTCTTTGACAAACATAATTGTACTGGTAAAGGAATTGAACTTATTTGTTAATTTTTTAAAGGGGTACTTACCAGGAGATCCCAAAAACGGTTGGAAACTATCGATTACACCCGCTACATTTTTCCTGAACCGAGTTTCGGCAACCCCCAGGAAAAAATAGAACCTCTCCTGATTGTCCCAGCTCGCTCGTATTCAAGCAGTACTTGTCCCCGTTAATAGAAGAAATCAGTCCCCTCCAGGGTTAATAAAGGATTCACTTGCCGAAAAAAGATAAGCCTCTAGAGATCTAGTTTCTGTAGCAGTTGGTCTAGCTTTGTTTCGCCCTTACCTAGGGTTTCAATTTGAGTTAACATCCTTTCCGTAAATCTCCTCTTAAAGAAACCCAGGAAAGCCGTTCGAAAGCTTAAGCCAGTATCTTTTCCTCTTGGACAGCCAGCTGCGGGATAGAGCTTGTCTAAGTCAAGGCCTAACTAAAATTATTCTCTTCGAGATTTCCACCTCTAAATCTGACAGCATTTCTTCCCATCCCCATCTTACGGAACTAATTTAAATAATAGATAAACTATTTATTAAAATGAAAATAACTATTGCTGTACAAATTTTTTTACAATATAATTATATATTCAAATTCGTCTAAACAAGTCCTTCAAAACAATATCAAATTTACTATTTTTTTATTAGTTTTCAGTTTTCACATTCATGTTACATTCTACATGGGTACTTCCAGATTTTTTAGTTTTCTACGAATTATAAGATATTATATGTAATATCGACATGAAATACGATTCAACACAGACAATGTAACATTTCCACGCAAAAGAGATTATCTGTGTTGACAATAAATATGAAATATTACAGGCAATGTTACATTCCACACACAAAAAGATATCAAATTTACTATTTTTTTCATTAGTTTTCGGTTTTCATATTCATGTTACATTCCACATGGGTACTTCTAGATTTTTTTAGTTTTCTATGAATTATAAGATGTTATATGTAACATTTACATGAAATACGATTCAACACAAGCAATGTTGCATTCCCATGCAAAATAGGACATCTGTGTTGACAATAAATTAGAATTGTTACAGGCAATATAGACAATGTTACATTCCACACACAAAAATCATATTGCATGTGAAATGTAACATTATCTGTGTTGAATCGAATATCGTAACGAATGTGAATGTTACATGTAATGTAGTGTAATAGTAATGTTACATATAACTTCTATGTAATAATACTATTACATGTAACATCTATGTTGAATGTAACACGAATTCGAAACTAATAAAAAAAAAAAAAAATTGAATGTGATATCATTTTGAAGATGTTATTGAAACAAATCTAAATATATAATTATATCGTAAAAATAAATATGTACAATAAAAGTTATTTTGATTTGAGTACAATAATTTTGTGTGAAACCTCCAAATAAGGAAGTTATAAATGCGAGAATGATGCATGGATAAGTATGTCATATAACTTTCGCATTTTTTAAAATTTGGGACTAGATGGTTCAAAAAATCTATAGATTGTGATTATTTGGTTTATTTTGAAACATGTGAGTTTAATTGGTAGTTTCATGATAAAATTAGGATTGGCCAGTAATTTTTCCATTTTTAAACTACCCAATTCACCTTCCACCCCTCTTGGGTCAAAACCAAATATGCCTCTAATCTTCTTTCTAAGACTTGCTTCACTGACTCCATTGCGCCAATACTCATCTGGAGCTAAATATCCTATTTACTCCACTAGATGACTCACATCTTCCTGATGTCACTCTCTATCGCCAACTAGCCAGAAGTTTGATATATCTCATCAAAACTCGTCCCAACATTGCCTCTAATGTCCATCAAGTCAGCCAACTCCTTTTCATTTCTCGAACTACTACTACTCGGTTGTTCTTCGCATTCTTCAATATATCAAAGGCACATTGTTTCACAGGCTTCATTTCTCAGCCCAGTCCACTTCTATCTTAAAGGCCTATTCTAGTGCCGACTTGGCTGGGGACCCTACCAACATATACTCTACTACTAGTTATTATTTCTTTTTGGGTGACTCACTCATTTTTTGGTACAATAAAAAACAAATCGTGATTGTCTTTTTAGTACTGAAGTTAAGTATCGTGATTGCTAACGCAACACAAGAATTATTTTGGCTTCGTTGGCTCCTCTTTGACATGAGAATCTCTTTCCCTACAGCTATTATATATTCTAAATTGTGACGACCAGAGTTTTATTTAGATCACCCACAATGATGTTTTCCTTGAGTTCACCAAATAATATCGAGATTGATTATACCTTTATCCATCACCAAATTCTCCAAAATAATGTTCGTCTCAACTCTGTCAATTCTGAAAATCAAACAATATAGATATTTTCACCAATGGACATCTACCAAACCGCTTTCACACTTTGATTTCCAAACTCAATGTTATATTTACTTTATCACCTTGAATTTGAGATATTAATATATATATATATATATATATATATATATATATATATATATATATGAGCCTTGGTCTACTAGATTAAACCCTAATCTTACTAAGAAAACCAAACTCTAATATCACTAGGAAAACCATAGTCATTGTTTATATATAGATTATTTGTATATTACTATAAAATTATAACTTTCACGCATATTAATATAATCGTGTCATATCCTCTATTAATATTGCACCTCTCAATTATTCCAACAATCCCATTAATATTTTAATCACTTTCATTACCAAACCTAACCAAAACCTGCAAGAAGTTCCATTGAACACAATCAAACGATAAAGATAGAGAGAGAGAACTACTACTTTCATGTGGTGTTTTGAATGCGTCTGAGAGAAGTTGAGTTATTGCTTTGGCAACAAGCGACGTTTCGGTAACTAACAAACACATGATGATATGGGAAATAGCAACTTCCTTGAATTAATACTCCATCCCTTCCCCTCTTAAACATAATCACACGAACGTAAGACAGACAGACCAGACCAGACCTGACCCTCACATGGGCAGCAAGGTTGCGTTTGGTGGAAGTACTACACTTCTTCAATGTTCTTTCTCTTTCAACCTTATTACTAACATGTTAGTTTTTATTTTACCCACCAACCAAATGTTAGAATTTTTGGCTACTTTAATTGATTAATTAAAGTGAGACCCATTAATTAAATTAATTGGGTTATTATTCCGTTGCGTTCCTCGTCATTTGAGGATCAACGTAGTATATTTATATGCAAAAAATTATTAAGTTTTGAATGAGATTTTAATTCTCAAAGAAACCCATTTAAGATTGATTGAAGATATAAATGAATGAATTATCCCACATTGCTTGGAAGGGGATGAGTTATCCCACATTGCTTGGAAAGGGACAACTTGAGTTGTAAGGTGTAGTTATCCCACATTGGTTGTAGAGAAGAAACTCAAGCTTATATCAACTTATAAATTAAGAACAAAGGCATACCACTAACAATCAAACATTCAAACTCAAATTGGGTTGGGTTGAGTTTGGGTTGGGACAAATTGATCCATATTTGGATTTGGTTTGGACCAGATCCGAGTCGGGTCGGGTCTGGATTGAGTTGGATCTTGACCCGCTAGAATAGTTTGAAATTTAATTAGTGGAAGTTAAACAATTAATTAACTACTTAATCATTAATTTTGAATTAGCACCAATAAATAGATATAAAGGTTCATTAGGTGACTATTCACGTTAACGTTAACGCAA
This sequence comes from Eucommia ulmoides, assembly GCA_016647705.1. NCBI lineage: Eukaryota > Viridiplantae > Streptophyta > Magnoliopsida > Garryales > Eucommiaceae > Eucommia > Eucommia ulmoides. Next base: position 25,904,235 of record CM028328.1, read on the forward strand.
ACATGTACCTTTTCAAAATTGGTGACGGTTCGTATTAACGTTAACGCGAACAAATATCTTTCCAAAATTGCATCCATTCAATGGTGGGTTTTAGTATTCTATAAATAGGAGACTTGTCATTCATTTTATTTTGTCTAATACACAATATTATTACTTCATATCACCACAAAAGTACAGAACATTTAGAGTTTTGTCAGAGTTCAAGCACAAGTCTAGTTTGCCGAAGTTTTTGGTTTTAAGTGCTTGTAGCAAAAACTTGAAGATCGTTGTACCCTGGGAGGCAAACATCCATTCAACCATTAGCATCAGTGTGGAGGAGTGAATATGCTTTAAGGGCATAGAGTTAAACTCTAGCCTCGATCTACTTCAATTCAATTCGTTGTTTGAACATTCGGGTAAGTTTTTATATAATATTTAAAACATTATTTCTATTATGTTAATGTTAACACATTCTGCCACTATTCTTCTTTGTTTATGTTACGTTAACATTAACACATTCTACTACTGTTCTTCTTTATTTTTGTTATATTAACGTTAACATATTTTGTCACTGCTACTTTTTACTTTCTATTACGTTAATGTTAATGCTACATTTTTGATTTAGTATACACTTAATTTGCTTCACAGAATTTTCATAATTTATTTTAATGCCCTTATATGAATAATTAATATTCACATTAATATTTAATAATTATTAATTTTATTCCATGATTATTTAAATATTTATCTTGAAATTTCAGCATTTCCACCAACAATCTTAAAACAGATTCATTTTTTATTCTGAAATTTTAAGATAAATAATTTTCTGAATTTGTGTGGTTTTAAAATTTTGAAAATTATTCTTTACTTAGATCTTGAAACGATATTTAACTATCTTAGTTGTTTATTTAGAATATTGTTGGGACAATACTTGTTTTTTGATCTTTTAAATTTTATCCGAAATAATTGTTGTTTTGTTAATATTGGTTGTGTGAACAAGAAATTAGATATTATGCAAATAAGTAAATGTTTATGTTTTAAATTTGTTTTGTAAACATTTACGTACAGAATTTGTTGTGTGAACATTAACGTTCTGATTTGATTTCTGATTCTTGTGTGAACGTTAACTTCCAGTTTCTGATTAGTGAAACATTTGATTCCTTAGTCTGTGCTTTGGTTGTAAAATTTTCTAAGTATTTATTATTCATTTGTTAAAATTGTAGACATACTATTTTGTGATGGTAAGTGAAAACACTACGCCAATTGAGACGTCTAAAGTGACATCTCTTGTAACTCAGACCACTAACACTATGGTGCCAACTCCATTGCCTAATGCTGAAAAACCTGACAAGTTTGATGGGAGCAACTTTAAGAGGTGGCAACAAAAGATGATGTTCTACCTTACGACTTTGAGATTGATTCGTTTTCTCAAATAATATGCTTCAGTTATGACTGAGAATATCGATGCTCAGACAAAGGTTATGGTAGAAGTAAGGAAAGATTCTGACTATCTGTGTCGAAACTACATCTTCAATGCTCTCAACAACTCTCTGTATAAAGTATATGAAGGGATTTCAACGGCTAAAGAATGGTGGGAATCCCTGGACAAAAAATATAAAACAGAGGACGCCGGCTCAAAGATATTTGTAGTTGGAAAGTTCCTTGATTATGTAATGGTGGATTCCAAATCTATTGTTAATCAAACCAAAGATCTTCAAGTCATTATACATGACATTCTCGCTGAGGGAATGTCATTGAGTGAATCATTTCAAGTAGTTTCTATTATTGAGAAGTTACCACCGACCTGGAGTGATTTCAAAAATTATCTCAAGCATAAAAGCAAAGAGATGAACGTTGAAGATCTGATTGTGAGGTTTAGAATTGAAGAAGAACATCAGTTTGCTGAGAATTCTGATAGTCGTAACTCCTTGAACTCAAAGGCAAATGTTGTGGAGGTTCACAAGACAAATAAGAAACGAAAGTTTTATAACCTTGGAACGAGTCAAAGCTTTGGTCCCAAAAGAAAGAAAATGAAGAAATTCAAGGAGAACTGCTTCTCGTGTGGAAAGGATGGACACCGTGCAAGTGAATGCCAAGTGAAACGTAATGTAAAGAGGCCTACACATCAAGCTAATGTAACTGAAGTCGAGCATCTTACTTCAGATGTTTTTGAAATAAATCTTTCAGCAGTGGTGTCTGAAGTCAACCTAGTTGGTAACCCGAAAGAATGGTACATGGACACTGGGGCTATACGCCATATTTGCTCAGATAAGAGAATGTTCACCACCTATCAACCTATGGATCAAAATGAACAACTCTATATGGGAAACTTCTCGACTTCTAAAGTTGAAGGACATAGAATGAATATGCTAAAAATGACTTCTAGAAAAGAACTTACTCTTAATGATGTGCTTTATGTGCCGGACATCCGCAAGAATCTAGTTTCTGGATCTCTGATGAGTAAGAAGGGCTTTAAAATGGTCTGAGTCTAAAAAGGTTGTAATAACCAAAAGTGAAGTGCATGTGGGAAGGGGCCGCATGAATGAATGCCTCTTCAAATTGAATGTAATGACTGTGATTCCAAAAGCTAATAAAACTACATCTTCTGTTTATATGATTGAGTCAATTGATGTTTTGGCATGCTAGATTAGGACATGTTAATTATGATTCTTTACGTAAATTAATTAGTTTAGATTTATTGCTAAAATGCAAAATTGCTTCAAATCATAAATACGAGACTTGTATGGAGTCCAAGTTGACTTGAACTTCTTTTCCATCTATCAAAAGAAGTACTGAACCTCTGGAGTTAATTCACACTAATATTTGTGATTTAAAATTTGTACAAACTAGAGGTGGTAAAAAATATTTTATTACTTTTATTGATGATTGCACAAAACACTGTTATGTTTATCTTCTAAGGAGTAAATATGAAGCCTTGGAAAAGTTTATGCAATATAAGAACGAAGTTGAAAATCAACTTAGAAAAAAGATTAAAGTTCTTCGAAGTGATAGAGGTGGTGAATATGAATCACCGTTTATGGAATTCTGTGCTCAACATCGAATAATTCATCAAACAACTACACCTTATTCACCTCAGCAAAATGGAGTAGCTGAGAGGAAGAATAGAACTTTAAAAGAAATGATGAATGCTATGTTAATAAGTTTTGGACAAGCCCAGAACATGTGAGGGGAAGCATTGCTTACCGCCAATTACATTCTTAATAAGTTGCCACATAAGAAATCGGATAAAACTCCGTATGAAATGTGGAAATGTAAGACGCCTACTTATAAATTCTTGAAAGTGTGGGGGTGTCTTGCTAAGGTGGTGGTTCCTATTACTAGAAGGACTAAAATAGGACCTAAAATAATTGATTGCATATTCATTGGGTACGCCCAAAACAGTAGTACTTATCGATTTTTAGTTCACCAGTCTGAGATTGAAGATGTACATGAGAATACTATAATGGAATCCAGAAATACATTATTTTATGAGGATATATTTCCTTGTAAGACTTCTCGAGAGTTTGGTTATTTAAAAAGAACGCTTGATACTACAATAGGTGAGGTCCAACATGAAATATCTTTGAAAGATAATGAACCTAGACATAGTAAGAGAGATAAGACAACAAATTCATTTGGTCATGACTTTCTTAACTATATGGTAGGAGGTGATCCTAAGAGTTTTAAGGAGACGATGTCAACTCCTGAAGCACCATTTTGGAAAGAAACTGTAAACAGTTAAATAGAATCTATCTTGCAAAACCATACATGGGAATTAGTGGATCTTCCATCCGGTTCCAAACCTCTTGGATGTAAATGGATATTCAAAAAGAAGATGAAAGAAGATGAATCAATTGGTAAATATAAAACTAGACTTGTAGCTAAAGGTTACAAGCAAAGAGAAGGTGTTGATTACTTTGACACGTACTTACTGGTTATTAGAATAACATCCATTAGAATGTTGATAGCCATAGCAGCAATACATAATCTTGAAATACATCAAATGGATGTTAAGATTGCTTTCCTAAATGGTGAACTAGATGAGGAAATCTACATGGAACAACTAGAAGGGTTTTTTGTTTCTGGCAAAGAGAACAAAGTTTGTAGACTCGTTAAGTCTTTATATGGACTTAAACAAGCACCAAAACAGTGGCATGAGAAATTTGACAAAGTTATGATGTCAAATGGATTTAGAATCAATGAATGTGACAAATGTGTCTACATTAAATATAATGAATCCGAATATGTCATTGTATGCCTTTATGTAGATGACATGCTAATTATTGGTAGCAACAATGACATCATTAAGTCTACCAAAACGATGTTAACTAGTAAGTTCGATATGAAAGATTTAGGTGTTGCTGATGTAATTATAGGAATTAAAATTTCTAGATCTACTGAAGGACTAGTATTATTGCAATCTCATTAGATTGAGAAGACACTTGAGAAATTCAACAAGTATGATACTAGTCTAGCTAAAACACTTATTGATGTGAATTGTCATATGACTAAGAATACTAGTGAAAGTATCTTTCAGTTAGAGTTTGCTCGTATAATCGGCAGTCTAATGTACTTAATAAATTGTACTGGACTTGATATTGCCTATACGGTGAGCAGACTGAACAGGTATACTAGCAACTCAGGATTCGAACATTGGAATGCGATAGTTAGGGTATTTAGATATTTAAGGTATACCCTAAACTATGGATTGCATTACACCAAATATCCAACTATACTTGAAGGTTACAGTGATGCTAATTGGATAACGGATTGTAAAGATACTAAATCCACAAGTGGATACGTCTTTACACTTGGAGGATGAGTTGTCTTATGGAAATCCTCCAAACAGACATGTATTGCAAGGTCTACAATGGAATCTGAGTTTATTACTTTAGACAAAACAAGTTAAAAAGCATAATGGATTCATCAATTTTTAGAATATATTCCAATGTGGACAAAACCTGTGCCAACTATTTGTATACATTGTGATAGCCAATCTGCAATTGGTAGGGCACAGAGTAGTATGTATAACAGTAAGTCTCGACACATATGACGTAGATATAATACCGTTACATAGTTACTCTCAAATGGAGTTATTACAATTGACTATGTGAATTTGAAATATACTATTGCGGATTCACTAACCAAAGGGTTAATTAGAGAGAGAGAGTATACTGCTCATCGAGGAGAATGGGTTTAAAGCCTACAACTAAATAGTCATCTTACTAGAAACCCAGCCTACCTGAGTGGAGATCCCAAGATCTAGGTTCAAAGGGACAACCTAATCATGTGTAGACTAAGTAATCACTGGAATACTTTAAGTTTTATACTTATTCACATGGTGAACTAGTGATAAATATAAGTATTGAGGATAAACTTTGCTTTTAATGATTCCTATAGCTTGAAAAATTCAAATAGGGTATACGGGATACTCTTGATAGGTTAATCACCTAGATGAGTGAAGAACAAGGCCGTTTCTATGAGAATGAGAAGGCTAAATTCTCTAAAGCACTCATTGAAACACTAGGATGTTCAAGGCCAAAATGAACACAACCAGAGAACTGATTGTGTTAGGAAGTATCTGTGTGAATTCTATTGTCTTGGTTTACATAAACGGCTAAACAGTTCAAGACATCGCGTTCACTGGTTAGCTAAGTAAATCCGATAGTCTTTCACTAGAGAAGGTTCAAGGCCAAAAGTTACCTATCTCGATGTAGTTACTTTCTATTTGAACTCTCTATAGTGTGTCAACATTACATATGGACTTATATCCAGTCAATCTCATTAATGTGGGGGATTGTTAGAATTTTTGGCTACTTTAATTGATTAAATAAAATAAGACCCATTAATTAAATTAATCGAGTTATTATTCCATTGCGTTTCTCGTCGTTTGAGGATTAACGTAGTATATTTATATGCCAAAAATTATTAAGTTTTGAAAGAGATTTTAATTCTTAAAGAAACCCATTTGAGATTAATTGAAGATATAAATGAATGAATTATCCCACATTACTTGGAAGGGGATGAGTTATCCCATATTGCTTGGAAAGGGACAACTTGAGTTGTAAGGTGTAGTTATCCTACATTGGTTGTGGAGAAGAAACTCAAACTTATATCAACTTATAAATTGAGAACAAAGGTAAGTCACTAACAATCAAACCTTCGAACTTGAATTGGGTCGGGTCGAATTTGGGTTGGAACAAATCAATCCATATTTGGATTTGGTTTGGACCAAATTTGAGTCAGGCCGGGTCAGGATCGGGTCAAATCTTGACCCACCATAATAGTTTAAAATTTAATTAGTGGTAGTTAAGCAGTTAATTAACTGCTTAATCATTAATTTTGAATTAGCACCAATGAACAAACATAAAGGTTCATTAGGTGACTGTTCGCGTTAAAGTTAACAAGAACAGGTGCCTTTTCAAAGTTGGTGACGGTTCGTGTTAACGTTAACGCAAACATATGTCTTTCCTAAGTTGCATGCATTCAATGATGGCTTTTGGTCTTCTATAAATAAGAGACTTGTCATTAATTTTATTTCATCTAATACACAACATTATAACTTCATATCACCACAAAAGCATATAACATTTAGAGTTTTGTGAGAGTTTAAGCACAAGTCTAGTTCGCCGAAGTTTTTGGTTTCAAGTACATTACCAAAAACTTGAATATCGTTGTATCCTAGGAGGCATAGTTCTATTTAACCATTAGCACCAGTGTGGGGGCGTGAATCTTCTTTAAGGGCATAGAGTCAAACTCAAGTCTCGATTTACTTCAATTCAATTCGTCATTTGAACATCCGCGTAAGTTTTTATATAATATTTAAAATACTGTTTCTGTTACAGTAACGTTAACACATTCTGCCACTGTTCTTATTTGTTTCTATTACGTTAACATTAACATATTTTGCGGCTGTTCTTCTTTATTTCTATTACGTCCACGTTAATATATTTTGTCACAACTACTTTTTACTTTCTGTTACGTTAACATTAACGTCACATTTTTGATTTAGTATACACTTAATTTGCTTCACATAATTTTTATAATTTATTTTAATGCCCTTACATGAATAATTAATATTCACATTAATATTGTTGAATAATTATTAATTTTATTCCATGATTATTTAAATATTTATCTTAAAATTTTAGCATTTCCACCAACACCAAATATACACGGTCAAATGCCAAGAGAAATTTTACTCCTGGTCCAAAATGATAAAGACTGTAAAATTTTACTTGATTTTAAACTCATAGCCACTAACGGAATCTCGGCAAATATTAAGAGCATTCTTTATAATTTTAATAGTTACTGTAAAACCCGTATTTGACGACACAGACTAAAAAAGTTAACTTGAATTTGAAAAATAATTTTAACATTTAAACAAATAAACAAAAACATCAAGTTTATAATTCAATAAAATATTTCACACAAAATATCTTTTGAGAGCATAGTTTGAATGCGTATCCTTTTATATTTTATTATTTAAATACGTATATACTTTGAATGCCTATTATTTTATATTCTATTATTTAAATACGTAATAAACTATGTTGATTCTAAGATTTTGATGGACAATTAAAGGTTGATATTTTTAGTGGAACTAACGATTTTATTGAGTGTTTCAATTTATTAGTTCCAGTGATAAAAATTGTTGGCCCAGTGGAATACCCAGGGGGGTGAATTGGGTAATAAAAAATTCTCAGATTAAAAACTTCAACAAATCAAATAATTAATTTTATTCCTAAATTAATTATTATCTTTATATCACAACGGAATAAATTAATCAACTTGGTGCACACACAAATAACAAAAATAAACAAATTAATAATGCAGCACACCAAGATATATCTTGGTTCACCAAGCTACTCTTGCCTAGTCTAGTCCTCCGAGCCCCACGAAAATTTGCAACCACTAATACTCAAGATCCCTTTAAAGGTAGGAACCAAACCTACACACCGATTCTTTTACAAGCTCAAAATCAACTTTTACAATATCCTTTTCTCAAGCTAAGGAATAACTTCTACTTTTTACAAGTTCAAGAATAACCTATCTTTTTACAAGCTAAAAATTAACTTAATTCTTTTTATAACTTAGACTCAAGAATAAAAACCTCACAAAACACTCCAACTATCATTTTCCCAAGTAAGGATGAAACCTTTACAAATCACTCACAACGCAATTCTATCCAGGAAGAATCACTACCTTAATCTCTTTACAGGAAGAGACTGAAACCCGGCTACCCTTGATTAAATACTCTCAACAGTATTTAACCCATTACACTACTCACTAATACAAAATGATAAGTATGAAATCTCACTCGGAGCTTCTATCACTCCAGATAAATAATAACTCAATTAATATCCCAACTAGTGATAGAAAAACGTGAGATAGAAAAATCTAATTTTAATAAGATATGGGTAGCAAATTTGAGCACGTAATTAGATTCAAGAAATTATTTGTAAAAATATTTTCTTCAAAAATCAGAAACAATTTATAAGATCAATTTCCAATAATAAATAAGTAATGTACAATAAAAATTAAATGGAAAGATCTCACCCGGAATGCACAGAATAATTAGATAAAGTAATGTAACTTCAGATCCGGTAGTAGCAAAGATTAACAGCAGTTGATCTTCAAGATCGTCTTTCAGAAAAACTCACAATATTTCATAAGGATAACTCTTATAAAAACACACAAATGATATGATATGATTTCTCTCTTGTTTACTGCTTAAATGATATATGAAATTTTCTGGTCTATATATAGGAATATGAAATAAGTCTTCTAATGGCTAATTTACATGTGTCATGACAATTAATAGCTCTTATAGACCCCTTATATCATAATGACTTTATTTTGCTTCAATTCACTTAATAACAACTTTCAAATCTCTCAATTAAACCCCCAAAGTATTTCTCAATCTCAATTAATAAGAATAAAATCTATTTCTAGTACTAAATTGAGAAACATTAATATTTAATGAATCATATTAATTGGATTTAATTAATATATGAACCATATCTTAAATATAGAAAATATCCCCAAAATTTCTCTCAAATTTCAACAAAAAATGGCTACTATTGGATATAATCTCGGATAGAACAGAATCTTGGAACAATGCCTCAAGTCGATTGCCCAGTCGACTGCCAGATTTAGGTTATAGCCAATGAAGTTCATCGGTCAACTGTGCGGTCGACTTGTCGATTCAGAGAGTTCTTCCTTCTTTCACTGGTCGACCTATCAGTCGATTTCTTGATTCAGAGAGTTCAACCTTCTTTTACCGGTCGACCTATTAGTCGACTCCTTGATTCAGAGAGTTCAGCCCATATTGGTTGGTCGACCTATCGGTCGACTAACAGATACAGGATCTTTCAGCTTCTATGTCTGGTCGACTCACCAGTCGACTGCTGTCACTGGATCTCTTTTCTGAATACGTTTTTAACTCATTTTCTTTTACGATTTTTCCCTTTTAACCATTTTCTTCTCTTAATTAGCTCCACTAATATTCTTATATTTCATTTTAGTCATTCAAAATTATTTGTTCTTATTTCACATAGGAGCAAATAATTTAACTTAATCAAAACACACATAAAAGATGAAATACATTTTGTGCCATGTGTGTGTTCCTAAATGGAATATTAAGAGTTAAGATTCACCTGAGTTGTTTTTCCTAATTTCTTCTAACTCTTAATTCTTATTCATCATCTTGACATCTTCATTTAGCATCCATTTAATTTGACGTCTTCATTATTGGAACTTTAAATAACTGAAATACTTCAATTAAACATTAGTTCTACAAAAATATCAATTCTTAATTGTTCATCAAAATCTTAGAATCAACAATCTCCCATTTTTTTATGATGACAATTAACTTTGATGTTTTTCTCAAAATAAAATATAACCACACTCCCCCTGAATCCGAGGACGGGTTCTTTAACTCATTAAAGTATCATAATGGAAATTTCAATAATGCACAATTTAAAAACACTCAATAAAGCACAATTTTTTAAAACATTTTTCTCATCACTAATTTATCCCTTTTTACATAAATTAAAAAATACTCAATTAAACACAATTTTAGTAATACTCCCCCTTAATAAAACATCACTAATTTCTCCCCCTTTATCATCTTCAAAAACAAATTTAGGGATTGGGAACACACATAAACATTACTCTAGACAATCATATAATATACTTGAAAGAGTAAACCTAAAATAATTAAATCCGGATATATATGTAACTTATAAATTCAAATTTTAAGCACAAAATATCAACACTATGTGGATCATGTTTATAGATAAATATCAAGTCTACTCAATCCAACAAAATCCACACCAAAAACATATTTCTGAGCATGCAGTCTTCCTCTATCAAATTGTAAATGAATAATATTCATGCATAGGTGAATAATCATAATATTTTAGCAATATAGCATGATATTAATTTTTCAAACATATTAACTCTTTTGATTTTTCAACAAAACTCGTCTTTCAATATAAGCATGACATAATATTACCCCTCTTATAAATACTTCTTCCTATATATAATTGTAAACAAGTCAATTTATGCTTAGGAGAATAAATTTGAGGCAATCAAAATCTTTCAACAATGTAGCATGCAATCATATATTTATCAGTTAAGTCCACATGTCTTACTCATGATACCAAAACAATATCTTTCCTTTATAGAAACAAAACATATGTTCTTTAACACATTAAAATAGGAAGTATTTCTCAAGCATTTTATCAATAATAAATCTAGTGCATGCATAAATACTGATAAATGCATATTTCTCTCATAAAATCTCATTTCTCTTTTAGAATAATGATAATCATTTATAGAACAAGAGATATTTGTTGTATCCCAAACACTATGCCTATATATCCACATGTAACAGATTGAAATTTCATATATTTTGAGATGATCATATTCATGACATCATAAATAGATTAACGAGATCTCATATAGCATAGGCATATAATCAAATCATAATACTTAAATTTTTTTTCTTATAATTATGCAAGAATGAGATTATTTTAACACTGAGTCGAATGAAGATTTGACTCTAATCAATTAACTCCTTGAATCAACCTCGTTTTTATTCTTGACTAAACTATAAATATTTGTTTCTCCTTAAATAATCTTATAACCTAAAACTCTTTGAAACATGATTGGAAGAAGATCATTAGTAAAAATCAAGTGAATATTTTCAATATCATGTACAATCATTAATAAATTCCAAGCAATTTTAATCCTATCAACCAATTAATTCAGATCGAGTCTTCTCAAGAAACATGCTTCTCATTAACACATAATCAATGACGTCCAAGAACATGAATAATATCTTATTCAATAACTTACATATTAAATATGCTATATCATAACATGCTCAATCCCTTACACAATAATAATCATTTAAAAATCATGAGATATGAGACATTTAAGAAGAACATATTTTCATGCATATAACAAGATACTTAATTCATATAAATATATCCATGTAAGCATATAATCACGATCCTAAACATTTCAGATCAAATAAATCATTCTTTATTATTTAATTCACCTTATCATAAAATATCATGCATCAAGAAGTATAAAAATTCAGCTCAAACCAACTTATTTGTATAAAAGATATATTCATGAATAAGAGCACATTATGCAAATAATCTTACTAAGATGCATATGCGACAAGTCATAACCACTAATTAGTGAAAACTTAAACCCTTAATTCATAACATGTTTCAAAATTAAATTCATGATCACTACTTGATATAAACACATAAAAACATGTAAATATACTTTAACTAAATGTGATTGTCATAATTACCATAACATGTTTCTAAGACAACAGGAAAACACATCATTGAAGATAGGTCTTAGAAACTATCACTAACTTACCTATTTGGCAAGTTGGACACCTCACTTTCTAATAAATTTAAATCGCGAAGGGTTAGGAGTACCTCTTATATCCTTGGTGATGACCTTTCTTTTTACCTCATTTGTACCACCGGTTGATGTGAGTACACAATTTCTCTTAATCGATGACTTTGGTACTTCATTCCTGCTTTCGGGTGCCACTTGTGGGTTCTTTGTAACTTCATATCTCAATTTCGGTACATTCTTTTTATTTGCACATGTCGATTGTTGCTTCGTTAAAACTTCACATCTCAACTTTGATACATCTTTTTGCTTTACACATATCGCTTGTGGATTCTTGATGACTTCCCGTCTTGATTTCAATATAATCTCTTTGGTTGTTCTTTTCGGTCTAGTCCTAACACTATGTAACTTTGCACAAGCCATTTGTGTAGCTCTTTTCGACATCCATTTCACTTTAGATCCATTCTTAGCTATAAATCTAGGGTTTCTGAATGGACATGATACTTTAAAATGTCCAACCCTGTTGTAATAGTTGCATCTCAACTTTGACTCAATTCTTTTGGCAATAAGGAAAAATATGGGAGTTCACTTATCATTGCTTGATGCTTTAGAATTATTGGAATCTGTATCATCCCATGTTTCTTTTGTAGATCTCTTTTTTCTCTTTAGGTTACTTTCTGATCCAACCTCATATGTGTCTTTTAATGTATCCTATATTTCTTTTGCAGAAACACAACCTGAAATTTGTCAGTACATATTTGCATCTAAAGAACAAAGCAAAATGTTAGTAGCTTGTGAGTTAATAGATAATTTTTCTTTATCAAAGGAACTCAGTTGCTCCTTTCTCTTGGTTATTCTATTTTCCATAGGAGTGTATGGACCGTCTTCAATAACCAACCATGCCTCGTAATGAGTAGCCTGCAAAAAAAACAATCATTCTATTCTTCCAAACGGCATAATTACTACCTATAAACAACGGTGGACGGTGCATAGAAAGCCCCTCAGCTAGTGTGCCTACTATGTGCGCTATGTGATATTTGTTAGCTAAAAAATTTGAGCTAAACCAGCTCTGATGCTAATTGTTGACCTAGTGGAATACCCAAGAGGGGGAGTAGGGGGGTGAATTGGGTAATAAAAAATTCTCAGAATAAAAACTTCAATAAATCAAATAATTAATTTTATTCATAAATTAATTATTATCTTTATATCACAGCGGAATAAATTAATCAACTAGGTGCACACACAAACAACAAAAATAAACAAATTAATAATGCAGCATACTAAGATATATTCTGGTTCACCAAGCTACTCTTGGCTAATCCAGTCCTCTAAGCCCCACGGAGATTCGTACCCACTAATACTCAAGATCTCTTTGAAGGTAGGAACCAAACCTACGATTCTTTTACTGGCTCAGAATCAACTTTTACAATATCCTTTTATCAGGCTAATGAATAACCTCTACTTTTTATAAGCTAAAAAATAACCTTTTTTTTTACAAGCTAAAGATTAACCTAATTATTATTATACCTTAGGCTCAAAAATCAAAATCTCACAAAACACTCCAACTATCATTTTTTCAGGTAAGGATAAAACCTTTATAAATCACTTACAACGCAATTCTATCCAGGAAGAATTACTACCTTAATCTCTTTACAAGAAGAGACTGAAACCCGACTACCCTTGATTAAATACTCCCAATAGTATTTAACCCATTACACTACTCACCAATATAAAATTATAAGCAAGACATCTCACTCGGAATTTCTATTACCCCAGATAAATAATAACTCAATTAATTTTCTAACTAGTGATAGGAAAATGTGAGATAGAAAAATATAATTTTAACAAGATATAGGTAGCAAATTTGAGCACGTAATCAGATTCAAGAAATTGTTTGTAAAAATATTTTCTTCAAAAATCAGAAACAATTTCTAAGATCAATTTTCAATAATAAACAAGTAATGCACAATAAAAATTAATTGGAAAGATCTCACCCGAAATCCACAGTATAATTAGATAAAGTAATGTAACTTCAGATTCGGTAGCAACAAAGATTAACATCAGTTGATCTTTAAGATCGTCTCTCAGAAAAACATAGAATATTTCAGAAAGATAACTCTTATAAAAGCTTACAAATGGTATGATATGATTTCTCGTTTGTTTACTGCTTAAATGATAAATGAAATTCGTAAGTCTATATATAGGAATACGAAATCAGCCTTCTAATGGCTAGTTTACATGTGTTATGACAATTAATAACTCTTATAGACCCCTTATATCATAATGACTTCATTTTGGTTGAATTCACTTAATAACAACTTTCAAATCTCTCAATTAAACTCCCAAAGTATTTCTCAATCTCAATTAATAAGAATATAATCTATTTCAAGTACTAAATTAAAAAATATTAGTTTTTAATGAACCATATTAATAGGATTTAATTAATATATGAACCATATATTAAATATAGAAAATATCCCCGAAATCTCTCTCAAATCCCAATAAAAAATGGCTACTTTTGGATATAATCTCGGATATAACAGAATCCTGAAACAGTGCATCAGGTCGACTGCCCAGTCGATTGGTAGATTCAGGTTGTAGCTAATGAAGTTTATCGGTCGACCGTGCGGTCAACTTGTCGATTCAGAGAGTTATTCCTTCTTTCACCGATCGACCTATTAGTCGACTCCTTGATTGAGAGAGTTCAGTCTTCTTTCACTGATCAACCAATCAGTCGACTCCTTGATTTAGAGAGTTCAGCCCATATTGGCCGATCGACTAATTGATACTAGATCTTTCAGTTTTTATGTCCGATCGACTCACCAGTCGACTGTTATCATTGGATCTCTTATCTGAATACATTTTTAGCTCATTTTGTTTTACGATTTTGCCCTTTTAACCATTTTCTTCTCTTAATTAGCTCCACTAATATTCTTATATTCCATTTTAGTCATTCAAAATTATTTCTTCTTATTTCACATAGGAGCAAATAATTTAACTTAATCAAAATACACATAAAAGATAAAATACATTTTGTGCCATGTGTGTGTTCCTAAATGGGATATTAAGAGTTAAGATTCACCTGTGTTGTTTTCCCTAATTTCTTCAAACTCTTAATTCTTATTCATAATCTTGACATCTTCATGTAGCATCTATTTAATTTGACATCTTCATTATTGGAACTTTACATTACTGAAACACTTTAATTAAACATTAGTTCCACCAAAATATCAATACTTAATTGTTCATCAAAATCTTAGGATCAACAAAAATGATCATGAAGATATTGTGGCAATGTTAAAGATGATAGAACATTAAGAGTTTGATGAAATTGAAGAATCTAGGGAAAACAACTCATGTTAAATTCTAACTCTTCATATATCCCGATTAGGATTACATACGATAGAAAATGTTTTTCAAAATTATGTGTGTTTTTATAGGATCCTAATTAGTTAAATTATTTGTTCCTATGTGTAATTGAAAAAAAAAAATAAAGATAATTGACTAAAATTGAACTTAAGTATTTAGTGGAGCTAACCAAGAAAGAAATTGGTTAAAGGGGCGAAAACGTCGATGAAATTGGATTTAAAACGAATTTAGGAGAAGATTCCAACATCTCTCAGTTTACAGGTAAGTCGACCAGTGACTAATGAATGAAGTTGCTAAATCTCTCAGTCGATAGGTAGGTCGACCTCAGCTTAAAACAAGAAGTCTCTGAATCTATAGGTCGACAAGTGAGTCGACTTATGATCAAAGAATGAACTCTCTGAATCTCTAAGTCGACAGATAGGTCGACTTATGAAACTCTTTGAATCTTCCAATCGACAGGTGATGGATGAGTAGTCGACTAATAGGCGAAGAGATTTTGGCTTGGCTACATCCTGAGATAGGTCTTGGCCGGTCGACAAATGGAGCTGTTTCAGGATTCATCGAATTTCAGATTTTATTCCAAAAGTAATCGTTACTAGCCGTTTTATAGTTAAGATATGTGAGATATCTTAGGGATCTGATATGTTTTGAGTTATTTAATTAATATTTAATTATCCCTATAGATATGGTTCAAGTAGTTTTGATATTTCTCAATTTGGTACCTATAATTATTTCAATCTTATCTTATTGAGATTGTGTAAAAGTTTGAGGGACTTAATTGAATATTTTAAGAAATATTTTAAGTGAATTATACTAGGAATGAATCATTATGATATAGAGGGTCTATTGGTGTATTTAAATGTCATGATTTATGGGAACTAGCTGTTATAGGGCTTGTTTTAAGAAGCTTTAAATAGACTTGTGGATTTCACATGTTGGATTAGAATTATTAATCAATAGTATTCAAATCATACTGAGCTATTCAGTTCTCGTGCTTTCTACGAGTTATCATACTGAGAGTTTGTGAGATCTTTCTTGAGAATCATTCTTTGGAGATTATTTGTTCGATCATCGATTTGAAGTTGCATTACTAATCATTATTCTTACGGTGGAATCCTAGTGAGATCTTTCCAAGTTATTTACTATTAATTGTTACTTATATTATTTATTTTTTGGAATTTGATATTTGAAATTGTTTTTCAGATTTTTTTATTGAAAATTATTTTTTGAAACAATTTCTTGAGAAAATCTGATTACGTGCTTAATTGCTTGCTACCCATCTTTATTTATTAGATTTTGAAATTCTCACTTTTTTATCACTCGTATCGGGACATTAATTGAGTTTGAATTTATCTTGGGTGGTATAAGCGCCGAGTGGAAAAATCACTTATCAATTGTTTGTAATTGGTGAGTTGAGTGTCGGATTAGATACTACTGGGAGTGTCTAATCAAGGGTAGTTGGTTTCACTCTCTTCCGGTAAAGAGATTGAGGTTTTGATCTTTACCTAGAGTATAAAAAAGATTAGGTGTTAATTCTTCCTTGATTTAATTTGTGAGTGAATTGTAACGGTTCAATCCTTACCGGGTAAAAGGATATTTGGAGCGTATTTGTGTGAGGTTTAATTCTTGAGCCTAAGGTACAAAAAGAATTAGGTCGTGATTCTCCCTGTAATAGAATTTGGTTAATCTTCTGCCTGGTAAAAAGATAGAGGTTATTCCTTAGCCTGTGAAAAGGAATTGTAAATGTTGATTCTGAGTCTGTGAAAAGAATCGTTGTGAGGGTTTGGTTCCTACCTTTAAAGGAATCTTGAGTTTAGTAGGTGCAACTCTTCGTGGAGCTCGGGGGACTGGATTAGCCAAGAGTAACTTGGTGAACCAGTATAAATTTCTGTATGCTGCATTATTTACATTTTTTATATTTTGTTGTTTGAGTGTGCACCTAATTGATAATATATAATCCACTGCTATAAAACAATAATAATTAATTTTAGGATAAAATTAATTGTTTGATTTTTGAATTGTTATATATTTTAATATTTTTTAATACTATTCAATTCGTCCTCCATCTTGGGTAGTTCACTGGGTCAACAAGCTACATTGCCACTTATTAATCAAAAGTAAAAATTAAAAAAAAAATAAAAATAAAAATAAAAATAAATTGGGAATTGAAAAAAAAATATTGTGAACAAAAGCCGTCAGATAATGAGAAAAAAATAAAAAATTAAACAAAACACAAAATAATAAACAAAGACCAAAACAACAAATAATCAAAAATAGAAAACAAAAAAAAAAAAATATCAAAACAAAAAGTATAAGACATAAAACAAAAATAGAAAAATTATAACCAAATACTGAAATATGAAATATGAGATAAGGAAAATAAAAAGAAAAAGGTAAAAAAACAATAAAATAAAAATAAAAATAGTAAATAGAAAAACATAAATAAAAAATTAAAATAAATTGCAAAACAAAAAATTAAAAATGGGTAATTAAAAGTTATTAATTATAATAATAGCAAATATATAAGGAAACATGGATAATTTTACTTTAAAATGGGTCTTAGAGCTACTTTTCAAACGACATGAGATTTTGGTGGTTACTTTTGTAGGGATTGTTTAATTGAAAACATTTAGCTGGTATTAACTAAAAGTTTAATAATTATATTAACTTAAAGGCTAAAAAATAAAGGACAAAATAGGAACAAATAATTAGAAGTTACATTTCAAGGATAATTCAGTAAATCCTCCAATTATTTGTTTTTATTTCAAAGAAAAAATTTAAAAAAATAAGGAAAGAGAGATAGGGAGACTTAAAAACATATAGAAAAGAATGGGAGAAGTTCTATACTTGTCCGGTAAAGATAGAGTGACAAACAAAAAGAAGATGCATGCAGTTTCTTTTTTGTTTCGGTGGAATTATAATATTTTCAAATTCAATTTTGATTTTTACCATTTATTTTTAAATCTAATGGCAATATATGTTATGAAAATATTACTTTTTTTATTTTATTTTATTGCATACATCACAAAATGAAATAAAATAAAATAAAATAAGAAAAAAATAAATATGGGTTGATAGAGTTTCAATGCTTTTGAATTAACAAATAAAAAAGAAGCGTTTGGCAATATATGTTATATGTTATGAAAATATTACTCTTTTTTATTTTATTGCATACATCACAAAATAAAATAAAATAAAATAAGAAAAAAATAAATATGGGTTGATAGAGTTTCAATGCTTTTGAATTAACAAATAAAAAAGAAACATTTGAAAAATAAATAAATGAGAAATTGATGATTTGGATACTTCTCCACATGTTTTGAAAATGTCTTAAAACTATATTTTAAAAATATCTCCCAAAGTATATAATGAGCTCTTTGTTATTTTTAAATTTAATGATTAATAATATCTCTTAACATATCTTTTAAAAATATTCTATTTTCTATTTTCTTATATAGAATACAAAATATAAATAAAAAATAGAAGTATAAGAAAAAAAAAAATGGGGTACTGAAATTTGAAACAAACAAGAGAGAAAGAGAGAGATATAAAGAATAGAAGGTTGTGGGGGAGCAAAAACGAGAGAGAGACAGGAATGTTGTGATGTATAAACTAGGCATAAAATATAGGATTATAAATTAGGTATAAAATAGGATTATAATTTTATTTAGGACTATAAATATTTTTTAATATGAACGTTTCTTTGTCTTCTAAGACAGACAACTAAGAAATTTATAAGACACTTTCATCCTATTTCATCCTATTTTATGTAATAGATATTTTAGACATTGCTATTATATTTTGTTGACAAAAATATTTTTACAATTTTATTTATTTTTATTTTTTGATGTGGGTAAAATCGGACCCGCTCCACGTGTCTGCCACATGGACCAAATTTTGTCACGTCACCAACGCTACATTAGCAACGGCCCGATTAGTCCGGTGAATAGACAGCCCAGGGTTCCTAGTCAGGTTGGCCACCATGAAGCACTCAGTTCGTGAAGATGCAATCTTCTCGGAATGTTGCCACAACGGGTAGGTCCGCGCGTTCTGCCCGACCTACATCTCAGTGTCCGGGTCGACCTGTCTCTCTTAACAGGCTTGGCCTATGGGCTCCTCCATCTATAGTGTGAAGGCCCAAGGCCTAGGCCCATAGCTCTAATCTTTCGTGTCGCCCATGCGGCTAACTAATTAACGCTAAATTGAGCTTAAGGCCCTAATCTTGTGGAACGCTAATAACTCATCTGCCTATAAATATGAGGTTTCATCAACACATTGAAGGGAAAGAGAGAGAACACCCGCTACAGATCTCCCAGACAGGTTGAGGTAATAATTTCCAAACATCCTGATTTCTTCTCCCCAAGCTCTTACTCTCACGCCGGAGGGGACACGCCAAGAACACCTTGGCTCATCCTATGTGCAGATGACAGATCGAAGCTCAGCTCGGACAACGGCTCGGAGAAGAAGATACCACCTCGGACTACAGGTCGGATAACGCCTGTCTAGCCCGGACCCAAAATTCCAGCAATGACGAAGATCATCTCGAGACTAACTTCAACCCCATCCGAAGAGTGGTCGGACCATATGATAGCACGTAGATACGTCTCTAATTTCACCGCAAGTGTACAGGTCAAGTTTTAGTATAGAATGGAAGAGTAAGGGTTGTTGTATCCACAGGGATTGGTTGAGATTATCGATGAGTACCATAATTATCATAACCTAACTTTATTTAGGCGACAAAAATGTAGTTTTTGTAATAAAATATACTAATACTAAGTTAATTAATCTAATTATACTAATATAATGGTATGACGTTTATGGAAAATTATTGCCTAAAGATTAACTTCATTCACTTAAATGTGTTCATTTCAATTTAGTTTACATTAATGGCGTTCATCCTATCTGACAATTTTTGTATCGAAATCTCGTTCACTACTTCTCCCGAGTGTAAAGTGAATGAATATGTGACTTCGCGTCAACGCCGAAGTCCCTCTCTAGCATTTATACGACACTTGGTCACATTAGTCTCGCCCCAACGTCATTGATAGCACACTTTCTAACTCCCTCCCGGGTTATTAGATCGTCGCATTGTGTTTAAACCCTAGTTCGAATCTGGGGTTACCTCTCCCGAGTGTTAAACCCTGTATTCTTAGTATATCTAAACAAGCATATAAACATGGAATATCAGTAAACATAATTGGATAAACACGAACAACCATTAATGAAACATAAATTTTATATAAATGACTTTTTCGTGAAGTATATCGATCCCTAGACAATATATGTTGAGCTACACATGGCCGTAACCCTAAATACAACTAAATACAAGCTAAACATATACAAACATTCAACCAACTAAGAATTGAAGAGAGAAACGAGGAGACTTAGCCTTTATTCGAAGATTTACCGCTAAAACTGCTCCGAGAACGCTTCCTCCTTCTTCGCGTAGTGATCTTCTATTGGTCGAATGGCCTTGAAGCTCTTAAGACTCCTGAAAACGTCAACCTCTTATTTGGGGAGAATAGGGACGATATTTATAGGATTCAAAATATCTCAAAATATCCTAAAAATATCTAAACTATCTGCAGAGTGACCGCCGTGGCAGTGGGCATGTCAGTTAACTTCACCGCTGCGGCGATGGCTGAACTCTGCAGTGGTGGCATAGTAGGCAAATTCTTTGCATTTTGACCGTTGTGGTGGTGAGTTCACCACTACAACGGTGAGATTTCTGCACTCCCAGCACTTTTACCGCTGCGGCGGTAGGTCTGCTGCTTTGAAATCTTGCCTTTTTACTCGTTTTCCCACCGGGCTCGCTCCGATGTGATTGTTTTGGACCGTTTCAGTCCCTTTTCACCACAAATACCTAATTTAAGATAAAATAAATAAAAACGTATTAAAATATTTAAAAACACTATAATAATACTCGAAAACTAACAAAACTGGCTTGAGAATAAATAGATAAATTACACCTATCAAATACCCCAAATCTTGAAATTTTGCTACTCCTCTAGCAAAACACTCACACTAAAATGAAAAACACAACTAAATTAAATAACATGAACAACCTAAACACAAACAATCTAAACATCACGATATGCGAGTTTTGAATTTTTCTATTGACCAAAGCATTTGCCCTCAACAAACCCCAATTATATCGAGTTTGGGAGTAAAACGCACCATGTGGTGTTCTAGAATTTCGACAATCAATAATGGTAAACGCCATTCTAGATCCTGTCAATGTGTGTGTGCGAGACTTAATAATATAACTATACAAGATTGGATCGAATTATCCACTAACGAAACTCACGACTTAAACCATAAAATATTAGGATATCCACACGCCTGATTGGGTTCCACTTACCACTAATATAGGCTTGGAAGTTCAAAAAGATCAATAAGACTTGGTTCAGTTTTGGGAAAATGGCCAAGGGTATATCGGGAATATAAAATAGGTTAACTTTGTTAACTTAACGATACCCAAGGCACAATACTTGGAAAAAAAATATCACTCTTGAACCCCTATAGATTAATTCGAAACAACCCTAAACAATCATTTAAGAATGACATACTCACTTTTCAAAAGAAACATAAATTTTTCTATATTTACATATGTTTTTTTTTTTTTTTTTTTTTTAAACATACCATACCCCCAAACTTATTTGATTTTTACAATTTCATGGGTATGGTTAAAACAAAATAAAAAAATGACAAGTGAGTACTCGAATACCGAACTAATCAAAAGTTCGTCTTAAACCCAATCGCTCACTTCAAGTAGCATACACGAATGGTAACTTGATTAACTCAAATTATGCCTTCAGTTTAGCAATATAGGTTTGGAAAGAATTCAATTGGCTAGGGTATTTGTTATGTGTTCAGAATTAAAACGGCTACGACAGGGTAAAGAGGGATAAACATAGGACATGGTAAGCTTCAAAGGCTCAAGCAAATTAAATGAATGCCTAAATCATATCTCCTGAACTAACTCACCAATGATTTCACCTCAAGTTTTCCTTCAATCAGGTTCTAGAATTCTTAAATTGTCATGAGTTTGGCTAATCGATAATCGTCCTCAAATCAATTGAATAACTATAAATTGAGTCTATGTGCTCGTGTAAATTAGGATTTACAATAACTTTTACCAAAATGACATGTCAAGCACACATAACACATATGAATAAGCATTACCCTTGACCTCAAAAATAACCAGGGGGTAATATCATCATCGGGTAATGGCCCAGATAAACTCAAAACTCAGCATGCAACATCAACAACACAAACATGAACACATTCTAAACTAAACAAACATGCACACAATAAACTAAACAACATTTAAACTTACTAAAATTTTACACATCACCTCCAAACTTAAAATGGACAATGTCCACAATGACCTATCAACGATCCAAAATGAAAGTATAAAGCATTATAATGAAGACGGGAGTTTAGAACACGTACCTGGGAGGTGAGAGAATCTTGCCTCCAAATCAAGTTGGCGGTAAAGGATTTAACTTATTTTTGACTTGGGCTGCCTCCCAAGAAGCACATGGTTTATTGTCCTTGGCCCGACAAGAGACATGCTCATCAAAGAGCGGCTTCCGCTCATAATAAGTGTCGTACAACACTATGTATGGGTCTTGATTTAGAATGCCCTCAAGACTGGCGAGATTTAGCATTGTTTGGCTCGAGCTTTCAACAAAATAGTTGCTAGCTCATGTACTTGGTGGGTATGAAAGAACGTTGCTAATGGCGGTGAAAAATAAGTGAGCCATATCGGATCCTTGTAGATGTGATCATCTGGGATCGATGGTGGCATCACAATTTGGATCTCCAATGGTGAGAATCACAATCGTCGATCCATGCTTGGGTTCCTGTCTCATTTGAATAATCAAAGTTGAACTTTCCCAAACTCCTTCCGCTCATTTCCGGTTCCTCGTGGTGGTTTTCAATACATGTGGCTTATGTGTTTCTCAGTACCACCATTTTTGTCTCGGTCTCAATAGAGCAGATAAGTTGACCGATTTGTAACTAAAGAGACGTTACGGTCGCATTGATTTTAGTGCAGACCGTCTTAATATTGTCGAGACGATCCTCATGCTCATTGATCCTGTCATTTATTTCCCTCCAAAATGCCTGAGTCTCCCCCATAAATTAAGCTAACATTTTCTCCAGGGGGAAGACTCCACATCTTTGATCGTAGTGTCAATCCATGGCGCCGTGGTGGTGAAACTATCCCCCAAGCTTTGGTAGCTTGTTAAATAATTCCAATAGTGATAATCATAAGCGGCCATGTCTTCCAACAACCAATAGGCTTCATCTGCGGCAAATTGGTCGAAAGACATGGTATCGTTTCCTCTTTCAACCCAATTTCTGGTTGCAGCTAATAATCCGTCGAGAAAATTCAATAATTGACACTCCCTCAGGAACTGATGATTGGAACCAGAACAACAAGTCCTTGTATCGATCCCAAGCACAGTAAAACAACTCAGAATCTCATTGAAAGAAATGCCAAAGTACCTGTTGATGTAACATCTTCAAGTACCCTGCAGGAAAAATAAAAACAAAACTACAAAGAAAAAATTATAAACAAAAAAAATGCCTAAATTAAAATCAAGTTATTTACTTACAATATCAACAACAACCTAAAACACTATCCTTGACAACAGCGCCAAAAACTTGGTAGCGCGTAGATACGTCGCTACTTTCACCGTAAGTGTACGGATCAAGTTTTAGTATATATTAGAAGAGTAAGGATTGTCATATCCATAGGGATTGGTTGAGATTATCGTCGAGTACCGTAATTATCATAACCTAATTTTATTTAGGCGATAAAAATGAAGTTTTTGTAATAAAATATACTAATACTAAGTTAATTAATCTAACTACTAATATAATGGTATGATGTTTATGGGAAATTATTGTCTAGGGATTAACTTCGTTCACTTAAACGTGTTCGTTTTAATCTAGTTTACATTAACGGAGTTCATCCTATCCAACAATCTCTGTATCGAAATCTCATTCACTACTTCTCCCAAGTGTAAAGTGAATGAATATATGACTTCGCGTCAATATTGAAGTCTCCCTTGAGTGTCTATACTACACTTGGTCACATGAGTCTCGCCCCAACGTCATTGATTGCACACTTTCTAACTCCCTCCCGGGTTATTAGATTGTTGCATTGTGTTTAAACCTAGTCTGAATCCGAGGTTACCTCTCCCAAGTGTCAAACACTATATTCTTAGTATACCTAAACAAGCATATAAATATAGAATATCGGCAAACACAATCAGATAAACATGAACAACCATTAACAAAACATAGATTTCATATAAAAGACGTTTTCGTGAAGTTTATCAATCCCTAGACAATATATGTTTAGTTACACATGGCCATAGTTGTAAATACAACTAAGTACAAGCTAAACATATACAAACATTTAACTAACTAAGAATTGAAAAGAGAAACAAGGAGACTTAGCCGTTATTCGAAGATCCGCCGCTAAAACCGCTTCGAGAACGATTCTTTCTTTTTCGTGTGGTGATCTTCTGTTGGTCGAATGGCCTTTGAGCTCTCAAGACTCCCGAAAACGTCAACCTCTTATTTGGGGAGAATAGGGATGACATTTGTAGCATTCAAAATATCTCAAACTATCCTAAAAATATCTAAACTGTCTGTAGAGTGACTGCGACGGCGGTGGGCATGTCGGCTAATTTCACCGCTGTGGTGGTAGATGATCGCTGCATTAATAGAATAGTAGGCAAACTCTCTGCATTTTGACCAATACAGCGGTGAGATTTTTGCACTCCCAGTACTTTCACAGCCCGACGGTGGCCTGACCGCGGTACTGGTGGGTCTGATGCTTTGAAACCTTGTCTTTTTGCTCGTTTTCCCACTAGGCTTGCTCCGATATGATCGTTTAGGACCGTTTTAGTCCCCTTTCACCCCAAATACCTAATTTAAGATAAAATAAATAAAAACGTATTAAAACATATAAAAAAACTATAATAATACTCGAAAACTAACAAAATTGGCTTAGGAATAAAAAGATAAATTACACCTATCACCATACTGCTGGTCGGACCCATTCCAACACCAATAGTTGGGCGCCTTCTGTGGGAAGCGCGCTAAAAGCCTTTTCCATATCATTAGCTATCTGCTTTGCTAAGGTTTGATAAAAACAAAGTTTGAACACTCTTTACGAATGAGAAACTAGAACGCCGCGATGAATAACAACCCCACTGAAGATATGTCACGAGCATTGAGACCGAAAACCAGGGCTACAACCCGTAGAACGGTCGACGGAGAAAATATCAATATCGAGAGATGAAATATCAATATTGAGGGACAATCTTGTCCCCTAATCCCGGGCTCGAGAGTCTGCCCGGGCCAAGCTTCCAAGACCATCGACGCTACCCGACTTGATAACTTAGAACTCCAGCTCGGTAAGTTCCAAAACTACTTCAATATCTTTCTCTCCCGCCTGCCACAGGCCCTGGTTCAGGAGGGACCAAATCTTCCTATCGCAGGATAGAGGGCCCATCCACAGGAGTTTGATGATCGAGTGGATGCCTCTGACGGACAAGTGGTGCGGGTTCAGCATCAAGCCAACCGGGCACCTAGGTTAAGGGATCTCGACCCCCCTATTGCCACGGGTTCCGTTTCGTGATTAGCTCGTAGGCAACAATATGAAGATAGATGCATAACACCAGATGAACAGCAGGGCTGTACACTAGGGTCCAGTCCCATTTTATTACGGAGATTGCAGACGAACCGGTCCCGTATTGGTTCCCTAATCCACCGGTGGCCCAATACGATGTGACGACTGGTCCCCAGGATCATATCTCCATTTACGTCTCCTACATGGATGTGCATGCTGCCCCCAACACGGTAAGGTGCAAGTTCTTCCTTCTTGGGTTGACTGGTCCTGCTAAGACGTAGTTTGAACGATCTCCTGCCGGCCTTAATCTCTACTTTCCTCCAGCTCGAACAATAGTTCCTAGAGAGGTTTAGCCGATCACAGTGAAGGCCCAAGACCGTCACTCATATCCTTACCATTAGGAAGGAAGATAACGAGAATTTGGGTGACTATGTATACAGGTTTCTGATGCCGTGGCCCTCAATGTCTTTATAGACAAATTAAGTCACCGAAGACTCTCATGGGACCTAAGTTTGAGGCGGGACACCAGCTTGCACGAAGCACTGGATCTCGGTGCCAATTACTACAAAGTCGATCTCCTCGATAGTGTGAAAAAGGAGAGAGAAGATCTCCTGAGGAAGAAAGGCCAACCCGATGAAGAGACGAGCCGATCTCAAGCCTCTAGAAGACTCTAACTGGAAAGACGGTTAGGACCTCTAACTGGTGATATGAGGTTTTCCCCAGGCCCCTGCCAGTACAGTTTCATGCCCCTCACTGCATCTATCGCCTCTATCTTTGCTGAACATGCCGGGAAAGGAATCTTCCCGCCTGTCCCTCTCCTGAGAGGAACCTCTCTAGGCAGGTCGGCCGATAAGTACTACGACTTCCATAGGAGTCACGGTCATGCCACCGAGGGCTATTTCCAATTAAATGAATAAATAGAGGCCCTCATTCGACGAGGTTACCTTGGCAATTATGTTCATCGACCAGATGAAGATCAGGTCGGTGAAAACGATCGCCGTGATGAGCACTGTGGATAGCGTCGAAGACAAAATGCCAACCGATCTTTGCCCTGAGAAGACCACATTGGTAATGACACCGACCTGAGGGTAGATGGCGAGATTAATGTCATTCGTGGAGGCCTTGGTGTTGGCGGCGAAACACCCTCATCCCGAAAGAGATAGGAATGTAAGGGCAAGAAAAAGGTCGAGCAGGATGTATATGAGGTCAGCACGATAGATGCTGCCTCGCATAACATCATCTTCTTTAGCGAAGTTGACCTCAAAAGGGTACACGTTCCGTACGATGACACCCTGGTTATCTCAGCCCTGGTTAATTATTTCAAGATGGCGATGATACTTGTCGATGGTGGCAGCTCAACAGATGTCATCTTCAAATGGGCCTTTGACAGGATGATCATGGACCCTAGCGTCGTGCAACCCATAAAATCCCCATTCATCAGTTTTGGTAGGGATGTGGTTAGCTTGGTTGGCTGGGTCTCGCTGCCCATCATGGTTGGTTTTAGGCCCAAAATCGTCACCGTCTGGTCTAAATTTCTCATAGTGGAGAGGCCATCTCCCTACAACGTGATAATGGGCCAACCTACTGTGGCTGTCCTAAAGGCCGTTTACTCTCCCATATCACGAAAAAATGAAGTTCCCCACAGGTTTCGAGGTAAGAGAAGTCCAAGGAGACGAAGAAGCTGCGCAAGCCTGTGTAAGAAGGGCCATGGAGAGGAAATAGTAATTACAACTAGGGTCCAAGCTGAGGATTTTGTGCCGAGCTCATGAAGAGCTTATGGCCCTGACCGGTGGAAGTGTGCCTGTCTCGATCGATGATCGCCTGGACGAAGAGCCCATCCCTTAACCTCATGAATATTTAATCGATGTCCCCATTCACCCTATCATAGCCAAGAGAATGGTAAGGATTAGGGCTCGACTCGATCCTGAAGAATGAGCTGACCTTACTCAGTTGCTGAGGAAGAACTATGACATTTTTACTTGGTCACACAACGAATTTCCTGGGATTGATCCCAATGCTGCTATGCATCGGCTTCATGCCGACGTGCACTACTGGCCTGTTCTCCAGAAGAGAAGGAAGTTCCATATAGACCAACAAAGGATAATTAAAGAAAAAATTGATAAGCTCGTCAGGTTGGATGTCGTAAAAGAGGTCAAATTTCTGGACTGGCTTGCCAATGTTGTCCTGTACTCTAAGGCCAACATCAAATGATGAGTTTACATCGACTTTAAGGATTTGAACAAGGCCTGCCCGAAGGACTTCTTCCCTTTCCCAAGGATCGACATTATGATTGACGCTACGGCGGGGCACAAGTGGCTCAACTTCCTCGATGCTTATGCCGACTATAATCAGATTCCCATGTATCCCCTAGATAAGAGTAAAACCTTGTTCATCACAGCCAAGGCCACCTACTACTATAAGGTTATACCTTTTTGTCTCTGCAATGCAGGGGCGACCTATCGGAGACTTGTTAACAAAATGTTCAAGGAGGAAATTAGGAACACGATGGAGGTACACATCGATAACATGCTCGTGAAAAGAAACCAGGCTAAAAATCACCTCGGTCATCTCCAAGCCTGTTTTGATAAGCTCCGAGCTCACCGCATGAAGCTAAATCCGAGCAAGTACATCTTTGGCATGTCTGCTAGCAAATTCCTAGGCTTTATGGTCTCCCAGTGTGGCATTGATTCCAATCTCGACCAGATCAACACGGTGCTTGGAATATCTTCTCCTCGAAATATGAAAGAGGTCCAGATTTTGACAGGTCGGTTGGCTACCCTAAATCGGTTCATCTCCAGATTGTCCAAAAAATGCCTTCTATTTTCAAAATCCTTTGGGGGAATAAGGCATTTGTGTGGACCGAGGAGTGTGATCGCGCCTTTGAAGAGCTGAAGAAGTATCTCTCGTCGACTCTCCTGCTCACCACGCCTAAAAAAGGAGAGGACCTACTCCTATATATTGTGGCCTCCACCACGGCAGTGAGTGCCACCTTGGTTAGAGAAGATGTCGATGTGTAAAACCCGGTCTATTACTCGAGTAGGATCTTTACCGACAATGAGACGAGGTATACGAAGTTAAAAAAATTGGCCTACGCTCTGGTGGTTGCCTCGAGAAAACTAAGGTAGTATTTTAAGGTTTATACCATAGTGGTATTGACCGACTAGCTGTTAAGGCAAATTCTCCACTCCACTAATGTCTCTGGGCGATTAATGAAGTATAGCCTCAAGCTGGGCCAATTCCATATCGAATATCGCCCTAGGACGGCGATAAAGGGTAGGTCCTGGCTGATTTCATAGCCGAGATGACCTTCCTAGATGAAGAGCCCGTTGTCAACCAAGAAGATGCCGAGAAGACCTTTACGATGATAGACTAGGCCGGCGGCTCGAAAGAATTGACCAGGATATGCTCTGACCTGGGCCCCAGTTCTTGGAAGCTCTTTACCGACGGGTCCTCCAATCAAAGCGACTCGGGTACCGGGATGGTCCTCGTCGCCCTAGACAAAGAGGAGATCGAATATGCCCTCAGGTTTGGATTCTGGGCTACAAACAACGAGATTGAGTATGAAGCCTTATTGGACAAGCTACGACTGGCTTGAGAATTCAATGTAAAAACCCTCCTGGTAATGTGCGATTCCCAACTCGTGGTTAAACAAGTCAACGGTGAATACCTGGCAAAGGACCCAAGTATGGTGCACTACCTAGAGAGAGTAAAGAACCTGACTAAACTCTTCAAGAAAGTGCAAGTCACGCAAATACCCTGAGAGAAAAACAGGCATGTTGATGCGTTGGCTAACCTGGCCTCGACGGTGGTGTGTACACTTAAGAGGATGGTTCCCGTGGAATTTCTAGCTGAGCCGAGCATTGCCTCCTCGGACAAGATCACCACAATCTATACCCTCAACTCCAGACTGACCTGGATGGACCCCATAGTGAGCTATCTCATCGATGGGACGCTCTTGAAAGACCAAGCTTATTCTCGGAGAATATGGTACTAAGCGGCACAATATGCCTTCATCGACAGTATTTTGTACTGTAAGTCCTTCTCGGGACCATACTCCAGATGGCTCCCACTTGAGGAGGCCGAATACGTTAAATGAGAGGTTTATGAAAGCATTTATGGAAATCACATAGAGGGCAGGTCGTTGGCTAGGAAACTGCTCCTAAACGGGTATTATTGGCCCAAGATGTTCGAGGATGTGGGGGAATTCGTTAAGAAATGTAACAAGTGCCAGCGATTCGCCATACACCCCTATGCCCCCATGTTGGTCGAGGATTTCATCGCTCGCGTATTAACTACTCGCAAGTATACCAGGTCTAGTTTTAATATAGTGATCGTGAGATCGGATATCATTCCACTGGGAATGGTGTAATTTTGTTGAATATGGTGATTGGCATAGTCTCATATTATCCCGAGAAACATTAATTTATTCATACTAGCATTTACATGATTTCAACACCACCTAAGTAATATTTAACTAATACTACATGATCTTAGCCATATACCATACAAAACAAGAGTGGTTCAATATCATTAGATGTGGAAAAACAGTTATAAAGATAAAAATGAGAGAAGAACGATCAAATCTGAGAATGGAACGGTCCATTGTCGCTAAAGATCGCTCTGCAAATGATTCCTCTTTGTCTGAATGATGAACCTCCTCCTTGATCTCTCAAGAACGGCTTAAGAATACTATATTAGGGTTAAGAACCTTTTACAACCTTTAAAAAATGTGGGAGAGTGGTATTTATAGGCCTAAGATTTCAAAAATATCTAAAAATATATTTTCTTCTATGCAGAGCTTACCGCCGTGGCGGAGGAATCACTGCCGCGGCGGTGAGTAAGTCAGTTTAACTTTTACCGTGGCGGTGGGATTTCTCGCCGTGGCGGTGGAACAGTTTCAAAACTCTCTGATCTTTTACCGCCGCGGTGGTGGGGCTTTGCTCAATTTAAGCACTCTCTGCACTCTCACTGCCATGGCAGTGGCTCTTATGATCTTGAAATTTTGTTTCTTCATAATTTCTTTACCATTTTCCCACCGTTTTCGCTCGTTTATCACTTATTTGCGTCCTTATACCTGAATTATATAAAAACTAACAAAAACACAATTAAATATAACTAATTCACTTGAAAACTACCAAATTCTACTAAGAAGTAGATAGGTATTTTCTACCTATCAAATACCCCCAAACTTAGAATTTTGCTAGTCCTCGAGCAAAACACTAACGCTAAACTAAACAAACTAACTAAAAATGAAAAACTTGAAACACAAAATAAGTAAATGCATGTAAGTATGAAGTTCAATCGAAATGACCAATTTGTTCCTCCCTCAACATCCCTAAATCTGATTAAGTTCGGGAAATAACCCACACCAAGTAGTGTTCTAGAATTTCAACATTCAATATCAATAAAAACCATTCTAGATCCATTGAATATGTGTGTGTAAGAACTCAAATGCATAATTACGCACATACCGGATTGGATTATTCAATTGTTAAGTTCATAACGTATACCGTTTAAGGATTCAGGAAAACCATACGCTTGATTTGGGGTCTACTATCTACTAATGTAGGCTAAGATATTCACAGAGATCAATAGGGCTTGGTTTGGCTTTGGAGAACGACCACAGGTATCACTGGAATTGAAAATAGATAATCGGTTTAATTAATCGATACCCGAGGTAAAATCGCTTGTCGCTATCCTCTCTCATAACTCCCCACATTTAAAGTACAACTCTGAATGAGAATTACAGATCCTTGTATTCACTTGTCGAAAGAAAAGAAAATAAAAACTATATTTTCATTTTTTTTTGAATAACACGTTCCTAAATTAATTCGAATTATTACAGTTTTAGGAGCGTGGAAAAAGAAGTTAGAGAAACACACCCCCAAACTTATTCGAATTTATAAAATTTTAGGAATATGCAAAAAAAAAATAAAAAATGGTAGGAACACACCCCCAAACTTATTTTAGGAGCGTGTGAACAGAAATACTAAAGTCACAAGTGAATATACTAATACCGAGTCAATAGAAATTCAACCGAAACCCTACCGCTCACTTGATTTTACTCAATTGGAAAATTAGGCTTAGTGACATTGGTTTAGGAAAAATTTAAATGAAAAGAGTATTTGAATGTTTTCAGAATTGGTTACGTCATTGGCTTCGACAGGGGAAATAAATGATGAAATTTTTCAGGTTAGCTACAACGGTTGAAGCGAAAAAATAACGGCCTAAATCACGTCTCCGGAATTATCTTACCTAGGATTTCGCCTCAAGTTTCCCCCAAATCAAGTTCTAGATTCCTCATTTTTTTCATGAACTTCATATTGAATAATCGGCATCTAATTGCTCAGATTATTATACATTGAGTCCGAATGTCGTGCGTTTTTAGGATCGAGATAATTTTTACTCAATCGAAATGTTAAGCACACAAAACACACATGGAAGGCTTTACCCCCAACCTCAATATGCAATTAGGGGATAATTCTCGTCATCGGGACTTGGCCCAAATGAACTCAACAACTAAACGTGTAAATACAACTTCAAACATATACATTTATAAACTAAATCTAATACTAACATTTAACTAGTCTAAATACTACACATGCAAAAACAAAAATTAAACTAAATTAAACTAGAAATTAAAAGCTAAACATACATTAAAACATAAAATTAACATACATAAATATAATTTTGTACATCAATTGTTTTTTGCATTTTGTTTAAAAAAAAAAATAATGGTTCATCCTTCTTCTACAAAAACACAAAAATGGATGAACACCCCTAAACTGAGACATGGCAGTGTCCACACTGTCTAGCAGCGAACCCAATAACTGAACTTAGCATGTAAAAATAGAAAACGGGGTTTGGACACATACCTAGGAGATAAGACAAAAGAGTCTTACCTCCTAATGTTCACCTGGAGAAGGATCATCACCACCACTTTCATGTCGGAAAGGAAACTGTGGTGGTTGCAAAAGGTGCGGCGGCACCTGCGGCAAATTCGGAAATGTATGCATCTCGATGTCGAGGCCCTCGCAAATGAATCGGTTGACTTATTTTTGATAGCACCCAACTTGATCCTGGTATGTCCATAGCTTATATTGCCCATGTCGAAGATCTCAAAGTTCTTGGTAAACTCGCTCCCCGTCGAATCCGGCCCGTTAGGGTGCCTCGGGAATTGGGGCCTCAGAAGGCCCTACCTCGTCTCCTGCATGCCCAGCTTCTTCTTCCGCTCCTCCCGATGTCTGACCTTGAGCGCTCCCCTTCGACATCCTTGCAATAATGGCCAAATCGAGGGGATTGATTGGAAAAAATGGGCGATCCCCATGGATCATCATCCTGGCTCGCCGACACAACTCCATGAGTAAGTTTGAAAATGGTAGGCCTCCTTTGGTTGTCCCCGCGGTATATAGAATTGAAAAATATATGTGAGATCCGACGTCGAGCGGTTTTTCCCGCTGTATAGAATGTAACACAATAGCCTTCTCTTTTGACACGTTCAAAAAGTAAGAGGTTGGGATCAGGCTGCCACATATGAGGTGGTGCCATATCTTCGGCACTGACTTTAGGAATCTGGCAGGGAATTTTGCTTGATCCGGCCCTATGATGGTCTATTGGACATTGCCCATTGTTAGGTCCTGGATCATATCTTCCATAGTTGGTCCGTACCCAGAATAAGGCTCTTCGAAAAGCAGCAGTGGTCCCAATCCCAATACCTCATTCAATTTTTCAGGTCTGAAGAGGATAATCTTTCCTCGGACCTTTGTCCGGTTCTGTTGAGCTTCAGTGGCATTTGCGTAGAACTCCCGGACAATGGAAACTTCACCGAGGGGAGGCGATTTGCAAAAATACTCCCAACCTCGGCTTTGAATAGCGCTTTGAAATTCCATCGAGAGATCTTCTAGGGGCCCGAATCCTCGTTGCTTTATGCATGATCTGGTGAACTCATGCTTAAGGAAATGTTCCTCGACTTTCTTTGAAACGAAATGGGTAGAATCGAAGTCAGGAGCTGACCCCGATCCTTCACCCCTTGCCCTCTTCGAAGCAACATTTTTAGGCATGGTTCCTAGCAATCACATTCACAAACAAGACAAACCCAATCATATACGCACAATGAAAAATAGTCTCTATATCAACACTATCAAGAACAAGGCTTTATCTCAATACACATCCATTACTTGCAACGATTTCAACAAAATTCTAACAATGTAGCATGCATTTTTGTTTCACACAATTAAACAATCCATTTAAACATGTTTATTACCAAGAATCAAACCAAAATCCCAAAGAAATTTGAAATTGCGAAAAGAGGGTTTAAGGGGTTTAGGGCAAAACTTCAAAATCCAATGATTTTTTAATTTAATCAAGCAAAGCAATAATTTCAAAAACTAGACAAAATGTAAAGTAAAATAAACTTACTTGTTGAGAAATTACGGTCCAATCGAAAGAAAATGAAGAAATCACACCGTTTCTTAAAAAAAAACCTCGGGGACATAAAAAAGATTTGCTGGATTTAACGTCCCTAGCTGGACGTTTATGAATTCCGACTTTAGCCTTCAATGAGGGGGGTGTTCT
Organism: Eucommia ulmoides; assembly: GCA_016647705.1. Taxonomy (NCBI): domain Eukaryota; kingdom Viridiplantae; phylum Streptophyta; class Magnoliopsida; order Garryales; family Eucommiaceae; genus Eucommia; species Eucommia ulmoides. The sequence continues at coordinate 25,938,697 of CM028328.1, forward strand.
CCACAACTCGCTCTTCATCTTTAAAGTAGTGCTTGATCCGCTCCCCGTTGACTCAGAAAGTTCGTCCGTCTTCACCTTCCAACTCGATAGAACCGAATGGATAAATATGCTTGATCCGGAACGGTCCAGACCACCAGGACTTCAACTTTCTGGGAAAGAGTCTCAGCCTTGAATTAAACGACAGAACTTGCTGGCCCGGACTGAACTCCCTTCTAACTATAATTTTATCATGTCACTTCTTCGTTTTATCTTTGTACAGCTTGGCATTCTTATAAGCCTCGTACCGGAATTCTTTCATCTCATTCAATTGGAGGAGACGTTGCGCACCAGAAGCCTTGAAGTCAAAGTTGAGTTTCTTTATCGCCCAGAATGCACAATATTCCAATTCAACGGGCAAATGACACATTTTTTCAAACACCAATCGATACGGCGACATGCCGATCGATGTCTTAAAAGCAGTGCGGTATGCCCATAAAGCATCATCAAGCTTCACCGCCTAATCCTTGCGATTTGTATGAACCATTTTCTCCAGAATTAGCTTGATTTCTCGGTTAGAAACTTTAGCTTGGTCATTTGTTTGTGGGTGGTATAGTAGCGCCACCTTATGCCTAACCCCATACTTTGCCAACAAAGCATTAAGTATTTTGTTACAGAAGTGGGTTCCCTCATCACTGATTAAGGCTCGAGGTGTCTCGAATCGTGTCATGACGTTTTGTTGAAGGAACTTTAAGACCACTTTGGCATCATTGGTAGGTGTTCCCATTATCTCGATCCATTTGGACACATAATCCACTACTAATAAAATATACTTCTTGCCGAATGAGGGCAAAAATGGCCCCATGAAATCAATACCCCATACATCAAACAACTCAAGCTCAAGAATGGACGTCAATGGAAATTCATGCCTTCTCGATATGTTACCCACCCTTTGGTATCTATCACAAGTTTTTACAAACGTGTATGAATATTTAAATAAAGAAGGCCAGTAAAAATCTGATTGAAGCACTTTCGCTATTGTCCGAGTCGCACCAAAATGGCCTCCACAAGGTGATGAATGGCAGTGATATAGAATACTAGCCATCTCCTCTTACGGAACACATCTCTGAATCACCTGATCAACACACTTCTTGAAGCGCAACGACTCATCCCACAAATAATACTTTGAATCGAAAAGGAATTTCTTCCTTTGGGCTCTTGTCAAATCTGGTGGTAACACATTACATACAAGAAAGTTTACAATGTCTGCAAACCACGGAAGTGCATTTTCAACTGAGAATAACTGTTCGTCAGGGAACACCTTCGTGATGCTAGACTCCTCACCAATGTCTTCTTGAATCAACCTTGACAAATGGTCTGCGACAACATTCTCACTCTCCTTTTTATCTAGGATCTCAGCATCGAACTCTTGCAATAAAAGAATCCACCTTATCAATCTCGGATTGGCGTTTTTCTTTGCAAACAAGTACCGAATAACTGCGTGATCCGTGTAGACGATCACTTTTGATCGAATGATATACGACTCAAACTTATCACAAGTAAAAACAACATCTAGCATTTCTTTCTCCGTTGTGGTATAATTCTCCTGGGCATCATTTAATGTCTTACTCACATAACAGATGGATTGGAAGATCTTCTCCTTCCGTTGGCCTAACACCACGCCAACAGCATAGTCACTCGCGTCGTACATAATCTCAAATGGCACCTCTCAGTTCGGAGTGACCATTATACGAGCCGTGATCAACTTCTCATTTATTGCCTTGATAGCTTCCATGCAAGCCTCATTGAATTCAAATGGAGTATCCTTGTTAAGTATGTGACATAACGACTTCATCGTCTTCGAGAAGTTCTTGATAAAGCGCCAGTAAAAGTCGGCATGTCCCAAGAAACTTCGAACTTCTTTCACATTAATCGGTGGCTGAAGTTTCTCAATTGTTTCAATCTTTGCTCGGTCCACCTCAAGCCCCTTGGAAGAGACTCGATGACCTAACAAGATCCCCTCTTTAACCTTAAAGTAGCACTTCTCCCAATTGAGAACTAAATTCTTCTCCTCACATCGGTCAAGAACAAGCGCCAAATTGTACAGACAGTGATCAAAAGACGACCCAAAGACTGAAACGTCATCTATGAAGATTTCTATTTTCTCTTCCACTATATCCAAAAATATTGCCATCATACACCGTTGAAAAGTTGTCAGTGCATTGCAAAGGCTGAATGACATACGTCTATAAGCGAACGTCTCATACCGGCATGTGAAAGTAGTCTTTTCTTGGTCCTCCGGTGCAATGGCTATTTGATTGTAACTTGAATAGCCGTTAAGAAAGCAATAGTAATCATATTCGGCTAATCGATCAAGCATTTGATCAATGAAAGGAAGAGAAAAATGATATTTCCTCGTCGCCTTATTCAATCTTCTATAATTAATGCACACACGCCATCTCGTGATAGTCTGTATAGGAATAAGATCGTTCTTATCATTTTTCACCACTGTCATACATCCTTTCTTGGGCACCACTTACATCGGGCTAACCCATTCGCTATCGGATATAGCATAAATAATTTCCGCATTCAAGAGTCTCAACACCTCCATTCTCAGCACTTCTTTCATTGCCGGATTTAGCCACATTTGATGCTCAATGGAGGGTTTGAATGAATCCTCCATCAAAATCTTATGCATGCTAATCGAAGGGCTAATTCCTTTGATATCAGAGATAGACCAAGCGAAAGCGGATCGATGTCGCTTCAAAATTCTCAGCAACTTACTCTCCTCTTCTTCCATCAAAGATGATGAAATTATGACTGGATTGGTTGAATTTTCTCCCAAAAATATATACCGAGGATGCTCCGGTAATTGTTTGAGTATTAATCCACTGTGAGGTGGATTTGATTCCTCAGGAGAGTTTACATCTTCTTCAATCACCACCACATGAATAGGATCCTCTACATCTTTAGATTAAGCATCCAAAATCAGCACGTAGTCCACAACTTCAAGTTTCGTGGTAGAGCCCTCCTCACCAAGATCCCCCATAAACAAGGAATTTGTGAGTGTATGCTCTAATGAATCCGTCTCCACATTCGCAAGAAATAATTCCCTCACGTAAGAGTCCACAACATCAACTCAATTGCATTTAGGAAGTTCATCCAAAAAATTCATTGTTTTAAAAATGTTGAGCTTTATCTCTTCATCATTCACCCTTAACGTCAGATTTCCATTATGCACATCGATTAAGGCCTTTCCCGTTGCAAGGAAAGGTCTTCTAAGGATGATCAAGATTTTCCTATCTTCTTCCATTTCTAGCACAACAAAATCCATCGGAAAGATGAATTTGTCGACCTTCACTAGCACATCCTCATTGATGCCTTTAGGATAGGTTAACGAACGATCGGACATTTGGAGAAAAATCTTTGTCGGCTTTGCACTCCCAAGTCCCAACTTCCGATAAACGGAAGAAGGCATCAAATTATTACTAGCCCCAAGATCACAAAGAGCCTTATCAAAATGAGATTTCTCGATAGTACACGGAATTGTGAAATTACTCGGATCCTTCAATTTGGTAGGCAACTTCCTTTGTAGTATTTCACTACATTCCTCCGTTAACTTTACTATTTCGTACTCCTCTAACTTTTTCTTCTTTGTCATGATATCTTTCAAAAACTTGCCATAGTTGGGCATTTGCTCCAATGCATCCGCAAAAGGAATGTTGATGTGAATTTTCTTGAAGATTTCAAGAAATTTTTCAAATTGTGAATCCAACTTCCTCTTTTGGAATCTTTGAGAATAAAGCAATAGCGTAGCTAGAATTGGTGGATGTTTAGGAAATATTACTCGTCTCGGCATCACCCTTTCATCTCTTCTTCTCTCCTCGACTTTATCTTGTTTATTCTCTCCATTCTTGTCTCTCTTTTTTTCTTCATTCGGCTTCTCATTTCTTTCATCGATTTTCTCTTCAATTTCCTCCTCCACATTTGTTCTTGGTTCATCATGTTGAAACTCATGACTTACCCCTGGCTTGTTTTCCATTGGCTTGCTCGCCTCCACTTTTCTTTCGCTCTTCAACTTAATCGCTTTGCATTCTCTAGGGTCGGTCTCCGTGTTGCTTGGAAACTTTCCCTTATTTTGCTCTTGGATGGATCTAGCAAGTTGCGCGATTTGAGTTTCTAAAGATTTCACCGTGGCATTGGTGTTTGTACATGTTGTATCAATCGAGTCAAGTCGTATTTCATGCTTGTTCATCCGGTTGTGCGTCTCACGCATAATAGTCTGAGTCTCCTTTATGAAAGAACCCAATACTTCATCCAAATTTGATTTTGGATTATGCATAGGGTTTTGTTGCATTTGACGGTTGGGTTGCATTGGATATCCCGAAGCTTGGTTTCCATATCCCGTAGGTGGCCGTAAAGAGTTCTGGTTATTCGCATAAGAAAAATTCTCATGGTTGCGAAGTCCAGGATTGTAGTGAGTTGGAATGTTGGTAGCGGGCCTGAAAATATAAACTCGATTGTTCAGAAAGTGGCATTTCTCAAACTCATTATTCAATCCAGTTTAAGAATAACCTGCAACATTCTCATCTCCATGACTTGATAAAGCACCTTTAATAGATAAGGCAACCACCTGATAAGATAATCTTGACATTTGGGCTGATAAGGTTGCGAGATGCTCAGACTCTTGAATAGAAGAGACCCTTCTTCCCGTGTTCCTTCTCATTCAGCCATTGATAATTTTTGGCCGCCATTTATTCCAACAATGCATTAGCTTTAGTCGGGGTTTTAGACAACAACGATCCTCCCGAGGCAGCATCAACGATTGTTTTGGTTTGACTGTCCAACCCGTTGTAAAATAGTTGAATTTGAAACCAATCTTGATACCCGTGTTGAGGGCACCTTCGCAATAAATCTTTGAATCGCTCCCACGCTTTAAACAACGACTCAAAATCTCTTTGGCAAAACTGCTCAATCTCGCCTCAGAATTGAGAAGTCTTGAAAGGTGGGAAGAACTTAGTGAGGAACCGTTGAGCTAGGTACTCCCAAGTGTTTATGCTTCCCAGTTGGATAGATTGGAACCAACCCCGTACTCTATCATGCAATGAAAATTAAAATAACCGCAAACGTATAACATCCTCAGCAACTCCATTTATTTTCACAATATCACAAATCTCCAAAAAAGTGGCCAAATGTACATTCGGATCCTTGTGCAGATTGCCACTATACTAGTTCTGTTGCACCATGTTGATGAGGGCAAGCTTAAGTTCAAAATTGTTTGCCTGAATCGGTTGCCTCCAGATGCCGGAGAAGTTCTCCAACATCAATGGTCGGTAATAATCCCGAAGGACTTTTTGAGGGCGCTCTGGTTCTGGAGGCTGGAATGCCTGTGGCACCGGCGGTTGCTAGATATGTCCTTCCCTACCGGCCATAGTAGTAGATTGATCTTCTTTCTTTTGACGTATTCTTTTACTACGCCGCATGCACTGCTCAGTCACAACAAATAAATCAAATAAACAAATGAATTGAATGAAATTTAAGACAAAAGAATTATCGTGACTAATATTCAACCACTTGGTCACAATATCAACCAAATCAAAAACACCGTGATTCCCCGACAACGGCGCCAAAAACTTGTTGGTCGAGGATTTCATCGCTCGCGTATTGACTACTCGCAAGTATACGAGGTCTAGTTTTAATATAGTGATCGTGAGATCGAATATCGTTCCATTGGGAATGGTGTAATTTAGTTGAATATGGTGATTGGCATAGTCTCATATTATCCCGACTTTTCAAGAATTGTTTGTATTCTAATTAATCAACTAAGATAAATGAAAACTATTAGGTTAGTTTTAATTACATTAATTACCTAGGTATTGATTTCTTTCACGTAATACATATTTGACTTCGTTTAGTTAGCTATAGCGGTGTTTATCTATTCCAACAATCTCTATATTTACAACTCCTCTGCTACCTCTCTCGAGTGTAAGACGATGGATTACATGACTTCGTGTCAATGAAGAAGTCCCCCCCAATACCTTAACAACCCTAGGTCACGTGAGTTTTGAGCCAATGTCATGGATTGCACACGTTCTAACGCCCTCCCGGATCATTAGATTATCACGTTGCGTTTACCCTAGTCCGAATCCGGGGTTACCTCTCCTGAGTGTCAAACCCCGTATTCTCGGTTTATCAATACAAGCATAATATCAAGAATAATGGTAAACACAATTGGATTTAGACAAACATCAATTAAAGTAACATTAATTCATTCAAACTAGCCTTTACGTGATTTCAATAACACCTAAGTAATATTTAACTAATACTACATGATCTTAGCCATATACCATACAAAACAAGAGTGGTTCAACATCATTATATATGGAAGAGTGGTTACAAAGATGAAAACAAGAGAAAAACAATCAAATCTGAGAATAGAACGGTCCACTATCTCTAAAGATCGCTCCGCAAATGATTCCTCTTTGTCCGAATGATGAACCTCCTCCTTGATCTTTCAAGAATAGCTTAAGAACACTATATTAGGATTAGGAACCTTTTACAACCTTTAAAAGACATGGGAGAGTAGTATTTATAGGCCTAAGGTTTCAAAAATATGTAAAAATATCTTTTCTTTTGTGCAGAGCTTACCACCGTGGCGGTGAGTAAGTCGGTTTAACTTTCACCATGGCGGTGGGATTTCTTGCCACAGCGGTAGACCTTGCGCCGTGGCGGTAGGGATTTGCTCAATTTAAGTACTCTCTGCACTCTCATCATCGCGGTGGTGGCTTCTTCGCCGTAGCGGTGGCTCTTGTGATCTTGAAATTTTATTTCTTCATAATTTCTTTACCATTTTCCCACCGTTTTCGCTCGTTTATCACTTATTTGCGTCCCTATACCTGAATTATATAAAAACTAACAAAAACACAATTAAATATAACTAATTCACTTGAAAACTACCAAATCTGGCTAAGAAATAGATAGGTATTTTCTACCTATCACCTCACTGACCGAGCTAGTATTGATGTGCAGCCCATGGCCATTCGCCTAGTGGGGGATCGACCTCCTCGTCCCATTCTCTGAGGGGATCGGCTAGAGGAAATTCTTGGTTGTCGTCATCGATTACTACACCAAATGGGTGGAGGCCAAGCCTCTCGCCAAAATCACCAAACAATGGATCCGGGACTTTGTCTGGAAATGCATGATTTTCCAGTTTGGCATCCTAAAGGCCATCGTCTCGAACAACGAAAAGTAGTTCGAAAATGACCTTTTTACCGAGTTGTGTGTCGGGCTGGGGATTAGAACGCACTTCTACTCCCTTGGTCACTCCCAAGCTAACGACTAAGTCGAAGTCATCAATTGGACTATTTTGTAAAACCTGAAGAACAAGTTAGACAAATCCAAGGGGTTATGGGTGGAAGACCTGTACCTCGTATTGTGGGCTTACTATACAACATCCCGGACTCCTACCAGTGAGACACCTTTTGCAATGACATTCGGCTCAGAGGCCATCATCTCGGTCGAGATCGACATGCATTCTTCTTGTACTGTACGACCGTACGATCAAGCTAGCATAGCAACATACATAACTGTGAGGAAGAAATCGAGAAGCATGAGTCAACAATGGAAAATTTTCAAGTGTAAATAATTAAACGGGTCAGGATGGGAAAATTTACTGTTTTAAGAGTCTTTCTTTAAGGTCGGCTTTGACAGAGAGGGGTCGCTCCAGAAGTAGAGGTCGTATAAGCACGACGAGTTGAGGGCGCCAACGTCAAGGAACAGGGTACTGAAGATCTGATCTCTCTGAGCGAGGACCTTTGGGCTTGGCTCGTGCTTCTTTGAAACTGAAAGTTTAAAACGACAGCAACTCAAAAAAGCTAATCGGGGAGGAAAATAGAATAGTTTTCGGGTTGAAAAGCTTACCCACGGTCCCCTAATACCTCTAGACCAGGAACTTGTACTGTGGCGCTGGGTCGGCCTCCCACTCAGTTCCGCCTAGAAAAAAAAAACCCGACTTCCATTCCTTGATAGAATCGGAGTAGCACTTGAGGAATTTCTGCCGGGTTGAGATATAACACCAGCCTTTCCCGCTGGGCATGGACTTCACTAGGAAGATGCCGTGAAACAACTCGAGTATCGGGGTGATACCCTTGGTGATAGGTGTGATCTACCTATATATTTTCAAACCAAAATTGTTAGTTTTTGAGTATGTTTATTATATTTTAATACGTTTTTATGTATTTTTGTATAAATCAGGTGTATAGGGTGAAAAGGTATGAAAACAGATCAACAACGATCAAATCAGATTAAGAACGGTGGGAAAACAAGCATGGAGGCAATATTCTGAAAAGTTGCCTACTGCTACGGTGGTGAATATGCAGAGAGGCACCTAAAACTGCTGGAAGCCCACCACTGCGGTGGTGAAACTGCAGAAAGGTCCCTACTCCCACCGCTGCCTCCACCGCTACAGTAAAGATCAAACTGACATACCCACTGCCCCGGCAGTCATTTTACACCAGATTTAGATATTTTAGGATATTTTGTTCTATTTAATCCTTCTTCCTCCCTCATTTTCGGGTATATAACTCCTTAGAGCATATTTTGAGAGGATTTTGGGGAGCTCATTCAAATCCGAAAGAGAAGAACACAAAGCGAAGAAGGAGAAACGATCTCAGAACGGTTTTTGTGTCAAATCTTCGGACTACAGCTAGTTCTCTTTGTTTCTTTCTTCATTTCTTAATTTTGGTTTATTGTTTGAGCATGTTTAGCTCGTTATTCATTGTGTATATGGTTATGGCTGTTAGCTAAACAATGATTGTCTTAGGGATTAATAATATTTATGAAAATGTTGTTTGTTTGAGTTTGTGTTTCATTAATAGTTGTTCTTCGATATTTTGATTGTGTTTATTGATTTGTTATGATTACATGCTTGTTTAGATATAGTGAGAAATAGGGGTTTGACACTCGGGAGAGGTAATCCCGAATTCGAATTAGAGTAAACACAACGCGACCATCCAATAACCTGGGAGGGAGTTGGAAAGTGTGCAATAAATGACGTTGGGGCGAGACTCATGTGACATAGTGTCGTTAAGACGTTGAGGGAGACTTCTTCGTTGACGCAAAGTCGTATATTCACTCGTCTTACACTTGGGAGATGTGGCGAGTGAGTTTACAAACTAAGATTGTCAGATAAGTTGAACGCCGTTAACGTAAGCTAAAACGAGACCAAACATGTTTTTGTAAATAAATTTAATCCCTAGGCAATCTTTTCCCTAAACATCTCAATATAATATTAGTATAATTAGATTAATTAATTATAAATTACATTTTTATTGCCTAGATAAAATTAGGTTGTGATAATTACAGTACTTAATAATAATCTCGGCCCATCCCTATGGACATGATACCCTTACTTTCCCTATCTATATTAAAACTTGACTCGTACACTTATGGTGAAAGTAGCAATGTAATAATCTGCCCCCACTTGACTAGGCAGATCACGTAGAAAGCCACGACCATGCACATGCTGTTGGGGGCGAGCTATGATGGATAGAACCTGAGATCCCGGTAGACCTCCCTCACCTAGGGATGGATGGAAAATTGTAGGTCGCCCTACAGCTGCTTATCATAGACCGATATGAACCTTTCGGTGGGGCGCAAGCCTAACTGTCCTCCTCAGGAACGTGCGTCACTACCTAGTCGGGGATCACATACTTTGAACGCAGGTCCCAAACGGCCTTTTCTATCAGGTTAGATTTTACCCGCTAGACCCAGGCTTCTTGGGGAACCTTACAGATCAATCGACGAGAGGTTAAACTCGCCTTGTGAGGGTGACCAAACGTCGACGGCTGGGTTTCCACCTCTTGAGAGGACATTACCTCGGTGTCGAACTCCACGGCTAGACCCATGCCAAGCTCAACCCTAGGACCTCCAGTAGAGCTCGTCTCGCTTCTCACTCTTTTTCGCCAAGGCTCACTTGGCACGCCAGAAGGCTGGAAGGTCCCCATTCTAGCCTCCTCCTGGGCCTTTTTAGAAGAAGAGGTCGTCCACTAGACGACGACCTCTGGCTCGCCTACCAGCTTAGATGCCGAAGGTACCTCCGGCTTATCGACCTCGGTCACAAACGAATTGAGCTCGACCTACACGACCTGAGGTTCAGCCACAGTCTCTTCAGATCTAGATGGGCTATACCTCGATGAACAAGACTCAGACATAGAAGACATGAAGAAAAAAAAAATGAATAGAAGAGAAAGATGAGTACCGTGCTCGGAGGTCGGGTGGAGCTTTCATGCTACTCTGGTGAAGAAATACGAAGGAATGAAGTGTATATTTATAGAGGGGCTGAGAAGTTGAACCTTGTGATGATCGAAAAATTCACAGAGCGTCGATTCATGCGCCATCAGCCACGTGTCGTGCATCTGGTCAGTGTGCCAGTCAAACTTCCTAAGGAAGCCGTAAGGCCTATGCTTCCGTCCTACTAGGACGGCCTATGATTTCGGGCTTCGTCATCTCGACCCTGAGTCCTTATTCTCCGTCAGCTCGACTGACTGCCCCATATCGTCCGATATCAGAACCCCCAGTATCTTATGTCCTACTTCCATGCTAAGGCTTGGGGGGCAACTGATGTGGGTAAAATCGGACCTGCTCTACGTGTCCGCGACCTAGACCAAATTTTGTCACGTCACCAGTACCACATCAGCAATGGCCTGATTAGTCCGGTAAATAGACAGCCCAGGGTTCTTAGTTAGGTCGGCCAGCATGAAACACTCGGATCGTCAAGATGCAATCTCCTCAGAATGTCGCCACGGTGGGTAGGTCAGTGCGTTCTGCTTGACCTTCATCTTGGTGTCTGGGCCGACTTGTCTCTCTTAACAAGCTCAGCCCATGGGCTCCTCCATCTACAGTGTGAATGCCCAAGGCCAAGGCCCATAACTCTAATCCGCCGTGTCGCTCACGCGCCTGACTACTTAACGCTAAACTGAGCTTAAGGCCCTAATCTTGTGAAACACTTATCACTCCTCTACCTATAAATATGAGGCTTCATCAACACATTGAAAGGGGGAGAGAGAGAACACCCACTACAGATCGCCTAGACAGGTCGAGGTAATAATCTCCAAACATCCTGATTTCTTCCCCTCGAGCTTTTACTCTCACGCCAGACTTCAACCCCAAGATTCCAGTAAAGACGAAGATCATCTCGAGATCGACTTCAACCCCATCCGAAAGGTGGTCGGACGATACTGCTGGTCAGACCCATTTCTGACACCAACATTTTCTATTATCTCTCTTTCTATTTTTTTTCAACATTATTTATTTAATTATTTTTATTTTTATTTGTGTATGGTGTTTATAAAAAAATAAAAGTAATCTAAAACGAAACAAAAAAAAACGAAAAAAAGAAGGAAGAAACACTTAAAAAAATCAGTTTTTGTTTTACTTTTTGTTTTTGTTATTTCAAATATTTTTTATTTTATTTTTGTTGTTGTTTATGAATTCTTATTTTTATTTTTTTATGTTCGAATTTGTTCTTTGATTTATTATTATTTTTTGTAGGTTTTGATTTTATTTTTAAAAAAAATAAAATAGAATATATAATGTTACTGGGGTATTTTGTTTTTTCATAAAATTTTGTAAGGGTTTTCTCAAGTGAACAACTTAAAAAGATAAAGGGTGTCTCAAATATTATCAAAATAATAAGATGTGCGTTTGACATTTATTGAAATAACTGGAGTATCTCATGTTTAAACTCAATTTTAATTTGAAAAGTTGGGAGATAATTTCTGAATTTGAGATGTAAAGAAAATGAAGAAAGAGTTAATGGGCTAAGTGTATATTTCTTGAATGTTTATAAAAACAACAAGGTACGAAATTAGGAGGAACACTTTCAAATAAAACTTAAGGGATAAAGACCTTTTTGGTTTCTAACAAATGGTCTGGGTGTCCAATTGGTCCTTAACTTTTGCAACTAGACACATTTGCCCTTGACATTTCAAAATAGTGCCAAATTGGTCCCTGAACCAGATTCTGTTAAGTCAAACTAACGGTCAACGTTTCATTAAGGGTATTTTGGTCTTTTTATTCAATGGGGTTAATTTTAAAAGTTATTTAATTGTGGGTCATTTAATTTTCTATCTAAAACTTATGGGTTTATTGTGTATTTTTTTTTTAATTCATCGTCTTCCTCCCCATTCCATCTTCGGCGAGCCCAGATCCTACCCCCGCTCCATCTCCGACGACCCCTGCTGCTTCTCCTCCATGGAAACTAATGCTACTCCCACCCACAGAGGAAAAACACCACCAAAACAAACATCAACACCACTAAAATGAACAGCAACATCGCCGCAAAACACCACCAAAACGAACAACACCGCCGAACACCACCACTGAGGAAAAACACCATCAAAATGAATAACACCACAGAAATGAACAACACCGGCGAAAAATACCACCGAAACGAACAACAACACCGCTGAAAACCACCACAAAAACGAACACCACCGCCGCACACCACCATCGAGCAAATGAATTTCGTTTTCACAATCAAACCTGTTGTTCGATTTCATTTTTGCAATCAAACCTGTTCTCCTCCACCACTGAACAAACCAACACCGCTGAATCTCCAACAAAACAAATTATTTTGAGCTAAAAATAAAATAAAAAAATGACAGAGCAACCGTCGCTGCTACCGTAAAACTGAGGAGGAGGAGGAGGAGGGTGGTGAGGCATCACCATTATCATTCCTTTATAAGGAAATGATGAATCTGATGATGATGATTCAATATTGGATTGCATCTTCAGATCTAATCCAATGTGACACTCAATCGAAGAAGACAATGAATATTTCTTCGCCGAATCACCACCAAACCCAACTAATCTTCTGTTTCTATGATTTCCCTTCCCCATCTCTAAACCACGAACACAAAACCCACCAAGAAATTGAAAGAAGAAACGAAAATGACGTCTGCTTTCTCTCTCTACCTCTCTCTCTCTCTCTCTAGTTATATATCTGGGTGTAGTGATAGAAAGAAGGATTTTGTTTTAATTTGTGATTGGAGAAGAGGGGAAGGATGGGGTTGATGAATTTGGGGGCGGAATTGAAAGGACATCGTTGAACAGTTAACGAAGCTCCGCCGCATGCTCCGGCGGGAGTTGAAGATGAAGCTGGGCCTATGGAGGTTAGGGCTTGGGGCAACTAGTCGTTGCAAGTCCTTCTCGTTCTCTCTCTTCTTTGTTTTCTCTCCATCGCAGTGGTGTTGTTCGACGGTGTGGTGGTGTCAGTGGTACTGAGAAACAAATAAGGAAAGGATCAGAGGATTGAGGAGCAAAAAAAATAAAGGAAAAAAGAAACAAGAAAAGGTATGGAAAAAAATATTTTAACCCCTTAGTTTAAGAACATATGCAAATAGAACTCATTAAATTAATAAGATTGAAATGACGCATTTACCCTTGGCGAAATAGTCACGTGCTTGTCACATGACTGTCTCCATCCAATTTTCCCAAATTTTAGTAACAGAACCCGACCTAGGGGCCAATTTGGCACTATTTTAAAATGTTAAGGACAAATGTGTCAAGTTGTAACAATTAGGGGCCAATTAGACATCCGAGCTATTTGTCAGTGACTAAAAAGGTCTTTATCCCAAAACTTAAAAATATATATTACGAGAAAAGGGGATACGAACTGGGCCTTTTATGTCAACAAACAGGTTGTGCAACGTTATTTAGAATGCAACTCTAGTACCAACACTAAAAATTCAATAATCAAGTGTAGCAGAAGTAAGAACAATTTGTAAGCAATTAGGTCCACCACAAGCACATACTAGTAAGAAAGTGAACAAAAACAATAACAATTGCATTAATAGCAAGAAAGTATGTTACAAGATGTGAAAGGCTTAAGAGTATGTCCACCCACAAAATACATTAAGTTAAAAATTAAAAGTGACATCAATACAAAACATTATGCTTGATGAGGCATAATGAGTCCCTGTTACAAAGTAAAAGAAACAAAAACTACAATACTATTTACATGATAAAGGTCACGGGCATGCGACCATGTGCTATAATAAGCACTAGACAAGTTTAAACCGTGACATCATCCCCCACTTGAATAATTGACATCCTCGTAGATTTCATCTCGGTGTACTATCTGATGAGGTCCACAAATGGTAGCAATTGTTCTAATTTCTCCTATTTGATCTCTTATTCCCCGAGTCCATTCTAGTTTACCAAATAGTCTTAATATTGTCGGCGCGAGGAGCAAACAATCCTATTTGACAAAATGTTCTCAACTTGTCCAACAACAGGATGTTTCGTAATTGTGGTCCTGGAAAGATAATTGAGAGTAATATTATCTTGATCAGATAGAATGGTCATGCAGCTAACATGGAACATGGAAGCACCTTTATCCATGCGACGACTTAACCTTTTAAGAGGCCTTCCTAATTTTAGCAAAAAATTAAATAGGGATTTCATACTTTTGAACTAGACACATGTCTACTCAGCATAAGAAGCGAAGTTATTCCAGTAAAAGTTTGATCATCACTAGATCCCAGGTAGAACTCTAGTGGTCTTCTCCCTTGGTGGGTGTATCTCTTCATCCTATGGGAAGCTTTCTTGATATAAGATCTAGTAATTTCAGTATTTATCTCTCATTCTTTAGTGAAGTTGACACCCCTTGGAGACTTCTTTTATATGGCATATCTGCAGAGTGGGGTAACAGTGGTTGCTGGCTTGTACCAATCTCAAATAAGCTCTTATTGGTAATTGAGTTTTTTGTAAGAATTGAAACTGAGCTGGGCAATGCCGAGCAATTGTTCCAAATTTTTCTAACTTGAATTGACATAATGATGTGGGTACTCCTCTAAAAACCCATTGAATCTCTTTGTCTGGCCATTTGGACAGGATAACTAGAGAAGAGGTTGATGTGTGACCCGATAAGTTTGAAGAGTTCGGTCCAAAAGGACCCAATGAATCTCATATTCTCGATCACTGCTAATGCTCTTCAGAATACCCCAATACGTAACAACATGCTTGAAAAATAATGTAGCAGTATCCTTAGAAAAATATAACTTGGGTTCTAGAATGATATACTTAAAGAATCGATCTACTACAACCAAGATTTCGCAAATATCTCCCATTTTGGTAAACTTGTAATAAAATCCAAGGAGACCCACTCCCATAGCTCGTATGGAATTGGCTGGGGATCCAATAATACTAGGGTCTTTGCTATTTTGACCTTATCCTATTTGAAAGTAAGACATGTTTTGGTGTAGTCCATCACTTCCTTAAGCAGTTGTGGCCAATAGAATCCTTGTTTTAAAAGAGTCAACTTTTTCTTCCATATTGAGTGTCCAGCCAACAGTGTATCATGGAACTCCCGTGGGAGAAGCTTTCGAAGGTCCCCAGCTCTAGGCATATAGGGTCGAGTTACCTTGGTGAGAAAAAGTTCATATTCCACCCAAAACTAACAAGTCATTATTTCTTTGGGTAGCTTGAGTAAGTTTGAGCCAATGGGTCCTTGACCAATTTATTTAATTATTTTTTTATTTTAGATTTTTATTCTCGCTCTCAAGCTAGTGTTTAGCTCACTGGTAGCGGCATGAGCCAACACTTTCATCGCAACAAACTCAAGCTCTCGACTCAATCCATCGGCGACTTGGTTGGTTTTGCATGCTTTATACTCAAATTCAAAGTCAAATTCTGCCAATAACTCTTGCCACCAGGATTGTTTAAAAGATAACTTTGGTTACATCTAAAAGTAGATCACTATTGTGTTTTTAATCTTCACCACAAACTTTGACCCAAATATATCCACCACCAAAGATAGTGTACCAGAACAAGCTATTTTTCATTTGTCGAATACTTTCTCTCAGTGACATTGAGTTTACGGCTTTAGTAGGACATTAAATGGTTGTCCTACATAAGTACCTCCCCAAGAGCAAAATCTGAAGCATCAGTTTGGAATTAAAAAATTATCTTGATGTCTGGTAAAGACAACACGGGATCACTCACAATAACCTTCTTCAAGTCCTTGAAAGTAGAATGGCATGTCAAAGTCCAATCCCACTTCTCCATTTTTAACAGTTCTGTAAGAGGAGCATATCTACGAGAGAATCCTTTAATAAAACAATGTTAGTAGTTAGTCAATCCTAAGACAGAGAATATTTCCTTTAGGTTAGAGATGATTAGCCAATCTTAGATCTCTTTGATCTTATCAATATCCATGCAAATTTTTCTTCATTCCATGATGTGCCCAAAGAACTTGATACTTGTCTAAGTAAATAACTACTTTTCTTCATTCACATAAAGTTTATTCTTCCAAAGTATATGGAATATTAGTTTCAAGTGTTCGATATGGTCCTCCATAATTGAGCTATAAATAACAATATTGTCCAAGTAGACAAAAATGAACTCGTTGAGATAGTCATGCGAGACTTGTTTCATCAGCATGCAAACGGTTGCAGGAGCATTCATGAGCCCAAAAGGCATTACCAAAAATTTGAAAGAGCCATAACGCATTACACATGCTGTCTTCGCTTCATCCCCACTTGAAATAGGGACTTGATAATACCCTAACCGTAGGATAAGTTTCGTGAAATATTTTCCCTCACTATTTGGCTGAACAAGTTTGCAATCAATGAAACTGATCACTTGTTCTTGATCGTGAGTTTGTTGAGTGCTCAGTAGTCTTGGCACATCTATAAGCTACCAGCATCTTTCTTATGAAAGAGCATAGGGGATCCATAAGTAGATTTGGAATGTTGTAGGGAGTCAGAGTCCAACGCCTCAGAAGTTGTTTCCCTAGCTCAACAAGTTCCGACGACAATATCCTATAAGGTACGCAAGTTGGAAGTTGTTCGTGGGGAACTAACTAAATTTAGTGATCCATATTTTGTCAAAGAGACAAGTTATTTGGGAGTTATTTTGGCATCAAATCCCTAAAATGGTCCAGTAAAAAATCTTCACTACGGTAGCATCCACACCCTGGGAGGTGTCATCCTCTTCAGCAAGGACTGCCACACACGTAGGTTCTTCTCGGTACACTCCTTTCTTGAGTTGCATGCCCAAAAGGAACTTATATAAAGTTGGTTGATGTAAAGAAAGGATAATGCACAGACTCTCATCAAGTAAAGAGAGCAAGCAAATGGTATTAGGACTAATTTTGTCTCCTTAAAAAATTCCATCCCTAGTATGACCTGAAAATCATCCATCAACAAAACTATGAAATTAGTTGTTCCATCCCATGAATTTATCTACACAGATTTACCTTTAGCTTTCCCAACAATGGGTCACACAACAAAATTCACAGCTTCATCTTACCACAATCCTTCTTTAAGTGTAAGCCCAAGCGAACTGGCCTCAGTTTCGGACATGAAATTATGAGTAGCACCAGTGTCTACCTATTCTTAGGTACTCTTTCCATTGCTTTTTATATCTACAAACATGAGACATTTGGCCAAGTTATTCTAAGCATGGGCGGTCTATTGTTTAATTACATTGAGCATATAAACAGTAATTATTCGAGTCTTCTTTTTTTATGGGTTACACAACAAAATTCATAGCTTCATCTTACCACAATCCTTCTCTAAGTGTAAGCCCAAGCGAACTGGCCTCAGTATTGGACATGAAATTATGAGTAGCACCAGTGTCTACCTATTCTTAGGTACTCTTTCCATTGTTTTTTATATCTACAAATATGAGACCTTTGGCCAAGTTCTTTTGAGCATGGGTGGTCTATTGTTTAATTGCATTGAGCATACAAACAGTACTCATTTGAGTCTTCTCTTCTTACTTTTCTTCTTTTTCCTGACCATTTGAATAGTCCTCTTGGATAGTTGCTTGTAGAATTTTCAATAAGTATTTGTGACGAAACTCAAAAATTGAATAAAGACATTTGTACAACAAACACGGAGCATGAGTACTCCATTGTGTCTTGTTACCCCAGTATGGAGATCGATTTGTTGAACTAAATCATTGGGCAGAATTGGATGATCAGCCTGAGTAGAAGGAATGACCCCTATGCTAATTCTTCTGCGAAAAATTAGTATTGGGAGCTCTCTCATTTTTAGGCATCCTAATTTTCTAAAACTGGCCCCATTCTTGTCATTTCAATTATCGTTTATCTCCTTTCATTTGTCAATATTGTTGGTAGACTCAGTAGAATAGTCGACCAAGTATTCAACAATAGATACTGCAATAGATAAATCTCAAGGATGTTGCCTTTAGACCTCTTGGCGTGCCCAATTCTTGAGACTATCTAAGAATCACAACAATATATCATCCTCTAACATTTGAACGAAGATCCAATATGAGGCTTTAGAACTTCTTTACGTATTCTCAATTTTTTTTGGTTTGATTCAGTTTCTTCACTTGTTGCCGAGCCAAATACTCAACGTTCTCAGGGAGGAATTGATGCTTCAACTTACTTTTAAGATCATCCCACTTCTCAGTGGTGTAGTTGCCCAGGTGGATGTCTTGTTACAATGTTTGCCACCATAATTTGGTGTCTCTGCTAAGATACATGATAGTAGTAGTCACCTTCGTCTCCTAGGAGGTAGCTCAAAAATATTGCTCCATATCGAAGAGAAAAAATTCAAGCTCCTTGGCGTCTCTCGCTTAGCCATAGAATTTGGGTTCTAGAGAGATTTGACTCTTCAGCAACAAGAGCAACAAGATTGGTATCGTTAGCTAGTACTCGGTACACAAAGTTCCTCAATTCTTGGATCTCACCATGAAGTCTTTCAATAATCAATGCCATTTGGGCATTGCTCGATTGCTACATTTTCGGCTATATTTTCTATCCACGCCACCAAATTGTCAATTGGGGAGTAATTGGACAACCCCTTTTCCCATTGCCATCGGGTAATTGGGATTCCAGATGAGCAACACTACCGATAATAGGTTCGTCCTTTCCGAGAGATTTGATGTGATCT
Organism: Eucommia ulmoides; assembly: GCA_016647705.1. NCBI lineage: Eukaryota > Viridiplantae > Streptophyta > Magnoliopsida > Garryales > Eucommiaceae > Eucommia > Eucommia ulmoides. The sequence continues at coordinate 25,957,599 of CM028328.1, forward strand.
TTTATCGACATAGCTCAAGCAACTTGGTTAGAACAATGGGTCAAAACATTGCTCTAATACTAACTGTCACACTTCGAGCCACTTAGGCTGGCAGAAGGATCGTGCAATGCTACCTAGAGCGTGAGTTTAGTAGCAAGCCTAATAATTCATTAATCAAGAGTAGAGGAAGCAACAACAATTTTTAAGCAACAAAGTTCACCACAAGCACATGTTACCAAGAAAGTGAATAACAATAACAACAACAACAACAACAACAATTGCATTGGCAATAAAGTGCGAAAGACTTAAAAGCATATCTTTCCACGAAGTATTTTAAGCAAAAATATGAAAGTAAAATCAATACAAATCATTATACTTTGAGAAACCATAATAAGTCTTTGTTATAAAGTAAAAGAAATAACAATAACTACAATAGTATTTACAAGATAAAGATCACGGACTGTTTAAAAACTAACAGTGAACAAGTTAGAGGTTGTGACATTGGACATTGTGTCTCCGTTCCTCATGCCCACACTTTATAATCTTTTCTACTTCATAATCACCTCTTTTGTACCATGCAATCAATAATTAACTATAACCAATAAAGAACTTATATTTTTTAGTTAAAAAAATATATATAACCACGAATTTGGTAGTGAATATCTTAATTTTAACATAGTTAATTTACATTTCGTAAAGTTCAAGCAAATTTACTAAAAAATAAACGTGTAAGTTTGAGATTGACTAATTCAACCAAGAGAGTTGTCCCAAACGGTTATGTTCGGAGAATTCAAAATCATGTTCTGGGAGATTAGGATTTAGCCACAAATGCAAAAATAGAGGGATTTTTCCATTTAATCCCGATATTGTTGGCAACTTTAACTCCAGTTTTTTATTTGTTATGATACATTGTTAGGAGACCAAGGGCATTGGCTCAATAATCATGTATGTATTTTCTCTTGGCACATGTTAAATTATTGGGGTAAAATAATAATTTATTATAAATCAATCCTCACAAACAACTGAGCTGTTTTCATTCCCTTCTAAAAATTAAATTCTCTCACAAGTAAATAAAACAAATGATTAGCTAGTATCATTCAACCAAGATGTATTAGTCTGGTTGGCAATGAAAAATGTTCAATTTCTTTGTCAATTAAGATTTGACTCTTCTGGAGAGTGTTTTAAGAATTAAATTATGAATTAAATTTTAAATGTATCAAACCGATGTAAAAGAGTATGCCTTTAAAATCATTTGGTGAGATGGGATAATTAGTCAAATGATTGTGAAGTTGTCGGACACACAAAACAACAACAACAACAAATTAGTATCTTTCGAAAAAAAAAAAAAAATTGTTGAAGGAGGAGGAAGCCGCAATTTTTATTTCCCTCGGTCTCATGCCCATGACATAGACAACTTATTTTAATTGATTTTATACTTAAATTAGTGACATTCAACTACAAACCTAAAGCATCTAATGTCAATTTAGAATTATCGAAAAAGTCAACAAGCATAATGCTTCTTAGAGCATCTCCAAGACCAGTAAATATTAGCATTAGACACCACGTTTTACTACCTTATTGACACTTCAACAAGTAGGCATTTTTTACCGTGATCTAGTATTTTTTACCGTGATCTAGTATACTTTTCAAAACTCTTCATTTAAAGAAAAACACGTTCAAACTAAATTTATTAGTTTTTTGAAAAGTTTTTTAAAATGCAAAATCTATTGTTGTGACCATGCAAATTTGAAAAAAAAAAAAAAAAAAAAAACATTTTTTAAGGACTATCAAATTCAACTCATGCAAAAAGTACAAAAATAGTTATCATTTCAAAATTGTCCCTTTTTATATGTATAATCTCAATAACAAGTTGCACTAAGATGTTGGCGGCAAAAAATAAAAATGTTAATGGTGGCGGATGAGCGGATGACGCAGCAATGAGCGGATCCGGTGACTGCGGCGACCAAAACGGCAATGAGTGAACTAGATAGCAAGAGGCAAATGTTAAGGCAATGGAGATAACTAATTTTGCATTATATGAGAGAGAGAGGAGGGGAGAGAGAAATAATTTCAAGTATTGAGGATTTTGGATGATGGACAATTTTGTCATTAAATTTTTTTAAAGAGAAGGTGCTGATTTTTTTCAATGAACAATATTTAGTTAGTTAGTTCTTAAAATATTGTTTGATTTTAAAAGTTGAATTACCAAGGAAAACTCTTCAGCATTTATTAACTTTTTAATACTTTTATTGGAGATACTCTAATCGAGAATAAAGCATGTGAATTCTGGGAGAGAAAGACATACCATAGACTCAATTATTGTCGAGAAAAATATGTCCAGTGTTTCCGCAATTGATTCATTTCAATATCAAACTATTTTTTCTTTGGTAAGATTGTATTATTAAAAAAAATTAAGAGTCTATTTTATTATTTTTGTCATGTTAAAAATATAATAAAATATTTTAATTTTATATCATTCGAGTTGTTCACGAACATTAATGAGCGAATTCGAACCTATAATGTTGGCTTATTTAACAAACAAGTTAATTTAAACATTTAAACTTGATTTATTTATTAAATGAATGAGTTTCGAGTGAGCTATTATCAAACCGAACTCGAGTAGTTCACCAACGGTTTGGTTCATTTATACTCAAAATGTGAAGAGGAGTATAAATGTGAAGTGAAAAATAGAGATTATTATATCACTATAACAGCAATAACCGTTTCTAAGTAGGATCACATGCAATGGGGAAAAAATGGGATTCACTGTGATTAAAGGCTCTGCATAAGACTGATCATTAATTTTCATTCTTTTGCGTTTTCGGACGGAGGAAAAGAAAGGAATCTTTATTAGCCTACTACATTTGGAAGAATATTATACAGTGTGATTCCATTGGAGGCATCGCTCCTTTAAAGTGCCGTGAACGAAAGAAACTCCCATTTCCACCAAATAAATAAATAAATAAAACGAAGAAACCAAGGAAATGTGAAACCAGGATATTGAGAGACATACATACACTGATTCGTCCACAAGTTCTCTTATACCATTATAGGATTTTTTTAGTCTAACCGCCATTTTTGCCAAACATATTAAACAAAATCCATACTAACTAAAACCCAATAAGTTATTTAAATTTAAAAAAAAAAAAAACACTATGACGTAACTTTCACAAAATTTGTTGTGCAGTAACTTTTACCAAATACTTATTCTCTTACTACATCAACATTAACATAATAAATAAGGGATACAAATTTTACTACCCACCAACAATGTTAATAGCAATATATTGAATGAGGGGATACAAATGTTGCCATACAACAACAATGTCAACAACAACATAATGAATGGGGATGTAAATGTTACTGTACAGCAAATAATTACCATAGGCTAATTGAATTTTTCTCTAAACTTTAATGATTATATGAGTATAAGAATGAATTAGTAATGAGCCCTAGGGTCATCATAAAATACCAAAAGAATAATTTCTAGAGCATTCTTATAAGCATGTAATATGCCACCATACATTATAGATAAACAAAGCAAGCACCGGACAATTTAAAACTCTGTTTTCCATCTTTTAGTGATTTGTTTTCAACCTGTATTCGTAAAAACTCTTTTTGGTATCGGTTGAGAACATAAAGTTAAAACTTGGACTTGTGTTTCTGCGTTTCAAGAAAAGAGACATATTCTAATACTGTTTTTATTTTTCTTATTCCGAAAATAGAAACATTTTGCTTATGGTTCACATTAATCGCTAGGCTAAAAAGTTCAACAGTTTCTCACCCCTGAAGTTTTACCTAAATCGCACACTGGTCCCTATGGTTTCAATTTGAACACATGACATTCTAAAATATGTCAATCATCTTAATTAAGGACAAATCAACGTGTTAGAAAATGGGGAGAAATTAGTCATGACCTTTTCATTAAGGGTAAGATCATCATTTTTCTTTAAACTTACTTACAGGTAATCTCATAATTTTCATTCAAATAATTCAATAGGCTCTATTTAATTATTACCCATTGAATTATTAAAAGAAAACTTATGAGATTACCCTTAATTTTAAAGGAAAATGACGATCTTAACCTTAATGAAAAAGTCATATGCCTGGCACTTGACCAATTTCCGTCCATTTTCTAACACTGTTAATGATTTATTCTTAATTGAAACGATTGACATACTTTAGAGTGTTATGTGTTCAAATTAAAACCATAGAGACCAATGTGGGATTTAGATCAAACTTCACGGATGCAAGTATAAAAAACTCAAATACAAATATAAATATGAAGGAGACAGTAACACATACAGAATGACTAATATAACCATGTTAATTAATTGGCTAAACCACCCCCTTGTCCTTGCATTCTAAGAACTTGTTATGTCTAACCGGGTGTGTTGAGCCACAGCAAAGTCATAAAAGCTAAACGGAGTATAGACGTACAAATTTTGTCTTAAGTTGCCTCAATATCATCGGCTTCCATGTCTTTTGTTCACATTCCAGCTGTAACAGCTAAAACAGAACATAATAAATCCAAATAGGAGCCCCCAGATTTTATATATATATATATATATATACACGTGAAGATCATATTCATTGGAAAGCCACACAAACAGAGAGAACAAAGCATCAAAAGAACAAAAGATATGGCGATGGTGGTGGTAAAAAGTGAAGAAAGTAGAGTAAGGCGCCGCACCTGCATGGAAGATGATGAAGCCACGGGGATAACGTGTGTCAAGAGACGACGAAGAGATGCAAGTGGTGGCCAACAGATACAGCAGCAAAATCCACAGCAAGTAGTTGATCAAGCCTCTGCTCCTACAACAGTGAAAAGAAGTTCGAGGTTTCGGGGAGTCAGCAAGCATAGATGGACAGGGCGATTTGAAGCACACCTTTGGGATAAACTTTCTTGGAATGTGACACAGAAGAAGAAAGGAAAACAAGGTAGATAAATTTCATTCTTTTCTCTTTGTCTTTCATCAGGTTAATTAGGGCCTGTTTGGTTGTCTAAATCATCCTACTTTATCAATTATATTATTTTTGAACTATATATTTATATATTCCTTCATTTACCTATGATTTAATCAAATTTACATAATGTTTTTTTTTTTAATAAAGAAACATGCAATTTTTTTAGCTTAATTAAATTCATTCTATATTATACTATACTCCAATTATACGATAAAATAACATCTTAACTACAATTAAAATGGTTAAAATAACTAATTTAAGCGTTTTTAATTTCTACAATCAAACACTACACTATAGCAATTCTTAAATTGACTTTGAAAAATAGTACAATTCGTGGATTGAAGAACAACCAAACGGGCTCTTATATTCATACCTAAACTCAATTTCCTAATATAAATTTTCTATTTTGATCCATGGTCTACACTTCGGAATGTCAATTTGGGAATGGACAGTTTATCTTGGTGAGTGTTTTTCGCTTGAAATATCTTATATAATTAAGATTTTCTCTCCATATTCTACATACATTCAGTAGATAAATGTGTATAACACCCTTTATTATCCACGCTCAGGGGCTTATGACGAAGAAGAATCTGCAGCTAGAGCATATGATTTAGCAGCACTTAAGTATTGGGGAAAATCAACTTTCACCAATTTCCCGGTATATTTGTCAACTATCATATATGAAACTAGATTTATATATATGCGCATGCAAGTAAGATTTCTCATCAACATTTTCTCTTTTTTCAGATTTCAGATTATGAGAAAGAAATCGAAATAATGCAAACTGTAACAAAGGAGGAGTACCTTGCCTCACTAAGAAGGTATGACTTCAAATATATTCCCTGACAAAACAAAGATTATCAATTACCATACACTTAATGATTATATTTTTATTTTTTAATTCAGAAAGAGTAGTGGATTTTCAAGAGGTGTATCCAACTACCGGGGCGTTGCAAGGTATATTTTCCGGTATATGACTTTGAGCAACTACCTTTCTACTCATGAAACAGAGGATTGTTCTAAATATTGTTTTGACATAAAACACAGGCACCATCACAATGGGAGATGGGAAGCAAGAATAGGAAGAGTTTTTGGCAATAAATACCTCTACCTTGGCACTTACAGTAAGTTATACACTTGGGGCCCTTTTGGTTGTCTAAATTATCCAATTTTAAACCATAACCATCTATAAATTGACTGATTCAAAAATAGCATAATTTGTGAATTGAAGGACAACCAAACAGTCCCTTATACTTCATTAAAATCGGGCACTTTTTTATATAGGTACTCAAGAGGAGGCTGCCAGGGCTTATGACATAGCAGCAATTGAGTACAGAGGCGTTAATGCCGTGACAAACTTTGATTTGAGTACTTACATCAGATGGTTAAAGCCAGAAGCCAACACTGCAGTAGCTAATCAAGAACCACACATGAACACAGAATTTCAGGGAGTGCCGACATCTAACTTCAATTCGGGTGAAGAATCGGATGCCTTGTTCTTCCAGGCTAAAGCTTTCCCCATACCTAACCTGAATTCTGCTTGGAAGCCGCAAGTATCAGAAAGTAAATTCCCCAATAATTCATGCAACAAATCTTCTTCTCCAACAGCACTTGACCTGCTTCTTCGATCTTCAGTGTTTAGAGAGTTAGTGGAGAAGAATTCAAAGGTCACAGAAGAAGAAAAGGATGGAGAATACACAAGCTACCAACAAAAGATGAGTATCAGCAACTATGAATATGGAGGTATACTTCGTGATGGAGCTAGTGACATCCCATTTGTGCTCTCTTCCAACTGTAATGGGATTGAGTTGGAAGAAGAGTTCCACTTCATTTATAATTATCAAGGTAATCTACTTGAAACGAGATGGTAGCCAGGCCTCCATCTCTTCACCGTTTTCCGTATAGGTAGAAGATACATGAAAACTTTGTTTTTCCTCCCTACTGTTTCCTTCAACAATCTTCATGGCCTTCTGTATGTACTCTGAATCAAATGTTAATATAACTTAAGAATTTCTTCGTTATCATGTGCAATGACCCTAGTATGCGCGCGCGTGTGTGTGAGAGAGAGAAAGAAGGGTAGGAGAGAAACTATTTCATATTACCATCGGCATGTCCGAATCTATAAAACCTATGTGAGATCACTAAAACCAGTGGCTTTTACCAAAAATAATAATTGAAAAAAATGAAAGCAGTTGTTTTCTATGTCTTAGATACATCATTCACTAGTCTCAATTCTTACTAGCACTACATAACTCATCCTTTAGAATACACAATAAAAAGGCATATCAAGATGTAAGCCATAAATTATCACTGCAGGAACAGAGCTCCCACAAAAGACTGCAAATTCAACATGAAGGACCTTCACCATAAGATCAGTTAACACGCCCATAGGAAAGGGGGTCTCTAGGTGACCTATATAGCCAAGGAAAGGAACAACCAACAAGCTTCCTTGGTTCATTTATATCAACCTCTTTCTCAATGGACAAACTTTCTTATGGCCGACATGGACAGCGTGGACTGCATGAAGAGGTCATCAGACTGTCGTTCTGTATCATCGAGAGATTGTGTATCCCAGAATCTTGAAAAAGGAACAGTCTCATCTGATGAAACATAACACCTAGCATTGTTGAAGTCCTGGAAGCGTGACACCGCATGCTCTTCATTGGAGCTAGCAGTAACAATTCGACACCCATCTACAACCATTGCTGAACACCCAGAGGCAGAATGGGGGCCAATTGGAGAACATAACAAGCAATTTGTTTGTGTACCATTTTCCACCTCCCAAACATTGATATGTGAATCCTCAGGGCCTCCCGTAACTATTTTGAATGGATCCATGTGTAAGAGTGTTATTTCGCCTAGATTTCCATCTAATTCTGCTACTGCTTCTGCTTTTGGTGTGCCAGAACTTCTCCTGACATCCCAGAGCAATGCTCTGCAAATAATTAGCAAGATTTGATTAGGTGTTGACTTTAATGAAATAAAGCAGAATCTCCTGAAACACCTGTTCACAGAAGGAACTCTTTATCCCAAATATAGTGGTGAATTATCATTACAAATTCTCAACTCTGTATTTTCTAGAAATTTTCAAATGCATATGTTATTCCAATGAAATATGAAATAACAAGGACAATTCTGGAAAATTCTCAGCCGCCAAAGAAAAGGGTTTATTCATTTAGAGGTTCTCTAAATAATTGAGTGGAAACGAACATGCTACCGAAGGCTGAATCATGAAATAATTGTGTTAGTAATTTTATGAAATCAAAGATATTTTTTCTATTAAAAAGACCAAAAAACACAATGAGATATTCATATATCCTACTACTAGGAATGGTGTCTGGAGCAATATTCCCTAATAAAAAGTTTTAAAACAAAAATTAGCAGTAATTATGATGATAAACAATCAGGCTTACCTGCCAATTCAACCAGTGGAGATCAAATATTTCGAGGGCATTATTTCAGATGAATGTATTTCAGGTGGACACAAATGGAGAACTTTCTGCATTGTTCTCAAATCAATTGCAGTGACAGAGGAGCCAGAAGCAATATAGGGCAGTGATTCATGGCATTTCATGCCCACGGGTGAACCAACCACAGAGGTCATTCCCACACAGCAAGATGAACGAACAGCAGATGATGCAGAAGTATCCTAAACCCTCACCTGCGAAATTTTAAGAGAAGAACTTTCACTAACCTTCGTAGTTACAGTAAATATACCTGAAATCAAAATTATGATGATGCATTTGTTTTGCATAATTGTTCTCTCTTATTAGAATTCAAAATAGAATTACTTTAACATCACTTCTTACTCAAAAATTATCATTTATCATTCTACACTCGGATAATCTAATAAGTGTTATTATCATTTATCATGCCAATAAGTGTTATTACAAATATGAACCACAGCTATGGCGTGAAGAATGCGCATTAGTAAAACCACCAGTGACTAAATATAAATGAAAATCAAAATATAAAATAGCGACATATCAAAAGGAGTTAGTACCTTAGAATCTTTTGTAACACTCACCAAAAGAGACGTCCTGTGCCTGGAAGAAGAAAGAAGGGGAAAATATCAGTAGAGATAAAGGCAAAAGGCCTATGTTCAGTATGCTTATGACAAGAGCATGTATGCACTGGAATTTGGAACCACAGTCTCCTGTTTCCCTTTTAAATGCTGAAAACCACGCGGGATAAATATCAGCCTATTATCCCTAAAATAACTTTATGGTCCTTGGTTATCTTCAGGCTGGATCGCTGAAGTGTTATAAAATGTGATCAAACCTCTAAGTATCACTGAAATTGCTACTAAAAAATGATAAACTATCGAATAAAGGTTAAAAAGCACTTCCCCGGACAAATTTAGCCGGAGAATGTTCTAGGAAATGATAATAAAAACTTAGTTCCAGAGTCGCAAACCTTAGAGAAAGGTATCACCTACAAACACATCTCTTGGTCTTAATCAGTCTTATAATGACTGATTAATCGCATGGAAGGTGTTTGACCTATAATATTTATCTGAAATCAAAAACAGCTGGATGAATCCTTTCACGTGAAGCATGATTCCACATCCATCATCGTTTCATTGCATATTACAGTAACAAGGTCTGTAGCCAATTGATCCTTGATCTGTTAACTCTAAATTCTTTTAGTGCATTAACATGAAAACACGGAATATATCTTGATTGTGACTCAGAAAATTGTAATCAAAACATAGTTTGAGTTCAATCAAAAAAATACTTTCTAGTAAGCTTGGATTTCCAAAAACACTTGCTGTTTCCTGCTTTACTTTGGAAATGGTAGTTTTCCGGGCAATAGGAACAGCTGAATATGAAAAAATTGAAAATAGAGGTCAGAAATATTTGGAGCTCAAACTATCCAGAGCTCATCGGTGATCAATTATTTTGCATAACTAAAAGTTCCAATTAACAACAATGAAAGTGATGTTGATTACACTTGTATTACTATATGTAGACAAAATTATACCCTGTAACGGACATCATCTACACAGGTTTTTCATGCCCATGTAGTGTAGCCCTTAAAGCTTGTCGCCCACGCTTTCCACTGGAGCTTAGCGACCGAAGGCGAACAGTACCATCTTCGCCTCCATGGGCAAATACTTTGGCAGAACCATCACCCAGTAGGTTGTTCGAAAGGGTACAAACCAGGCCATTATGGCCTCGGAAACATCTCTGGCAACGTCCCTGAAGAATAAGAACACCAATGCATTCATGAGGAAGCATAACATGTCAACTGAACCTAGTAACAATTTGGTGACAAAAATATTCCTAGGTTATTATTTCAAGGGTAAAATTCAGTTACCTCCCTTAGGGTTTGGCCATATAACGTTCACACCCTCTCTAGTTTATTCAATTACACTCACGTTCCCTTTGGTTTGAGTATTCGTATCACTTCCCCCCTCCATTAAAGTTTTTATTGAAAACTAATAATGTAATAGATTAATAAAATTCCAATTCTACCCTTAATTTTATCTTTTACATGTTTTCTTTAAAAAATATGAATTTTTATCTATTATTTCATTGTTTATATCTTTCTTTAACTTTCACACTCTTCCCCTCACCCCTTTTTCTTCAATAGAATTCTTTCCATTTCTTTCTAGAAACTAAGGCCCCATTTGGTTACTATTTCTGTTCTTGCTCCCAAAATTTTAGGATAAATGTAAAGAAACGTGTTTGGTAAACACGTTTCAATTCCCAAAATTTTGGGGGTAATTTGGAACTATTTCCTGATTTCCTTAAGAATCTGAGAAACAAAAAAAAAATGTTGATTCCTATTCACTCCTACAAAACTATTCCCACTACCATCCCGCTGGCCACCACACACAAAGGAAGGAAAAAAAAAAAAAGAGCAAATGTTGCAACCAAACGTGTTTCTTGTTTCCGTTCTCATAAATTAAAAGAAACAATTTCAGGAGAATGGTCATTAGTAAACATGTTTCTATTTCCAAAATACTTCAAAATGGAAATAGAATTCTCATCTCATCTCATCCCAATTTATTGGAAGTAGAAACAAAAAAACAGAAACACTAACCAAACGCCACCTAAGAGTTATTTGTCATCTCCATGTTTTTAGACCCCCAACCAAACTACCATCCTCAGGCCATGACAACACAAAAATTCCAACACCATCACACTCTCTCTGCCTCTAGATTACACATTCTCTATATCTCATGACTCACTAAAAAGATGCGCACAAGGAACACAAGGCACATAGAGAGCTGATGCTGGTTGAGTTGCGGTCATGCAATGCAAAGAAAGAAAAAATAAGAGAACAGAAAAAAGGGAAAGGAGAAAAAGAAAAAAAAAAAATTGATAGAAACAAAGGAAAAATATATAAGAACGATATGGCTAGCGGCAGAATCAGGGTTTTTGCTTTTTTCATTACAATTATTTAACACAAATTATTGGCAAGGAGGCCGGTGTTATTTCATAAATAAGAAGGGGTGTAGGTGTAATATGGACAAACCATAGGGGAAGTAATTGAAATTTGCCCTATTTTCAATTTATATGGTACATAACATAAATAAATAAATCCATATTTTAACCTAAGAAGGAAAAGGCAATGTATGTTGATACACTATGATATTGAAGGATCAGTCCAACAGAAAATCCGAGATACCTGCACACACATAGAGGGAGATTGTATACCTGTTGGGAAACTTATATATATACACACACACATGCATATAAAAATATCAGATACCTTCCAACATAGTCGAATGGAGTGGTCATAACTTGAAGTCACCAAAACATTTTCATTTGCTTGTGTCCCGATACAAAATAAAGATATTCACCAAGAGAAAACAATCTGGATGAAATAAACAATACTCAATAGTACCATTAAATCAGCAACAAATAAATATTAAGGTGTAAGCCAGAGAAGGTTCTATAACTATGTGTCACAGAACAATGCACGTCAGTAAATCATACCATTAAATCAGCAACAAATAAATAGTAAGGTATAAGCCAGAGAAGGTTCTATAACTATGTGTCACAGAACAATGCGCGCCGGTAAATCATCAAGTGACACTTCTCAACTTTGCTAATCTCAGAAAGATCATAGTAGTTCCCTAATAAACCATATATGCACAGCGAGAACTTATCAAATTCTCTTTTTTGGAAGAGAAAAATAATTCATTCACAATAAACTATCATTGCTACCAACTGCTTGAATTTTTTTGGGACCAATATAACAAAAAATGAAGAAATTCAAAGAAGTATAATGTACAAGTTCATACAAGGATATCATTTGTACATACAAGCCCAATCATTCAGACTCTCTAATAGCTTATATAATTAGAAATATTTCTCTACCCAAAATAATTTCAAACTTCAAAGTTCAAACCAAGATGTTATTACTCACATAGAATGTTTAAAAATAGGAAAATAAACTGTACATAGTATGTGAGTAGTGATTTCTAAAGCACAAAAAGACCTATAATGAAGCTAAAGAATCATTTTCTTCTGCTCAACTCACCTCATACAGGTTATTCTAGCGATCATTAAGTGTGGTGAGGGAATATGTTCCATTCACAAAGCTATCAACTTCTTTCACATGAATGGATGAACCCTGCAAAGTAAAATCCAATATAAATAAAATCAATGGATTAGAATGACAATAGAATACTCAACCAATCTGCTTTATTAGCATAAGTTACGGAGACCAGGTATTGATGTCAAATGAACCAATATTTTCCTAAAAACGTATCAAAAGCAAGTAAAAGCAATAGTTGTAACTTTGAATTGCTATGAAAGAGAGGATATAACAACATTATACATATGACATATCCCACTGGGACTCTATAATTACGCTGATGCTTCAAGACTATTTCTGTGCAAGCTGATGGACCACTTAACTTCATATTCCAAAGCAAAGCAAACAATATCATAGTTACACAGACAACTTTGTTTCCCCCACACGAAAACAAACAAAGACAAAAAAAACAATTTAGACATCATCCTGAGCAAAGGTATTCATGTGTTTTACAAGTATCGCAAAGCAAAAGACCTGACCCAGTTGGGAAGATTGGATAGATCACATGGTTTGTTTCCCCAACTTTAGATTTTTCAAGTGCGATTCAAGGAGATGCAATTTGTCCAGATACTGTACAGGAAACTAGGGCCATGTGGAAAAAGGGCAAGAGGAAAAATACAGTTGGAAAGAGGATTGCCAAAACTATATATGAAACTTTCATGAACCTTGAAACTTGTGTCACCATTCTGATTATTTTTCACATATTTAAGAGGTCGAGTATCAAAGGTGCAGGCAAAAAATATTAAAAATAATTTAAATGTGGTACCTGTGAAAAAATAACATCATTTCTATCAAATAGTATATGGTTGAATGGCTTCAAATCCGTATAGAAGTCGGCAACCAGGGGATCAACAAACTTAAACTGATTCAAAGCAGTGTATCTGGCCAAATAATCTGCCCTGGCACTAGACACTTGAGAAAAAGTACAAGGTACAAGTTGTGGCCAGCGCTCCCCGTAGATTTTGGAATGCAGCACAATTACTACTCAATCTTATCAAAAATACATAAACGTTAAACAATTTTTAGTTGGTATCTGAATCCTCTGTACTTCATTCACTGGTCAAAGAGTTAATCTTGCAACTAATGATTCTGAAACATGACCTCAATTTGATCATATATGCAAATATGACTTCTCTAGTAAGTAGTAACAAATAGAAATCTAAAAAGAAATTACATTTTACAAAGATAAAGGCAACAGTAGATGGTTTCCCATAGATTAAAGCAATTTGGTCAATATCAACTATGCCTAGATGTATATCTTAAAGATACTCCCCCACACATGCAAGTGTATCAGTGTCCGCTTTTGTGTGCACACAAAAGAGAGTTCTTAACCAAATAAATGTGTATTAAAAAAATAATTTCTGAAAACAGTGTAGTCCAAACTTATTTACTTGACCAGTGTAAAACGCAGAAGCGAAATGCGTTTTTCGAAAAACGCATTTTGAAAATGCGTTTTTAAAGGGGCTGTTTTTTCTGTTAAAAACGCAAAACTGATTTGCGTTTTTAAAAAACGCAAATCGGTTTTGCGTTTTTCAAAACCCAAAAAAAAAAAAAAAAAAAAAAAAAAAAGTAAAAACGCGAAATAAAAAAGGAAAAACGCAAAACCGATTTGCGTTTTTAAAGAAACGCAAATCGGTTTTGTGTTTCTTAAAACCAAAAAAAAAAAAAAAAAAAAAAAAAAAAAAAAAAAAAGAAAGGTCTGAAAAGGAAAAACGCAGAACAGTTCTGCGTTTTTCACTTACAGTTCTACTCCTCCACCGACAGCTTCTTCTTCCTCACTTTTTCACTGCCGTTTTCACCGCTACGGGTAAAAACACAGAAGAAGAAGAAGAAGAAGAGAACTGCCGTCAGCCGATCTGCCGCCGCCGTCGTTTTCGTCGTCTGTCAGGTATGTGTGTGTATACAAGATATATATTTTTTTTTGTTCGGTTGTTTTTTTTTATTTTGTTTTTCGAAAATGTAGATATATCGGCCCTCCGTCGCCATCACCCACTCTTCCGCCGCCGATCTAGCTCCTTCAAGGTTGTTCGTCTCATTTTGGTGAGTAAACCAATTTTTATTTTATTTTTCGGTTTTTTCGTAATGTAGATCTAGATTTATATAATTTGAAAAGGTAATGTAAATCTAGATCTAGAAATGTAGATGTAAAACAATTTTTTTCTTTTAGGGGTTTCGGTTTTTTTTTTTTTTTTTTTTTTTTCCGATTTTTTTTGTTTTATTTTGTGTGTATGTGTGTGTGTGTATATATATATAAGTATTTCGGTTTTTATGAGGTAGATTGGACAAATTTTTTTTTTTTAGTAATATAATTGATAATCATAATAATACGTTACATGTTTTATTTTGATTTGTGAAATTGTAGTTGTTTGAAATGGAGAATGTTACATTATATTTGTATTGGGGTGGAAAGATATTGGAAGGAACTAAGTTTGGAGTGTCATATAGCATGTCTACGGTCAAATCGTTGGATGTTTGTCGGGGGATTAGGTTAAACGAATTAATTGCGATGTTACGACCATATATCTTCGAGGATGGAGTTGATGGAACTTTAAAGTTACAATGTAGGTTGCCGATAGCTACTATTGGTCCTGAGAATTATAGACACATGTTGTATTCAATCAGTGACGATGCGGCATTAGACCATGTGCTTCAATTACCTCTTAGGGTGCCCTCACTACTTGGTGTTGAGGTGTATGTGGAGGTAGAACGAGCTTTTAATCGCGCTCCAATATTTTCTTCTCAACCTGTTCTTTTTACCCAATTTTTAAGTCAAAATTCCAATCCTCATGTTACCGCGTTATCTCCTATGTTTGACCCTCAAGTTGTTCAATCCAGTTACACTCACCGGTCGCCTTACATTCCTGAAGAATATCATCCCCATATAGTGACTGATCATGATTCAGGCACCAGTTCTGCCGCTCCACCGCACGAGAATGTGGAGGGTGGGACGAATACAGTCGATAGTTTTCACGATGTTGAACAAACAGAGTTAGATGGTGTTTTTGCGTTAGAGGAAGAAGAGAATGGTGGGGATGAAGATGAAGATATGGATGTCGAGCCGACAATGGATGAGAGTGAACAATTACCGTTACACAAGGTTCCTTCATTCTATAATCAGTTGGAATGGGGTGATGATGATGATATGGCAAAGTATGAGCCAAAGTTGCGAAAGAATTTTTGGACCTCGGAAATGGACGAATTTAATTGTGACATGGTCTTTAAGGACAAGAAACTTATTCAGAATGCCGTGAAATATTATCATGTTATGAAAAATAAAGAGTATCGTGTGGTAGAGACGAACCAGAAAATTTGGTCGATTAAATGCAAGCATAGTTGTGGGTGGCGGATGCGGGCGACTCTAAAACAGAGTCACGGAATGTTCCAAATTACGCAGTACAACGGGCGACACACGTGTTTCTATAATCATACGGCATTGGATCATGGAAACTTGGATTCGGGTGTCATTTCTGACATGATACTTGGACAGGTCGAAGAGGATCGAGAAGTGAAGATGGGTGTTATCGTTGCGTCCGTGAAAGAGTCTCGGGGATTCACTATCTCCTACCGAAAGGCTTGGTTGGCTAGATCTAAAGCCATCGAGACCTTGTTCGGCGATTGGGATGAATCGTATTGAAAGTTGCCGAAATTCATGTCGGCATTGCAGCACTTTAATCCTGGGACAATTGTCGAATGGAGTATTATTCCGACTACTGCAGTTGGTTATTCGACATTCGACATGGTTTTTTGGGCATTCGAACCTTCGGTGGTCGGATGGAGATATTGTCGACCTGTCCTCACGATTGACGGGACCCATCTGTATGGTAAGTACGAAGGAAAGATCTTGATCGCTATTGGGATGACACCGTCCAATAAGTGTTATCCTATGGCGTTCGCGGTGGTACCGACGGAGGACCACCGCTGTTGGTCCTGGTTTATTTTGATGCTGAAGCGCCATATTGTTAAAGACCGGCCGGAGGTCACGTTGATATCTGACAGACAGACTGGCATTCTTAGTGTAGTAAGAACTTTATGGCTTAATCAACCGAACGAGCCCGCTCGGTATCATCGATTTTGTTTGCGGCATCTTTGTAGTAATTTTAATAACATCTTTAAAAATCAACAACTAAAAGATCTTGCGTGGAATGCGGGTGCTGCAATACAAGTTCGAAAGTACAACGCTATCATGGAAGAGATTGCGAAAATAAAAATGGGGGCGTATACATGGTTGGATAACGTAGCCAAAGATAAATGGACCAGGTCACACGATAATGGTAAACGTTGGGGCGTGTTGACAACCAATTATGCCGAAGTATTCAACAACTGTTTGAAAGGTGCAAGGAATGTCCCAATTACAGCTGCTGTTTCAATAACTTTCTATAGGTTGGTCAAATACTTTGATCTCGGTCGACAGGAAGCTCTAAAGGATATGGGCATGGGTTTGGGATACGTAAAACATGTTGTTGAGAAAATTCAGAAATCCCAAGCGAAGTCTAAAACATACGACGTCCAAATATTCAATCGGTAAGGTTTTTTAACTTGTAATTTATTAATTAGTAATATATATTTTTTAACTGATCATCTAATTTGATTTATAAATATATTTAATAATAGGGAGAATGCACGTTACCACGTGAAAACGAGAAAGACGTTGTCCGGTGGTATTGTTACACACAAAGTTACTTTAGGTGATAACCCTGATTGTACTTGTGGGAAATATAAGACTTTCAGATATCCATGCTCACACATGCTTGCGGTGACGGAGTATTGTGGCACAGATGCGTTTCGCTACATCGCTGATGAGTACACAATAGCAAACTTGTTGAAAGTTTGGGAGTCATCATTTGAACCGATCATTCACGAGGACTATTGGCCGATGGTTAACTTTCCGATCCTTCTTCCTAACAAGAATAGACTTCGAGTTGTGAAGCGCGGACGACCTAAATCCACTCGCATTCGAAACGAAATGGATGTGTCGCAGCGGACAATGACAAATCGGTGTGGGTTGTGTTCTCAAACTGACCATGATAGGCGAACATGTCCATCCCGACCCCAATGAGATAACAATTGTAATGGAGACAACAATTTTTATTTTTTATTTTTAATTTACTTTATGGTTGGAACAATTTTAGTATATTGTGTTGTATTATATTGTCGTTTAGTATATTGTTGTTTAGTATATTGTCGTTTAGTATATTGTGTTGTAATATATTTCGTATATTACTACTTCATATTTTAGTTTCAGATTATTGCTGCTATGGCTGAGCATGGTCCCGTCGATCAGTCGTTGCTTTATTTCTGGGACTGTCTGGGAAGAACGCGGAGTGCAGGTCATATTAAAAAAATATTTACCCAGTCTATTCAATTTTTTATTTTTTTTATTTAGTAATTTTTAAATTAATTGTCTTGTAATTTATATTTCAGCATTCTTCTCGGCTTGACTGCTCCGGAGCCGGACGGTTTCCAGGGGAATGGATGAACCATGTACCTGGTCGTGTGGTACAATTAATAGAAGCCGTCGGACTTTATGGAGCCTTTCGGTTAAAGAAAAAGCAGTTAGACCACGCATTGATTACGGCGTTGGTTGAGAGATGGCGTCAAGAGACGCATACGTTTCATCTGCCGATTGGTGAAATGACAGTGACACTGCAAGACGTAGCAGTGTTATTTGGGCTGCCCGTGAACGGACAACCAGTTACCGGGTCTGATGACACATTACCGACCGTACGTTGGCAGGAACTTTGCCAAATCCTACTCGGTCACACACCGCCGGAGGACAAAATCAAAAGAGGTTGTCTGAAACTGAAATGGTTACAGTCCACTTTCGATCGAGTACCCGCCGACGCCGATGAGGACATTATGCAGTGTTACGCTAGGGCGTACTGCATGATATTGATCGGGACAATATTGATGCCTGATAAATCTAATAATTTGGTTAAGTTAGCGTACTTACCACTGTTGTGCGATATGTCTGGGTCGCATCAGTATAGTTGGGGCAGTGCAACTTTAGCGGTACTGTATCGAGAGTTGTGCAAGGGATGTCGTAAGGAGACGAAAAAAATTTCAGGGCCCTTATTTTTATTACAGTGTTGGGCATGGGAACGACTCCCAAGACTACGGCACGTGTCTCTCTCTACTACCGGCGATTGGATGGGTGACCTACAGATAGAGGACATGAGGTTCCCAGACGCCCCTTGGGGGTCTCGGTACATTATTATATAATAAATGTTTACGCAATTCAAATATTTCATTTCATGTAGTAATAATTAATTTTTATGGCTGCATACAGTTGGAAAGTATCATTCAACTTAGATAGCGAGCCGATGCACGTATTGATTGTGTATCGTGATCAGTTAGATCGTCTACAAGATTATGAGGTCAGTTATATATTTACGTAAGATGTTACTAATGTTTTATATATGATTATATTTATTATTTAATTAATTTATTTGTATGTTGTTTGCAAGGTTATTTGGATGCCGTATCCAACTGATCTCTTGGACCAATTACCACAATATTGTTGTGATGGCGAAGAAATTTGGATGGCGTCTGTGCCCCTGATATGCTACGAAATTGTAGAGTATCATTACCCCCATCGCACACTACGACAGTTTGGTTTTTGCCAAGGAATTCCCTGGCTGAGCGACACATATAAAGATATGCATTTCAATAGCCGGAGGGGAAAATTTGGCACAGACTGGTCGATAGTGCACGGGGCACATATACGAGCGTGGGATAGCCGGCGACCACCAGATTTAAGTAACCTTCAGGTTAGTATAGATGTATTTGATGATTACATGCCTTGGTATTGGGGAGTCACAAGGCGGTTCATAGTGAACCTATCTTACCGACCGAACTTTGGCTATCATGCAGTAGGAGGTCGTCCGACGATAGAGGTATAATTTAATTAGAACATATATTTATTATTTTGTATAATGTTCATTTACTTAGGTGTAATTAACTTTATGTTGCAGGAACCCGATATTTCAAACCTGATGCGAATGAGTGAACTTGCAATTCAAACAAGACAACTAGGGGATTTTGAACGGGTTACATACTTATCGCGCGACATTTGTTCCCGTGCCTATCGTCGGCAGTTGCCACACCAGATGACTAGTCCGGGACACCAGATGCCGAGTCCGGGACACCTGATGCCAAGTCCGCCGTTGGATATGCGAGATCCGCCGTTGGATGACGACGCCAGTGCCGGACCATCTACCTACGGGATGGATAATTTCTTTTCAGATTATGGTACCGAACTGGGCGTCAGTTCCGGATGGTCAGTGGGTAACACATTTGTCACCCCGATGATGGATGTTCCATCATCGAGCTCAGTATCTGTTCCTCGTGTGACACACGGTGTACCCAGAGGAATTGGAAGACGCGTGTCACCGGTCCCATGGGAGCGAAATGATGAATATTTGTTGCCCATCGTGGAGGAACCAACATATCCATCTACTATGGACTTGGGACACATTACTCAAGTTGATCATCTCCAGACAGAGGACACCGAAGAACTTCCACTTCCTTTACGGCGGCAACAGAGAAACATCAGACGTAGGGGGTGTGGTACATAGAAACTCAATGACGACATGTATTATAATTTGTAAAAATATATTATATATTCACATGTAATTTTATTTTAATTTCAATTAGTGTAATTTTTTTTAAAAAAAACGCATATATTATTTTCGTTTTTTTTGGAATCATTTCATACTAATCAAAAAATGGTTCTTCTAAGCCAAATATGAATGAGGAAAACGGTGGGAAAATGGCGAAAAAAAAAAAAAAGCGCTCTTAAAAAAAAAAAAAAAACAAGCTCTTGAAAAAAAAAAAAAAAAAAAAAAAAAAGCTTTCAAAACAGGAAAACGCACACTGCTGAAGAAAAAAAAAACCCACACTGATCGTTACTCTCTTTTATCTTTTTTTTTTTTTTTTTTTTTGGAAAAACGCAGAAGCTTTCTGCGTTTTTCAAACGTTTTTTTTTTTGGAAAAACGCAGAAAGCTTCTGCGTTTTTCAAACTTTTTTTTTTTTTTTTGGGTTTTAAGAAACGCAAAACCGATTTGCGTTTCTTTAAAAACGCAAATCGATTTTGCGTTTTTCCTTTTTTATTTCGCGTTTTTACTTTTTTTTTTTTTTTTTTTTTTTGGGTTTTGAAAAACGCAAAACCGATTTGTGTTTTTTAAAAACGCAAATCGGTTTTGCGTTTTTAACCGAAAAAACAGCCCCTTTAAAAATGCATTTTCAAAATGCGTTTTTCGAAAAACGCATTTCGCTTCTGCGTTTTACACTGGTCAAGTAAATAAGTTTGGACTACACTGTTTTCAGAAATTATTTTTTTAATACACATTTATTTGGTTAAGAACTCCACAAAAGACAGGAAAACATAGGTCCTACCGTACGCTATTACCATAATTTTCTGCTACACAAACACACCAAAAGGTATAGGCTTTAAAAAAGCAATGAATGGGGAATTTTTTAAATTGTTTTTTTTTGGTTGGTTTTAATTTGGGCAAGAAATGGAACCACTGATCTTTGTTTCATATATTGGAATAGCAGAATTCCTGCAAGTGCCACGATAAGTACCAAAAGAGTCCAAACGAAGCCAGTACAACACAGCATCAACAAATTAAGTCTATATGATCAAGTTACCACATCTTCCCTAGCAGAGCTTTCATAGTTCTTATAAAAACTTAGAAGCTATTATAACATAAAGATGGATTATGAGTTTCGAAAGAACTCCGATGCCACATGATAAAGGTCGATATACCATGGAAACTATATACGTAAATTCTGCGTGGCTTTATGATGCAAGTTGTCTAGGTTGCTTTTGATAGGTTCACATCTAGGAAGCATTGACACTCTGCCAGAGGCCGAGTGTCGGTATCCGACACATGTCGGACTCCGACATGCGACCGACACGGCATGTCCAATTTTTCTATTTTTAATTTCAGATTTCGACATGGCTTCGACACGCGAAATGAATGTGCCAGACACTTTGGAAGCCCGTGTCGTGAATTTTTTGGGGGATCAGTTTTGTAATTTTCTTATTAACTTATTATAATTTATTATTATTCAAGGGGTTTATCTTGTAATTTGATATTAAATAAGCTTATTAAATGGTTAAATGAATTTTTAACAATCGGAGAAATGAGAATGTTGATTTGAACTGTAAAGATTTATCATTATTGACTTAGTGATTTTTGTTGAATGAATTTGCTTAATGGAACATGTCTTTAGATATATAAAAAAAAAATATTTATTTATTGGCGCGTCCCGGAATTTTTGAGAAATTGTGGTGTTGCCATGTCCGTATCGGTGTTTCATATGTTTAGATAAAAATTAGGTCCTTGTCAATGTCATGTTATTTAATTTTTCCCTCTTCTATAAATTAAGAACATATCAGGAACAGATAAAGAAAATTGCAAATAGTTACCCCTTCTTTAGACCAAAGACTAATGTATCCATCCAATTCCAAGAAAACATTTTCCAAAACTCCCATCAATTTCCAAAAGGATAAGCAGAAATATTATCCAATAGTAAGAATTCGACGTGCTGAATGTCACATGAATCTGTTCTTAACCAATTCAGCAAACAAGGGAAAGCAATCGCTAGTGGTAGGTCGATTATTTGAAGAAGAAGAGAGAATAAATCGATTATTTGAAGCAGAAGAGAGAATTAAGTAAATAGTTGAGAGAAAAAACCTGAACAAGGATTGCCAGAATACGCGACTCTGTTGAGGTACTTGCAGGTGATTGCCATGTCTCGGAGGTTGAGATTGTTTGCACAGTGGACGAGTGAGTCTACATTCACGTCGGTGATGCTTGTGGAACGCCGGTCCGTCATCTTCCCAAATTTGAGAACTTGATACATTATTCCCCAACTTAACCTAAAGGCGCTTATATTACATTATTCCCCCACTAACAATTGTTTATTACCAAACAAATCCGCTTCATATTGTGAAACCCTACTCCTGTTATCATTTCAAGCAGATTCGCCCGCCTCCCTCGCTCTCAAATCTCCATACCCCAGAGACAATGGTCTACGACTTTCCTCCATCAATGGCCACCTCCTCCAGTGTCGGCAGAGATAGAATTGAGAAGGCAGTGAACGCACTTCTCAAATGGAAAGAGTCGCAATCCAAGACGCAGAAACCCCAACTCATACCGCAGGACAACTTCATCTATCTCAACTTAACCCTCAGGAAAATCCCAGCAAGTGGCCGAACTAATCCTTTCCGAATCCCCCTGCCTCACCCTCTTCACGATTCATCGTCCGAGCTCTGTCTCATCATTGACGACAGACCCAATTCCAAGCTCACCTCGCAGGACGCCAAGAAAGTAGTCAAATCTCTGGACATACCCGTGTCCAAAGTTC
This sequence comes from Eucommia ulmoides, assembly GCA_016647705.1. NCBI lineage: Eukaryota > Viridiplantae > Streptophyta > Magnoliopsida > Garryales > Eucommiaceae > Eucommia > Eucommia ulmoides. The sequence continues at coordinate 25,980,472 of CM028328.1, forward strand.
TCAAATTCAGCAAACTCAAGAAAAATTACAAGCCCTTTGAAGCAAAAAGGAAGTTATGCAATTCGTTTGATGTGTTCTTCGTGGACAGAAGGATTGTTCCGCTGCTTCCGAAGCTGTTGGGGAAGCATTTTTTCAAAGACAAGAAGTTGCCTTTGCCTGTGGATTTGACGAAGAAGAATTGGAAGGAGCAGATTGAAAGGGCTCTTTCTTCTGCTTTGCTTTTTATTGGGACCGGAACGTGTAGTGTGGTCAAGGTTGGAAGGGAGTCGATGGAGAGTGAAGAGATTGTCGATAATATAATGACCGCAATTGATGGGATTGATGGGATTGTTCCTAAAGGGTGGAAGGGTGTCAGGTCCTTGCATTTGAAGTTCTCTAATTCTTTGGCATTGCCTGTGTACCAGACTTTGCCAGAGACCAAGCTGAAGATTGAGGGGATTACAAGAAACAAGGAGGAGATTAAAGAGGAGAACGCTGGTGAAATGGAATTGGGAGAGATGGGTAAGAGTGATGAGGAATCGGGGAAAAAGATGAAGAGCAAGAAGAAGAACAAGGGGAGGATTTGTGAAGTTCGATATATGGATGTTAGTGTCGGTGGAAATGAATTGGTTAGTGATGAAGATGAGGACGAGAAGGATGAGGTTGAGCATTTGGGTAGTGCCGAGTCTGTGGAAAAGAAGTGGAAGAAGGGTAATCTGATTGATGAGAAATCGACAAAGAAAATGCAGAGAATAAAGAGCGAAGTCAGCATTGAGGATGAGGATGGGATAGACAAGAGTGATGGTAATGGTGAGGTTAGAGCTGAAACTGAGGGAAAGAAGCGGAAAAAAGGATATAAAAAGAAGTCTACTGGAAAGGTGGAGAAGGAAGTCAATGTCAAGCAAAAGAAAAGTGGGTTGAAGAACTTGAAGGAGGACGGGGCAGCAAAGAAGGCAGATGCGAGACATAAGAAGAGAAGGCAGTTAGTCCAGTGATTCCTCTTCCACTGCTGCCTTATCGTGTGAAGCCTGCATTCTTAGAGTTGCATTCGGGAGAAATGTCCTTGCTCTTTGGAGTTCAAGTATGCTACTGTATTTCCGAGTCATCTATCAAGTTTTGCCTAACAATATCAATTTTGATATCTATGCTTTGGTATATGTTTTTTTTTTTTTTTGGATAATTTATTGATGTTTTGAAATTTGACATTTCTTTTGATGGATGGCGGAATTTGTTTCTATGCTTTCATGCAAGTTGGTGCTGTTTTTAGCTTATGAATTACTAAAGAATCACATGCTTCGAGTCAAATTGCTATGAGCGCGTAAAGGCCTACCTATTTAACGAGCTATTCCATTCTTAAAATTTTGCTATATTTGTTGAGTGAAATGAGGCTAGCTACTCTTACAAGAGTTCAAAATATTTTATTTTTGGAATACAAAATCAAATTCTCACTCTACGAAAATAATCTTTTAGCTATTATAAAAATAAAAGCAAAGATCATGACTTGAGATGCTCTAAGATATTGTTACAATGCTTTGTTTTTGTATACCGCTTCTAAATAAAGTCTACTATCCTAATATCACATTCACTTGTTTGGCATCTCTCAGTTTAGAGTCCGGTTCTTTTAGGATATTTGATATCAATTCATGAATTTGGAGTTGCATTTGTTGTGGAATGGTGAAGATTTAAGATTGCATATTCTTCTGCTGCCATTCGTTTCTGTGCTCTTTTTGCAAAACGACATACCTTGTTGATTAGATATACTGGTTTCTTCCGATGGCTCATTATGTTAAATTGCCTAAATGTGTATAAAGAGCAGTAAATTCTTGATATTTCTGTTGGCTGCGTCTATGAATACACCGGATTAGTTTAATCTTTATGGTCAATAGAGTGCTGCCATTTCCACAAGGGATTGCCACAAATATTGGTTTAACTTTTTTAACAAGAAGCTGTGGGCTGGACTTAACATATATTGTCCACATACTCCATTTTGCTCCCAGTTTCAGAGTTTTTACTGTGCATATCACATAACATTGATGGCTTTTGCTTCTAGATTTGTCTTCTGCATCATAGTTACTTGTGGAAGGTTTTGTTTTTAGAGATGAAGACATGAACTTATGTTATAAATGTCCAAGTTGCAACCGTCATAAGGTTTGGCTTAGATGCACGTGACTTTGAAAGGGTAAGATTTTAAATTTGAAAGATAAAAATTCGGGTATGTGCGAAACATAGTGAACAATAATCAGTATAGGATAGATTAGAGCTATGTTTTATGATTATGTATACAAATGAATAAAGAATCATCTTACAATTTTAGGAAACAATAATGCATGCAAAAAAGAATCGACAAATTTCATGGACGCTTGCATTCGAAGGGAAGACCGTTGGGAAACCTTTGAAGATCAGTACAGTAGTTATAGATCATGTACTTTTGCTGCACCCACCTAAGTCTGTTTCGATCCTTTGCATCAAGTCCTTGGTTTTGCCATGCTGCCTCTGCGTTAAATGAATTAGACCCACACGACGAAGCAGAGGATGAGTTAATGCACCCATTGGCGTTAAAATTCCTGTAGGAGGCGGTGAATGGAGCCTGGGTCCAATCGGCCTTGACCCGACCACCTTGTGTTGCCCAATCATCCGCGTTCCAAAGACTCGAATAGATCCTCATTGGTTGGCTTTTTGGGAATGGGACGCCCATCCTCTCATCATTGTTGAATACTCTAATCGGAATATTATCTACCAAGAAACTGCAATAAAAAAACAAAGATAGTTATAGCTAGAATTAAAAAGGTTGTAATTTCATGAAGAGATAATGAAAGTAGAGGGAGGGTTGTGGATTTAGAATACTTACATGATTCGTTGAGAGTTCCAAACAATGGAGTAGGTGTGGAACGAAGAGGTTGGGTCGAACCAGAGGTGGAACTGTTGCTCTTTGCCTCCTTTTCCTTGTGCAAATACATTGGTGTGGACTGTGTACGGTTGCCCTGAGACGTTTCCCAAGAACTCGAAATCAATCTCATCATGTGCCGATCCTTGAGATGATAACTGTAACAAAAACAACAATATTAGCTGTTGAAAAACATATTGTAAAGGACTTTATTCAGTAATATTGAGCGTGGTACTTACATAAAATGTGGTTACAGTTCCAGCAGAGTTGCCAGGAACAAGCTTGAGTTGGAGATCAAAGCGGCCCAAGAGATATTCATTCTTGGATTGGAAGCCGGAACCGGAGAATTTGTCTAGAGAAAGAGTGAGAAGTTGGCCGCCGTTGAGTATTTTGCCGCGTTGATCGCCCCAAGTGATGTCCACATCTTGGTAGAAATTGGCTGCCGTGCCTGATAGAGAAGTGCCGATGATGAGCATGGAGAGCAGAAGCATGGCTGAATAAATTCCGGAACTGGACCAACAATATGCCATTTTTAAAGAGATTGATTTGGTTGAGTGATATGTTGAGAGTTACGCCATTAAGTCCTTTATATAGGTGGTGTTTTTGTGAGCCATCACGCGTTTACTAGGAAGCGTCCCGGAAAGTGCAAGTGGGCAAATGCACTTAATACAGGGAAGAGGATTACGCGTAGTGGAGTGAGGGAGGAGGGAGGGAGGGATTGGTCAAGTGGGATTCATGCCATTCTTCAATGGAATTGAATGAATACTTCACTTGGTGTAGGTGGGTTTCCACTAATCACCTGGTGTAGGTGGGTTTCGGCGTCTAGGTTAACCTTTTCTGCTTTTTGTGGCAAAGGATACAGCTATTTTTCTGCTTTTTTGTATCAAGGATACAGCTAGATGACCAAGTGGTGGGAGCATTTTTTTTTTATTTTATTTAGCCCATTGATACATAATACCCTACACAACCATCGCTACTGATGTCAGATCAAGTATAGTGTTCAGAGATGATAGTATGCTTGCCTGGCACTTAATATGTAATTTTGTCGAAGGATAAAATTGTAATAAATATTTTATTTTTTTGATTAGTGTGATAAAATTGTAATAAAATATTGTGTAAAAGTCAAAATTTTAAAATAGAAGCACCTGTTATTATGTGTTTATTAATACATGCAAATATATAAACTAGCGTATAGTCCGTGTCTTATGGCACTGACTGCAAAAGATAAGTTAAATTAAAAAAATAATAATAATAATATATAGGCAATAAAATAGAAAGGTCAACGCAATTCTATTAAAAAAATGGTATTATCAAATTAAATTACACATAAAATCTACAATAGCACTGCTAAAAAAAAAATAGAATTTAAATTACGCATTTGAACCATGTCACCAATAGCTGTGCCATAACTGGGAGTCCAAGCTCTTATCCACTTCATCCATGGTTTTGTTCACCTAATTCATTAAATCAATCATCCTTAACCAAACCCTTCAAAACAAAAATTAAAATCAACGTAAATAAGAATTTAAATAAAAATATATAAGAACATTAGTGGATAAAAAATTTACGTCAAAATTTGAGGCTAAAATTTCATCTGGATTTCAATTTTCTGAGCAACCGAATAGTTGTTCCCAAAATTTTACTTTCTGGGAACAGAGACAAAAAATATGGAGATTAAAAAATATGTTCTTGTTATGCTCCTAGATTTATAGAACAAATTTCTAGAAATATCACATATTTGTTCCCTGATTTTCGTTTTTTTTTTTTTTCAAAAAAAAAAGAAAAAATCTAGTTGATTCTAAATTTGCAACGACTGCAATAATACAAAAATCATAAAAATCGAAAAACAAAAATATGCAATAGCAGCATTTCTTTAGTGTTTCGACTCAAAATTTCTTTTTCTTATCCGAAAAATGGGAAAACTGAAATAGAGATAAAATAAATTGAAACATTAGCAAAAATATGGAGATATTTTTTTTTTAAATGTTATGTTCACAATAATTTGCTCTAAAAGTCTGGAACATGGGAACAAAAACGCTAACGAACAGAATTATGGTAAGAAAAATGCTAAACAACACTTATCCGGTATTATTCCTCAAAAAAAAAAAAATTAAAAAATAATAATTTAAGGATTTAAAACAAATTACAAAAACACTAACAAAGGCACTATATTTTTACTGTTCTTGTTCCTAGTATTTTTTTTCTTTTCCAAAAATATGAGAATTAAAACAAAAGTTTGGGGAAAAAAAAAATTCTAATATGATATTAGGTTGTTTGAACAAATATCAGGAATGAAACAAAATGATCATCTAAGCTAAAGTCCATTAAAACAAATACATAGACAAAAAAGAAAAACATATAGGAATAAAGCATAACATAAAATTAAAAAAATAATAAAAAGCAGGCCCAAACTAAAAAAAAAAAAAAAAAAGGAACAACAGATAACAAAAAGAAAAAAAAAAATAGAAAGAAAACCAAAAAAGAAAAAATGGAATTGAAAAAGAAAAAAGATAAAAAAAATAAAATAAAAAAAATATCAACTTTATTACCTGAGCAAGAGTGACACCACCTCCGCAATCCAAATCTTGTTTCAATAATTATTGTAGACAAGAAAAAAAATCAAAATCAATAATCATGAGATCAGAATTATCAAACCCTAATAAGACTGTAGAATAGAAGAGTGAAGAGAATATGCAATTGACCCATTGATAGTCAAATTTAGGTGATTAAAATGGACAATTTGAAATTGTCATTGCTTGAAATTAGGTTTTTCACTTGTCCAAAAGTAGGGTTGGGCGATGGGCAAATTGTGGCGGATTAGGCCAAAACCGCAAATTAAACCAATACTAGGCGGATTAGGTTAGTTTGAACCATGAACCACCCAATGATATGTGGGTTAAGTTAGTTTGAAACGTGGATTGCTCTTGAAATATAATAAATATTACTAAAAAAAAATCATTATATTACAAAAATTTGTAGAAAATTGCGACAAAATTATAGTAACACAAAAACAATAAGAAAATTATAATGTAATTTGTAAACCATCACAAAAATAAAAAATAAAAAATTACAAACATAAGTAATAAAGTCTAAAACGACGTCGTTTTGTGTCTACTCAAGTGGCCGAGTTGAACTCGTAAGAACATGGGTCAAACCATAATCCGCTCATACATATGCGGGTTTCAATATTTAACTCCCATGCAATGGGTAGGTTAGTAGACCCTTTTTTTGCAGTGCGGGTTTGGCAGTTTGGGCGAGTTTGGCGGGTTGACCCGATCAATTGCACACCCCTATCCAAAGTATTGATTGGCTTAAATTTCCTAATTGGAGTATGCGAAAATGTAATTCAAATCAACTTCAAAACATTCACCGTAGTCTTCTTCATATATTTTATTCATTCTCTTCGGAAACAAAACTGATACCTCAGGTGAGTAAATTAAGAACTGAGACTTCCGTTATTTATAGAAAATTTTAGGGTGGGAAATGTGCAGGCAATTGGAGGAAAATGGGGAAGAAAAAGAAGAGAAATAGTTTGGCCGGAAAAAAAAGCATAAAATTGGAGGAAAATAGTTTGCGGGAAATTAGTGAAGAAATTGGAGATTTTTTTTTTGGAGGTGAGAAAGTTGTTGGCGGGAAAGTGGTTTGCGAAATATTATTTTAGCCCCAAAGTTTGCTTATATATACATCTATACTTGTAGAATTATCATTCATACCACAGTCATTTATCTTCTCCATTGTCATTACTCAAAAAATCAGTTCAAATGGCAAGTGGATTAGGAAATGATAAGGGTAAGGGCAAAGACAATGAACCAATAAAGATCCATTACACTAGTAAAGGTTTAGGGACAAAGAACCATGCTAAGTACCAAGATGGGATAGGTACGTAGTATGAAATCCAGAAACGCCGATCAAAGGTCAAATATTGGAGTGAAGATTAATCGCGATGCCCCTAGTATGGTGTGATGCCCGAGATAAGTTGTGTTACCCTTATTGGTTGCGTGGTCCGTGGGATGTTATTATAGATTGCACTAGTGTTTAACGATAACTCGATCTCTTTAGCACAAGGCTGAATCCCATCATGAGAAAACACAATTTCTTAGTACATGGTGATCCTTTCAAACACACTGTTTGTTGGGTCAATCATCGTTACCACAAGAGTTACAACTACATCGTATGGGGCAAAGACACTGAAGAGACAAAATTTGTCGCGAATTGAAATGCGAATTAAAACAAATGGAGAAACAGATTTATATCAAATAACAACTTTACAAGATTCGAAAGAGCAATACTCTAAATGGAAACGAGTAGAAGTAAAAATTCTTTACCAATCTCAAATATACGGATGACCCAAACTACTATCCAATTATGAAGATAGAGTTATTCACTATGAATGATTTGATAAAACGAAGTAGTTATGGATGCTAAAAAATTTCAATGATGGATAGTATTTTCTAATTTATGTAATATTTTTTTTCTTTTTATAATTACTTGTATTTTTTATCTCGTTTAATTTCAATATGATATTTATTATTACTTTAAGTTGTTTCTCTTTAAGATTATGTCGAATACTCATTTCTATGATGATAAATTAAATACTTATCACAATTAAATATTAAATATTTTATTCTTTAAATATATTTTTAAAACTGATAAATATATTAATTTTTAAAATTATCTTTATAATTATATAACTTAAATTTATTGAGAAGGGAGGAGGAGAATGAAAATGGCGGAGGAAGTGAGGAGAAGAGAAATGGAGAAGTTAGGGTTGTTAAACCCAGGATTGGGAACCTCTGGTTTAGGGTAAATTGCCAATGAAACCCGGTGTTGTGGACCTCGGGTTTAGGAAACATTTTGGTATAAACCCAAGGTTGTCAACCCTGGGTTTATAAAAAGAAAAAAGAAAAAAAAGGTAATTTTTTTTTATTTTTTTTTTTGCTGATTGTATAACCGGGGTTACCAACTACGACTTATAATGGTTTCGTAACAAAGTTATATTTACATATTTTTTTGGAAAAAAATAATAAAAATGTAATTTTTATGTAAACAAGTGTAAGATTTTAAATTTGAAAGATACAAATTCCCTAAACATAATGAACAGTAACTAGTACGATATAAATTACAAATAGAAGATAATTTGTTTTATGAATACAAATGAATAAAGAATGATCTTACAATTTTAGGAAACAATAATGTTTACAAAAAAGAATCAACAAATTTCATGGATGCCTGCATTCAAAGGGAAGACCGTTGGGAAACCTTTGAAGATCAGTACAGTAGTTATAGATCATGTACTTTTGCTGCACCCACCTAAATCTGTTTCGACCCTTCGCATTAAGTCCTTGGTTTTGCCATTCTGCCTTTGTGTCAAATGAATTAGACGCACATGACGAAGCAGAGGACGAGTTAATGCACCCCTTGGCGTTAAAATTCCTGTAGGAGGCGGTGAATGGAGCCTGGGTCCAATCGGCCTTGACCCGACCACCTTGTGTTGCCCAATCATCCGCGTTCCAAAGACTTGAATAGATCCTCATTGGTTGGCTTTTTGGGAATGGGACTCCCATCCTCTCATCATTGTTGAATACTCTAATCAGAATATTATCTACCAAGAAACTGCAATAAAAAAACAAAGATAGTTACAACTAGAATTAAAAAGGGTTGTAATTTCATGAAGAGATAATGAAAGTAGAGGGAGGGTTACGGATTTAGAATACTTACATGATTCGTTGAGAGTTCCAAACAATGGAGTAGGTGTGGAACGAAGAGGTTGGGTTGAACCAGAGGTGGAACTGTTGCTCTTTGCCTCCTTTTCCCTGTGCAAATACATTGGTGTGGACTGTGTACGGTTGCCCCGAGAGGTTTCCCAAGAACTCGAAATCAATCTCATCGTGTGCCAATCCTTGAGATGATAACTGTAACAAAAACAACAACATTGGCTGTGGAAAATCATATTGTAAAGGACAGTTTATTCAGTAATATTGAGTTTGGGACTTACGTAAAATGTGGTTACGGTTCCGGCGGAGTTGCCGGGAACAAGCTTGAGTTGGAGATCGAAGCAGCCCAAGAGATATTCATTCTTGGATTGGAAGCCGGAACCGGAGAATTTGTCTAGAGAAAGAGTGAGAAGTTGGCCGCCGTTGAGTATTTTGCCGCGTTGATCGCCCCAAGTGATGTCCACATCTTGGTAAAAATTGGCTGCTCTGCCTAATAGAGAAGTGCCCAAGATGAGCACGGAGAGTAGAACCATAGCTGAAGAAGCTCTGGAAGTAGACCAACAATATGCCATTTTTGGAGAGAGATTGATTTGGTTGAGCGATATGTTGAAAGTTACGCCATTCAATCCCTTAAATAGGTGGTGTTTTTGTGAGCCATCACGCGCATACTAGGAAGGTTCCAGTTGAGTGCAAATGGGGAAATACTTTTACTAATGGGAAGAGGATTACGCGTAGTGGAGGGAGGGAGGGAGGGAGGAAGGGATTGGTCAGGTGGGGGAGGTGGTTGGTCTATTCATGCCATTCGTCAATGGAATTGAATGAATACTTCACCTGGTGTAGGTGAGTTTCCGTGCCTAAGTTCACCTTTTCTGCTTTTTGTGTCAAGGATACACCTAGCTATGATCAAGTGGTGGAAGCATTTTGTGATTTATGCCCATGTATTTGACTTCTTTTGAAAGCAAATTACAAATTTGGTTATTCGGACAAAATATTAAAAATATACTATTATATTAATAATGCATGAAATATCTCTTATCAAAATTTGTTAATAAAAATACCCTTATAATTTTGAAAAATAATTTTTTTTTTCCTAATCTTTCTTTTTGTTTTCTATTTTCTACTTTCTCTCTCTCTTATTTTTTACCTTTTGCTTTTATTTGTGTTTATTTATTTATTTTATTTTATTGTGTATATGGTGTTTATAGAAGATAAAAATATAAAAAAATCAACAGTAAAAAAAATTAGAAAGCAAAAAAGATAAATTTAAATATATTATTTTTTGCTTTATTTTTATTTTTTTAAATTTATTTTTGTTTTTAGTTTTACTTTTTTTAACCCTAATTTTTTACTTTTGATTTTTCATTTTTTTAGCAACACCATCTAAAAAAATAAAAACAAAAATAAGGGAAACGAAATAAAAAATATGGTATAAAATTAAAAAAATAATAAAGGAGAGTGAGTAAAAGAAAAAATAATAACAAAAAAATTATAAAATAAAAAATGAAACACAAAATATATTATTCTAATGTATTGTTGTTAACAAAATGTGATAAATGATGTCAGTAATCGGCACGAAAAGATTAGCGGTGTTTCAAGGTTTAGCACTATGATTAGAGGGGTCTTTAATATTTGTCCAAATGACATGGGAGGTGTTTTAAACTCTTTAAAATATCTATTAATGAAGAAAAGGAAAATGATAGTTAACAAATTTTATTTTCGAATTCTAATTAAATTTTATGTAGTTAAATTTTGAATTCTAATTTGATAACAGTTAACAATTTTTTGTTTGATTCCGACAAATTTTTACGTTACAAACAATAAAAATATAAATAAGAATGAAAAATATCATAAATTTAAATTAAATATGCAGATATTCAATTTTAAATATTAAAAACATTCAGATTTGGTAGTTCAAAATTATATTTACTTTAGAAATAGTTAGCGATTAGTCCCAAATAGCGGATGTGACATGTTATTTGTCCTTCTTAAAACAAAAGTTTGGATTTAGTCACTTAAACAGATTTCTAATTCCATATTTGTCCCTCATGTGCTCACGCTTTGTATGTGGAAGGTAGAGAGATCTTGGTGAGTATATCTGTATTATAGTAAATATTAGTTACTGTTGTATTAAATGATTTTTTTGGTATTTTGTGACTCAATTATTTGTGAGACCTAATAATAATTTGGATATATAAATATTCTACGGTGTTCTCCTTGATGAGAAGATAAATGTAATATATTTATTTTTGTAAAATCATTTAAGAAGTTAATTAAAATTGATTATTAAAATACCCACTTGAAGATATTGATTGACATGTAGTATGTGTTATCCCACATCGGTAACCTAAGAAGATAAAAAGTCATTTATTAAGGCTCGAGATATTTCTTGTAAGTAAGCCCTCTAGGGGGTTCAAAGATATAGACAGAAAGAAGGTTAAAGGCTATAAAAGAATTACAGTCATGTGCGTGCGCCCGCCACCACCTCGACCGACCGCCGGGCCGGGCTCAGTCCTGGGTTCTGGGGCCCAGGCTTGCTTAGCTTGGTATTTTTTTGTATCAAATCCGAAAAATTCCAAGCTAAACACAACCTAAAGTACATATTGCCGATTTTATAACTTGAGAGAAATTATAAACTTAAAGATTGTCTTTTCAGATGTGTAATTGCTGAGAGTTACAAAAACTTGAAGACTCTTTACGTGTGTAACTAAATGAAAGTTATTATTGTCCATTGAATGCCTTAAATCTCTGACTTCTTCAGATTGATTGTTCGCTACCTATAAAAGGGATGGATTCTCAATATTAGACATCCCATAAGCTACATTGCGTTCTTGTTTTCAGCCGAAAGTTTCTTTCTCTTTCTTATTCTTGTTTTTGAGAGACTTCTTGAGAGAGTTCTGCACTTTTTTTATTCGCTTGACTTCTGGTTTCTAGTGCTGATATCAATAGGAGTTTGATCGTTGTATCTTGGGAGACAGACGCTTATTCTACTGTAAGTACCTAGTGGGGACAAAATTTGCTTTAAGGACAAATTGTCAAACGATGACATCGATCTTCTATTCTCGTGTTCTTTTTTTTCTTTTTTTTTGTTATTAAATAGTAAGTATTATATTTCTGTTTGTTTTATTTTTCTATAGCAATAATTCTTTTTTCTATTTTTCTATTCTGGATTGTAATTTATTTTCTTCTAATATAATCCGGAATGTTTTGTAAGAAAGAAATCAAAATTGTTTCTTCTTTAATTTTATTCTCCAACTAATAATTGATTAAATAATTAATTGTTTAATTATTTAATTAATTTTTCACCTTAAAATTACCAACAGTCTTAAAGTAACTTTCCTAAATTATTTTTATACAATTCTGGTTTTTTGTTTAAAAATATTCTAGTAACAAAGTTTTATATATTTTTTGTTTGTGTTTTCTTACAAGAAATATGTCTTCAAATGATGTTGCTACTGTGGCTACAAATCAAGGTGTTGTACCACTTGTTGTGTTTGCGCCTATTGTGAAGGTGTCAGCAGTTTCAATTTCTTAGTTGTTATTTATTAAGGATGAACTTTTTAAAAGATTGAATGATTTTAATTCTAATTTTGAATAATATTATTTATGAAAAAGAAAGGTTAAAAGGGTTTCATGAAGCCTGGAGCATGAAAGAAAAGTAATGGAATGGTTTCTAGACTTTACACCGACGCACATACATAGTCCATGAATCACAAAGAGGAATGAACTCGGTGTATTGATTTGCTATTTAGTAATGGACCGGTTGTCAAAATGTTAATGAATATAAGTGATTTTTTTTTCAATTAGAAGTAGTGTTTTTTTTAGGCACTTGCTTTGAAAATTAGTGGGCCTGGAAGGTTGAATTAAGCGTTTTGGAAAGGAAAATGTGGGTGAACAACTTGCAGAAGATAGAGCGTTGTAGCTTCAATTGTGAATTCTACTATAAAACAACCTTATAAACAATAAATGGAAATCCTATAATAATCAACCTTTTGGTCGCCCTTCATATTCACGCGCTGGCTTGGCTTTTTCATTTGAACATTGAGTGATACACCTAACTCGTGAATTCTTTGGTAAGTAGCTACATTTTCTAATATACTCTGGGTTTCAACTAGAAACCATTGTATATCTGGTTGAGTTTTCTAATAAACTTTGTACAACATTGGGACGCTTCACGTACTGGAATAGTGGTGTAATATATTAAGCCTACTGGAATACAAGATGTAATATGGTGCTTATACCTATGTGTAAGGATTGAGGTTTGGTTCATATTTGCATGCATGACCATCTTTGTTATGTTTTCGGTGGTTTGACACTTTCCACCCATGTGTTGTTATCATTATTTCACTTTGGTCCCTGCAAGTTGTAAATTGAACATACTAACATTTTAGGTGGAATTTGATTAATATAACTTACCAATAATAAGTTAAATAAGTCTTGGTGAGTGCCATGTTAGCCGTGAACCATAAGAATTGTCGTTAAATTAGAAATATTAATTTAAAGGTGAGTGTACTGTCTTCTATGTAAATTGTCAAATTATATTTTCGTACTAAAATGTGAAAAAAAATGGGTTTATTAAAATGGATTATTTTATAATATTATGCGGATCATTAAAATGTGAAAAATGATTTTATTATCCGACTATGCCATAGTGTGATCTCATTAGGAGGGCACGTCCTGCAAGATGTTGTTGGTCTTAACAGGAGGGTATGTCCTGTAGGACGATATATTGTGACCTGTCAAGAGTCAAGTCCTACTGGTGGTTGATTATGTTGTTGATATGTTGAGACCTGTTAAGAGTGCAAATCTGGCAGGTGACTATCTCTACCATTGGGGATATTAAATTGCCTTGACACTGTTGGCCACCTTAGATGACATAGTTGTACAGGTTACAGTACTATCGTAACTCCCGATCATGAGGTGAAATGATCTTATAACTAGTAGAAAAATATGTATGCGTATTTTATTATATATCAAAATGATTTGGTTGGTGGATTTTAATGCATTACTTTATTGCGATAGTGGCAGTGGAATTTTATTTTCAATCAGTGTGCGGTTATATTTATATTATATTTTGAAATGTGGTGTTTGATAAATATACTTGATCCATAAATTCTTTTTATATTATGAAGATAGCATGAGCATTGTCTTCTAGGTAAATTGTCAAATTATATTTTTGTATTGAAATGTAGAAAGAAAATGTTTATTAAAATGGACTAATTTATGACGTTATGCGGATCAAGTATATTTTTAAATGTGGAAAATAATTTTTATTATCCGACTATGCCATAGCCTGATCTCGACAAGAGGGCATGTGCTGCGGGATGTTGTTGATATGTTGAGACCTGTCAGGAGTGCAAATTCTGCAGGTAGTTACCCCTACCGTTGGGGATATTGAATGACCCTGACACTGATAGTCACTTAGATGACATAGTTAGACAGGTTATAGTACCTTCGCAACTCCCGATCGTAAGGTAAACAATCCTATGGATGGAAATGAAGTATGTTATTTTATAATATACAAGTGAGTTGACCAATTGAGTTAAATTCGGTTGTTCTGTTACAGTGAAATTTTTGTTGAGATTTGAATACTATCCAGGGTGGCTATATTCTATTACAAAGTGGATTTTGATAAAAACACTTGATTCATAAATGGTTTTCCTATTATGAAGACAGTGCACCGATAAAATATTTAGGTAGGTATTGGTTCACAGGTAATGTTAGTTAAGGTTGGAATATGGTACGACTGTTATGAATATTGTAATATTTTTTGTTAGTTAACCGAATATGTGTAATTCAGTATTATTCTAATTTTGATGCGAGGTTGTTTGCAGAATTTTTATATCTAGTTACAATATTTTTATACATGCATATGAGTATTGAACGCTTTTTGATACATGTTCATGTGATGGAACAATTTAGTATCATTAGGTGTAATGTTTTGGTAGAAATCTATGTCATATAAATTAGAGGATTAAACGATATTTTTTCCATTTACTTAAAAAATATAAAAATGGTTGTTTACTTTTATTAGAAGCTTGTAGTAATATTTTTACAAACCTATGAAAAGTTAAATTGGAATTCATTTTATAATCAGAGTGCGCAGCGGAAGAATTTAGAAACATAGGATTCTAGAACATGATTAATAAAGACCCTGCGATTTTGAGCTATTCCAGAAAATGAAACTTCGAAGATGAAATTTATTTAAGGGGTGAAGATTGTAATATCCCAAAAAAATTAATATCCCGAAAAAATTATATTTTGAAAAATATTATTTTATATAAGTTAAATAGTTTTGGGATTATTTCGTAAATTTGTGATATAAATAATAGTTGATAATATTTTAAGTTGAATGTTAATTTTAAATTAATTTTAGAAGTTTTGGGATCAATGTGTTACTTAAAATATAATTTTAAGAGTTTTGGGATATATATATATATATATATATATATATATATATATATATATATATATATATATACACACATAAACATTTGAAATTGATTCCTTCTAAAAGAAAGAATCAAATTCAAAACCACACAACTTATGTGGTTGCATGTATAACCACGTGGATATGTCATAAATAATGAATAATAATAATAAACAATCCAATTATAAGAATGGTGAGTAGATGAGTTTTGTTGGACATATTATGGATATATATCATAAATGATATTAGCCTATAATATAATATATATCCTATTATAGGATGGATAATATAAGAAAGAGAGAGAGAGAGAGAGGGATATTGAGATGGGGACGGTTGCAGGGGCTTTTGGGCGAGAAAAACAAAAAGAAATTATACTCCTATCTATCTATCTATCTATCTATCTATCTATCTATCTATCTATATATATATATATTGGTCATATAAAATTTTCCAACTTTTTAATTAAGAACATATTGGTCGTATTGTAAAATTCTCAGATGTAAAATTGGTCGTTCGATTTTTTGTAAAAACGAAATATTGGTCATTCGGTTTTAGCATTAAATTAATTATAATTATCGCTGCCGCATTATGGATTAGAATATCTTTACAAAGTGAATTATTAATTACTTGCCACTGTCGCATTATAAAATCTATCCGATTTTATGGATGAAAATTTGGTTAATCGATTTTAGTATAAATTCTCTAAAGGGAGAAACCGCGTGGCAGTCTTGAGAAACCAGGTCGTTACAAGTGGTATGTGGATTGATGAATGATTTATTTACCAATAAATTAAGTACTTTTAGACTCAAATATTTGTGTGTTTTCAAGTATTTTTGTTAGTTTAATATGTTATTGTTATATTTTGTAGAATTACAAATAAATGAGAGAAACGGTGCAAAATGAATACAAGTGTAGTAACTTCAAGGCCATTTTTGAATACTATGTAATTCAATTTTGGAAAAACTTAAAACATGGAAATTGTATATCTATGTCTTATATTTCCATCTCTTTTTTAATCACCTCAATCGGAGTTCGAACGGGAAAATTACGGCAAACATATGAACCAGATGTCGGCACTATCTAGAGCGTGCTACAGCATGAAAACGCGTGCTGCAGCGCATTTTTAGCAGTGTGCTCTACTCATACCACACTGCAGCATGCAAAAATGTGTGATGCAGCACACTCCCTTCAGCCTGTGTCATCTTTAAGCCCGAAAATCCTAATTTTTGAGGCCTATAAATATCCCATTATGCCTTCACACCCAGAGGAGGCGATTTTGGGAGAGAAAATCAACATTGGAGACAATTTTGGGCGAGAAAACATTGGGTGATGACGTTTTGATGCAAGATTAAAGAGGAAAACATCATTGGTGGCTTGGATTTGAAGATTTGAAGCTCTACACACAATAACATTTTTTTTTCTCTTCTCTTTCCCTAATCTTTTATTTTAAATTTGCATTTATAATATTTTATTAAACTACTTACATTTATGAATTTATTGAGAAGATTAGCTATGGATTAATCTATGTTGAGCTAATATCTAGATCTAGGGCTTGATGTAGTCTTATTTTGAACTATGTTTAGACTATTTTGTTGATTTTTAATTTTAATTCCATTTATGCATCTCCTAGTCTTAACGTGTTTGATTCATGTGGCCAATGAGTTTGACTATTTTAGATTGTGAATTTCATACTCGGGAGAGGTTGAATTCATAACTGGATTTGAGAGTGTATAACTTAGGTTGTTGTGAGTCCGGGAGGAAATCAATACCTAGGTATTCGAGTTGGGGATTTAGGATCTTGTGAGATCAGGAGGTAATCAAGTTTAGATTCATCAATTAGAATATTTTTTTAATTGTGTTTGCCTTCCTCATGCTCCCAAAATATGCTCCCACATGGTATTTTGGTTAAATTGAGAATTTGGGATTTGACACTCGGGAGAGATAATCCTGGGTTTGGACTTAGGTTAAACATAACACAAGTTTTAATAGATCGGGAGATATTTAAAGCTTACGTAATTTATAAGGTCGGGTTTAAAGAATGTTTCGACCTAAATACGGGATAGGGATATCAGTATTGAAGTGATTACATATTATCTCACTTGAGGCTCGGGAGAGGTAGTGAGAAAACAATAGCATGAGGACCTTGATTATTGAATGAACAAAATTAACGAATGATCGCTTAATAGAATAGCACGAGAATAACGAGATGAAATTAAGCCCCTAGAACGTTTGCACACAGATCATCCATATTTCTTTTTATTTTTTTTGTATTTATTTTAGTTTAGTTTATTTTTATATAAAAAACCCAAAATTTGATGGCCTAGATAAAGTTGAGTTATGATAATCGCGGTACTTAGCGATGATTTAAACCAATCCCTGTGGATACAACAACCCTACTCATCTCTATTCTATTAAAACTTGACCCGTACACTTGCAGTATTATAGCGATGAAATTTTTCGCTACCATGGATACTGGTGTTACCTTCCACCTATGCTTAGATAAGAAGATGTTCACTGTTTATCAGCCGGTGGAATATGAGGATAAGCTCTATATGGAGAACTCTTCAACTTCTAAAGTTTAAAGGATAGGGAAAGGTCGTATTGAGGATGACCTCTAGTAAGGAACTTGCTCTGAATGATATGCTGCATGTGCTAGATATCTGTAAGAATCTGATTTCTGGATCATTGCTGAGTAAAAAGGGATTCAGTGTAGTGTTTGAGTTTGATAGGTTTGTACTTACTAAGAGTGATATACATGTGAGAAAATGCTATATGAATGAAGGTTTTTTCAAACTCAATGTTATGACTGTAATCCCAAAGAATAACAATAATAATAAAGTTATTACTTGTTCTGCTTATATAATTGAGTCTTCAGATGTATGGCATAGTCGTTTAGGACAAGTTAATTATGATACTATACGTAAATTAATTAATATGAATTTAATTCCTAAATGTCAATATAATACAAGTCACAAATGTGAGACTTGTGCGTAGTCAAAATTGACTCGAACTTCTTTCCATTCAAGTGAACGAAAAAGTGAACCTTTAGAGTTAGTGCACACAGATGTTTTTTATTTAAAATTTTTACAAACTAGATGACGAAAAAAGTACTTTGTTACTTTTATTGATGATTGTATAAGATATTGTTATGTTTATCTTTTAAGAAGTAAAGATGAAGTTGTCGATTCTAAGATTTTGATGAACAATTAAATGCTGATGTTTTGGTAGAACTGACGGTTTAATTGAGTATTTCAGTTTATTAAGTTTCAATGATGAAGATATGATGACAAGTAATGAATGGATGCTAAAATATGATGACAAAGATGATTAAGGATTAAGAGTTTAAAAAAATTAGGGAAAATAACTCGAGTTAAATTTCAACTCTTAATATCTCAATTAGGATTACACACGGCACAAAATATTTTTTAAAGTTTATGTGTGTTTTGATAAGATATTAATTAGTGAAATTATATGCTCCTATGTGTAATTGAAAAAGTAATATTTATAATTTATTAAAATGGAATTTAAGAAGTTAGTAGAGCTAACCGAGAAAAGAAATCGGTTAAAGGGGTGCAAACGTCGAAGAAAAAGAATTAAAATCGAATTGAGAAATGTTCCAGGATTGGTAGGTCGACTCACAGGTCAACAGGAGCTTGAATGATGAACTCTCTGAATCGATCAGTCGAAAGGAAAGTCGACTTGTGGCCAAAGGAGAAACTCTCTGAATCTGTAGGTCAACAGACAGGTCGACTCATTAAACATTTTGAATCGTCCGGTCAACAGATGGGGTATGAACGGTCAACTGATGGGCTAAATATTTTTTGCTTGGCTACATCCTAAATCGAGCAGTCGACTGCTTGGTGTTGGTCGGTCGACTGATCCGACTGTTCTAGGATATGTAGGATTTCGTGTTCTAATTCGAATAGTTGCCGTTACTAACCGTTTCATGGTTAAGATTCACGAGATAGTTTGGGGATTTAATGTTATTTAAGATATGCAACTCTTATTTGAATATCTATATAGATTTGGTTAATTAAATCAAAGTGTTTTTCAAATTGGTCCTTTTAATTCTTCATATCTTATCAATTTGAGTTTGAGTAAACGTTTGAGGGACTTTATTGAAAGTCTTAAAATATGTTTTTAAGTGAATTATACTAGGAATGAATCATTATGATATAGAATGTCTATTGGTGTAATTAAATATCATGATTTATGGGAACTAGCCGTTATAGGGCTTATTTTAAGAAGATTTAAATAGACTTGCGATTTTACATGTTTAAAAGGATCATTTATCAAGAGAATTTATTTCATTCACATATCAGTTCTAAGAGATTTCTAAGAGTATTCATTCAAAATATTTTGTGAGATCTTTATTGAGAAGAATTCTTGAGAAGATTATTGTTGATTTATCGACTTGAAGTTGAACTGCTTATCATTATCTATTTGGTGTATTTTTGGTGAGATCGTTCCAAATTACTTGCTATTACTTGTTGATTGATCCTATCATTTAATATTTTGAATCTGATCTTTGAAATTGTTTTCCATATTTTTTATTGAAAAATATTTTAGAAATAATTTCTTGAAGAAATCTGATTACGTGCTACCCTATTTTTGTTTAAAATCAAATTTTGAATATCTCACTTTTCTATTACTAGTTTTGAAATATTAACTGAGTTCTAATTTATCTAGGGTGATAGAAGCTCCGAGTGAGAAAAATTGCTTATCAATTTGTATTGATGAGTAGTGTGACGAATTAAATACTATTGTGAGTATTTAATCAAAGGGTAGTTGATTTCAGTTTCTTCTTATAAATATATCGAGGTAGTAATTTTTCCTTGATAGAATTGTTTTGTGAGCAATTTTGTAATGGTTCGATCCTTATCGGATAAAAGAATATTTGGAATGTTTATGAGGTTTTGATTCTTTAGCCTAAGGGTTAAAAAGAATTAGGTTATACTTGAGTCTGTAAAAAGTAGAGGTTATTCTTGAACCTATAAAAAGTAGAAGTTATTCCTAAGCCTTGGAAAATGAATTTATAAAGGTTGATTTTGAGCCTGTGAAAAGAATTATTGTGAGTGTTTGGTTTCTTCCTTTAAAGGAATCTTGAGTTTAGTGGGTGCGACTCTCCGTGGAGCTCGGGGGACTAGATTAGCCAAGAGTAGCTTGCTGAACTAGTATAAATTTCTGGTGTGCTGTAATATTTACGTTGCTTATATTTTGTTATTTGGAAGTGCACCTAGTTGATAACGTATATTCGCTGCTATAAAGATAATAATTAATTTTAGGATAAAATTAATTGTTTGAATTTTTTGAAGTGTTATTTTTTATTACTACCCAATTCACCCCCTTCTTGAGTAACTCACTGGGCCAACAGAAGTATTAGATATGTTTGTACATTATAAGGTTGAAGTTCAAAATCAACTTATTAAAAAGATTAAAATTTTGTGTAGTGATAGAGGCGGATAGTATGTTTTACCTTTTAGTGAGTTTTGTACACAACATGGAATAATCCACCAAACTACATTACCTTATTCACCTCAGCAAAATGGAGTTGCTGAAAGAAAGAACATAACTTTAAAAGAAATGATGAACTCTTTATTAATAAGTTCTGGTCTACATTAGAACTTGTGGGGGGAGGCTGTTTTGACAACGGATTTTGTTTTAAACAAATTACCTCACAAGAAATTAGAGAAGACCCCTTATAAATTGTGGAAAGGAAGAAAGCCTTCATATTCATACTTAAAAATATGGTGGGTGTCTTGCAAGAGTTATGGTTCCTAATCCTAAAAAGATTAAAGTAGGTTAAAAAACTATTGATTGTGTATTCATTGGATATGCACAAAATAGTTGCGCACATCGATTATTGGTTCATAAATAAGAAATTGAAAATGTGCATGATACGATTATTGAATCAAGGAATACATCATTCTTTGAGAATGTGTTTCCTTGTAAAATTTCTATTAAGTCGAGTTCTTTACAAAGAACAAGTGATACTACTTCTAGTAATTCCCAAGAGGATGAGATTAAACCTAGACGTAGTAAATGGACAAAAATTTCTAAATCTTTTGATTATGATTTTTATACCTATATGATAGGATATAAACCTCAAACCTTTGTGGAGGTTATGTTTATGCCTAAAGCACCTCTTTGGAAAGAGGTTGTGAATAGTAAAATTTAGTCTATCCTTCAAAATCATACATGGGAACTAGTGGATATTCTATATGGAATGAAACCACTAGGGTGTAAATGAATCTTGAAGAAAAAGATGAAAGCAAATAGATTGATTGATAAATATAAAGCAAGACTTGTAGTTAATAGTTACAAGTAAAGAGAGCGTATATATTATTTTGATACTTATTTACTAGTAACAAGAATCACATCTATACGTATGTTAATAGTAATAACAGTTATAAATAATCTTAAGATACATCAAATGGATGTTAAGAATACTTTCTTGAATGGTAAATTAGATAAAAAAAAAAAAATCTATATAGAACAACCAGAAGGGTTTCTGGTTCCTAAAAAAGAGACTAAAATATGTCGACTTGTAAAATCCTAGTATGGATTAAAGCAAGTGCCAAAACAATGGCATGATAAATTTGATAACGTTATGTTGTCAAATAATTTTAGATCAATGAATGTGACAAGTGTGTCTATATTAAGACAATATAGTCTTGTTACGTTATTGTATGCTTATATGTAGATGACAAGCTTTTTATTGGTAATAGTGAGAAGATCATAAAATCTACCAATCAAATGTTGACAAATATATTTGAGATGAAGGATTTAGGAAAACAGATGTCATTCTTGGAATTAAAACTACAAGAACATTTGAAAGATTGATCTTATCTCAATCTTATTATATCGAGAAGATCCTTGAAAAATTTAACCAGGATGACTCTAGTATAGTCAGAACACCAGTACATTTTAATTAATATCTTTTTAAGAATATTGGTAAAAGTATATCTCAGTTTGAGTATTCTTGAATAATAGGCAATTTATCCTCAATTGTTTTCCAAAAAAGATTGAAACCTAGCTATCCTAACTAGACACCGGCCCAATCATGTTTAATCTGCTCAAACTCACAAAAACAAAAAATTATGAGTTTTTTTTCCCACTTGGAGCTTCTGCCACCTCAAAACAGTTATACTCAATTAATGTCCCAAAATTTACTATGTGATAGAATTAAAGTGAGGAAAATTAATATCTGATTAATAATAAATGTGAGTAGCACAAAATATAGCACATAATCAGATAATATTACGACATTGTTTTAAAAAGATTTTTATACTCTTAACTTTGAAAGCGATTTTTCTACGATCTTAAATCCAAGAAATCAACAATAATATGAATTCTAAATTAAGAAAAATAACTTGGAAAGATCTCAACACAAAAACACCGATGAATAAAAACAAGATAGCACAGATTGGTGACGCCAATTTAATAGCGTTTTAGCTCAAGAACTTCAACACAAAATCTTTCTAGAAATAATCTCAGTAGAATGATAACTCTTAGAAAACCTTAGGAATTTGATAGTTCTTGATGTACTGTATTCAATTTTCGTAGGTCTATTTAAACAGAATTAGATCAAGGCCTCTAACGGCTAGTTTTCACAAGACATACCTCTAAAAGGCACCTATAGACCCCATATATCATATTAATTCAATTATGATGTATTTCACTTAAAAAAAACTTTTAAAACTCTCAATTAGGTCCATAAATTATTTCTCAATAACTAATCACGAAGATAAGAATTATTTAATAAACCAAATTAAGAAAATCATTTAATATGTAAACCAAATCAGTATTAATTCATAATATATGGACCATATCATCCACTCTCCCTTGGAACCATAAAAAACAACTAGTTTTTGACCAAAAGTCCAAGTTCCTCAAGATCTCAACCAAAACAGTCGGTTGATCGATTGATTCAGCATGCATGCCAGGCCAAAACCATACAGGTAGTCGATTGATCGAACCTCTCACGGTCGGTTGACTGATTGATTCAGGATGTTTTCTAAGCCAAACCATGCCACAATCGGTTGACTGATTATCCCACAATCGGTTGATCGATCGTTTCATTTTCCATTCGCCTACGCCCATTGGTTGACCGATCCTCTCCTGGTTGGTTGACCAATCAATGCAAGTTCTTTCCAACTTTCTCCAAAACCTCACTATTTCAATTATTTGACCCATCCTCCTCAGATCACTTGACTGATTGATGCTGGTTGGTCACTTTCTCACTCATTTCAGCTCTAAAACTCAATGTTTAATCCCGTTAACTTATTGTTTTTCTCGGTTAACACGATTGATACTAAAATTCAACTTTAAACATTATTCTCAGTTAGGTCAATTTTTATTTTTCAATTTCACATAAGAGCATATATTTTAACACTAATTCGAATCCTAAATTTCATCAAATCAAACACACACACACACACACACACACACACACACACACATATATATATATATATATATAATTCTTTTAATAGTGTCATGTGTAAACCTAATTCGGGTTGCATTAAGAGTATAAGAGTATTGAGTTGTTTTCACCTAATTTCTTCAGGATCTTCAACACTCTTCATATTTTTAATGTCCATTTTTGCACCCTTGATAATTTCTTCATGATTCAATCAATAATTGGAACTCTTTTTCTGAAACACTTAATAAATTCATTAGTTCCACAAAAAACATCAACCTTTAATTATCCATCAAAACCTCGAGATTAACAACCTCTTATCAAATATTAAAGGATTTGACAAGGATGATCCCCGTGGAGAAGTTTATGTATGTTTCCAATGAATTTCTTTAATTTAAGTGGGAAAATCACGAAAATATGAAATTATAAATGCAAATGCAAAACATGAATATATATATTTATTTATGCAAGAACAATACTTATTTTCTAATGAAATGACCTAAGCTAACAAAGTAACATTTGTTTTTCGTAGTTTTCATAATTTTTTATGCTAACAGT
Organism: Eucommia ulmoides; assembly: GCA_016647705.1. Lineage (NCBI taxonomy): Eukaryota > Viridiplantae > Streptophyta > Magnoliopsida > Garryales > Eucommiaceae > Eucommia > Eucommia ulmoides. The sequence continues at coordinate 26,004,456 of CM028328.1, forward strand.
TTAATTTAAGCATGTTGATTCAAGTGATATGAGTACAGGAATAAACTACGATCCTAAATGAATTAAAATAACTATATAAGGAATATATAATGTCTAACATTAAAAGGAAATAACCTCTTGGAAGCATTCTTTTTATATTTTTTTTTACTCTCATTTCTACGAGATTTGTTTCAAAAAAAAAAAAACTGTTTAATTTAAAACATGAGTTCTTGAATGGAATGATCAGGGTGGAATGAAAAAGGAGAATGAATAGAATGAGAGAATAAATTTACCAATAAAATTAGTATTCAGTTTTTTTTTTTTTTTCTTTTTGTCAAGCAACTTTATATATTAACAAAAGGAAGGGTATCCCTTACTACATAGTAAGAACTACCGTGTAGTCTGCAACATCCATCCCACCCACCAAAATACAACACAAAAAACACTATATGCCTCACACCGAGGACCCTAGAAGCCACCCATAAAGGATGGCACCCACCAACCAAAACAATACACACACCTCAAGGAAATATACATCCTCTACCACACCACCTATACTAATAACCTCCCACTAAAGTGCCCTTGAGACCACCAATTGGGAATGGTGACTACAGGACAAGGACAACAATGAAAACAACATACACCCTTTAAGGCACTATATACCCCCTGAACAATACAACACCAAGGAAAAGAACAAAAACAACACAAAAAGCACTAGCATTCGCTTATCAAAGGGAGGGCACGATGAAGGGAAACATTGCTCGGAAGTCCAGATTTTAGAAACGATCAAGGTGCTCTAATGAGGCTTCTGACCATATCTCTACGCTATTTGAAATATCAAAATTCTCTGAAGAATCCTTGTGACAAATGGCACTCAGTTTCACGAATTTCTTACAACTTTGATGGCGACACCCCATGCCCCTTCTTGTCTTGGGAGCACATTATTTTTATGCTACTTTTTTTTTTTTTTTTTTTTTTTTTGTCGTAATGATCGCCGATGATGTCGAATACTCCATGACTACGCTGTTGATGAAAATAGTATTGCCTCGAACAAAACACATGGCTTGACAATGTACATCTATAACAACACCCATACACAACTAATACAATCCAACAATCAGCTTCATTCTTTATAAAAATCACCCAACCAGCCAAGGTTTCAAAAATACACCCAACCTGCGAAAACAATAACTAGTGTAAAAAATTCCAAGACAAAAAAAAATCCACTAATATCATAGTAACCAATTGGGCCCAAGCACCCTATTAATCCACTTTAGGAAGCGCGACCAACCCCACCCTCCTAATAAAACCTCATTTCCTAGATTCCCATTCTTTATAAACCGATTCAGATACTTTTTCCCAAAAATCCATTACATTAAGATTTAACTTATGCCCAAGTCGTCTCCCAACCTCTATCACTTCGCTCAATCTTCTGAAAATGATTTTTGCGTAATTGATGATCTTCCCATTGGAAGCGGAGATTTCACAAATGAGATCGTTATAATTAATTTTTCCCATTGGCATATTTTCAATTTTTTAAAAAAGTTTTTCTTTTAATGTAATTCTAAAAGAGCTTCTAATTTTGTTACAAACGATATTCGCAAGTTCATTCTTATCTTCGAGAGAAAAAAGTGAAATCATTCTACCCAGGCAAGTTCACTTGTGCATAATCATTCTTTGAGTTTTTTGATTGAGAGAATGAATGAAAATTAAAATCCAATCATTCATATTGAAAGTATGATTACTGTCGTTCCAACCAAAATTGGCAAACTTTACTCTGATTCGACTTCATCATAACACATCCCCATTACGACTATTGATTGTCAGCCTACTGGTAGGGCGTAAATACGCCGCTACTTTTACTCGCAAGTATACGAGGTCAAGTTTTATTATAAATCGGGAGATTTAAGGTTATCGTGTCCACATGGATTGGTTGTCGTTATTATCGAGTATCGTAATTGTCATGACCTAACTTTATCTAGGCGACTAAAAAATGTAATTAATTAATTAATATTAACTAATACTACAATACTAATTAATCTAACTATACTATAAATACTATATTGAGATAGTTTTGAGAGAATAGATTGTTTAGGGATTAGTTTTGCTTACAAATACGTATTCGATCTCGTTTTAGTTTATATTAATAGCGTTTGACTTATCCAACAATCTCAGTTCGTAAACTCTCCCGCCACCTCTCCCGAGTGTAAGACGAGGGAATACGTGATTTCATGTCAACGAAGAAATCTCTCGCAATGTCTTAAAAACCCAAGGTCACGTGAGTCTTACCGCAACATTTTCGATTGCATACAATCCAACTCCCTCTCGGGTTTTTGGATCGTCGCGTTGTGTTTAACCTAGTCCGAATCCGGGGTTATATCTCCCAAGTGTCAAACCTCGTATTCTCTATATATCATTCTAAGCATAATAACAATACATGAACGATAAACACAAACAAACATCAAAGAACAACCGCTAACAAAACACAAACTCATTCAAATAATATATTCATAAATTTATTAATAATCCCTAAACAACCTATGTTTAGCCAATGGCCATAACCATGTATACAATGTAAAATGATATAAACATGTTCAACAACTACCGAAAGTAAAAATATAAAGGAAAGAAACGAACTACTTAGCCGATATCCGAAGATTTGGTGCTAAAACCGTAGAATGATCGCTTCCGCCTTCATCTTATTCCTCGGGTTGAGAGCTCTCCCTCAAAAATCTCTCAAACTTACCCTAAATATATTCTAAAGGCCCTAGAGGGTGATAAAATCGGAAGAGAGGAAGGGAAGAGGGTATTTATAGGGCTCAAAATATTACAAAATATCTAATTCAATGTGCAGAGTGATCGCCGTGATGGTGGGATTCACCATTGTGGCGGTGAGTAGGTCGGTTGGCTGATCGCTTAGGCGGTGAAGACAACGGGTGGACTTGGTGACCATCATGCAGTTTCACCGCCGTGGCGGTGGATCTCACCGCTGCGGCGGTGGACGCCAAACAACAATTGGCCCTCTCTGCATTTTCATCTCCGCGACGGGGGGCTTCTTTTCAGAATATTGCCTCCTTGCTCATGTTTCCATCGTTCTTTGACCGTTCTTGGTTCGATCTGATTGTTTATGCTCCGTTTTCCTACCTTTTCACCCCTACACCTGATTTATACAATAGAATAAAAACTAATTAAAATGTAGTAAAATATTATAAAAAATACTCTAAAACTAACAAAATCGGTTTGGAAATATATAGGTAGATCACACCTATCAAATACCCTCAAACTTGGAATTTTGCTAGTTCTCAAGCAAAACACACACACGAAAATGAAAAACACAACTAAATGAAATAACAAACAACCTAAAAACAATCTAAACATAACGAAATGCGAGTTTTGAATCCTTCTAACGACCCAGTCATTTTTTCCTCAACAACCGTCAGTCATATCAAGTTCAGGTGGTAAAACGCACCATGTGATAATATAGAATTTCGACATGCAATAATGGTGAACACCATTCTAGATCCTATAAACGTGTTTGTGCGAGACTCAATAATATAGATATACAAGATCGGATTGGATTATCTACCAATGAAATTCATGACTTAGACCATAAAGGACTAGGATATCCATATGTTTGATTGGGGTCCACTCTTCACTAATGTAGGCTTGGAAGTTCAAAAAGTTCAGAAGGACTTGGTTCGGTTATGGAATATTTGGCCAAGAGTATTTTGGAATAGAAAACGGGTTAACGTTGTTAACTTAACGTTACCCAAGGCTCAACGCTTGGCACATTCACTCTCGAACCCCCATAGATAGATTGAAAACAATCCCGAACAGATGTTTAAGACCGACGTATTCACTTGTCAAAAGAAACAAATTTTTTTTCGAATAACACCCCCCCAAACTTATTCGAATTCAATTTTGGGAGTGTGCAAAAAGGATTAAATAACACACCCCCAAACTTATTTGAATTTCTACAATTTTAGGAGTGTACAAAAAGGATTAAGAAAATGACAAGTGAATACACTAATACAGAACCAATCCGAAGTTTGTTTTAAACCCAACCGCTCACCTCAAGTAGCATATATGAATGCTAACTTGATTCACTCAAATATGCCTTTAATTCAACAATATAGGTTTGGAAAAAGATCAACTGGTTAGGGTATTTGCTCATGTGTTTAGAATTGAATTAACATTAAGGCTTCGATAGGGTAACAAGTGATAAACATATTACAGGGTAGGCTTCAAAGGCTCAAGCGACAAAAAGAATGCCTAAATCACGTCTCCTGAACTACCTTGCCTAGGATTTTACCTCAAGCTTCCCCTCAACCAGGTTCTAGAATCCTTAATTTGTTATAAATTTGGCTAATCGATAATTGTCCTCAAATTAATTGAATAGAAATACATTGAGTCTATGTGCTCGTGCAAATTAGGATCTACAATTATTTTCACCAAAACGCATTGTCAAGCACACAGAACACACATGCATGGGTATTATCCTTGACTTCAAAAACAACCAGGGGGTAATCTCATCATTGGGTAACGGCCCAGATGAACACAAAACTCAGCATGCACAAACAACAACACAAAAATAAACACATTCTAACCTAAACAAACATGCACATAAGAAAACAATAAAACATATAACATACTATACTACACATCACTTCCGAACTTAAAACGGACAGTGTTCTCAGTGGCCCAATCATCATTCCCAACATATGAAATTTAAAACATGCTAACGAAGGGGGATTAGAATACGTACTTGGGAGGCGAGAGAATATTGCCTCCGTTTTAAGTCGACGGAGATGAATTTAATTTATTTGACCTTGGGTTGCCTCCCAAGAAGTGCGCGGTTTAATGTCCTCATCCCGACATAATCAGAACACCCTCAAGCTTGGCGAGGTTTTGCTTTGTTCGACTCGATCTTTCAACGACACGCCTCACCAGATTATGTGCATGGCCACGCACTATAAAACGGCTCGGAATCCCGTTGAAAGGAATGCATCAATACCTGACGATCTAATATCTCTAAGTACTCTACATAAGAAATAAAAACAAAACTACAAAACAAAAATTATATACAAAAGAAATGCCGAAACTAAATTCGGGTCATTTACTCAGAATATCTATAATAACGAAAAAACATAATCCCCCGGCAACGACGCCAAAAACTTGGTAGGGCGTAAATATGCCGCTACTTTTACTCGCAAGTGTACGAGATCAACTTTTAGTATAAATCAGGAGATTTAGGGTTATCGTATCCACAGGGATTGGTTGTCATTATTATCGAGTACCGTAATTGTCATGACCTAACTTTATCTAGGCGACTAAAAAATGTAATTAATTAACTAATACTAACTAATACTACAATAATAATTAATCTAACTATACTATAAATACTATATTGAGATAGTTTTGAGAGAATAAATTGTCTAGGGATTAGTTTTGTTTACGAATACGTGTTTGATCTCATTTTAGTTTATGTTAACGGCGTTCGACTTATCCTACAATCTCAGTTCGTAAACTCTCCCGCCACCTTTTTCGAGTGTAGGACGAGGGAATACGCGATTTCGTGTCAATGAAGAAATCTCCCTCAACGTCTTAACGATCCTAGGTCACATAAGTCTTGCCCTAACGTCATCGATTGCACACAATCCAACTCTCTCCTGGGTTATTGGATCGTCGCATTGTGTTTAACCTAATCCAAATCTGGGGTTACCTCTCCTGAATGTCAAACTCCGTATTCTCTATATATCATTCTAAGCATAATAACAATACAAGAACGATAAACACAATTAAATATCGAAGAACAACCGCTAACAAAACACAAACTCATTCAAACAACATATTCATAAATTTATTAATAATCCCTAAACAACTTATATTTAGCCAATGACCGTAACCATGTATACAATGTCAAATAGTGTAAACATGCTCAAGAACTACCGAAAGTAAGAAAATAAAGGAAAGAAACGAACTACTTAGCCGATATCGGAAGATTTGTTGCTAAAACCGTAGAACGATGAATTCCGCTTTCATTTTCTTCTTCGGGTTGAGAGTTCTCCCTAAAAAATCTCTCAAACTCACCCTAAATATATTCTAAGAGCCCTAGGGGGTGATAAAATCGGAAGAGAGGAGGAGAGGAGGGTATTTATAGGGCTCAAAATATCACAAAATATCTAATTCAATATACAGAGTGACCACCGTGGCGGTGAGTAGGTCGGGTGGCTGATTGCTTAGGCGGTGAAGATAGCGGTGGACTTGGTGACCATTCTGCAGTTTCACTGCCGCGGCGGTGGTGGACGTCCAACAAGAATTGGCTCTCTCTGCATTTTCACTGCTGTGGCGGTGGGCTTCTTTTCAAAATATTGCCTCCTTGTTCGTTTTTCCACCATTCTTCAATCGTTATTAGTTCGATTTGATTGTTTACGCTCCGTTTTCCTACCTTTTCACCCCACACACTTAATTTATACAAAAAGAATAAAAACTAATTAAAACGTAATAAAATACTATAAAAAAATACTCTAAAACTAATAAAACTGATTTGGAAATATATAGGTAGATCACACCTATCACCTAGCCTAGCTAATCAAGCCAAATCTAACAAACTCGAATGCAAAATTAAACCATTCTTGATTTTCTAGGGACCAGCACATTCAATTTTTTTCCAAATTCTTGAAAATAAGACAAAGCTGATGATTATTCATACACAAAGGCAAATAATCCACAAAGATATAGTACACTTTACCTGCAAACCCACGACAAAATGGCCTCCTTGCTTGGAATTGCCCCCGACTAAAATACCCTCCTATTACCATATCTATTGAATGAAGGACCCGGTGAAAGAACTAATTATGAACACACCATAATTTATTTATTTTGCATCGACTAAGATACCCTCCTATTGCCATATACTAAAATGGCTTTATTCTTAAATTTTTGTTTTCACTTTGGGAATACAAATAGATTTTTTTCTCTCAAATATCTATTTTTTGTTCTCAGATTTCCACTTCCATTTCCAGTATAATTTTTTGGTTCTCAAATTTTTGTTTTTGATTCAGGAAAACAAATAGATTCTTTGTTCCTAGATTTATGTGTTGGTAACATTAAAATATTTTTTTGTTCTTAAATTTATGTATTTATTTCAGGAACATGAACTGATTTTTTTCCTTTTAAATTTTTATTTTTGTTCGAAATATAAATTTGTAAAGAAGAAAATATTTGTTTAGGAAACATAAACATAAATCTAGAAACAAAAAACATGTTTCAAACCGAGAACCAGAAAAAAATGAGAACAAACGAAAACATCTTTATATTCTCAAAACAAAAACATAATATTAGAGAGGAAAAAAAAATCTATTTTCTTTTCCAAAATAAAATTTTAAAAAATGGGAATAAAATATTTTGTTTCTGCCATTAATGAATGATGAAGTGAACTTTGAAATGACTCTTTTTGCAAAACAACATACCTTGTTGATGATTAGAAATACTGGTTTCTTCCGATGGCTCATGATGTTGGCAATAGTGTATAAAGAGTAGTGAATTTTGGATATTTCTGTCAAGTGCTGTTCTGGCTCCCACGATTTAGAGCCTTTGCCGTAGCTGTGTCTACGTCTATGAATACACCAGATTAGTTTAATCTTTATGCGCAAAAGAGCGCTGCAATTTCCACAGTGGAATGCGACAAATATTGGTGAACTTTTTTAAGTTAGAAGCGGTAGGCTGGACTTAACATATATTGTCTAAAGACTCCATTTCGCACCAAGTTTTAGATTTTTTTACTGTGCATATAGCAGGAAATTGATGGATTTTGCTTCGAGATTTGTCTTCTGTATCGTAATTACTTAGAGTTAGAAATTGTTGAAGGTTTAATTTTTAGAGATGAAGCCATGAATTTATGTTATAAATGCCAAAATCATAAGATTCGACTTAGATGGACGTGATTTTGATTTTGTAGTTGATAGACGAATTTGAAAGTGTAAGATTTCAAAATGGAAAGATACAAATTCGGGTCTGTGCGAAACATAATGAACAATAACCAGTATAGTATAGATTACAACTCTCTTTTATATTTATGCATACAAATAAATAAAGAATGATATTACAATTGAATCAATAAATTTCATGGACGCTTGCATTCGAAGGGAAGATCATTGGGAAACCTTTGAAGATCAGTACAGTAGTTATAGATCATGTACTTTTGCTGCACCCACCTAAGTCTGTTTTGACCATTTGCATCAAGTCCTTGGTTTTACCATGTTGCTACTGCGTTAAATGAATTCGACCCACATGACGAAGCAGAGGACGAGTCATTGGCGTTAAAATTCCTGTAGGAGGCGGTGAATGGAGCCTGGGTCCAATCGGTCTTGATTCGACCACCTTGTGTTGCCCAATCATCCGCGTTCCAAAGACTCGAATAGATCCTCATTGGTTGGCTTTTTGGGAACGGAACGCCGATCCTCTTGTAATTGTTGAATACTCTAATCGGAATGTTGTCCACCAAGAAACTACAACAAAAAAAGATAAGATAGTTTTAGAATAATAAGTTTGATTTATGTATGGATAACAAAAGGATAGGGAGGCTTGTGGGTTTAGAATATTTACATGATTTGTTGAGAGTTCCAAACAATGGAGTAGGTGTCGAACGAAGAGGTTGGGTCGAACCAGAGGTGGAACTGTTGCTCTTTGCCTCCTTTTCCCTATGCAAATACATTGGTGTGGACTGTATACGATTGGCCCGAGACGTTTCCTAAGAACTCAAAATCAATCTCATTGTGTGCCGATCCTTGAGACGATAACTGTAACAAAAACAACAATATTAGCTGTTGAAAATTGTATTGTAAAGGACGATTTATTCATTAATATCGAGTTTGGGACTTATGTAAAATGTGGTTACAGTTCCGGCGGAGTTGCCAGGAACGAGCTTGAGTTGGAGATCGAAGCGGCCCAAGTAATATTCATTCTTGGATTGGAAGCCAGAACCAGAGAATTTGTCCACAGAGAGAGTGAGAAGTTGGCCGCCGTCGAGTATTTTCCCGCGTTGGTCGCCCCAAGTGATGTCCACATCTTGGTAGAAATTGGCTACTGCGCCTGATAGAGAAGTGGCCATGATGAGCACTGAGAGTAGAAGCGTAGCTGAAGAAGTTCTGGAAGTGGACCTACAATATGCCATTTTTAGAGAGAGATTGATTTGGTTGAGGGATATGTTGAGAGTTACACCATTGAATCCTTTATATAGGTGGTGTTTTTGTGAGCCATCACGCATTTACTAGGAAGCATCCAGTTGAGTGAATGGTCTTACTAATGGTAATAGGATTACGCGTAGTGGAGGGAGTGAGGGATTGGTCAGGTGGGATTCATGCCATTCTTTAATGGAATTTAATGAATACTTCACCCGGTGTAGGTGGCGTGGGTTTCCGCGTCTAGGTTCACATTTTCTGCTTTTTTTTTGTCAAAGATACAGCTATCACCAAGTGGTTGAAGCATTTTGTGATTTAACCCATGGATACACAATTAATATACTTCAACCCAAGGATACAGCCATCCCCATGTATTTGACCTTTTTCGTTTTTTTTTTTTTTTTTTTTTTTTTCAGTCTCATGTTTATGGGTCTCAAGGTGGTTGCCTCATTTTTTGTTTCTCTTGGTTTATATTTTAATGTCTCCTCAATTTTTAATTTATCTAAGCGGCCCTTTTTCATTTGTTAAAGGCGGTTCCTTATTGCTCTCTCACACTAATTGGAACATGTGTACTCGATGCTACAGAATGAATGAGAGTTAAATATTAGTCATCTCTTCAATCTTATTGAAATGTGAAATGAATGACCAAGATTAATTCCTTCTACCATTTAATATTCTATCAATTCTATTAACGTGAAATTGATGAGCATTGATTTGTCTAAGTCAAATTTCAATTTTTTCTTCATATCAAACCTTAAATTCCATATTAATATATGTTCAAAAAATCGTGAATGGTCTTCCGTGAAAAATATTTTTTTATAAGAGTGATTAGTTTTGGGTTTCTATTCACATGTTCCTATTTTTGTTCCCTGAAAACTTGAGCCAAAACAAAAATATATGTTCGTAATATCTTATTTAAAATATGTTAATATTTTTTAGATATAATTTTTAATGTAATTTTTTTTAAAAAAAAAATGGTTGATGTAATTTTTGAAGAAAAAAAAAATTGTTCGTGTAATTTTGAAAAAAAAAATATGAAAGGTTGATGATTTCAAAAAAATTGTTGATGTAATTTTTGGAAAAAAAATTGAAAAATCGATTATGGGTGTCTGAAGGCATAGATAATTAATTTTTTATTTGTGGATGTATAAAGATTTATATAATTATATTTGTTTTAATATTTCGAACACCATTCAAATCATCTATCATCTAGATAAAATTGAGTTATTCTAATAGTAGTACGTAGCTTATTTTAACGGTAATCCTAGTGGACGATACTTGATCTTCGGATCACTTTATTACTTGTTCGACCTCGTGTACTTGCGAGTATTCCAAGCACATAATTTATCGCATCAAGTTTTTTGCGCCATTACTGGAGATTTAAAGTTAGAAATCAAGTCGATATGACTACCAAATAACTCAATATTGATTCAGACACTCTTTTGTTTTATTTGTTTTTGTTTAATCTTTTTCGTTGGTTGTGGTGATTGATAGTGTATGCAACGTAGCCGTAACTTGGAATTTCTTGCTCTGGATCCAGAAATTGAATGCACATTAAGGAGACTAAGGAGAGAAAGGAGAAACCAAGCTCAGGAAATGGCCGACGGTGGTAATGATCATGTACCACAACAACCGTCGGTGCCTCAAGCACTACCCCAACAACCACCGGAACCTGAAATACAACAACAATGGGTTCTTCGGGATTACTACAGACCCATTGTGTTCGACAATTATTCGGGGATCCGGAGGCAACCAATCCACGCCAATAATTTTGAGTTGAAACCCGCCCTAATCAACATGGTTCAACAGAACTACTATGGCGGGAATCTACATGAGGATCCCAATATCTATTTGGCGACATTCTTGGAGATATCCGACACCGTAAAGATCAATGAAGTCTCGGAAGATGTCATTCGGGTAAATTCATCTCTTTTCCTCAAGAATCTATATCCCCAGCACAAATTCACCATTTTTTCCCCCACATTCTCAACAACCTTTCGTTCAAAAAGGGTTCAAGAGGGTCAAGTGCAAAGAAGATTTCATCTCAAGCGATTTGGGCACCCAAAAATCATCAAGTTGTTTCTAGAAGGAATTTCCATTTGTGTACTTTTATTTCCTCATTGGTGGCTCGTTGGCTTGGGGTTTGCTTGTGAAATCGATGCTTTATTTGAAAATCGTGACTCTTATGTTGCATTTGGGATTTTCTTGACTACTATGGTCGTGGGTTTATTATTTGTAAAGTCCAAATTGTGTTAGTGAGGGATTGTTGTGTTTTAACTCATACGAACCATGCCAAAATCGGATTCAAAGTGACATCTCACTACAAGAAAAAAAAACTTTTTATCAAGCTTAGTAAATATAATTCATTTCGTTTTTGAATAAACCGTGATTGTAACAAAATGAATGAGATATAATCTCGCTTAAAATTTATTATGTGATAAAAAAATATTTTTTATCTCATTATTTTAATAAACTGTGATAATTGGGTGTAATTTTTATCACGTTTATTATTTATAACTGTGATTAATTGGTTAATAGAGGATTCTAGTGCAGCGGAGCTTAAAACAAAACGAAAAAAAAAGGCGGTGGATCTAATTTCGTGTTCGCGCTCTATTGTCTTTCGTGTTCACGCTCTTTGCTGAACATTTAGGTCTTCCATCTCCTAATCTATCGTCTTTCTTGTCTGCTCTCTCTCTCTCTCTCAAACGAACTAGCTACAAACCAAAAATCGAAATGAGCCTCCACTGCCTAGCCAACCCCCTAATCGATGACTTGGAACCAAATCGCCACTGAAGGTTCCTCAAATCTGACGTTTAGATCGAGAACGACAAGAATCGAACACTCAAAATCTCAGATCTGACCCTCGACGAAACCTTCAAGAAAAAATCGTCCCACGCCGCAGAACCTCTACTGCCTAGCCAACCTAGAAATTGAATCGACGGCGGAAGAAGCCCTAATTGCAAGGATGACAAAGGCGACGACTGGGAAATCTCGAAGTTTCTCTCTCTCTATTGCAGTAACTTTCGGTTTCCTTGATTTATGATTATTTGTTGTTTTGATTTCTAATTTTATCCATGAACATCAATAATCTGTGGACATTCCTTCATATTCGGACATTCCTTCTTCAAATTTGCTTATGAACATTGAGTTTGAACTTGATGCTTTTAGTTAACAGTAGATGAAGTTGGTTTTCAATTACAGTTGTATATACCTTTTACGGCTACCAGGGGAGAGTTTCTCATTTTCATACATGGAAAGAGTCCATTTGGAAACATCATCACTTCAGAGCCTGATTTTTTCTTTGTGGAATTTTTATTAGTTGCCATTGTGGAATTTATTCTTTGTGCAGAGTTTTCAAATTTGTGTTTTGGTTTCCAAACATCCAGACGCTACTCTGCCTGCCCAGGTTGCTTGTCTTCTCTTGTGAAAGCTCTCTTATTATTTATTTAAACTGTATTGATGCAGACAACTTATGATACGTGTATGCAAGAGATCTATTGTTGTGCGAACCATTCATTCTTGAATGATTGTTTTGGAGTTTGTTATTTCTGTTATGGATTTTTTAGCAGCAAGTTGCCATTTCCCCCAGCATTCTCATTTTGGAGTTTGTTATGTCTGTTCTACTCCCTTGTTAATTCTTGATAATTTTTCATTCATCGTTGTAAACTGTATTCTCATTAATGATGCTTTATATTTCCTTGTTTATTTGTTCCATATTGTCATCTCATTAGATGGCTCAATGTCAACCTGTCAATAATGAGGTTGGAGAAGGATCATTAACAAGTGCTACAAAAAAATACTGGTAGAGGGACAACACCATTGGGATGAATTTGTTAAAAAGAGATCGACAGAAGAATTTAAGGTACTTTTTTTTTTTTACTTGTTGCTTTATGAATTGAAGAAACTATTTTTTTTTTTATATTGTTACATTATGTATTTGATATTTGACCCACACTTGTTAAATTTAACATTGTAGAAATTAAGCTTAAAAATATTGTTGCTTGAAAACAGTTGTTCTTGCTGCAAAACGTTGCTGTTTTGCTTTCTGTCCATTTGCTGTTTGTTTTTGCATTTGTTTTGCTTGAAAACAATTGTTCTTGCTGCAAAACGTTGCTGTTTTGCTTTCGTTCTTTTTTTTTTTTGCAGCAAAGGTGCTCTATTTTGCTCCAAAAACAGCAAAATTCAGTTGCAAAATAGTAAAATTCAGCAAAACAACAAAATTCAGTTGTGGTGGATTTCCTATTCTTTTTTTTTTTGCTTCTTGTTATATGAGTACTTGCAATTTGAAATTCTCATTGTTGTTTTTCTAAATTTCAGCTGATTACATCTCTACATTTGATGAAGAAGAAAATGAAGTTCATGATATGGGTATTGTGATATCACCTTTTTAGACATTTATGCACAAGATCAATTAAGTTTATGATTTTTGTATTGAAAAACAATGTTATTTGTATTTTATTTGGTGATATAAAATTGTTGTGATGTTCATTTGACAGAAGAAGTAATCGGTTAAAGATGTAATTGGTTTATAGGCACGTGAAAAGAAGTAATCGGTTAAAGATAGTGGTGAGGCCTACCGATGGCTCTCGAGTGGATTTCGTCGGTACCAGCTATACCAGCGAAGCGACTGCTCCTCAGGTTTGTACTTAAAGCCACAAAGACGCTCAAAATTGTACCGATTGCTGCCAATAAGGTAATGCGTATTGAAGTTGCTTGTCTTTCTGATCTGTCAAAGAGAATGAGAATTTGGATACGCTATGTTGGTTATGATTCTTATTAATTTAGTTTTTCGAAGTATATTGCATTTGAGCTTGTCAATTCCTTGGGCAAGAAATTCCATAATGACAATTTTGGTTGGAAACCCCCCACTAATCTAATGACCACCAGTTAAAACCGGTCTTCATTTTTCTGTAACCATGGCCTAAATTCACCAATATGCAGAGAGTGGGAAGTAGAGGTGTTATTTCATTAATTAGAGATTTATGTCATTGTTCTAAAGAAGGTAGAGAAACTTCTAATCATTTGCGAGACAGGGCCTAGTTATAAATTAGTTTGTGGCTATCATGTAGTGAAGCGTGATTTTGATAAGCATTTGCTATCGGATCCTTTTTGTTTTGTTAGATGGAATTGGAATATTATGTTGTGTTTGGATAAATTCATGAAATTTATAAATGGTGGGACTTTGAAGTTTGAATATCATCATTTGCAAATTCGGTTTTTGGTTATTTTTTTTTAAATTGAAATATATTAATGTAATTTCTCATCGAGATGGAGAGGTCATTTTACCAACTGTAAATTCCATTTCAAAATAACCAAAAAAAAAAACCAGTTTCCTTTTTGAAGTAGCCAAATACGAATTTTTAACTTATCAATTTAAGAAATTCCTTATCAAAATCAAACACTCTTGCAAATTCCTTCATAGAAAATTTGGGTTTAAATTGAAATTTATTAATGTAATTTCTCATCAAGATGGAGAAGTCATTTTACCATGTTAAATTTGGGTTTTATATTGTTGCTTGAAAACAGTTGTTCTTGCTGCAAAACGTTGCTATTTTGCTTTCTGTCCATTTGCTGTTTGTTTTTGTATTTGTTTTGCTTGAAAACAGTTGTTCTTGTTGCAAAACGTTGCTGTTTTGCTTTTTTTTTTTTTTTTTTGCAACAAAGGTGCTTTATTTTGCTCGAAAAACAGCAAAATTCAGTTGCAAAACAGCAAAATTCAACAAAACAACAAAATTCAGTTGTGGTGGATTTCCTGTTCTCTTTTTTTTGCTTCTTGTTATATGAGTACTTGCAATTTGAAATTCTGATTGTAGTTTTTCTAAATTTCAGCTGATTACATCTCTACATTTGATGAAGAAGAAAATGAAGTTCATGATTTGGGTATTGTGCTATCATCTTTTTAGACATTTATGCACAAGAACAATTAAGTTTATGATTTTTGTATTGAAAAACATTGTTATTTGTAATTTATTTGGTGATGTAAAATTCTTGTGATGTTCAGTTTTGGAAATTTATGTATGCTCATTCTTGATAATATCTTTTTATTAAATAGTAGGGTATTGTTATTGTATATTTTTTTTAAAAATAAAATAAGAAAAATAATCACATTTTTTAAATGTGATAAAAGAGAGTAAACATCTCAGTTTGATTCAAAACTGAGATAAATATTATCTAAATAATCATGGTTTTTCAATTTGATCACATAAATATGATCTTTTTAATCACATTTGAAAAATGAGATGTTAGATGGACTAACCATCTCGTTTGTTAACTGTGATAAAAAATATACCATCTCGGTTTTTAACTGTGATAAAAAGTATACTTTTAATCACACTGCATACTATCACGATCAATTTTAGAGTAAAAAACCGTGATAAAATGCTTTTTATCACAATTTTTAACGGTGATAAAAAGTCTTTTTTCTTGTAGTGTCTAGTTCGAGAGCCTCGGCTGCTGCCTCAGATTTCGATTCCCACCTATTTGTCTCTAAGAAGGCTGAGCAACATTCTTGTAAGTATGAACAATCCCGACCGTGCCTTCATGAGTATGGTTTCGACGATATCAATAGCTTACCGGTCGAGATAACAAATGTGATCAAATAACGGAAATGGCATAGATTTTGTAAACAACCACAGCCGGGTTCGATCACCTTAGTTCAAGATTTTTATGCCAATGCGGTAGATTATGTGAACTACACGACTAAGGTTCGGAATCGATGAGTTACGTCTGATTCTGAGACAATTAACCAACACTTAGGGTTGCCTACACTAGTGGCTAATGATGAGTCTGATGATGACACGGAACCGGATTTAAAAGAAGTCTTGCAAGAGTTATGTTCGAAACGCGCACGATTGACACCTATGAAGAATGACCAAGTCGTTTTTGAGTCCAAGCATTTGGGAAACCTCTAGAAAATTTGGTTATACTTTATATGTGTAAGATTATATCAGACAACTCACCTGTCAAAAGTGACAAAAGAAAGGGCACTGCCTCTTTTTACGATAGCAAGAAAGAAACCATTGAACATCGGCCTCATCATTAGTTCCTTTATCCATCATGCCATTTGGAACGTCAACATCAGCTTGCCTTTCACATCTTTACTTATTGAATTGTTCCGGGCAGTAGGAATTGACACTACGGACGTCCATATTTCCCGGCCTATTCGAACTATAAACGTCAGTACCATACATAGGATTTGGAGTAAAGAAATGGACGGTGGGGAGGATGATGAAGCAAGACCTTCCTGAGCCCGACGTTCGAAGGAGCAGGGCAAAACAAAAATCTCCCTAGAGGATCTTCATAAAAAACTGGTTTACCAAAGCGAACAAATTCAAGCTCTAGAGGTATGCTTGTGGATATTGAAGGGGTCTTGATCTGAAGGTTTCCAATATGCACAACCATCAATTCCGTAGAACTTCCACGTTGAGTTTTGAGGAGTTCGTGGACAGGCGCTGACCCTTTAAAGCAGCTCTGACCTAGTGACATCCTATCTAAGCAGGGCCAAAATCGGAGCTTAGGTAATTTGTGTAAGCTTTCTATAAAAAACATTAATTATGCCCATTAAGATTATAATTAACAGTAGGGGCACGCCCCTAGATTGGTTCATCAAAAATAGGAGGTTGATTCAACACATAAGTGATCTCGGCAAAGTCTAAATCAAGTTTCATCTATGATTTTCTTTTTTGTTCATTAATATCTATTCATTTCTAATTTTTTTCTTGACCGAATTACATCGTTAAATCTAATTCGACTTTGTTTAAAGCACTGTGCATTTTTTTTCTTTCTATTCAAATATGGTAAAATCTTTATAAAAACGCGATGCACTTTTTTTCTAGTCAATCTCGTTTTTAAAGATTGTTGAATTAAAAAAAGAAAAAAAAAACAAACGAAAAATCCAGCAGCCATATTGAGATTTAAATTATTCTTGTTTCATTCTGTAAGCTTATCTTGTATGTTCTTCTTATTTACTTTGTTTTTGTCTTACAGCTCATTCTTAGAGAATTGATTTGTTGAGTTTCGATTGTCATGATAAATTTCTGATTTAGATTGGTTAAGTTCAATAGAGAACTAAAAGAGTGAACTAAAGAGTGGAAAAAAACAAAAGAGTATGAATAAAACACTAGCGTGGGTGCCATAAATCTTGAAGGAAACATGTGAGGGAGTGTTTGTGACGTTTACTAACTTTGTTTTGTTGGTTATTAAACATGTCTCAAGAAACAAAAAAAGGCTCGTCTAAAACTTTCCTACAAAGCCTTGGAGTAAAAGTTTGAATAGTTGAACTCGCGATCTGCTGAAGTGCATAACCTACTTGAAAAAGTTGAGGCTAGTTCACAGAAGGGGCAACTACCTAAAGCTCTTACTGTGCGACGAAGAGAGAAGAATTCCCCTAAGTTTTACAATGAAGATGATTATGGAGATGACCTAGATGAAGAAAATCGCCCCTCTAATGCGAGTTTGGATAGATTTGGGCGTGGATATGGGAATAGAGAAGATCGGTATGGGAAGATGATTGATAATAATTTGGGAAGTATCAAGGCGAACATTCCATCTTTCCAAGACCAAAAAGATCCTGAAGCTTATTTAGAGTGAGAGAAGAGAATGGAGTTGGTGTTTGATTGTCGCAACTACTTCGAGTTAAAGAAGGTGAAGTTGGCTGCCATAGAATTCACCGATTATGTTATTGTATGGTGGGATCAACTTTCCTTGAGTAGGAGAAGGAATAGAGAAAGACCTAATGCGATGTGGGAAGAGATAAAAGCTAATATGACTAAGCAATTCATTCTAAGTCACTACTATAGAGAGTTGTTCTAGAAAGCGCAAAGTCTTACACAAGGTTCTAAGTGTGTATAAGACTACTACAAAGAGATGGAGATATCCATGATTCGAGCCAATGTGGAAGACGTTCGAGAAGCAACCATGACTAGGTTTCTAATCGGGCTAAATTGTGACATTACAAATGTGGTGGAATTGCGGCATTATATTGAGTTGAGTGACAAGGTGTGCATGACCATCAAAGTGGAGCAACAATTGAAGCGAAAGAGTTCCATACGAGTTGGGCAGCAACCTGGTTCTTCTTCTTCTTGGAAACTGAATTGGAGCAAGAGAGATGAGAAGTCTAATTTTCAGCTCAAAACCTTCCAAAATTCATAAAGTTGGAGATACACCGAACCAGGGTAAAACCGATTCCCAACCTTTTAGAAACAGAGAAATTAAATGCTTTAAGCGTTTGGGAACATGTCATATTGCATCACAATGTTCGAATAAGAGAGTGATGATTATGAGGGATGATATAGGTATTGAGACTGAAGATGAGACAAACGATGATTTGATACTAACTTTAGAGAATACACGTAATGTTGAATACTCAGTTGATGGAGAGCTTCTGGTTGTAAGAAGAGCTCTTAGTGGACAAGTCATCTAAGATGAGACGATACAACGTGAGAATATCTTTCATACTAGATTTCATGTCAATGATAAGGTATGTAGCATAATTATTGATGGGGGAGTTGTACGAATATGGCTAGCACTAGTTTGGTAGAGAAGTTGAATTTGTCAACTTTAAAACATCTTAAACCATACAAGTTACAATGGTTGAATGATTATGGAGAAATTAAAGTGAATAAATAGGTGCTAAAATCGTTCTTGATTGAAAGGTACAAGGATGAGGTCTTGTTTGATATGGTGCCAATGCATGCGGGGCATATTTTTTTGGGAATACCATGAAAATTTGATCGTCAAGTAACCCATGATGGTTATACCAATAGATATTATGTTGTACTTAATAAAAAATCAATTACTCTTATACCATTAATGCCAAGGTAAGTGTATGATGACCAAGTGAGGTTAAAAAGAGGGAGTGACAAGAAAAAAGAAAGTGAGAGAAAAAAAAAAAAAAAAAAAAAAGAGTGAGCGAGAAACAAATTTAGAATGTGAGGGAAAAAGAAAAGAGGAAACAAGTAAGTTTTTATGTGAGAGAGAATGAGATGAAAAGAGCTTTGTTTTCAAACCAACCTTTGATTGTACTTTTGTACAAAGAGATTTGTTTTACCACTAATGATCTTAATTCTTTCCTTCCCAGTATTGTTATTTCTCTTTTACAGGATTTTGATGTTGTGTTTCCTAAAGAGGTGCCTAATGGTTTGCCACCAATAAGGGGAATCGAGCATCAAATTGATTTCGTACCCGGAGCATCCATTCCAAATAGACCCCCATATGGAAGCAATCCGGAGGAAACAAAGGAGCTTTAAAGGTAGGTTAGTGAGCTTATGGAGAAGGGGTATGTATGTAAAAGCATGAGTACTTGTATGGTTCTCGTATTACTCGTACCTAAGAAAGAAGGTAAGCGGAGAATATGTGTGGATTGTCGTGCCATCAACAATATCATGATAAAGTATCGACATTTCATTCCTAGATTAGATGATATGCTTTATGAATTACATGCTTCTCGTGTGCTTACTAAAATTTATCTTATAAGTTGATATCATTAGATTAGGATAAGGGAAGGTGATTCAAAACAAAATATGGTTAATATGAGTGGTTGGTTATGCCTTTTGGGTTAACCAATGTACCTAGTACATTCATGGGATTAATAAACTATGTTTTGCGTGTTTTCATTCGGAATTTTGTGGTTGTATACTTTGATGACATTCTGATTTATTGTAAAAACTTAGATAAGCATGTTGAACATTTAAAACTTGTTTTAGATGTTTTGAGAAAAGAAAAATTATTTGTTAACCTCAAAAAGTGTACCTTTTGCACGGATAAGCTTGTATTTTTTCGTTATGTTGTTAGTGCTAAAGGAATTGAGGTGGATGAAGAAAAGGTTAAGGTAATCAAGGATTGACCGAAGCCGACAATTATGGGAATGGTGAAATTTTTTTATGGGCTGACTAGCTTTTATTGGAGGTTTGTGAATGATTTTAGTGGCCTAGCTGCACCTTTAACTAAAGTTATAAAAAATAATATAAGTTTTAAGTGGGGTGGTGAGTAAGAAAATGCATTTAATTTGATTAAGGAAAGATTGACTAATGCACATTTTCTTGCTTTATCTAACTTCACAAAAACTTTTGATATTGAATGTGATGCTTTAGGAATAGGTATTGGAGCTGTTCTAATGCAGGAAGGTTGTCCCATTGCCTACTTTAGTGAAAAACTAAGTGGGGCAACCGTGAATTACCCTACATATGACAAAGAGATGTATGTGTTGATTAGGGCATTGGAGACTTGACAACACTATCTTTAGCTAAAAGAATTTGTGATTCACACAGATCATCAATCTTTGAAGCATTTGAAGGGTCAACAAAAGCTGAACAAGCGACATTCCAATGGGGTGGAGTTTATTGAAATGTTTCCTTATGTGATAAATTACAAGGAAGATAAGAAAAACGTTGTGGTGGATGCATTATCTCGAAGGTACTCTTTACTTTCTACCTTAGATGCCAAATAGCTTAGTTTAGAATACATAAGGATTCATATGTTGATGATTCTGATTTCGGTAATGTATTTAATGCATGTGAGAAAGTGGCGTTTGGTAAGTTCTTTAGGCATATGAGTTTTTGTTTAGAGAAAATAAATTATGTGTGCCTAATGTTTATTACCTGACTTGTTTGATAGAGAATCTCATGGGGGTAGTTTAATGGGGCATTTTGGCATATATAAGATTTTAGATGTTTTGCATGAATACTTCTTCTAGCCTCATATGAAACGTGAAGTAGAGAGAATTTGTGAGAAGTATATTTTTTGTAGGCAAGCTAAGTCTAAGGTTAAGCCTCATGGTTTGTATACTCTTTTCCCTATACCTAGTGAACCTTGAATTGATATTTTTATGGATTTTATGTTAGGTTTGTCTAGGTAAAAAAATTGTTGAGATTCTATATATGTGGGTGTAGATAGGTTTTCTAAGATGATTCATTTTATTTCATGTCATAAAACCGATAATGCATCACATATTGTTGATTTTTTCTTCAAGGAAATAGTTAGGTTGCATGGCATGCCTAAAACTATTATTTTAGATAGAGATTCTAAGTTTTTAAGCTATTTTTGGAAGACTTTGTGGGGTAAGTTCGGAACTAAAATTTTATTTTAAACTACTTGTCACCTACAAACTGATGGTCAAACCGAAGTAGTTAATAAGACTTTATCTACTTTATTGCGTGCTATAATACAAAAGAATTTGAAAACATGGAAAGATTGTTTACCGCATATAGAGTTTGCATATAATAAGAGTGTGCATTCTGCAACTAAGTTTTCTCCATTTGAAATTGTATATAGTTTTAATCCGTTCACTCCTTTGGATTTAACTTCTTTACCTATGGATGAATGTGTCAACTTAGATTAAAGAAGAAGGCGCATTTTGTTAATTAGATCCATGAAAAGGCCCGACAAAATATTAAGAGAAGAATTGAGCAATATGTCAACCAAGTAAATAAAAGGGTGCAAGAAGGTTGTATTTGAATTAGGTGATTGGGTTTGGTTGCATATGAAGAAGGAATGGTTTCTCCAACAAAGGCATTCTAAGCTACTTCCAAGGGGAAATGGTCACTTTCAAGTGATAGAACGGATCAATGACAATGCCTACAAATTGGACCTTCCAAGTGAGCTTAATGTCACTGCTACTTTTAATGTGACTAACTTATCTCTGTTTGGCATAGGTGAAGATTTGAGGACAAATCCTTTCTAAGAAAGAGATAATGATGAGAATATATTAGGTGCACCAAAAGATCCGTTGCATGTTCCAGTTGCCCAATAACAAGGGTAAGGGCTAAAAAATTCAAAGAATCATTTAATGAGCTTATTCAAGAGATTTGGGTTGAGTCTACATTGGGCAATCCCAAATTAGACACATTGGACAATCAAGGTTTAGTCCACCTCATCAAGGTAAGAGAATGGGCTTAAAGCATGAACTTGAACGGGCTTGGGACTCAACCCAAAATATTTATTTTATTTACTTTATTATTTTAAGTCTTTTAATTATTTTAGAATGATTTGTAAGGTTTGATTGCCAAGTAATTTTTTTATTTTATTTTCTAACTAGGAATGTAACGCAAGTTAGGAAGCTTACTTATTCTTTATTAAGTATTAGATTTTAGGGTTTCTTTTTTCCTTCATGTGGACCTGCGAATCTTACAAGACATATTAGGGTTTCTTTCTTGTTCTCTTGGCCGCCATTTTAAGGGGCTCTGTAGACCTGCGAATTTCACACATAAATTTGATTAATAGAATTGTGAGAGTTTTCTCTTTAGTTCTTCAGAGAACGTTTCCTGAACTTATCAAGATTTCTTGTGGTGTTCAATCTCTATATCTTTGGTTCGTGATTCGTTATAATCATTGGGCCAAGATAATTACTTATACCTTTGGTTCGCGTTTTATTTATAAATGTTGGATCAAGGTAATCTATCATAAATTCTGTATTTTCCTGTTCTTCTTTTCGTTCATAAATCTAAATTTAGTTCGATCCTCGCGATAAAACCCTAAGTTGATTTCGGGTCTTAATAAGTTTATGTGAGGTTTGCATCATAGATGTGTAATGCCCGTTACACGAATGTGACGTCCCGTTTCGGGCTATGAATAACGATAGACCAATATATCAGTGTATAATGGGGTAGCTACGATAGGCGATGACTGCTACAGCAGTGACAACAATAGGCGATGACTGCAATTTGATGGTTAGGCTGTACTTTTGAGAAGGTGAGTGGCAGGAGAGGGGGGAAGTGCTTGGTCGCCAATCCAAAATGATACCATTTTGTCTAAATATTTTTATTTATTTACTATTTTTTAATCTTTTATTTGATGATTTGTTTTACTAAATTTTTAGGGGCACTATTATTTTTCATTAAAAATTGTAGTTGAATTACAATAATTGGTTATCTTGTGCCCTAATATAATTCTTGTTTTACAATAGTTTTCTTGATCTTTTTATGTTTTATTCAAATATCATTTTTTATTATTACTAATTTAATATTGTTTGGACCACTATTTTTTACCCACTAAACATTTTACTATATAATGTTTTTCTAATTGATGTGAATAATACTATTATAGATACCAAATTTATATTTATATGACAATTTCAATTTTTTGTGCCTCAAAAACACCTTTGTAGGTCATATTTGATGTAGTCTCTCAAAAATTCTATCCTCATAACAACTTTTTCCTATTAATAAATAAAGCTTGACTTATTGTGAAGGGATTTAATCAAAAGAAAAGTGTTGCTCTGATTTTTTTTTATTTTTTATTTTTTCTCCAATGGTTAAAATATCTTCAATCCGGGTTATGCTTAGATTAGCTGCGAGTTTGAATTTAAAGATTCAACAACTTGATGTGAAAATAAATTTTCTACACAAGGATCTAGAAAAGAAAATTTATGTGGAGCGACCAAAAGGATTTAGAGTCAAAGGCAAAGAGAATCTTGTGTATGGATTGAAGAAAAGTTTGTACAGGCTGAAAAAAGCTCCAAGACAATGGTACAAGATATTTGACTCCTTTATGATGGATCACGAGTATAGGAGCCTTAGAATATTGTGTTTGTGAAGATGTTCCTAGATAGTAACTTCAATATTCTCCTACTCAATGAATATGATATAATGATTGTTAGTTAGATGCAAACAAGATTCTGAATTTAAAGAAATATCTTATAAAGACTTTTGCGATAAAAAATTGGGATTGGCAAAGTAAATATTTTTATGAAGATCTATTGGGAAAGACAAAATGGAAAAAAATTGGTTGTTTCAAGAAAGATATATTTAGAAAGTTCTTAAAAGACTCAATATGAGTAAGGCAAAACTAGTTAGTTCTCTACTTGAAGGTCAAGTTAAATTCAAGAGAGTGCCCTTCAAGTGAGAGTAACAAGGATTAATTAAAGAAAATACCTTATACTTCAACAGATGACAGTTTAATGTATGACATGTATGGTATGCACGAGGTAGAACATTGCGTAGTTGGCATTGTAAGTCTATTTCTCTCGAATCAAGGAAAACATCATTGCACAGTGGTAAAATTAGTTTTCAGGTATCTTAGAGTATGCTTATGTTTTGGCAATGGATAACATGTGTTAGAAGGGAATACAAATGCGAACATGATAGGTGATGTATATACGAGAAAGTCCACATTAGGATACTTGGCTACCTCTGCAAAAAGGAAGTAGTCTCATGGCAATCCAAGTTACATAATTACATTGTTTTATCTACCACTGAAACAAAATATATTGCAGCGACAAAAATGTGTAACAAAAAAAAAATTGTGGTTAGAGAAGTTTCTACAAGAGTTTGGTTTGCAAAAAAGAAATATATTCTTTACTGTGATGGTCAGAAAGGAATTCATTTTTTAAAGAATTCAACTTTCATACGAGGTCCAAATATATTGATGTGAAATACCATTAGATCCATGATGTGTTCAATATAAAGTTACTATATCTTGAGAAAATATACACAAATGAGAATTGTTCAGATATGATGACAAAAAGTCTTTCTAGAGAGAATTAGGTTGAAAGTTGTGGAGGGAGAACAAGTCTCCGGCACTTTTTCACATAAGTTGGAGGGAGAGATTTATTAGGTAGGCCCAACCCATGTGACTGGACTAAGCCCAAGCTCATATGGGCTTTTTACAAATGAAGAAAGAAAATAAATAAAAAGGCTCATTAGGTTTTAATTAAAACCATTGTGTGGAAATCAATTAACAATAGCAACATATTGTTGGTTTCAAGTGTTGTTGGGTATCATTGAGATAAGAGAAGAGAATAGAGGTTTGAGGATTCATGATGCAGTGCAACAGTAGTGGGGCAAAAAAGGCCCAATTTGACCAGAAATGTCAACTGTGACCGTTTTTTTTATGAAAAACACCACTTTTTGGGTGGAAATAGCCTTATGAGCCTTTTAACCAGACTCCATCATTTCAGGGGTCAAAATGACACTTTTTCGTTTTACGTGGAAATTTGGGCTAGTTTTGCAAATTTTCAATAATTTATGAACCTTTTCCACAATTTTTATAATTTCTGCATTTAGGATTCATTTATAAGTTTTGTAAAGCCTCTTGACAGCTAGACTGTTTTATCTTTAATCAATATTGAGTTTTTTTTTTTCAATTTTCTCATTCAATTTCTTAGTATTCTTTTGTGAATCAACAAGATTTTGATATGTAATTATTGTTTCACCATGTACGCTGCATCATATTGGTATCAGTTTAGGTACGATCCTACAATATGCTGCCAAGGAGACGTGTTAATGATGCCCCTATAGAAGATGTGCTTTGCAGAGAATAGATTGCACAATTGCGTCAGTATGTGGACTAATGAACACAATAGTTGGCTGCACTTCAACAGCCACAACCACAATACGAGTCTTCTTCAGCGGATGACAGTTCTGACCACGAAGAAAACCCTTTTGCCGCATCCCGTGAACAACCTCGGCCAGCAGATCGATGATGGGAGGCCGGTTTCAAGGTTGAAATTTCTGAATTCCATGGTGGATTGTAATGTCACAACCCGATTTCCCAGGACCACCACTTAATTTCTTCCCTTGGAGAATTAACACCGAAACTGAACGACTAATATTTCATTTTATATTAAATCTGACAAATTTTACAGCTACGACGTTAATTATAATTATCAAATTATCGCGTCGATTTTATAGTCGTAAATAGTAAATATAACTATTACAAATAACCATTATAACCGTAAATATAATTAATAAATAATTTCTTTTTAATCTATTGAATCAATTTCTATTCAATAATATCATAAAATTTATTGAATAAGATAATATTGAATCAGTTTCTTAATAATTTACAAATTCAAATAATCAATATTAAGATTGATTATTTTATAATTATGAAAATAACAAATTTCATCAGTGGCCTTGGTTGTATATATAATTATAAAATTCCAAATACAACTATTACAATTATTTCAAATTCTAATTCCATGGCGATTTGCCCACGATAGTTGTAAATAATAAATACGACTATTACAAATTGAATACGAATTCAAATAAATTTTTTGACGTTGTTTCATTCTCACCGACCCTGCAATCAAAATATTTTGGGAGGTTTATCGCCTGTATAGGTTGCCTACCTCTATTGTGTCTAATTGTGATACTAGGTTCCTCAGTTATTTTTGGCGGAGTCTTTGGCGATTGGTTAATACTACTATCAATTTTAGTAGTGCTTACCATCCACAGACTGATGGGCAAACAGAAGTGGTCAACGACTCACTCTGTAATTTATTTCGTTGTTTGGTAGGTGAGAAATTGAAGTCCTAGGATCTGAAGCTATAGCAAGGCGATTTTTCTCACAACTATGTGGTAAATCTTAGCACTGGCTATAGTCCTTTCTAGGTTGTATATGGATTGGCCCCGGTAGCCCTCTTGATCTGCTCACTTTGCGAAGTCAGGTGTGCACTCACGAGACAGTAGAATATTTTATCACCCAGCTCCAACAAGTTCGCAAACAGACTCATTCTCAGTTGATTGCCTCCACAGATAAATACAAGATGCAGGAGGACAAGAAGTCTAGATCTGTTGACTTCAATGTCGGGGATTATGTATGGGTTATCTTAACTAAGGACCGTTTTCCTGCCCATGAATATAGAAAGCTTGCTGCTTGAAAAATATGTTGGTGGAGATCGTCGAGAAGATTAACCAGAATGCCTACAGCTTTCACCTTCCTAGTTATGTCCACATGTTTGATGTTTTTAATGTTAAGCATCTCATTTCTTACTCTAGTGACAGTTCTTCTAACGATGAATAGGTTTTTAATTCAAGGACGAATCTTCTCCACCCTGGGGAGTATGATGTAGTGCAACCGGAATGGGACTTCTTGGCCCAAAGAGTGCAACCTAAGGCCCAGAAAGCCCCAGTTTGACCAGAAAAGTCACCTGTGGCCATTTTTGACAAAAAAATACCATTTTTTTTTTAGTTAAAACGGCCTTTTGAGTAAAACACCAAATGGAATCCGACGTAATTTTAGCCAAATTCCATCGTTCATTTTACGCGGAAATTTGGGCTAGTTTTGCAATTTTTCAATAATTTATGGACTTTTTTTGAAATTTTTATAATTTCTGCATTTAGGGTTTTGTTTATAAGGTTTGTAAAGCCTCTTGACGACTAGACAATTTTATCTTTAATCAATACTGAGGTTTTTTTCTCAATTTTCCCATTCAAATTCTCGGTATTCTTTTGTGAATCAACGAGTTTTTGATATGTAATTCTCGTTTCATCACGTACGCTGCATCAATTCGACTTGACGATATGACGATGATTTGGATTCTTTTTGGGTTGAAATTTCAAAGGTAACAAGTTCTTCGTTTCCATCTGGTTACCCTTTTCTTATTACTTAATTGGTATTCCTTTCTTGATTCATATATATATATATTTTTTTAATCCACCACCTTTTTCGGTGATATTTTTGTGGTGATTCAAGAGTTATTCTCTTGACGTTGTGAAAAATTGTAAACCGATTATTTTATTGACAATGGAAGTTGATTTTTTCTTACCTTGGGTTTTTCCACTTAAAAATCATATCTCATGCTTTACTTTTTTTTTGGCTTTATATTTGGTTGAATATTTCTAGATGTTGATTTTGACTAATTCTATTTCAATCGCATAAAGGAACAATAACATTAATTAATTGGTAAATTTTTTCACAGTTATCATGTCAACTTCATCCCCTAATCTAAAAGATATAAAAATATCAAAAATGCTTTCTTCCCTTCAATTACGTGATAGATATAATTAATAGAGTTCCACACCAAGTCGTTGTATATAAATTTCCTTTTATTAGAATCCCTAACTTTCGAAGGTAAAACGATCACAAGAACATTAGTTTTCTAGTCATCTGAACACATATATACAAATAGTTGTGGAGTTCTTGTAGTTACAGCTCGAGTTTCATTTTAGTGTTTCTTTGCTTCTCTTTCAGCCTGTCAAAAAAAAAAGAAAGAAAAAGAAAGAAAAAAAAAAATCAAACTCAAGAAATATAGATGAACATATCAAAAAAACATATTAACGATGTTAAAAGATAGGGTACTAAATGGAGCAGTTCATTTGATTTATATAGTAATTTGGATATTCTCAAGTGATCGATGTGAAATAAAAATCCGGTTGTTTAATGTAATCAGCGGCTTTTACGGATGATTTGACTACGAGGGAATAATGATAAATGTGCAACTCTCAATTTGCGCAGAACACTAGACTAGGGAGGATAGACAAATTTCCATAATCTTGACTCTTATATCATATTAGAATGTTCGAACTGAAAATCATATGGTATTAAGTGATTTGGTTTATATAATGATTTGAGTATCCTTAAGTCTCAAGTGATTGATGTGGCACAAAAACAAGCTATTAATCGTTTTTTTTTTTTTTTTTTCTCTTTTTACCGCTTTTACTACGCGATCTAAGGCATCCGGTCCATATTTCTCGATGTAATGCTCAACCGACTTTCGAGCGTCAATGCTCATCATTTGAAGAACCTTTCGCTGGCCCTCAGGGTGGTTTGAGCTTACATAACTCCCGACTTTCACGTACTTCCTTACAATATTCTCATATATATAGGCTGCTCCGTTGAAGATTGGTAGCACCAACCACATACAGCACACCAGCTTTATGTATGGCCAAAATGGAAACCTATATACGCAGTGACATAGTCAGAAATTCGCAAGATGTTCTCAAAATGTTTTTAATTGGACCGATTTAAGAGAAATTAAGGTGCTATGGGAAGGTAGTACCATTGAAGGATCTTCCAAGAAGATAGCTCGAAGAGGGTTATTAACGAGTAGAGAACCCAGTAGGTTAGCCATTGTTGGTCGTCTAGCGTTGAAGGACTCTCGATTGCTCGCATTGATGCGTATCTGTTAATTCATAACAATCATGAATAAAAACTTATTTGTTAGACGGAAGTTTCCTAAATTTATTTTTAAAAAGCAACTTTTAAATAGAAATATAAAATTTAACATGACAGGTCGAAAATATATATGTTGACGGTTGGGTAGGTGCGGTTTTGTTAGTATTTTTTGTTTTACTTTTTTTGCGCCTAATCTCGGAAATTTTGATACAGAAACATGAATAAGGGAGCAAAAAATTATGTTTTTTTTTTTTTTTCCCAGATATGTTCTAAAAATTTGAGAATGAAAAAAAAAAACATATTTTATAGTCTGATCCACTTTTTTTTTTCCCCTACAAATTCCGAACAAAGCAGTATCAAAAACAAGAAATAATGGAAATAAAAATGGTTAGCAAATAGCAAACATCGCGCCTTAAGTTCTGAAAATGCTTTTATTGACTCGATGAAAAACAGAAGGTACAGTTTTTTTCCTCTAGATACATATATATATATATATATATATGTGTGTGTGTGTGTGTGTGCGCGCGCGCGCGCGCTCGCGCGTGAAGAAGAAGAAGAAAAGGAGGTAAAACTTACAAAGGATAAAGCAGCATAACTCCTGGCCTGTATTTCAAACAAATACGAAATTTTTAGATGTACAGTAAAAGAAAAATACTAGAAATGAATATCTCCAATTATTTTTCTGTATAAAAATATTACATTTATACCCAATTCTCCAATATTGTTTACGAAACAATATTTAACATTTATTCTTGAGAAGAACATTTTTGAGTAACTATAATGAACATGAAATGGAATTATTTTTGGTGATAAAATTCGGAAAACTTACCCAAATACCGCATCCAAATGTCTTGCAATAGCTCCAATAACACCCATGATGAATTTCTCTGTCTTACAGATGTCTTTTTTCTTCGCTAATGCAGATAGAAGAATCGTTATTTTTGCAGTGAATCTTTTCATGAGACATGCAAGGTTTTATAGTTTGAATTTGGAATTGATGCGAATGTATAAGTAAAGAATAGGTTGTTGATGGAGCCAAAGCCTTCTTTTCTTCAACAAGAAGAAAAGATGGGACGAAAATAAAAAAATAATAAAAGAAAGGGGTGGGAATGCAATATACGTTGCTTTTCTTCTTCCAACGGTAACGTACGTGTTTCAGTTTCTATTTTTCTCGCGCGGGGAGAACGACATGGTCTGTTTGGTTAAGTTTTTCAAAATAGAGTAATCTATAAAAGGTGCTAAGTATACCTTTTCATCTTATTATTTAGAATAACTGAGGGGAGGACTCTTGACAGATAATACGAATCGTTGTTGTATTGAATATATGTCAAAGGTACTATCATACATAGATGTACAGAGAGTCAGACTGTGGTTAAAGTTTAACCGATAATATTCCCTCAAACTGAAGACGGTAAATTAAATGTGAACTTGAGTTTGAAAATCAAAGCGTGAAAGCATTTGGGTAGATGGACGTTGGTGAAAATATTTGTTGTCTGATCGGCAGAACTGATAAAGTGAAGACAAACAATATTCTGGAGAATGTGATGACAGATGAAGTGACAATCGATTTTGATGTGCTTTGTGTGCCCACAAATAACGTCATCAAGGAAAATTTGAATACCACTCCTATTGTCGCAATTTAGAAAAGTGGCAGTAGTGGAGAAGACTCCCATATTAGAGAATAGTTTATAAAGCCAGAATAGTTCTTGTGTTGCGTCAGCGATGGCAATGCTACTCAGCTTCAATACCAGAGCTGACAACCATAATTTGTTTCCCACTGCATTAGGAAATAAGGGAGTTGCTCAAGTAGAAATAATAACCAGTGATAAAACGTTTGTTGGTGGGATCTTCGGTCCAGCCACATGAGAATAAGCATGTATAGTGGGAGTGGACTGGGTTGAGAAATTAAGTCTGTTAAACAAGGTGCCTTTAACATACCAAAGAATGTGTCAAATAACCGAGTAGTGCATGAGTGGTCCGAGGAGTAGACAGGAGCTGCCTGACTTGATGGACATTGTGGCAATGTCTGGGCAAGTAATGGCGAGTGTTGAATTTAATGTTTTGATTGACAATTAAGTATTGCTATTTTTATGGGACTGATGTGTTTATGGGCCTAATGTTTTTACTAAGTGATTTCAGATTTATAGTGTCATGAAATCAAGAAAAAGAATCATTAAAGAGGAATCGTCAAGAAAAATGTAACGGGTGCAAAATAGAATTGATGAAGACATGAAGAGTTTTGAAGACGTTAAGGGCAATTAGGTGAAAACAACTATTTGCTTATATACCTTAATGCAACATGAATTAAGATTATGCACGACACTTTAAAATGAATAAATCTTATGTGTGTTGTGATTAATTTAGGAGTCTAAAGTGTGTTTTATAATGTGCTATGTGAAATGATTTTTGTTAAGGACCTAATTGAAAATTTGGTTTTAATGCTTAAAATGATGAGTTTTTTGGTCAATTCAGTCAACCGGTGAATGTTGTCAGTCGACTATCCAAAACAGTGTGTTTTGGAAGTGAAATTGGTGACTTACTAGTCTATTTGGTCAACCAACAAAGTTAGGTCGGTCGATTAACGAATTCAGTAGTCGAAATAGAAAAAGTGAAGGGGCCTCTAGACCAATCGGTCAATCGACCAGGGAGGTCAGTCAGCCGACTGGGTGTAAGCCAACGATTATTTTTGGCCGTTGAAGAAGGGCGGTCAACCGACAGTATAGGGCAGTCAATCGACGTGCCCAGTCAAGTTTTTGACTAATTTGTTTTCTTTGTTATATCATCTCATTTTTAATCATTTCAAGAGAGTTTTTTTAGGGATTCAAGTGTATTTCAGATATATATGATACATTTTATGATTCTTATTTAATTGGTCCATTTGATTAAATACTTTTAATTAAAGTGTTTTAATATTTCCTATTAAAAAGGAGATTTTGATTTAAAAATGTTTTAAGGGGAAAAATGAGATTTCCTAAGAATAGTTTTAAATAAAAAAATATCTATTTTGAACATATATGATGTATAGGATCTTGAGGTGTCATTTAATGACATAATATTTAAAAACTAGCCGTTGGAGGTCTAGTTTTAGGTCTATTAATAGAGACCTGCGGGATTGAGTCTTAACACATCAAGAAAAATTAGATTTGTGCTTTCTTAAAGAGTTATAATTCCGGAGATTTATAAGTAAAATTATATTCAAGTTTTTTATCTAAAGCGTTTGTTGTTTGTGTGACCAGTTTGCGTTTGTTACAACGAAATTGTTCTTGCTTTCGTTGAATCCCAATGAGATCCTCATAAGCTTTATTTACTGCTTTCTTAGATTATCATTAATTTATTGTTTGGTTAAGGTATTATAGAAAAATCATTTTTGAACTTAATTCTTGAAAATCTTTTAAACAGTTTTTATCAATTATATGATTACGTGCTACTTGTGTACTACTCGTTATTTTTATAATAAGATTTATTTTGCGTCACATTGTATCAATCACATAGTTTTTTATTCGGGCCATTAATTGAGTATATTTATACTATGGTAGTGGAAGCTCCTTGTGGGAAGAAACTTACCATTTTTTGTATTTGCGAGTTTGAGCGAATTAGACACGTTTGGGTCGGTGTCTAATCAGGGTAGCTAGGGTTTTGATCTTTTATAGTGAAAAAGATTAGGATTTGATCTTTGTCTTGCAAAAAGATCAGGTTATTCTTTTTCCTTGTAAAGATTAGGTTTTAATTATTCCTATAATTGAATTAAGTGTGATTGCAAAGGTTCATCCTAAACCTGTTAAAGTGATGTAGTGGTAGGTTGATTCTTAGTCTGTAAAAGAATTAAGTGTGTAAAGGTTGATTCTGAGCTTGTGAAAAGAATTGAGATTGTAAGGGTTTGGTTCGTACTTGGGAAAAAAAATCAAGATTTAGTGGATGGTGAATCTTCATAGAGCTCGGGGGACTAGACGTAAGTATAACTAGCTTGCTGAACCAGGATAAATCGTTGTGTGCTTCACTGTTTATTTCTTTTTGATTGTTGGGTGTACATTTAGATTAAACTCATTTTCGCTGCTAATAAAGATAATTATCAATTTAGGACAATTCAGATTTTGTGTTTAGTGTTTAATTGTTTAAATTTTAGACTACCAAATTCATCATTCCCTTGAGTAGCTCTTTGGACCAACAACGAGGTATACCAAACTTCCAATTAGTTAGCAATGGAGAGTGACGTTGAGAGAAGGGAGCCATGTAGTGGAGTAAGTGTGATATTCAACTTTAGATGGGTGTTGGTAGTGGTGGAGTCAATGATGTCAGCTTTGGAAAGTATATCAAAGGCATATTAGACTTGAAAGAAATATCCATCCAAACCAAATAAAAATTCCAGGCCGAGGAAACAGGCAATCATACCAAGATCTTTAATCTCGAATTGATCATTAAGAAAAAACATTAGCCCTAGGATAGCACATAGATCATTCCCTGTAACGATCAAGTCATACACGTATAGTGAAAAAAAGATAATGACGTGTCAGTTCGAAAAATAATAAAGGTAGAATCATGAGCATCGGATGAACCCAAACTGGGGATAGTGGTGCTGAATTTTGTGAACCAAGCACATGAAGCTTGTTTGAGACTATATAAGACACGACAAAGGAGACAAACATTATATTGAGGAACAACTAGACTAGGAGGTATATATACATATAAACTTCCTCAAGGAAGTCACCGTCGAAGGCATTCGTAACATCTATCTAAAAATGGTCCATTTGCAAATAACAACTATGATAAGTAGAGTACAGACATATGTGAGTCTAGCTACTGAAACAAATGTATCTTTAGAGTCAATGTCATATTCCTAAGCGAATTCTTTTTGTAACAATTCAAACCATATAGCATTCAACGGAGCCATTTGAAAATGTCTTAATTTTGAAAATCCACTTGTATTGAATATTAGTTTTCCTAAGATAGAGGTCAACAAGATCTCAAGTGTGAACTTTGGCTAGGGCATGAAGTATTTCGTCCATTACTTTTTGCCACATAGGGTTAATATTGGTCTCTTTATAAGATTGTGGCTCATACATATTAGACAAAGTACGATAATAATAATAATAATAATAATAATAATAATAATAATAATAATAATAATAATAATAATAATAATAATAATAATAATAATAATAATAAAATAAATAATAAATAAATAAATAAACAGGAAGATATAAGGGAGATTGTATTAACCTGCTAGAACGATGGAAATTTTCTAGGACATACTCATTTGGTGCAACATTTGAAATTATTGAAATAGGCTCCAGGGAGTCGTGCTTAGGATCCGTAAACAAAGCAGGAATGTTAATGGAGGTCAGCGGTGTAGTTGAATGATCTATTTGAGGCTCAGTGATATCTTTTTCTCAGATGACCAGGAAAAAAGTCTGTGGATGGATCAGTGAAATATAGATGGTTGGTTGTGGATGTTGAATGAGACTTGTATATGGAAGAGAACATCTTGTGTTCCCAAAAGGTGGCATGACGAGAAATACAAGGACGATTAGAAATAGTATCCCAAAAAAGATATCCTTTGTATTCAATTCCATATCCGATGCAACAACATACTTGAGCTTGAGGTTCAATTTTTGGTATGTTCAAGAGGTTACAAGAGGATAAAACAAGCACATCCAAAGACTTTTAAGAAGATGTAATTAGAAAAAACTTCATATATTTTTTCATAAGGGCACATATTACCGATGGTATATGAAGGGACCCAACTGATGGTATAGACAGCAGTGAGAGAAATTTCTGCCCAAAAGTATTTCAGACAAGAGAATAAAATGATTACTGCACAAACAATATCTAGTATATATCAATGTTTACGTTCAGCTCAACCATTTTGGGTAAAAGTGCCAATGAAAGATCTATGGGAAAATTGTGTTATGTTTTTAAAGGGAGGTAATGAAAGAATAGACCTTGTATTCCATGGCATTGTTATATCCGAAGATTTTGATATTGCGAGAGAATTGAGTTTGAACCATGGCAACAAATTCTAAATACATTTGAAGTAATTTAAAATGTTTATACATGAGGTACAACCAAGTGTATGGACTTATTGATATATATATGACAAAGCATTTGGATACCCCCTATTATGGTAGAAGGTGAATGTCCCCAAACATCATAGCTAATGGACTAGGTCAAATGATGCATGAGAAACTAAGTAACTGGTGGAAAAAGGTAAGGCATGTTGTTTAACTTGTTGACATGGAAGGAAATTAAGATGCTTAGTAGAGACAAAGTCAAATTATCCAGAAGAGGCTAAAGTGAGGATACGTCCAATAGATTTATAACCTAACCGCGAATGCCAAAGGTTGAGAAAAGATAAATCAGATGACGATGACGATGATGATGGAGACAGTGGTGGTACAGTTGTGGTGGTGGTGGATGTTGTGGTAATGAAGATGATGGGTGTGATGGCTATAGTGATAGTGACGATAACGATGTTGAAGAAAAATCAGATGATGGTGATGAGGATGGTGGTGGTGGTGGTGGTGGTTGTGGGGATTGAGGTGGAAGGTGCAAACCATTGAGCTCAAATACACGTCAAATTTTACAATCAGTCCCAAGAGTTTTTCCTGTTTGAGGATCCGGTACATGATAACTACTGTAAGAAAATATTACTTCAAGTCCTAATTCATAGGGTTATACAATAGATAAGAGGCTTAGAGTGAGTTTTGAAATTAGTTACGTGTCAGAAATAGAAATATGTGAATTAAAAATTGGGCCAGTATAACTAACACACATATGAGAACTA
The DNA here is from genome assembly GCA_016647705.1 of Eucommia ulmoides. Classification (NCBI taxonomy): domain Eukaryota; kingdom Viridiplantae; phylum Streptophyta; class Magnoliopsida; order Garryales; family Eucommiaceae; genus Eucommia; species Eucommia ulmoides. Next base: position 26,040,231 of record CM028328.1, read on the forward strand.
TTATCAATATGAATGGTAGGAGCATTCATAGCGGATAGTTTGGATGATAAGATGTTAGGATTATAAGTCATATGATTACAACTGACAGAATCAAAGAACTAAAAAAAATTACCTATAGTAAGTAAATGGACTGGGAAAAAGTTTGTACCGAAATTGGAGAAAAAGAGTTTGAAGATTGAAATCATATCCCCAATAAAGATGGAAACAACAGTGGAGACAAGATCAAAACCCTTGTTGGTAACAAAAACAACCGGTAAAGACGGCCCTTGGACATTTTTATTGAATCAGAACAACAATATCCAAGATGTGAATCTAGAAAAACAAAGACCATTGATAGATTCAGAATGCTAAAATTATCATCGTGAACAATCGATTGTTAGACCCTTGAACCGATCTAAATACCAAGATGGACTTAATCAACAATATAAGAGGAAGTATATCGTATGAACCAAATTTGAATAACCAAGGTCATGTATGTATTCAGAATGCTAAAATTAGCTGAGAACTAGTTTTATAACTTCAAGAACCGGTTGGAAAAATGGTGAACCACTCAATAGATGTCCAACAATGAACCAAACAATAGACATCGTTGACTAGAGTTGGCGTGGCAGAGATGATACTAACGTGATGACCAGTGGCATTAACAAGGTAGTTGAGGTTCCACTAATATCGCAGGTGATGTGATGATGTGGTGGTACTAACATAATACATGGGTTCAGTGATGTAGTGATGTGGTGGTACTAACATAATACATGGGTTCAGTGATCTAGTGATGTGGTAGATGAGGTGGTTGTTGATGTGGCAAATGATGTGACACTAACGTGGCACGCAATGTGGCTACATAAGATGATGTGTCAACTGACGAAGATGGTAACTAGAGAATACATGGATGTGGGATGAAGCTGATGTTTCCTTGTCAGCATGTGGATGCCCTGGTTCATCGATACAGATTCAGTTTTTTTTACGCATGACGGCGCATGCAGACTGCATCGGTAATGATTTTTTGTGGCGTTTGTTTTGTCTCGTCAAGACGGATGCTATAATATGGTGGATGATGATTTTGGAGTGATGGTGATGCCTGTAAGGATGAATGAAAATCATGGTTGTGTTGATACTTGTGCCGGCACATGAAAGCACATGATTGTGAGGTTTTCCTTTGCTCTGATGACGTTGGACTCATCTTTTTTATACGAGTCTGATGGTGATGGTGGACTTTGTGTTTGGTTGATGAATGGTGATAGAACGTGTTGAAGGCAGTGGTACAGTAATTCAAAAATATTGTGGAATATTAGTAAAAACAGGGTTAGGAAAGATTGACTCTTGATATCACGTTAGAATAATTAAGAGGATGAATATTGAGTGAGGATAGGAGCTGTTGAATTGATATGTTTGAAAGGTACTATCATATAGAGATTTATAGAAGTTCTATATATATAGAGAGAGAGAGAGAGTGATTAGGGTTTAAACTCATGGGTTAAGGTTTAACATATCCATACACACATATAAACACAAGCAATCAAAATTATTAGAGTTTTCGCAAATTCGTTGAACACATTTTCCAACTAAAGATTCCACAATATTTGTGTCACATTCCAATGACATTACTAGATCGTCAGAGCTCCAAAATTGTAATTGAAAAGATGATATATCGGATAAAGGAAAGACTTTTAATAACTAATACTTAAAATGAATAAATTAAATATTTATTTAAAATTTATTTGATAAGCTTAATTAAATTGCTTAATTAATTAAGTGTTACTTGAAATTTTAACTTTGTGGGCCTAAAATTTCAGTCAATCGGGTTTTACTTAATTTTTTTTTACTTAATGGGCTCAAACCATTTTTTTTTTGTTGAGACCATTTTACCTTCACAACCATAGTTCCCTTTTCATTTTCATTTACATTTTACCTTCACTGATTCAAATTTCACCCTTAGCAAATTCAGATTTTAGTGAAAAATCAAGATTTTTTATTTTCAGATCTCATCTTTTCATTTTCATTTTCATTTTCTTCTTCTTTCTTGTATTTAGTAAAAATTTGAATTTAAGGGTAGTATTGTAAATTAAATAATTTTCATTCTTTAAATTTTGTACTTATCAAACAGGCCAAAAAAAATCAATACTTCAAATTTTAATTTATCTAATAAATTTATGATATTTTCAACACTTAGAATTCCAACAGTTAAAATTCAGTAATTAAAATTTTCAACACTTAAAATCCAGTAATTAAAATTTTCAGCACTTAAAATTTAAGCAGTTATTATAAAAACAAATAAGATAGATAGAATGATTTCAATTCTATTTCCATTTCCATTGTCTTACATTTGATAATTTACACCCATATATCTAGATACAAAACTACATTAAATTAGATGGTTGGGAAGAGCTCATTAATAAGCTGGTTGGGGAAGAGCTCATTAATGAGCTTTGATTCATAAACTCATGACAACACTCCCCTAAAAGTGCATACAGATCTTGAATGCCCAACTTTCCTAGTGAGTTGTAGAAGTTTCTACTACAAATAATTTTTATAAGTATGTTTGCCAACTGGTCTTCGAATTTAACAAACGGGAATCGAATTATCTTGGCCTCAAGATTTTATTTGATAAAGTACCGATCTATTTCCACGTGTTTGGTCTGATCATGTTGGACTGGATTATGAGAAATATCAATTGCAGCCTTATTATCACAGAATAGGTTCATCTCTCAACCCTGAGAAAAGCCAATCTCAGTTAATAGTCTTCGAAGCTAGAGAAGTTCACAAAGGCCCTTAGCCATCCTACGAAACTCGACTTCAGCACTTGATAATGCTACCACTTTTTGCTTCTTACTTCTCCATGTAACCAGGTTCCCTCCAACAAGCATGAAATAGCCTAAGTTGTATATTCTATCAGAGATATTTCCTACCTAGTCAGCATCTGTGTAACCTTCCACCTATAGGTGATTGTTTCTTGTAAACATAAGTCCTTTTCCGGGGAAAGACTTTAGGTATCGGAGAATTTAAATCACCGCATTTATATGATCTTCAGTTAGACAGTACATGAATTGACTTACTACACTCACTGCATAGGCGATGTCAGGCCATGTATGAGAAAGATAAATAAGTTTTCCAACTAATCTTTGGTACCTTCCTTTGTTGGTTGGCACTTGATCTGGGCATTCTCCAAGTTTGTGATTTTGGATTATTGATGTATGTTGATCCCCAGGTTTTGATGGACAATTAAGGGTTGATGTTTTTGGTGGAACTAATGTGTTTATTGAATGTTTCAGTATAAGAGTTCCAAATCATAAAGAAATTATCAAGAATGCAAAGATGAACGAAAAAGAAATGAAGAGTGTTGAAGATTCCGAAGAAATTATGTGAAACTACTCAAACATTCTTATACTTTTAATATATCCTAAATTAGGATCACACACGACACAAATTGATGAATTATATATCTGTATGTTTAATTTGATAAAGTATAGGATTCTAATTAGTATTCAATTATCAGCTCCAATGTGAAATTAAAAAATAAAAATTGATCTAAGTAAGATTAGTATTTAAAATTAAATATTAGGTTCAATTGTGTTAACCAAGAAAAGCAATCGGTTAATGGGACAAATGATGAAGTTTGGAGTTAAAACAAATTGAGAAAAAAAACCAGCACTAATCGGTCAACCGATCAACTACGGGATGGAAAGTTGAAACTCTCTGAATCGATCGATCAATCGACCAGGAGAGATTGGTCAACCGATTGGCCAAAGTGAAACTCTCTGCATCGATCAGCCAATCGACTAGGGCTCGATTTTGGCTTGGATCATATCCTGAATCGATCGGTCAACCAACCCTAGGGGTACGGTTAACCGACTGCCTTTTAAGGGCTGGCCTATATCAGGGGCTGTATTGTTCAGTTAACTATTGGGCTGATGATTGGTCAACTGACTGTATGGTTAAGATTTCGAGGATTCTAAGGATCTCTAGCTGTTTTTTGTCAAATCTGAAGGAGATATTCTGAGGATTTGAATATATTAAACATATAATACATCTATTTTGATATCCCTATAGATATGGTACATATAATTGAAGATTTTCTCAATTTAGTTCATTAAATACTTCCTATCTATGCGATTTATAATTGCAAAATAATTTGTGGACTTAACTAAAAATTTTAAAAGCTATATTTGAGTGAATTATATCATGATTGAATGGTTATGATATATGGGGTCTATAAGTGTACTTTATAGTCATATCTTGTGAAACCCAGTCGTTGGAGGACTTATTTTAAATCTGTTTAAATAGAACTGCGAATTTCATATCATGACAACACAATATCATCAAGAATTATCAATTCCTAAGCTATTGTAAGAGTTATCATTATACTGAGATTTATTCGAGAGAGATATTATGTTGCATTCTTGATCTAAAGTGCTGATTGTTGAATTGACGTCACCGATTTGAGTTATCTAGCAATTCTATTTATATTCTTCGGTGTTATCTTGGTGAGATCTTTCCAAGACATTATTTCTTATTGTGATTTGATATTATTATATTTTTTAATTGATAAAATCGTGGAAAAAATCATTTTCAAATTTAAGAGCATAAAAATTCTTTTTAAAACGATTTTGTGATATTATCTGATTACGTACTTAATTTTGTACTACCCACACTTGTTATAATCAGATATTAATTTGCCTCACTTTAATTTTATTATGTAGTAAATTTTGGAATATTAATTGAGTGTAATTGTTTTGAGGTGGTTCAAGCTCCAAGTGGGAAGAAACTTATAATTTTTTTATTTATGAGTTTGAGCAGATTAGAAACGATTAGGTCGGTGTCTAGTCAGGGTACCTAAGGTTTCAATCTTTTTCAGGAAAAAAGTTGAGGTTTGATATTTGCCTAAGGTATAAAAATGTTAGGTCATTTTTTTCCTTTAAAAAGAACTAGGTTTTAATTCTTCCTGAATTGAATTGAGTGAATTGTAAAGATTCAATCTTTACTTGTGAAAATGATACTTGGAGAGTTGTGAGATTTGATCTTTATCCTGTAAAAGGATTAGGCTTGATCCTTATCTTGTGAAAGGATTAGGTTAGTCTTGAGTCTAGTAAAAAGATAAGGTTATTCCTGCATATAGAAAAATGATTAGGTGATGATTCCTTCTGTAATAGAATTAGGTTATTTTTTAACCTGGTAAAAAGATAAGGTTCTTCCTTAACCTGTATTACAAGAAAAATGGGATTTGGCTACAAAAATTTTTTTGTAGCCAAATCCCTAATTTCGTAGCGAAAATGTTTTAGCGACAAAAAAATCACTGTTCTAATTTCATAGCCTATGTGTCGTAGCAGAAGATTTTGGCAATGAATTTTAGTTTCGTCGCGTAAGACTACTATTTCACGACGAATTATTTCGTAGCTAAATTTGTAACTAATTACTTTACTTAGAACTATGAATGTCAATTTCTAGCCACAACCAATTAACAAAAAGTGAATAAAACTATACAATTGCATTAAAAACCAAATAGTCAAAATATACCAACTATATCAATATCCTTAAACACTAATATAACAAAAAAACAAAATATCTTACGAAATATCATTACAATATAACCAAAAAACAAATGATAGATGATAAGCGATCAACATCATCGATTCCATAATTTCTTGAATCTGCAAATTCTTAAAAAAATAGAACTTAGAATAAATTAACCATAATTGTAATGTTAAAAAAATGATTGAACATAATGTGTTACCATGAAGACAGAGATTCTATAGGTCCTGATTGTGCTCTTGTCATCGATCTCATAAGTTCTTCAACTCTGCTAACTCTACTTTCATGGTGTATATCTTATTTTGTTGATCTTGTAATTTATGCTCAACTTCTTTTAATGTACCCTATGCGGATGAAATTTCATTTGATAAAGTTCGTTTCGGTCTAACAACAACAGAAACAGAAACAACGACAAAAACAGTGACGGAAACGGCAACAGAAACAACAACGGAAACAGTAACAAAAACAGAAACGGAAACAGAAACAACAACGACAACAGAAACAGAAACCAAAACCAAAACTGAAACAGAAACAGAAACAGCAACAGAAAAATAAACAATAATGGAAACAGAAACAGAAACCAAAATAGAAACAGTAATAGAAACAAAAACCAAAACCGAAACAGAAACAATAATGGAAACAAAAATAGAAAGAAAAACAGATACAAGTTTGACTTCATAACATATGGCTTCCAAAACGTACATATTAATGATAATTTTTTAGCACTCGTTTACAAATTCCATGGATAAACACAACCTTAATATTAATGGATCAACAGAAACAAAAACAAAAACAAAAACAGAGAACAGAGAACATAAATGGACACATTTTCTATCAAAATATGGGAGAAAATAGAAACAAATTATAACAAAATTAACAATTTTACTTTTTATAACAATTATATAAATGAAAACTAAAGAACAAAACTCTAAACATAATCAAGAACAATCAAGAACTCAAGAACAAAATCATCCCTAAACACATTAATTTAAACAAATTAAATAAATAACAATCAAAAAGAACAAAATTATCCAAATTTCGAACAATAACAAAACATTGATTCCGGCACGGAGCTTATTCAGAATGAGTATTGTGTCTCAAAAAGAATAATAATCTTAATTTAGATAACACATGATATAAGCATATATTAGTTGATAGAATAAAATTTTACCTTCAAGGCTAACTCTAGAACTCTAACCCCAACATTTAAGCTTGAATTCTTTTTTTTAAAATCAAATCACATACTAATAAATCAATTTACTACATATTTATATCTATATTTTTTATTTAATGCTTTTGGATGTATCTAGGTAAGATGCATCTCAAAGAGGGATGGTAAATAACTAAGGTTGTGCACCATAGACTAGTAAGAGCATCAAGGTTCTTTTTCCCATTTGTGTCACACACATAACAACCCTGTAATAATAATAAGAATGACAAAAAGGAAACATGTAACCATGCCTTATACATGAAAATTGAAGAGCTTTTCAAGTTAATAAAGAATAAATAAAATATGATGTTAACAAGGAAAACAAATACCTCTAGACTTTTCTATTACTAGGGGATTCAAATCAGTAGTCTGCCATCCGATAGTAGAAGGTGCTAACATATGATTCCCCTTGAATCTATGAATGCCAAGATTTTAGTTTGTAAAACCAAAGACTTCTCATTTTTATTTCAAAATAATTTCGAAGTGTCAATGTTAGTATACAACTACGTATCTATAATATCAACTTTGAAGATTATCACAAACCATTTGAGAGAGATTATGTAAAACTAAAGAGAGATTACATCTGGAACAAAATTAGGTTTGTATCCATCCCCAAAAACAAAAACTTCATCAGTTTAACAACATATATAGGAGGATGAATAGAGACAAAAACAGAAACTTCAACTGTAAACAAAAACAAGGCGTTAACCAAACAGGAGACAGAAACACCAAACAAACGTGAACTTGAACCAAATAGATGGCAAACTTGAAATACATAACCAACGATGGAGTAATCGACGCCGATCTGAAAATGAACCGAATCGACAATGAATCTGTTAATCAATAATGGATTAAAATAATCAATAGTGATGAATCTAAACTGAAATATATAATAATCGAGAGCTACGAAAAATAATCAAGATCTATGAAAAATAACCAAACCTCGCCAAATCGGCTGTATTTGTTAAGCCCGCAAATTCATGTGTTGGACTTGTTCATCGTCGAAGACGGTGAACCTGCAAGAAGAGAGCAAAAGGGAGAAAAAAGAGTAAGAAAGAGAGAGAGAGAGGAAAAGTCATACCTTCAGCCAAATCGATGGAGATGGTCAGACGACGGTGGTCGGACCACGACGCAAAGTAGCGGCAGCGATGGTGAAGGCGGCTAGATCTGGCCAAGTGAGCGACGGTGAGGGCTGACGGATGGCCAATCATGTGGATTTCATAGAGAACTCACAAGAGGAACATATATTTATAGAGAGAGAGCGTTCGGTGGAGGTCTAGCTAGATCTAGCCAAATCGAAGGAGATATGATCGGAGATGGCGATGGCGACGATAGAGGAGTGGTCCGCGATGGAAAATGGGGCGGCGAAGGAGATCGATTTGGCAATGATGGCGTTCCGATTCAAAGTGATGAAGATGAAAAATCTGGTCAAAGATGGAGACGGTGGAGGTGGGAGAGAGAGAGGAATATCAGTGATGGAGGATCGGCTGAGAGAGTGATGGTGCGGGTCAGATTATAGAAAGAGAGAGGGTAGACAGAAAGAAGAGGCTTTCGACATACGCGAGCGGGAACACCAATATTTGCTAGAGCCTTTTTTTTCGTCGCCAAATGTTAAATATAGGCGGTCACATTGGTAATGAATCTATTTCGTTGCCCATACATTTGTAATGACAAAATGCGGCGAAAGGGGTTCGTCGCCAAATAAAAAAATATCTCGTACCACATTGGCGATAAAATGTTTCCATGGCCAATATGCTAGCGGAAATTTTTTTCCTTTTTTTATTTGGTGCCAAGAATTGGTCATACTAATAGCAACGAATTCTATAGTTTCGTCTCCTATTAACCATCTTTGGCTATAAATTTACACTTCGTCGCCAAAAGAGGTCACATTTGGCGACGATTGTTCATTTCATAGCCAATAAACACATTTGGCGACGATTATTGTGTCGTCACCAAAAAAATTTGTAGCAGAATCTCATTTTTCTTGTAGTGCTGGGAAAAGGATAATTGTAATGGTTGATTTTGAGGCTGGTAAAAGAATCGTTTTAGGGGTTTGGTTCCTACCTTTAATGGAATCTGGGTTTTAGAGGGTGCAAATCTCCATGGAACTCGGGGGACTAGATTAGGCAAGACTAGCTTGCTAAACTAGGATATATCTTGATGTGTTGCATTGTTTACTTTCTTTACATTTTGTTTGGGTGTAGACCTAGAATTAAACATTTATCCACTGCATAATAAATATAATAATTGATTTAGGATAAATTGATTATTTGATAAATTAAGTGTTGAAAGAATTAAATTTATTTAATTTTTTATAACTACCCAATTCACCCTCTTTTGGGTAGCTCACTAGGAAAACAATGTATTTGCAGGCTTACAATCTAGTAATCCAACATCTGATAATAAATATAGGATATATTTTCGTTAGGAAAGGAATATGCCTTGCTTTGACCTAGCAACTTCAATTCCCAGAAAATATTTGAGTCCTCCTAGACCATTCTTCTCAAATTCTATGGTCAGTTGCTCTTGAAGTCTTGCTATTTCCCCTAGGTCATCTCCTGTAATGATTATATCATCTTTATAGACTATCAAAACTATTATCTTACCTCGGTGATGCTTTAAGAATAGCGTATGGTTTGAATTGTTTTGTTGAAAACTATAGTCCCTCATTGTCGAGTTCAAGTGCCCAAACCACGCTCTAGGAGATTGTTTTAAGTCGTACAGAGTTCGTTGTAGCTTGCATACAATCTTAGCTTTAGAGTTTGCAGTATATCCTAGAGGGACATCCATGTAGATTTATTCTTCAAGATCTCCATGGAGAAAGGCGTTTTTAACGTCAAACTGGTGCAATGGCTAATCAAGATTCACTGCAAGAGATAGTAGAACCCTAACAATACTCAACTTAGCCACAATTGAGAACATTTCTTGATAGTCTATGCCATAGGTTTGCGTATAGCCCTTTACCACCAGTCTTGCTTTATACATTTCAACCGATCCATCAACTTTGTACTTGATGGAGAATACCCATTTACACTCTACTATTTTTTGACCTTCTGGTAGGGGAACAAGATTCTACATCCCATTTTTCAAAAACATCTTTATTTCTTCCTTCATAGCTTGGATCCACCTTGGGTCTTCCAAAGCCTCTTCAACACCTGTGGGAATACGATATAAGGAGAGTTCATTCACAAAGTTCTTGAGGGGTTCGAACAACTTCTTTGTAGAAACATAATGGGTAATTAGATATTTGGATCTTTGGTTCTCCAATTCCGGAGAATATCTATTTGGTGGTTTTCCACAATTATGCCTGAAAGGTAATTCATAGATAATAGGAGTATCTACGTCATTAGAAATGTGAAGAGTGGTAGGGGAGATTACCTCAATGATATTCTCAGGAGATGGGATATTGGATACTAGAGAGTGGAGGGTACTGCTACTTCAACTTCTAGAGATATTAGTTCTGGAGCTTTAACTTCTAAAGATGTCGGCTCTAGAGTTGAAGCTTCTAGAGATGTTGAATCTGGAGTCAGCTCCTCAATGGTTGACTGAAGAGCAGTTAGTGTCGTATCAATGTCCTTAAAACAATCGAATGTCAACCAATTCGATTATTCTTCTATATGCCACAGGAGAGTAGAAAGTGTCAGATTTAAGGAACGTGACATCCATAGTCAAATAGGTGTGTCGAGTAGTTGGGTCGTAGCATCGGTACCCTTTTTGGTGTACAACGTATCCTTAAAAAACAACAACGAATGACATAGGGATCAAGCTTTATGCATTGGTTCTTTTGGAGGTGAACAAACTCAACACAACCAAAGACACGAGGCGGAAGCATCAGTATTGTGGGTAATGACACATAAGTTGACATAGGCTTGTAGCGGAGTCTTGAACCCAATAACTTTTGAGGGAATACGGTTAACAAGATGGACGATCGTGGCAACAACATCAGCCCAATGGTTGCTCAGTACGTGAGCTCTAAATAATAGAGCTCGAGCAGTTTTGAGGTTGTGCCGATTCTTGCACTCTGCAACACCATTTTGCTGTGGAGTTTAGGGGCATGAGGTCCCATGAATTAGTCCAAGGTATTGGAAATAACCATGAAACTCTTAATTCACATACTCTCCACCATCATCAGATCAAAGAGTGCAAATCATGGCAGAGAACTGAGTCTGAATCATTTTATGAAATGATTGAAACACAAGAAAAACCTTATTTTTATGTTTCAACAAATAAAACCAAGTCATTCGAGTATAATCATCAATGAATATCACAAACCAGTAGACACCAAACATAGTATATTTTGGGGAATGACCCTATACATCAAAGTGAATCAGAGAAAAATGAACATCATTCTTATTAATACTCAACGGTTAAGTGACTCAACGAATTTTAGCTAAAATGCAAGTCTCACATTTAAAATCTAAAGTTGACAAACCCATAAATAAATCAGGAAACACATGTTGAAGATAACTAAAAGACAGATGGCCTAACCGAAAGTGCCGAAGCAAAATCTGTTCCACTTTGAGGTCACTTGGGTGGTGTATGTGGTGTGCTCAACCGACACTGAAATCTTCCACATAATAGAGGTCCCCCTCCTGGTTCTACGCCCAATGATATATTTAGTAAGAATAACCTGAATAAGACAAAATGCAGGATAAATGAGTACAACACAATTCAAATCTGTAGTAACTTGACTCACATTTAGTAACTTGTGAGAGAGATAAGACACTAGTAAAGTATTATGTAATGGTAGGGTTGGTGACAACATCACAGTCACATCCCCTATTACCAAAGAGATGCCTCCATTGGCATTGACAATGCTAGTTTGCAGAGGAGAGAAGTACTGAGAAAACTCATTTGCATTACATGTCATATGGTCCGTTGCTCTGGAATCAAGTATCCAAGCATTGTAGTTAGCCTTTTGATTAGAACTAAGTAGAGTATTACCTAGGTTAGAGTTTGGACTATTAGCTGGAGTAAGTGAGAGATGTGGTTCTGCTACAGCCACTGCAACCTTGCCGGTGCTATCATTATTCCCACCTCCATCACGGCACTTCCGAGCCTGGAGTTCGTGCCACCAATGTAGATACCCGTGAAGCTTGAAGCAAGTCTCACAAGTATGCTTTGTACTCCCACAGTGAGAGCATTTAGTGCCATCAGAGATGGCTCAGGATTTGGAGTTATAACCGAATTTGATACCATAAAGAGAGAGAGACTTAGAGGTTGTTAGAGGCTGCGAGACATGCCTGAGACTTTTGGATGATAGACCAGCTCCTCGTATAGCATTGGGGCTACTTGTCATCATCACTACTTGACGAAGAGCTTCTCTCTAAACGTGTGCATAGGCTTGCTCTACTATTGGAAATAACTTTATCTACAGGGCATCACTCCTGATATAGTTTAAGCGGTCATCGAGAACATCTAGGAATACATATACTTAATCTTCCTGAATTAGGGTATTGTAATGTTGAATATTGGTTGGGCATTCCATCGGGTTTGGACGACAAAAATCAATTTCATGCCAGAGGCCTTAAAGATCAATGTAGAATTTTTCAAGAGAGCTACCAGCTTGTTTAAGGCGGGTCAGGCGTCGCTGAAGGTCATACACCATTGAATTAATCAACCCTCATTTAACATTAGTATTGTCAGTGCGCCATCGTCGAAAGGTAGGGTTTGTGTGGGGAGGTTAGGGTAGATCGTCGTTCATGTATCCCAGTTTGTCTCTGCTTGAGATATACATCTCGACCACCTAGGACCAAAGAGCATAGTTGGTGCCATCCAACTTGATGCTGACCAGTGCAATAGTAATATTGGAGGTTCGGGTTGAGGCTGAAGTTTTGCTTAAAACTTTAGTAATTTTTGTGGTCAAGTCAGCTAGGATGGAGGAAGATGGAGATTCATTAGTATGGGAGTTTGTATCAGCCATGGAGGGAGACGAGATTCGTTAAAAAATAGTATCCAAATCTCAAGAGGTGGTCTGAAAAGATAATAGCAAAAATACCGAATAATACATGTAGTTTTAAAGGAAACTACATTGTAGAGACAAAATTTTGAAAATCCAATACCACGGTTGGATTCGAAATACCCAAAATACCCAAGAATCGATATAAACCGTTGGGGAATCAAGACAATTGGTACTAAACCAGACATAAAGTTAAAGTGAATTGGTTGGTATAGTTATAAAAGAAACTATACTTTATAAATAGAATTTTGCAAAACCGACACCACGATTGGAATTAGGGCACTGAAAAACCCTAGAAACCGATTTGAACCGGTTAAGAATTGGCATAAAAAAAGGTGAACCGATCCAATGAACATGACTGAAAAATCAGTCTACACGTCAAAAAGTCTGGCGGTGCGTGAATTTGAAGCTGGTAACTTCAGATAAGGCGTGAGAGTGCGTCTAGCGTCGAAAATCGATGTGTAGTACGTTGTTGGAATTATCTTTGAAAGAAGAATTCAAATATGGTTTTGTATTTGTAATTGGAACTCAAAAAATTTATGAAAACGTTCGATCTGTGTGCAAAACGATAAGTTTTCTAGGCAGAACTTCAAATGGCGCGTGTGGCTTCAATATATTTCCGATGGAGATGATTTTTGTGGCCTTAGAATCATTTTGTAAAAACGTTTCTAAATATATGATCAAAAAATAAAATGGAGCACTAGAAATTGAAGAGAAAAAAATGAACAGCGAAAGTGACGGAAGAAAAACAACACACAGATATAGAAAAAAATGACTTTGGATCTATGCTCTGATTCCATGTAAAAAACAAATAAGATAGATATAATGATTTCATTTCCATTTCCATTTCCATTTCCATTGTCTTTCATTTGATAATTTATGCCCATATATATAGATACAAAACTACATTAAATTAGATGGTTGGGAAGAGCACATTAATGAGTATTAATGAGTTAGTTGGGGAAGAGCTCATTAATGAGCATTGACTCGTAAACTCATGCCGACAGTTATTAAACATTGTCGATGTTTGACATACATCTTGCCTAATCAATATCTAATACTTAAAAATAGAAGGAAAAAGAATGTTTTAATAAGATTAAAGATTGCATTTTTCAAGTTTTTTGGTGGGTTCTAATTTTTTATATATAAAATTAGAATTTTTTGACTTGTAAAAATTGATAAAATTAATCTTAATTTATGGTTATTTGTTTATTATTTTATAGTACATTAGTGAAAAATAATTTGTAGAAATACAATTTAACTATGATTATTTATGCAACTTTTAATAATATATTTACTTTTGATATTAATAAAACATCATTACTTACAAAAATTAATAGATTTTTATTTTTATTTACCGCAAATAAAAAAAGAAAAGAAAAGTTCAAAATAAAGTACAAATTTAAAAAAAAAAAAAAAAAAAAAAAAAAAGGACAGATATCCATATCTATATCTATCTAATACTTAAAAATGGAAGGAGAGAAAAGATTTTAATAATGTTAAGGAATGCATTTTCCAAGCATTTAGGTGGGTTCCAATTTTTATTTCTTTATATATAAAATTAGAATTTTTTTACTTGCAAAAATTGATAAAATTAATCTTAATTTATGGTTATTTGCTTATTATTTTATACTATATTAGTAAAAAATAATTTGTAGAAATGTTATTTTACTATGATTTTTATGCAATTTTTAATAATATATTTACTTTTGATATTTATAAAACGTCATTAATTACTAAAATTTATTGATTTTTATTTTTTATTTTTTATTTGCCACAAGTTAAAAATGAAAAGAAAATTTCAAAATAAAAGAATATTTAAAAAAAAAAAAAATGAGTGATATCTATGTTTATATCTATATGTTGTTTATTATTTCATAGTACATTTGTAAAAAATAATTTGTAGAAATATAATTTTACTATGATTATTTATACAATTTTTAATAATATATTTATTTTTCGATATTTATAAAACTTCATTAATTACTAAAATTTATTGATTTTTATTTTTGATTTTTTATTTACCACAGATAAAAAAAGAATTCAAAATAAAAGGACAAGTTTAAAAAAAGGAAAAAAAAAAAAAAAAAAAAAGAAAAAAAAAAGTGATATCTTAATCTATATCTAATACTTTAAAGTAAAAGGATAAAGAAAGTTTTAATGAGCTTATAGAATGCATTTTTCAAGCTTTTTTATGGGTTCTAATTTTTATTTTTTATTTTTTTTATTTATAAAATTAGAATTTGTCGACTTGCAAACATTGATAAAGTTAATCTTAATTTATGGTTATTTGTTTATTATTTTATAGTACATTATTAAAAAAAATTTGTAGAAATATTATTTTACTATGATTATTTATGTAATTTTTAATAATATATTTACTTTCGATATTTATAAAATGTCATTAATTACTAAAAATTATTGATTTTTATTTATTTTTTATTTAACACAAATAAAAAAGGAAAGAAAAATTCAAGATGAAGTACAAATTTAAAAAAAATAAATTAAACAAGAGTGATATCTATATCTATATGATATATATATATATAAAAGCGGAAGCCTCTTATCATGAATAAACTAACTTCAAGAATGACTTATCTCTACATTCTTATTGATTTTGATGAATGAGTGATCAAGATTCACTTAATCTAAAGAATGGATTACCAACATTGCCTTAAGCCACCAAATTTTACTTCACAATTAATTATCCTCACTATCCCTATCCTCAACTATCCATTATCTCTATTAATTATCTCAACTATCCCTATTCCCAACTCTCCACTATAACTATTCCTAAAACTTTACATTCTGCTTAATTCAAACATTATATCTCAAAATTTCAATAATTAGTGGGAGTTTTAATACTTTGAACCCTAGAAGTTTGACTAGAATCTCACTTTGATCCAAATAGTTTTAATAAATTAAAGTTTTTGGATTGTCCAAATAGTTTTAATTTAAGTTTGACTATAATCTTACTTTGATCCAAATAGTTTGACCACATGAAAGTTTCTTAATTGTCCCTTAATTACTAATACAAAGTATAACAAAAAAAAAAAAAAAAAAACGTTCCTCATCAAATTAAAAATATTTCAGTTTTTGATTTCATGTCACACAACAGACTTACTTTTAATCAAATTAACTATTAGTAACTAATAATTTTAAATTATTTTACTGTCTCCTACAATCAATAAACAATATATGATTTTTTTTTTTATTTTCACATATTATGCAAAAGTTTCATATACCATATTTCAATTTAATATATACACATGTTAATCTTTAATAAAAAAAAAAATAATAGTCAATAATTGTACTAAAACATACAACTTAATAAGTACTATCAAAATTGGATTAACTAAATAAAAAGCCAAAAAAATAAATTAAATACAAAAAGAAAAAATACCCTGTGCATTACGCAGGAGAAAACTAGTAATGTTTGAAAGTAGAAAGAGAGAGAAGATTTTAATGAGATTAAATAATGTATTTTTCATTTTTTTTTGGTGGTTCTATTTTTTTTTTTCCCTATATATAAAATTAGAATTTGTTGATTTGCTAAAATTGATTAAATTAATCTTAATTTATGGTTGTTTGTTTATTATTTTATGGTATATTAGTAAACAATAATTCGTTGAAATATTATTTTACTATGATTATTTATTTAATTTTTAATAATGTATTTATCTTTTATATTTATAAAATGTCGTTAATTACTAAAATTTATGGATTTTTATTTTTTATTTTTTATTTATCACAAATAAAAAAATAAAAATAAAAATTGTAAATAAAAGTACAAATCTAATCTTATTATTTTACTTAAAAGTGAAAGACAAACATTTAGAATGAAGTATGACTAATCTCTCAAATCTCCCTACTCTTATTAAATTAGTGGCAAGATCTTCTCTATCCATTACTAATAACATTGAATTAGTAGAAAACTACTTTTAATTTAAATTAATAACATTGAAAATGAATAAAAAATTACTTCTAATTCCAATTGTATATTTGAATAATAAAATCAATTATTTTTTGATTAATAATTATAATTTTCTTTTTCTTTTTCAATCAATTAAAATTTTCATTTTTTTTAAAAAAAAAACATTAAATTCACAATATTGATATTTTTTAAAAAAATTAAATTAATTTTCATTCAAATAAAATTATGTCCTAATTAATAATTCTATTTATTTATTTATTTATTTTTGTTTCGTTATTATTATCAATTCGAACTTTCATTTATTTTTTACAAAAAAAATATTCATAATATTGGATTTTTTTATTTTTTATTTTTAAAAATGATTAAATTAATTTTTATTCAAAGAATTTATGAATCATGTAGGTTGAAAATGATGGACCCTCAAAGACATTATTTTCCCCAATAGTCTATGCTATCATTAATCTTATCCTTAATGAATTTATTTTTTTTCATAATTGAAAAATAAAATAAAATGGAGTCTTGATGAGCATTCCATATATTAAAAATGATTTTATTTTTTCTTTTAAATCCAAATTTTACGATTTACTTTTTGCAGTGATTTTTTAAGAAAAACCAATAATTCTCTTAAAAGTTAAAAGTCATTGTACGTCAGAAAAATTATATAATTTTTTATATAAAAATTGCAGTTATTTTAAAGTAGTATTATAATTTTGGATTCATAAGATTATTGTACCAATGGTGAATGCATTGACTAAAATTTCAAGTTCGTATACTATTAAAAAAAAAAAAAAACTCTTAAAATTTATGCCCATACAATCTACTAGTTTACAAAATTTGAAAAACACTCAATATGTTGATATTTTTGTGATTTTTTTGCTCCAAGGTCAGAAACCAATTTTGTTATTCCATAATTTTGTGATTTTTATTTTGCTTATTTATATTTTATGGCTTCTAATTTTTGTTATGCTTTTTTGAAACAAATTTTGCTACAAAAAACAAAGGTATTCGATCAATTTTATTAAAAGTATCAAATGAAAACATCATGAGTAAAAAAATACAATTTCTATTGGTTTAACATTTAAATTGTAAACAACTATTTCGTCTTATTATAAATAAACCTAATACGATTTATTTATTTATTTATTTTAATTTTTGTCTAAACCCATGCATTGCGCGGGCTATAACTAGTATCTTGTTAATTTAGTTTGCCAACTCCTAATTCTTTTCGAAATACATCTTACCTAATATCTCGTTAATTTGGATTTAAATAATCAAATAATTGTATTGGTCTAGCGAATAGTTGAGAAAGAAACGACAAACCAATCATGTGGGCCAACTCTTGATTGAATTTATTGTATCTAATGCATACAGGTCAGTCGGGTAGGGCATGAAAATTTGGGCCGGGCCGAAACAGTCGGCGTATAGGGTACTACATGTTCTGGTCGAAACAATTTGAATTCGGGTCAGGTTAGTTTGATGACCCATCCATAGACAACGGGACGATTTTCTAGGCGGGTTTCGAGTCAAAATGAAAGCTCAGTGGACCGATTTGGCCCACATTTAGTCAACTTTATGATGTGCCAATATATTTATATATATACTAGCGTATTATCCATGCCTGAAGGCACAGACAGAAAAAGCTAATCTTAATATTTAAGTGACTAAGCAAAAATAAAATAAAATCAGCAAACTGAACACCAAAAATATCATTACCGAATATACTGCAAGTACTCACAACCACAAACATAAATAAAAAAAAATAAAAAAAAAATTAATTGTTAACATATGTTATCAAAATATCTCATCTACTTCTTTCAAAGTCAATATTACTCGATCAACTCATTTGTAGATATACTTGTTAATATATTTAACACATCAAAGTCCAGCACAAACTTCAACATTAATATGACAATCGAACTTCTTGGAAATGTCTGCATTGTAAGGAACAATATCTCTATTGTCAACCTATTGTCCCCTCATTTTGTAAATTTTTTCATTATTGCGACGACGATATATAAGATATCCATCTTCATCTATGGTGCTTTCGTCTAAAAATACAAACACAAACTAAAAAGATTCATAATTTTTGTTAACCCAAATATAAACATAAACAGAAATTAAAATAGTAATTAGAAAAAACACAACAAGAACAACGAACAGAAACAGGATCAGAACAAAAACAGAAATAGGAACAGGGTAGAAACAGACTATTTTAAATATAACTAAAAACATTTCTAATTTTTTAAAAACACAAATATAAACATTTCTAATTTCTGAAAAAATATAAATATAACGAAAAAACATAAACACAAACTAAAAACATTTCAAATTTCTGTTAGCCCAAATATAAACATAAATAGAAATTAAAATTGAAATTGAAACTGAATTTAGAAATGAACAAAATAGAAATAGAGAACAGAAACAAGAACAAGAACAGGAACAGAATTAGGAACAGGAACAGAATAGAAACAGGAACAGGAACTGTTGATTCAAATATTTTGAAGAACAATTAAATGTTGATGTTTTGGTGGAACTAATGTGTTTATTGAGTGTTTCAGTTTAAAGAGTTCCAGACAATATTATGAAGTAATTGTAAAAGATGCAGAGACAATGTAGAGATGATAACATCAGGAAAAAATTGTGAAGGATGTAGAGATGAATACTAAGAGATTGAAGATTCTGAAGAATCTAGGTGAAAACAACTCTAATCTATTTTTACTCTTAATGTATTCCGATTAAGATCACACACGACACGAAAATGATTTTATGTTTATGTGTGTTATGATAAGATCCTAATTAGTGAAATTATTTGCTCCTGTGTATAATTGAAAAAAAAATAAAGATAATTAATTAAAATTGAATTTAAGAAGTTAGTGGAGGTAATCGAGAAAAGAAATCGGTTAAAGAGGTGAAAACATCAAAGAAAATGAATTAAAATCGAATTAGGAGAAGTGTTCCAACATTAGTCAGTCGACTGATAAGTCGACCTGCGTTTAAATAGTGAACTCTCTGAATCGATCAGTCGACAGGGAGGTCGACTTGTGACCAGAAGTAAAACTCTCTGAATCTCTACGTCGATAGATAAGTCGACCGATGAGCGAATGAATTTTGGATTGGCTAGTGTCCTGAATCGAGCGATCGACTTATGGGGTTAGTCGGTCGACTAATAAGTAAGTTTTAAGTTTTGAGGATTTCGAAGATTCTTATCAAACAGTAGCCGTTACTAGCCATTTATGGTTGAGATATTAGAGAAATTTTAGAGATATGATAGTATTAAAAATATATCATTGATATTTTGTCATTCCTATAGATATGGTTCATATATTTTAGTTATTTCTCAAATTGGTTTATATAATTCTTTCTATCCTATTGATTTGAGTATGAGAAATATTTGAGGGACTAATTTGAAAGTTTCGAAAGCTATAATTAAGTCAAATATACCTAAAATGAAAGATAATAATATAAGGGGTCTATACGTGCTTTTTAGATATTTATCATTTAAAAACAAGTCGTTGGAGGGTTTATTTCAATTCCTTATATATAAACCTGCGGATTTCACATAACATAGACATCATATCAAGAACTATTCAGTTCATAAGTTTTTGTAAGAGTAATCATTCTGATATTATTTTGAGAGATCAAATTGTGAGATTAATTATTGAGGAGTTCTTGAGTTAAAGTGCTGAATGTGTAACCGTCACCGAGTTGAGCTGTCTAGCGTTCCAATCTATAATTCTTCGGTGTTATCCGGGTGAGGTCTTTCCAAGCTATTAATCTTTACTGTATATTTATTTTTCTATATTTTCTTAGTTGATAAGATCTTGATGAAATTGTTTCTGAACTTTAAAAGCATAAAAATATTTTAAAAGGATTTGTGTGATTATCTGATTACGTGCTTAATTTTGTGCTACCCGTATTATTTTTTATATTCAGATTTTTGTTTTCTTACTTAATTCTATCACTAGTAATTATCAGGACATTAATCGAGTTTAAATTGATTAGAGGTGGTAGAAGCTCCGAATGGGAAGAACTTATCAATTTATTGTAATTGGTGAGTTATGTGCGGATTAGGTACTATTAGGAGTATCTAATCAGGGGTAGCTTGGTTTCAATCTCTTCCGGTAAAGAGATTGAGATGTTAATTCTTCATTTATAGAATTAATTGTGAGTGATTTGTAAAGATTCCATCCTAACTTGGAAAAAAATGATAGTTAGAGCGTTTTTGTGAGGTTTTGATTCTTTAACCTAAGGTACAAAAAGAATTAGGTTATTCTTGAGCCTGTAAAAAGTAGAGGTTATTCTTAAGTCTGGGAAAAGAAAGGTTATTCATGAGCCTGTGAAAAAGGAATTTGTAAAGGTTGATTCTGAGCCTGTGAAAAGAATTATTATGTAAAGGTTTGGTTCCTACCTGTTTAAAGGAATCTTAGTGATTAATGGGTGCGAATCTCCATGAGGCTCCGAAGACTGAATTAACCAAGAGTACCTTGGTATGCTACCTTATTTATTTTAATTATATTTTTGTTTGGTGTCCATCTAGTTGATAAGACGTATCCACTACTATAAATATAATAATTAATTTTAGGATAAAATTAATTGTTTGAATTTTTGAAGTGTCATTATTATTCTGATAATTGTTTTAATACTACCCAATTCACCACCCTTTTGGGTAGCTCACTGGGCCAACAATTGGTATCAGAGCTGGTTTTAGCTCGATTAGGCTTAACATCCTAGCTAAACTGGTCATGTGCACAAACCATGGATAATATGTTTTGTGTATCCTCTTTCGATAGTGGTAAATGCGTATATGATAATGTGATTTATGATTCTTATGGTAGTGATGGAGATGATGACAATCAAAATGTCCATATTATTAGGGAAAAATTATTTTTCTTCACACTACATTTTGTTAAAGAGAGTTTGAATTTAAAAAGAAAAATTGATTCTTTTGAAAAAGAAGAAAAAGTATTCTAAAATCTAAAATGCATTTGGATGATTATTGAGGTTCAGAAGAGTTTTCGGATGTTGTTTTTAAAATTAATAATTTACTCTCTAAAGTGGATTCTTTTGAAAATGAAAACAGAGTTTTAAAAAATAATCTTGACATGATTTCTAAGCAAAGGTCTGATCTTAATTAAAAAATTGATTTACTTAAGAAAAATTTTGAAAAATCAAAATCCGACCTCAAGTCTGTTTCAAGAGCTTTTGAAAATGATTTTTCTAGGCAAAGTGTATATGTTCCATCATCTTATTCTTCATCACAGGCCAGTGATAGTTATGCTTCTATTGTTAGAAATGATTTATGCTTTACATCTCGTGCTTTTTATGATAGATCATATTTCAGATGTTATTAGTGCAATAGGGTTGGACATTTTAAAGTATCATATCCATTTAGGAACCCTAAATTTATGTCTAACAAGGACGAATCCAAATGAAATGGATACCGAAGAAAACTGTTGAAATGTCTTGTGCATAATTACATAATGTCAGAAGTGGACCTGAAGGAACAAATAAAGAAGTTGTATCAAAGCTAAAGCAGGAAGTCACCAAAGATCCACAAGCAATGCATATTAAGCGAAAAGATACACCAAAGACAAAATGTGAAATTACAAAGAAGCCACAAGTAAAATGTGCGAAGAGAAAAGATTCGTCAAAGTTAAGATAAAACATCACCAGAAAGCCGCAAGTGACACGAGCAAATAAGAATATCAGAAAATCAAGTGGCAATAATCAAAAGTTGAGAGGATACAGACAGGCCAAGAGAAATTATGCACCCAGAGCAATATTGGGTATAAATGAGGTAAAGAGTAAAGTTATCCCAAAAGATAGAAAATGTACTCTTAACCCTCTGCATTTTAAATTCATTAAATTTGTTCAAGAGAGAGGTGCCCAACTTGCCAAATAGGTAAGTTGGTGATAATTTCTAAGACCAATTTAAAATGATGCATTCACTTGTTGTCTTAGAAACATTATATAGTGATTCTGAGAATCACTTTTAGTTAGGGGGTATTAACATGTTTTTGTATGCTTATATCAAGTAGTGATCATGTGTTAATTTTAAAGTATGTTATGTGATTTAGAAGATTAATCGAGTGTTTGTGATCACACTAAATAGTGCTAATTATTTGTTGTATATGCATTTTAGTAAGATTATTTGTATAATGTACTATCATTCATGCTATTTACTTTTATACAAATGAGTTGAATTAAGCTGATTTTTTATGCATCTTGACTTATTAAAATGCATGATATTTTATATTGAGGTCATTTAAAAAATAAAGAATGATTTGGTTGATGCGTATTGTATTATGTCTATTTTTGATAACATATATATGTGATCATTTGAATATTCATACTGCATCAATATGTGCTTAATGTTTTAAGTTGATACATTATGCACGTGAATATATTTATGGATATTAAGTATCTTGCTATATGCATGACAATATATTCTTTTCATCCGTCTCACATCTATTGATTTTTAAATGATTATGATTTTGAATGGATCTAGAATGATATGAAATAGTATCGTTATTCTTGAGATATGCTTCCTGTCCTAGTGCATCAATGATTACATGTTTATAGATTCTATCTATAAGGAAGATATTATTTGGTATCTTGAGTAAGGTATGTGGACTTAACTGAAACTATATAAATACATGCTATATTGTTAAAATATTTTGATTGCCTAAGGTTTATTCTCCTAAACATGAATTAGTTTGTTTCAAAATTATATATGGGGAGAAATGTTTATAAGAGGGGCAATATTATATGTTATGCTTAAATTGAAAAAGATGATATTGCAGATTTTGATACTTTTGATTAGTTTGTTGTACTCACTCCATCTCTAGTAGAAAATTAAAATTCATGACATTTGTTTAGAGTAGTGATGTTTTTGGTTCCTCCCTCCCCAATTTTTTTTGAGATGACAAAGGGGGAGAATTAATTGATGTTTTAATGAATATCTTAAGGGGGAGTATATTGAAATTTGTTCTTTGATTGAAAATCTTATTACTTTGCTTTAATGAGTTAAAGAACCCATCCTCGGATTTAGGGGGAACGTAGTTACATTATTGTTTTGAAAAAAACATCAGAAGTTAAATGTCATCATAAAAAAGAGGGAGATTGTTGATCCTAAGATTTTGATGAACAATTAAATCCTGATGTTTTTGGTAGAACTAATGTGTTTATTAGGTGTTTCAGTTTAAAGAGTTCAAAACAATATCATGAAGTAATTGTAAAAGATGCAGAGACAATACAGAGATGATAACATCATGAAGAAATTGTGAAGGATGCAGAGAAAGATACTAAGAGATTGAAGATTTTGAAGAATCAAGGTGAAAACAACTCTAATCTATTTTTACTCTTAATGTATCCCGATTAGGATCACACAAGACACGAAAATGATTTTATGTTTATGTGTGTTATGATAGGATCCTAATTAATGAAATTATTTGCTCCTATGTGTAATTGAAAAAGAAATAAAGATAATTGATTAAAATTTAATTTAAGAAGTTAGTGGAGCTAATCAAGAAAAGAAATCGGTTAAATGGGCAAAAACGTCAAAGAAAATGAATTAAAATCGAATTAGGAAAAGTGTTCCAACATTAGTCCGTCGACTAATAAGTCGACCTGAGTTTAAATAGTGAACTCTTTGAATCGATCAATCGATACGGAGGTCGACCTGTGACCAGAAGTGAAAGAAATTTTGGTTTGGCTAGTATTCTGAATCTAGCAGCCGACTTATGGGCGTTGGTTAGTTGACTGATGAGTTTGTTTTAGGTTTTGAGGATTTCGAGAATTTTGATCAAACAGTAACCGTTACTAGCCGTTTATGGTTGAGATATGAGAGAAATTTTAGGGATATGATAGTATTAAAGATATATCATTGATATTTTGTCATCCCTATAGATATGTTTCATATATTTTGGTTATTTCTTAAATTGGTTCATATAATTCTTTTTATCCTATTGATTTGAGTTTGAGAAATATTTCAGGGACTAATTTGAATGTTTTGAAAACTATAATTAAGTCAAATATACCTAAAATGAAAGATAATGATATATGGGATGTATAAGAGCTTTTTGGATACTTATCATTTAAAAACTAGCCGTTAGAGGACTTGTTTCAATTCTCTATATATAAACATGCGGATTTCACATAGCATAGACATCATATAAAAAACTATTCAGTTCATTAGTTTTTATAAGAGTAATCATTCTGATATTATTTTGAGAGATCAAATTGTGAAATTAATTATTGAGGAGTTCTTGAGTTAAAGCACTGATTGTGTAAGCGTCACCGAGTTGAGTTGTCTAGCATTCCAATTTACAATTCTTCGGTGTTATCCAGGTGAGATCTTTCCAATCTATTAATATTTACTGCATATTTATTTTTCTATGTTTTATTGGTTGATAAGATCTTGATGAAATCGTTTTTGAACTTTAAAAGTATAAAAATCTTTTAAAACAATTTGTGTGATAATGTGATTACGTGCTTAATTTTGTGTTACCCATATAATTTTTTATAATCAGATTTTTGTTTTCTTACTTAATTCTATCACTAGTAATTATCGGGACATTAATCGAGTTTAAGTTGATTTGAGGTGGTAGAAGCCCCGAGTGGAAATAAGTTATCAATTTCTTGTAATTGGTGAGTTGTGTGGGGATTAGGTACTATTGGGAGTATCTAATCAGGGGTAGTTTGGTTTCAATCTCTTTCGGTAAATAAATTGAGGGGTTAATTATTCCTTTATAGAATTAATTGTGAGTGATTTGTAAAGGTTCCATCCTTACCTGAGAAAAGGATAGTCAGAGCGTTTTTGTGAGGTTTTGATTCTTTAGCCTAAGGTAGAAAAAGAATTAGGTTATTCTTGAACCTTTAAAAAGTAGAGGTTATTCTTGAGCATGGGAAAAAGAAGTTGTTATTTTCTGAGCTTGGGAAAAGAAATTTATAAAGGTTGATTCTAAGCATGTGAAAAAAATCATTATGTAAAGGTTTAGTTTGTATCTGTTTAAAGAATCTTAGTGATTAGTGGGTGCAAATCTCTATAGGGCTCGGAGGACTGGATTAGTTAAGAGTAGTTTGTTGAACCAAGATATATCGTGGTGTGCTGTCTTATTTATTTTACTTATATTATTATTTGGTGTGCATCTAGTTGATAATACATATCCGCTACTATAAAGATAATAATTAATTTTAAGATAAAATTAATTGTTTGAATTTTTGAAGTGTTTTTATTATTCTGATAATTTTTTTAATACTACCTAATTCACCCCCCTCTTGGGTAGTTCACTGGACTAACAATTGGTATCAGAGTTAATTCTAGCTCGGTTAGGCTTAACATCTTAGCTAAACTGGTCACGTACACACACCATGGATAATGTGTTTTGTGTGTCCTCTTTTGATAGTGGTAAATCTGTGTATGATAATGTGATTTATAATTCTTCTGATTCTTATGGTAGTGATGAAGATGATGATAGTGAAACTATCCATATTGTCATGAAAAAATTACTTTTCTTCACACTATATTTTTCTAAAGAGAGTTTGAGTTTAAAAAGAAAAATTGATTCTTTTGAAAATGGAGGAAAAGTGTTCGAAAATTTAAAATGCATTAGGATGATTATTGTGGTTTAAAAGAGTTTTCGGACGTTATTTTTTAAATTAATAATTTGCTCCCTAAAGTGGATTCTCTTGAAAATGAAAATAGAGTTTTAAAAAATAATCTTGATATGATTTCTAAGTAAAGGTTAGATCTTGATTCAAAAATCGATTTACTTAAGAAATTTTTTGAAAAATCAAAATCCGACGTCAAGTCTATTTCAAGAGCTTCTGAAAATAATTTTTCTAGGCAAAGTAGATATGTTTCATCGTCTTATCCTTCATCACAAGGTAGTAATAGTTATGCTTCTATTGTTAGAAATGATTTATGTTTTACATCTTGTGCTTTTTATGATAAATTAGATTTGAAATGTTATTATTGTAATGGGGTTAGACATTTTAAAGTATCATGTCACTTCAGGAACCCTAAGTTTATGTCTAACAAGGACAGATCGAAAATGAAATGGATACCGAAGAAAACTATTGAAATGTCTTGTGCAGAATTACATATTGTCGGAAATGAACCTGAAGGAACAAACAAAGAAGTTGTATCAAAGCCAAAACAAGAAGTCATCAAAGATCCACAAGCAACACGTGCTAAGCGAAAAGATACACCAAAGACAGAATGTGAAATTATAAAGAAGCCACAAACGAAATGTGTGAAGAGAAAAGATTAGTCAAAAGTAAGATGGAACATCACTAGAAAGTCGCAAGTGACACAAGCAAATGAAAATATCAGAAAATCAAGTGGTAATAATCACAAGTTGAGAGGATACAGACAGACCAAGAGGAATTATGCACCCAAAGTAATCATGGGTATAAATGAGGTAAAGAACAAAGTTGTCCCAAAAGATAGAAAAGGTACTCCAAACCCTCCGTATTTTAAATTCGTTAAATTTGTTACAGAGAGAGGTCCCCAAGTTGCCAAATAGGTTAGTTGGTGATAGTTTCCAAGACCTATTTTAAATGATGCGTTCACTTGTTATCTTAGAAATATTATATGGTGATTCTGAGAATCACATTTAGTTAACGGGTATTAACATGTCTTTATATGCTTATATCAAGTAGTGATCATATGTTAATTTTAAAGCATGTTATGTGATTTAGAAAATTAATTGAGTGTTTGTGATCTCACTTAATAGTGCTAATTATTTGTTGCATATGCATTTTAGTGAGATTATTTGTATAATGTTCTGTCCTTCATGCTATTTTCTTTTATACAAATGAGTTGAATTAAGCTGATTTTTTATACATCTTGATTTATTAAAATGCATGATATTTTATATTGAGGTGATTTAAAAAATAAAGAATGATTTGGTTGATGTATATTGTATTAAGTCTATTTTTGATACTAATATGCGATTATTTGAATATTCAGAGTGCATCAATATGTGCTTAATGTTTTAAGTTAATACTTTGTGCACATGAATATATTTATGGATATTAAGTATCTTGCTATACGCATGACAGTATGTTCTTCTCATACGTCTCATATCTATTTATTTTTAAATGATTATGATTATAAAGAGATCTACCATGATATGAGATAACATCGTTATTCTTGAGATATGCTTCCTGTCCTAGTACATTAACGATTACATGTTTCTAGATTCTATCTATAAGGAATATATTATTTGATATCTTGAGTAGGGCATGCGGACTTAACTGAAACTATATAAATAAATGCTATATTGTTAAAATATTTTAATTGCCTCAGGTTTATTCTCCTAACCATGAATTTGTTTGTTTAAAATTATATATGGGGAGAGGTCGTAAGAGGGGCAATATTATGTGTTATGCTTAAATTGAAAAAGATTACATTGAAGATTTTGATACTTTTGATTAGTTTATTATACTCACTCAATCTGTAGCGAAAAATTAAAATTCATGACATTTGCTTAGAGTAGTGATGTTTTTGGTTCTCTCTTCCTTAATTTGTTTTGAGATGACAAAGGGGGAGAATTAATTGATGTTTTAATGAATATCTTAAGGGAGAGTATATTGAAATTTGTTCTTTGATTGAAAGTCTTATTACTTTGCTTTAATGAGTTAAAAAACCCGTCCTCGGATTTAGGGGGAGCGTGGTTTCATTATTATTTTAAAGAAAACATCAAAAGTTAAATGTTGATAATTTTGGTGGACCTAATGTGTTTATTGAGTGTTTCAGTTTAAAGAATTTTAGACAATATCATGAAGTAATTATAAAAGATGTAGAGACAATGCAGAGATGATAACATCATGAAGAAATTATGAAGGATGCAGAGATGGATATTAAAAGATTGAAGATTCTGAATAATCTAGGTGAAAACAACTCTAATCTATTTTTACTCTTAATGTATCCTGATTAGGATCACACACGACACGAAAATGATTTTATATTTATGTGTGTTTTGATAGGATCCTAATTAGCGAAATTATTTGCTCCTACATGTAATTGAAAAAGAAATAAAGATAATTGATTAAAATTGAATTTAAGAAGTTAGTAGAGGTAATCGAGACAAGAAATCGGTTAAAAGGGAAAAAATGTCAAAGAAAATGAATTAAAATCGAATTAGGAGAAGTGTTCCAGCATTAGTCAGTTGACTGATAAGTCAACCTGCGCTTAAATAGTGAACTCTTTGAATCGCTAGGTCGACAGATAAGTCGACTGATGGGCGAAGAAATTTTGGCTTGGCTAGTATCCTGAATCGAGCTGTCGACTTATGGGCGTTGGTCGGTCGACTGATGAGTCTGTTTCAGGTTTTGAGGATTTCGAGGATTTTGATCAAATAGTAGCCGTTACTAGCCGTTTATGGTTGAGATATGAGAGAAGTTTTAGGGATATGATAGTATTAAAGTTATATCATTGATATTTTGTTATCTCTGTAGATATGGTTCATATATTTTGGTTATTTCTCAAATTGGTTTATATAATTCTTTCTACCCTATTGATTTGAGTTTGAGAAATATTTCAGGGACTAATTTGAATGTTT
This sequence comes from Eucommia ulmoides, assembly GCA_016647705.1. Lineage (NCBI taxonomy): Eukaryota > Viridiplantae > Streptophyta > Magnoliopsida > Garryales > Eucommiaceae > Eucommia > Eucommia ulmoides. The sequence continues at coordinate 26,069,429 of CM028328.1, forward strand.
TGAAAGCTATAATTAAGTCAAATATACCTAAAATGAAAGATAATGATATATGGGGTCTATAGGTGCTTTTTAGATACTAATCATTTAAAAACTAACCGTTGGAGGGCTTGTTTCAATTCCCTATATATAAACCTGCGGATTTCATATAACATCAACATCATATCAAGAACTATTTAGTTCATAAGCTTTTATAAGAGTAATAATTCGGATATTATTTTGAGAGATCAAATTGTGAGATTAATTATTGAGGAGTTTTTGAGTTAAAGCGCTGATTGTGTAAGCGTCACCAAGTTGAGCTGTCTAGCGTTCTAATATATAATTCTTCGCTGTTATCTGGGTGAGATCTTTCCAAACTATTAATCTTTGCTGCATATTTATTTTTCTATATTTTCTTGTTTGATAAGATCTTGATGAAATCGTTTTTAAACTTTAAAAACATAAAAATCTTTGAAAACAATTTGTGTGATAATCTGATTACGTGCTTAATTTTATGCTACCCGTATTATTTTTTATAATCAGATTTTTGTTTCCTCACTTAATTCTATCACTAGTAATTATCGGGATATTAATTGAGTTTAAATTGATTTGAGGTGGTAGAAACTCTGACTGGAAAGAACTTATCAATTTCTTGTAATTGGTTAGTTGTGTGCGGATTTGGTATTATTGGGAGTATTTAATTAGGGGTAGCTTGGTTTTAATCTCTTTCGGTAAAGAGATTGAGGTGTTAATTCTTCTTTTATAGAATTAATTATGAATGATTTGTAAAAGTTTCATCCTTACTTGGGAAAATGATAGTTGGAGCGTTATTATTATTCTGATAATTTTAGGATAAAATTAATTGCTTGAATTTTTGAAGTATTATTATTATTCTGATAATTTTTTTAATACTACCCAATTCACCCCCTCTTAGATAGCTCACTGGGCCAACAGGAACAGAAACATAAATTAAGGTAGTGAGTTTGGTTATATAGAATTTGGTTCTTGAAAAAATTGTAATCCTTATGTAATTGAAACACTTAACAATGAACAATATATTAAAAGATCAACATCATCTTCATCCTTTTTTTTTTTTGGTGATTTGATTTTATGTGAGCCTTAAACATGATTTCATGAAGATGGGTGATGATTTCATGAATAGAAATAGAAATAGAAATAGAAATAGAGAATTGTGATTTGATTTTATGTGAGCCTTGAAGATGATTTAATGGGTATCCTTAATGATGTATAGTTCATGTAATAGTCAATGTCTACCAAATTCCAAGAACGAAAGCATCAATAACACCAAAAAATAAGAACCTGGAACAGAAAATCAGATTCATGTAGTTCTCTTTGACTAATAGTAAAAACCTAGAGTTCTTTGGCATCAATAACACCAAAAAATAAAAACCTGGCATAAATAAGTTTAGGTAGTTCTCTTTGACTAACAATAACTCAAAAAAATCAGATTGATTTAACCATGTAGTTCTCTTTGAATAATAGTGACTAAAAAAAATCAGACTAACTCAAATAAATCTGTTTCTGAATTTTAACCATTTAGTTCTTTGGCATCAATAACACTAGAAAATAAAAACCTGGCATAAATCAGATTGACTAATAGTAACTCAAAAAAATCATTGTGTTGATATATTTGATGCACAAAGCTTTATCATTGTGTTGGTATATTTGATGCACCAAGTTTACGTACTTCTCTTTGACTAATAGTAACTCCAAAAAAAATCAGATTTACGGTAAACCAAAACAGAGAACATGAAATAGTAACAGAAATGGAGAACAAAAACAAAGAATATGAAATAGTAATTGACGCTGACTCACTTTTGTGTGATAGCAGAAGTGATTTTCTCGATGGCTGAACGACGATTCAACTTTTTGCGACAGCAGAAGAAGACGACGGCGGAGGTATAAACAACGACTCTCAGCATTTGGGGGACTATATATACAGATATTCGGGGGAGAAGAAGGTATTTAGAGAAAGATAATTGATTTGAGAATTAGGGAGGGGATTATGGAATAATCGGTGACCCTAAATGTCTTGCTTCCTACTTCCATAGATAGATTGAGTGAGAGAGAAGGGCATATTTGTTTCCATAGATAGAAAGATAGATAAATAGAGAGAGAGAGAAAGAGAAGGAATTGGAGAGAGGAAGGAAATGTTTCCCCAAATCGAGCTGGCGAGAGGGATGGACTTCTATAGATAGATCGATTGAGCGAAAAGAAATTGGAGAGAGGTAGACTATTTGTTTCCCTGCTGCTGGGATAACATCCTTTTAATTAACCTAGCTAATATTAGTTAATATTACGGGTAATTATTTTAAGTAATAATTTAAGGAAAACTGGGAATATATGGAAAAATGCAAAGGTTAATTAAATAATTAATTTTTTAATTAAGGAAAAGAGTTAATCATTTACCCAAAATTGAGTTAATATTTTTTATGTTTGTCCTAGTCAGCAAATTTATTTGGTCTTGTTAGTAACTTTGTTTGTCCTAATCATATTTTTTTATCTTAGTCATAAGTTTATCTTAGTCAGTCAAAAAGCCGTCATGCTTTATATATATATATTAAAAAAAAAAAACAGAAATTTTCCTTTTAAAATAACCACAGCTCAGAATTACCTAATTCTCGTCTCTCCTTCACTGACCCACTTTCCATATTACTCCCCTCTCATTTATTCTACTAATAATACCTTTTTTAGAGCACTTTTTATTATAAAAATAATAAAATTAAAAAAAGAGGCCCAAAGTAATTCATTCCACATGCTCTCCCCCATTCATTTTGACGCTCCAATTCTCTCTCTAAACCACTAGTAACTCCGTGGCTCTGCCTAGCCATGGCGTTGGCAGTAATGACTAAACCTAGAGCCGACAAGATATTGGGCGACTACGGCAGAACCTCCGGAAAGGCATGGCGGCAACAGTAGCGGAACCTCCGACAATGCATGGTGGCGACAGCGAAGGTTAAACCTAGAGCCGTAGTAGTCCTTATTTTTCTCTCTAAAAAGATGATGACCTCCGGTAAGCCACGGCAACGAGGGCGCCTACTAAACCTAGAGTCGCCATAGATAGCGACCCCATCTTGGTTAGTTTGTCTAGATCTGGGTTTCATTCTGCATTATTACTTTTCTATAGTTTTGATTTTAGTGATTTCGTATAGCTCTGATTTTGATTTTATTTATCTTATTTCGATTTTGATTTTGGGATGTGAGTTCACCTCTCGCTGGGACCCTTGATACCTACATCGATGACTGCTTGAGATATTCGATCTGCAGGCATCCGCACGACGATGGAGATGCGTCGAAGGTTGGAGTCGGTTATATTTTGATGATGTCGAAGCGGCGAGTGAAAGAGACCTATGAGTGTTCTATCCCTCTCTATTGGGCCAGGTTTCGTCTTTTTTTTTTTTTTTAATTTTTTTTTGCTTCAATTCTATTTTCATGTTGGCCGTTTACACTTGCCCTCTAATTTTCAAATTGTTTATAATTCAAGAGTGTTTTTTACATGTTGAATTAGTGTTCATATTCATTTTTTTTGGGTTAATGGATTTATCTCGGGCTGAATTTAGTTATGTTAATCTCATCCATTTCATTGAAATGTAAAATAAGATAAATCCAATCACTTTTTTTTTTTTCCCTTTGTTCATACTGAATCACACGAAGCAATTGAAAATAATCTGGTGTTTATTTTATGTTTCTCTCTGATGTGATAAATTCGATGGATCTGACATTTGTCATAATTAACCATGAACATGGGTTTCTAAATTTGCTTAGATTATAATTTAACAAAATATAATATAAACAAATCAAATTTTCCTTGGTGGGTCTCTATTACATTTCACATCTTATAAATATTAATGGTTCTCTACTTGACGTTGTTCTTTATTTTGATATTATTGTGTTTTATATGAGTTTATTACTGATTTTATGAACTCCAAACATTCTTGTGGGTTCATGTATTTAGATACATCAGTTTTAGATGACTTTTGTGTTTTATTTAACCGGTGTTTGTTCACCTGTTAATTTCGTATATTTTCTGCTGCAAACTTTGGAGGATTTGAGAACTAGCCGGAGTAGAAATTAAACAAGAATAAAAAATTTAAACAAAACTACACAAATTAAACACAAATTAAAAAAATAATAATAATAACCAAGAACATGGTTCCTAAATTTGTTCAAATTTTAATTTAAGAAAATATAATGTAAAGAAAAACAATATTAAATAGTGAGTCATTAATTATTATAATTGTTCAAGCTGAAAAATTGTGTATTTTGTATAAGGAAAAGTTTGGAATCCTATTGAAAAATAAAAACAATTAATTAAATATATTTCAGATAAGGTTGGTAAAAGTGTAATTAGGTTGATGAAGACAAATACTCTACTTTTTAAATTGCAAAAATAATTACACACAAATTTAATAATACTATTATAAATATACTTAATAATGTATACACACACGTACGTATACTAGACTTTTCATCTTCCTTAACCTCTCATATGTTGCACCTCTCCAATTAATTGCACAAAAAATTAATAATATTATTATAAATATACTTAATAATACACACACACACACATACATATACCAGGCTCTTCATTTTCCTTAATCTCTCATATGTTGCACATCTCCATTTAATTGCACACAAATTTAATAATACTATTACAAATATACTTAATAATACACACACACACATATACTAGGCTTTTCATATTCCTTAACCTCTCATATGTTGCACATCTCCAATTAATTGCACACAAATTTAATAATACTATTACAAATATACTTAATAATGCACGCGCACACACACACGTACTAGGCTTTTCATCTTCCTTAACCTCTCATTTGTTACAAATCTCAAATTAATTAAGGCCAACATCTCTTCCCCTTCCAATTACATCAATTCTTCAACATTCCATTCTTCCAATTTAATTCACCTTTACAACTTATTCTATAAATATGAAGAAAAATGGAGCTCAAGTTCCTCAAATTCACAGACAAAATATTTCGGTGAATCTTTAGAATTTTACTTCGACCCTAAGTGTTCACTCAGTACACCGGATTTTTTGAATTTGTCTCATTCAACTGTAAGTTTGTTTATATGCAATTGCAGTTGACAAAACTCTGAATGTCAATTTGTCCCTTTACTTTTATTCTCATTTAATGTTCTCACAAGTTTTTGGTCTTGTCTTTTTATTAGGTGGAACACCTAGATACCGCCACGTGTTGTGCGATTGAACCAAGCTTTTTCCTCTTTATCACCAGGGTTATACAACATCTATTTCTCTATGATTTTCAGAAGAAAAAAACTCAAGTGCAACGCTTCTTCATTATTTGTAAATGAGTTGCTTATTTGTGTATTTTCTCTATTATCATCATTGTTTTTGTTATGTTTCTTGCGTGGAGAATGATGAAATGAAAAATCAAGAAAATAAATATATTTTAAAAAATTATTTATGATGGTGAACAATAATAGGAAAAGTAAAATACGAAAGTGAATGCAGAAAATCAAGATTTATGTCACCATTCAAAAAATAGACAAAATAAGAAATGATTAACATACTAAAATTCATTTTCTAAAGTATTACCACCCACCCTCCCTCTCTCTCTAATATCTCTAAAATTTCACTTCACTATGGTAAAAACTACTAATTATTTACTAATTAATTAATTAATTAATAGAAGTGATGATATAAATTAATTGGTTTAAATACACGTTTTTTTACCTTCTAAATACATAACTTTTTCCAAAAATTAGGAATATTTTTGGGACTAAATTTTTTTCCAACCTTTTATTTTCTTAAAAAGAAACACTAACCTCTTTATTATAAGTAAAAAACTTTTCACGCTTTATTTTCTTAAAAGATAATGTAAAAAAAAAAATTAAGAGAAAAATATTTTATTTTCGAAAAAGGGGTCTCAAGTGTAAGAAAACTAAAGATGAAAATATATTTAAATAAAATTGATTGTTATATATGTAAAGTTTGTTTATTTATAAATTGTTAACCATACAATTATCATTCTAATTTACTTTTAGATAAGAAAGGTAAAAAGGTTAAGGAAGAAAAAATATTTAAGAAAAATCGATAGATATTTATGTATTTTAAATTTACATAAAAAAAAATTCACCCCTTACTTAAAAAAAATATATAAAAAAATATAGATATTTATGTATTTTGAGTTTAATTATTTATAAATTCTTAACCTTAGAATTGTCGCTACAATTTACTTTTAAGTAAGAAACATTCTCTAATCTAAGATTTAACTCTAATTATGATAAAATATATTACTAATTTACCAATTATTTAATTAATAAGAGTCATGATTTAAATTATTTTTATTAAATACATGTCTTTACTATTTAATCTTCTTTCCAGAAATATGAAGAGTTTTATGAATGAAAACATTTAAAACCTTTTATTTCTATTAAAAAATGATAATCACCTTATTTTAAATAAATAAATTTCATCTCCCTATTTAATTAATAGGAGTGATGACGTAAATTAATTGTATTAAATATATGTCTTTACCATTTAATCTTCTTTCCAGAAATATAAAGAGTTTTATAAGTGAAAACATGCAAAACCTTCTATTCCATTAAAAAAATTATAACCACCCTATTTTAAATAAATAAAATTTCACCCCCTATTTATTTAAAAAAAAAAATATATTAAATCAACTTCGGATTAAAAAATATTATATAAAAAATATTCATGAATATTAATTAATAAGAGTGATGATGTAAATTAATTGATCTAAATACATAACTTTTTATCACAAAATCTTTTTCCAGAATTATGAATTCTTTAAGGAGTGGAAAATGTTTCCAACTTTTTATTTTCTTAAAGAAACGATGACCTCCATATTTTAAATAAATAACTTTTTATAGCCTATTAAGGATGAAAATATATTAAAACAAATCGGGGTGTTGAGTGTAAAAAAGATTAAGGATGAAAATATATTAAAACAAAATATATTAAAGCAAAATCAATGCACTTATGTATTGTAAGAAGCTTAATTATTTGTTAATTGTTAACCTTAAAATTGTCTTTATAATTTACTGTTAAGTAAAAAAGATGAAAAGGATAATAATGAAAAAATAATTAAAAAAAGAAAGTTGATAGATATTTATGTATTTTAAATTTAATTAATTTCTAATTGTTAATGGTAAAATTCTCCCTACAATTTAGAAAGTAAGAAAGGAAATCCAAGTCTAAGATTTAAATTTGATTATGGTGAAATATATTAATAGGAGCGATGATGTAAATTAATTGTATTGAATACATGTCTTTACCTTTTAATATTGTTTTACCAAAAATATGAAGAGTTTTAATTAATAGGAGTGATGATGTAAATTAATTGTATTGAATATATGTCTTTACCATTTAATCTTCTTTCTAGAAATGTGAAGAGTTTTATGGGTGAAAAAATTTAAAACCTTCTATTTCCATTAAAAAAATTGATAACCACTCTATTTTAAATAAATAATTTTTTACCCCCTATTTATTTTAAAAATAATATAAAATCACATTTGGATTAAAAAATATTATATTAAAAAATTGATGAATATTAATTAATAGGAATGATGATGTAAATTAATTGATTTAAAATACATAACTTTTTACTACAAAATCTTTTTCGAATTATGAATTTTTTATGGAGTGGAAAATTTTTCTAACCTTTTATTTTCTTAAAGAAACAATAACCTCCCTATAGTAAATAAATAACTTTTCATAGCCTATTTTTCAAAAAATAATATAAAAAATTAAGAGTTTAAAATATTTTTTTTAAAAAAATAGGGGGTTAAGGGCAAAAAAAATAAAGAATAAAACAAAATCTATGGACACTTATGGAGTTTTTACAATATGATTATAATTTAAATAATTTTTTTTTTTTTGAAAACTAGTGTATAGAAACTTATTTACGAAACAATGGTAAAACGCAAAAGGTTTCTACGTTTTTCACAAAAAAAGAGAGATAGAAACACATTTACATTATGTGTTTACACGATGCCTCTTTTTTCTTTTCTTTTTGTTTTTTTGTTTTTTTTATTTATATAAAAAAAAAAAAAAAAACGCATAAACCCGTTGCATTTCTTGTGAGAAACGCGTGCATGCTCTCTCTCCCAAGAAAATCGTGGGACAAGGCCTCTTTTCATGCTCTCTTTCTCTAGCCTACTTGCATGACCTTGTTTTTGCATGCTCTCTCTCTAGTCTACTTGCATGGCCTTGTCTTTGCATGCACTCTCTCTATACCTAAAAAATATATTTTTGTAATATATTTTTAGTAAAAAATACAACAAATATCACCACTTTTTTTTTTTTGTTAGAAAGGCAACAAACAAAATAACTGCGGCCTACAAAGAGGAGCCGCAACCCCCATATCAATAGTCAAAAGATGTTCTATTTCTATCGGAAGGTCCTCAAGGTAATGGACCTCCGAGCCACAGTCAAAATATAATAAAAATATAACTAAAAAATATATTACAAAATATTATGTAAATGTAACTTAAAATATATTCAAATATAACTAAAAATATACTTAACAAATATATTAAAAAAATATTTATATGATACACTAAAAATATAACTAAAAAATATATTTTTTAGTTATATTTTTAAGTTTATTTTTAGTTATATTTTAAGTGTATCATATAACAATTTTTGTAATATATTTTTTAGTTATATTTTTTAAGTGTATTTTTAGTTATATTTTAATATATTTTTAGTTACATTCATATAATATTTTGACATCTCACAATCGAAAAATTAGTTGAATGAGAATAGAAATTGTAACTAAATTTATATTTAAAAAATATTACTAAAAAATAGTTGAATATAACTAAAAATAATTTTGATGACCGGTGACCGAGTTTTGGCTACCGACGATGGCCAGGATTCAGAGGCCAAAGTCTGACAGCCAATGACATTGGGGTCGTGGTTGGTAACGCAAACCCAATTGAAATATTAGTATTTTCATAAACTTTAATAGATGAAACTAAAATTAAAATAGTTACTCAGACTTTTTATTAATTTAGTTTATTAATTTAATTAATAAAATTTTTCGATTGTCAGATGTGAAAATATTATGTGAATGTAACTAAAGGTATATTAAAATATAACTAAAAATACACTTAAAAAATATATTACAAAACTTGTTCTGTGATACACTTAAAATATAACAAAAAATACAATTAAAAAATGTAACTAAAAAATATATTACAAAAATATATTTTTTAGTTATTTTTTTAGTGTATCATGTAACTATATTTTTAATATATTTTTTAGTTATATTTTTAAATATATTTTTAGTTATATTTTAATATATTTTTTAGTTATATTTTTAAATATATTTTTAGTTATATTTTAATATATTTTTTAGTTATATTTTTAAATATATTTTTAGTTATATTTTAATATATTTTTGGTTACATTTACATAATATTTTGTAATATATTTTTTAGTTATATTTTTAGTGTATTTTGATTGTGGCTCAGAGGTCCATTACCTTAAGGACCCTCCGGTAGAGATAGAACATCTTTTGATTGTTGATATAGGGGTTGCTGCTCCTATTTGTTGGCCTTAGTGTTGGAATATTTTTTTATGGGTTAACATTAATTGAATCAATTATTTTACAAAAGTGGGTTAATGGATAATATATTATTTAAGCAATCCAAATAATCAATGATCATATTTTGATTTGGGCTATGACGTCTTTTATATAGAAGCCCAGTTAAGTGGCAAATGTAAGTTTAGGGTTTTGTTGAAATCCGTTATGGGAGGACCCATTGATAAAACCTAGTATATATAACTAGGTTATCTCCATAGTCTAGATTAAGGGGCTTCTTCCCATTGAGAGACGTCACCACAATAATCTAGATTATAGGGAGGAAGACCTAGTTAGTAATCCGCTATGACGAATTCAATCTTCTATAATGATCCAAACAGGTACGCATTCGATTACCGTTTTTTATTGTTGTGTCATAATATTCATGTATGCTTTAGTTTATTAATTAATTCTGTATTATTGTGATTATGAGATATAATCAACATGTGTATCGGAGCCTACATACATGATTTAGGATCAATAATTGTTTTTTGAGATTTTATTTTTTTATTTTTTGTTCTTTAACGAAACCGAAACTGGCGGGCATGATTTCATGAGATTTTTTGTTTCTATTAACTGTGAAACATTAAAGCTTTTGTTCCTATTGTTTTAAAATTTCAATTGATATATGATACGTGCTATTCGGTTGCTCAAATAGAGAGTATTTCGATAATGCATTTTCAACAACGAACCCTAGCAAAACCGAAACTTGGGGCCGGGATTTCATGTAATTTTTTACTTTGATTAACTGTAAAACCTTAGGTATTTTGTTCATATTGATTCAATCTTTAAGTTGATGTATTATACGTGTTATGTTGTTGGGTAATCAGTGAGTATTTCAACATTGAAGTTTCGGCTACGAAACCCTAGAAAACTGAGATTCACTTTTGCGATTGAGGAATATTGACGCGTTTTTTGTTCAATTAAACGTTGTAGATAGTTTTTAAATTAATATTAGGTATAAACCCATATAAAATTCGGTAAAAATAAGAGTTAAAATCGAGTTTTGGGTTTTGCCCATGGAGATGTAAAAACCGCGTTTTGTTATTCTCTTTTGGTGACGATTCTCTTATTTTTTCTTCAATTAATTGTTATAGATATGTTAGAAATAAGTGGATATACATAAACCCAAATTTGTTTTTACAGAAAATACTTCATTTTTTGGGGATTGAATGCATCGGGTCAAAACCGGGTCGTGTGACCCTGTTGTAGACCCGACTAGAGGTTGAAGATGACCTCCAGCTAGGCAGTGGATTCCCATGCTCGTGGATTGGCGCGTGGGGTGCGTGGGGTCTTGTTCGAGACCCATTTTGGGTTCCGTTTTTTCTTGTGTACTTGTTTTTCTGTCTCCTAATTTTTTGCACAATTTGTTTTATTTTTGGAAGATTAAAAATAATTTTTAATTAATTATTACTTATTATATGATTTAATTAACTTAAAAATTATTTTTTAGCATGTTTTTCTATTGAAAATTTAACATAAATTATGTTGATTGATTTGGAATGGGATTGTAGTACTCACTCTCCCTAGATTAATTTTTTTTTTATTTAAAATATGTACAATCCTAATTAGTTTTAATTCACATAGAATTCGTTAATTCAAAAAGAATGCTAAGAACTTGAGATGAAGGATTGAGAAAAATTTCAATATTTTATTCAAACCAAGAATGTGTAGCCTTCAAGAGGCCTTGCACAATATAAATAAAGAAAAACCCTATATGCAAAAATTATAAAAATTGTGAAAAGGTCCTTAATTCTTGAAGAATTATAAAATTATCGTGTGAAATGAAAAAGTATGTTTTGACCCTCGAAACAATGGAATTTGGCTAAAATTACTCCCGGCACCAGGCGTAGTCCAATGGTTTTGCTCAGGAGGCCGTTTCCGCCCAAAAAATGTGGTATTTTTTGTTGGAAATGGTCCTAGTTGACTTTTTGGTCAAACCTGGCTTTTTTAGGCTTTTTAGGTTTTAGGGTGCTCTCTTCGGGCCATTAAATCATACTCCTATTGCACTGAATCACCTTGATAATTATAAGGGCAGAGGTGAAGGAGACGATTTCTCTGATTCCATTCTTCTCTCTGTCTTCTCTGCCGTTGACGGTTAAAATCGACGATTCTTCGTTGAATGAACTCTAATTTTGGCGTCATCTCTCATCACAATATCGGAGATTGTGTTCCTAAGGCGGAGAAGAAGGAGGGTCTGCAACCTATCATGGTTTCGAAGGTGACGCGACACAAGGGAGGGGAAGATAGGGTTTTGATTCGTCCCTAAAATTTGGTCTTAAAACTATGAAGGTTTTGACACTTTAAACCCTGAAAATTTAACTAGAATCTCACTTGGTCCAACTAGTTTCAATTTAAACATATAAGATGACTTTTTAACTATATATGTTTTTTTCTGAAGTGTAATGAACTGAAACTAATAAGAAGGGTTAATTACATAATTAATTCCTAAAGTTTAAAGATTGTGTAAATTTAATTTTTTTTATACATATTGCGAATGGTATGCAATTTAGTGTAGATTAAGGATTTTACACTTATGATACGAAATTAATAGAAGAATCTTTATGGATGTAGCGACAAAAATGATGAGATCAAAAGGCCCAAAAAATATAAATTAAATATAACAATTCATATCCCAAAATTTAAGTTGACTATTAAACAACTACAATGATTTCAAATAAAAATAACATGTAGGTTTATACATTTTTTGTTCGTGAATAGTACGAAAAATAATAGAGAAACGATTTTTCAATTCCTTAGTCGGTTATTTCTTAAAAGTTCTAATATTCAATCTCTTAATTACATATCCTAATTATAACAACAAATTATTTCTCATTAAATTAAAAGAATTTGATTTATGTGATTTTATGTCACTAATCATATTAACAAATTGATCATGCAAAAATATATATTCTTAATATTATACTCCGTTTTATCTGTTCTAAAAAATTAAATTGTCTCACTTAATTAAGAAAACATGTGTCATTAGATTAAGAAAAAAAAATTGTAACGACATTTAGTCTTCTCATTATCTTCCTTTACCATGATAATGTTATTTATAAAATAATACCTAATTCCTTAGTTCATTATTTTTTTAAAAGTTTTATTTCTTAATCCCTTTATTACCTATACTACGTATAACAAAAAATTGTATCCCATTAAATTAAAAACATTTCACCAATCACATTAAAAAAAAATTGATCATTTAAGAATATACAATATTAATATTAGATTTATATTCTTCCTGTATTGAAAAACAAAATGTTTTCATTCTTTGCCTTTTATTCATTAAAATTATTCAACTGACTTACCCATCTCATTTTAAAATAAATTCACTACACTAAAACAACTATGTATCCCGCAACGCAGTTCAACATATGTTCATGATTCATGGATTGCCCTGTTTGTTCTTGCTCTTTCCATCGTGTCGTACAATGCCATTACCGCCTATTTTCTAACCTACCAAATGAGCATAAACAACTTGACCAATCCCACAGTTTGTTATCTAAAGCAGCGAGAATTCGACATAGTATGAAAATGGCAATGAAACGTAATGTTCATGTGTGCCACAACATATGGCAAACACGAGTTTGAACACATTTTCGCTTTGTTGCTTCTATCTATAGAGTTCCTATCCATATTATTGTTGAAACCCAAGCTCTAAATGCTGGTATGTAATTGTTTTTCCAACACATATTTCCCTACAAAATAGTATAACTATATGTTAAAACAAAACTCTCTATAACTTATTACCATTCATATAAATACAAGAAGTCATGTTATTGGAATAGAAGAATCCTTAGCTCATTTTGATCCACCAACTACTAGGCAACATGAAAATCCTTCTTATACTGAAACGAATCCTTCAGTCCAAGCTTCTGCTACCAATCACTCTGCTTTGTTAATGGACCAATTAAATAATAGACATTTACCACCTCAAATACAACGTCCAAGTAAGTATAGATTACATAAATTGTTTTCCATATTACTCCCAAAATTCACTTCAAATTTACTTATGTAGCCACTGTTAATCCAAGGAAGTTCGCACAACCTTGGGATTTTGGCGTGCCATCACACACATGGAATCATTGTGGTGACCAAGTATGGTATAATAAAAAGAACACTAAAGTCCAAAAGACCTAGGAACCCAAAGTTTTCTATATGTTGCTCTGAGGGTTGTGTTGTGCTTCTATTACTTAAACGCCCACCTGAATATCTTGAACTCCTCCTCATATATATAATGGTGGACGACGCTCAACAAAATTTCGCTCGGCAATCACGGAATATAATTGTAGTTTTGTTCTAACTTCAATTGGTGGACATATAGGTAACAAAATTTAACAATGGAACATCTGTTTACATGTCCCGAATGAATGGTCAAAACCGTCATCAAATTGGTTCTTTACTCCCCGTTGAAGGTGAAAGACCAAAGTTTTCCCAACTCTATATATACAACACTCAAAATGAGGTTCAAAATAGAATTCAATCAGTTGCAGGTGATGACACATGTCATCTATTAGATAGAGAGATTGTTGCTGGATTGGTTCGTATTTTCGACCAATATAATCCTCTTAAACAAAATTTTAGAATGGCTCGCGATAGACTTGATGAAGTAAATGCCCCTAAGCTTAGATTACGATTATTTGGCACTCGAAGTACTAATTGATGCTACCATAACGCCCCCACAGCTTCTAAAATTGCAGCTCTCATCATTGGTGACTTTGACATGGAAAATACAGAACGTGACATCAGTGTCGACAGTCATGCCAAAGGATTGCAACGAATAAGTGAACTTCACCCAAGCTTCATGGCCATGCAATACCCTTTTCTTTTTCCTTATGGGGAGGATGGATTCCAAATAGGTATTAAGAATCGATTGACAAATCAATCAAAACCATCCATCGACAAAATGCAAGCATAAGAGAATATTATGCCTATCAACTCCAACAAAGACTAGAAAATGGGAAAATATTATTGTAGGGAGGACACATATTTCAACAGTACATTGTTGATACATACACATGTATTAAAGAGACAAGATTATTTTGGATTCGTCGAAACCATCCCAAACTCCGAACTGACCTATACTCTGGTTTGATGGATTCTATAAGTCTTGGCGACACGAATGTTTCTTCAACTGGAAAACGTGTCATACTACAGTCTACATTTACTGTAGGTCCACGATATATGATACAAAACTATCAAGATGCCATGGTAATTTGTCGACATTTGGGTTTTCCAGATCTTTTTATCACATTCACATGTAACCTAAAGTGGCCTGAAGTTCAACACTTTTTATTGGCCAAAAGTTGAGGATCGACCAAATATTGTTGATCGAGTTTTCAAGATAAAGTTAGATGAAATGTTAAACAATTTGAAAAAAGAAAAGTTGTTCGGCCGAATAATGGGCAACAAGTAAACCAAACTAAAAATTTCTATGTCCTATTTCTTTTTCCTATTATAAAACTTTTCATCTAAATATTAACTTACTTATTATTCATTTCTTAATAATCGTCTATACAATCGAATTTCAAAAGCGTGGTCTACCACACACACACATTGTTGTTCTTATACCCTGACGATAAGTTGCCAACAGCAGATCACATCGACCAAATTATATGGGCAGAAATCCTAGATAGAGTAAATTATGAAGTCGCATATGAGGGAGTAAAACAATTCATGCTACATGGGCTATACGGAGCTGCAAATATGCATTCTCCATGCATGAAACAAGGGAAATACACAAAACACTATCTGAAATCGTTCAATAATGGTACTACAATAGACGATGAAGGATTCCCTGTATACAGCCGGAGAGATGACGGTAGAACAATTGAAAAGAAATGGCATTGTTTTAGATAATTAAAATGTGGTACCATATAATATCGATTTGTTAACTAAATATCAAGCTCATATCAATGTTGAATGGTGTAACAGATCCCATGCAACTAAGCATCTCTTCAAATACATCACCAAAGGCCTAGATAGGGGAGTACTCATATTTGAAAATAATACCCAAGAAACTATTAGTCTAGAGGCTTCTCGAAATCCCGTTATTGTTGATGAAGTGAAACGTTACTTAGATTCCCACTACATTTTAGCCACTGAAGCATGTTGGAGAATATTCGACTTTGATATTCATTACCACTCGCATAGTGTGTAACGATTGTCCTTCCATCTACTAAATGAACACCATATCATTTTTAGAGAAAATGAAAACATACAACATGTTGCATCTTCAGGAATTGCTGCCTTTCTAGTTCTTGGAGGTCGAACAACACACTCATGGTTTTATATTTCGATTTACATTATAGATACTTCAATGTGTGATATTAATCCACGCACAGATCTTGTTGAATTAATGTTGAGAACAGATCTTATTATCTGGGACGAAGCACCAATGACGCAGAAATATTGCTTTACGGCACTAGATCGAACATTGAAAGATATTTTGCGTCATGATGATCCAAATCATGAGGAAAGACCTTTTGTGGGCAAAGTAGTTGTTCTAGGCAGAGATTTTAGACAGACCCTGCCAGTTGTTAAAAAAAGTAAAAGAGAAGTCATTGTTGAAGCTTCATTAATTAGCTCCTACTTATGGCAAAAATGCGAAATCCATACCCTTCACACTAACATGCGATTAATAAATGGAGCTACCTCAAATAACAGTACAGATGAGCTTGCTTCCTTTGCTGCATGGGTTTTGTCAATTGCAAATAGGGACGAAACTACCATATCGCTTGATAATAGAATTATTGTACCAAAAGACCCAGCTGTCAAGAATGATGAGAATCCAATAATAGCTATTATTAAAGATGTCTACGCTTCCTTACACCAACAATCTACACACCCTTCTTATTTTTAGGAAAGAACCATCTTATCTCCAACAAATGATGTTGTAGATTCAATCAATTATGAAATGATAACTACATTTATCGCCGAAGAACATTCTTATATGAGTGTCGATATTATTTTCAAGGCATCGTCCATACCGGATCAAGAAATGTTATACCCAGTTGAGTTCCTTAATAGTCTAAAGTTTCCTGGACTACCAAATCATGTCTTGCATTTAAAGGTTGGCCTTCCCGTTATGCTGCTACGCAACCTAAATTAGACTGAAGGCCTTTGTAATGGTACACGTCTTATCATTACACATTTATCATCCTGTATTGTTCACACTGAAATAATAAGCGGCACAAATATTGCTTCCAAAGTTTTCATACCTCGCATTGTCTTGGCACCTTTAGATAGTAAATAGTCTTTTGTACTTAATAGAAGACAATTCTCTCTTTCTGTATGCTTTGCAATGACCATCAACAAAAGTAAGGGACAATCATTGCGTCATGTAGGCATTTACCTACCAAAGCCACTTTTCACCCAAGGCCAGTGTTAGCGATTTATTTGTTGCTATGATACCGCAAGTGTACAGGCCAAATTTTAATAGTATAGGAAGAGTAGGGTTGTAATATCCACATGAATTAGTTTAAATTGTCGTTAAGTACCGCAATTATCGTAACTTAACTTTATTTAGGTGATCGAATTTTGTGTATTTTAAATTAATAAATCTAAAACAACTAAATTAAATATAAATATAAAAATAAAATAAAATATGGATTATCTATGCCCAAATATTCTAGAGGTTTGATTTCATCTCGTTATTCCTGTGTCTTCCTATTTAGTAATTATTAGTTAATTCCGTTCATTCAATAATCAATTATCTCGTGCTATTACTCTCTCACTACCTCTCTTGAGCGTCAAGTGAGAGAATATATAATCAATTCAATACCGATATCCCTATCCTGTATTTAGGTGAAACATTCGCTATACCTGACCTTATAGATTACACAAGCTCTAAATATCTCATGATCTATTAAAGCTTAGATTGTGTTTAACATAAGTTCGAACCCGATATTACCTCTCCCGAGTATCAAATCTTAAGTTCTCAATTCAACCAAAATATCGTATGTGAGCATATAATGGAAGCATAAAGAGGGCATACACAATTGAATGGAAAACCTAGTTGGTAAATCTAGAACTTGATCACCTCACGATTTCACAAATCCTAAATTCCCAACTAGATTAATTAGGTGTTCACTTTCTCCCAAACTAACAACAACCTAAACTATGCACTCCCAATTTTGGTTACGAATTCAACTTCTCCCGAGTATAAAATTCGCAACCTAAACTCGTCTAACTCATTGACTTCATGAATTAAACAAATTAGGCCTAAGAGATGCATAAAAAAAGAATTAAATCTAATAATTGACAAAATATTCACAACACGGTTCAAACGAGACTACATCAATCCCTAGATCTGGATATTAGCTCAACATAGACAAATCCATAACCAATCTTTCCAATAAATTCATAATTGTAAACACGTTCAACACACTATTACAAATACAAAGTTAAATCAAGATTAGGAAGAGAGAAGGGAAGAGAAAATGCTTATTGTGGGTTTGGGATCCAAATCTTCAATCCCACGTGCCACCAATGATGTTTTATTCATCGATCTCGCATCAAAATGCCATCATCCGGTATTTTCTTGCCTAAAATTGTCTCCTCTTACTCCCAAAATCTCCTCTCCTCCATTCTTCCTTCGTCTCCTCTTTCGTTTTCTATCAAAATGAGCTTAAATACCCTAAAATAGGGTTCAGATGTGACAGACAGCGTTGCAAAGTGCGTTTTAGCGTGTTACAACGCGCTTTGGACAACGCCGGTGCCTGATTTCTATTTTTTCCATAACGTTCTCGTCCGAACTCCAATTGAGGTGATTCAGATACCTATGAAAATCTATGACGTATATCTACAACTTCCATGTTTTAAGATTTTTCAAAATTGAATTTCATCATGGTCAAACTTGGCCTTGAAATTACAGTACTTGTAGGTATTTTGCACAATTTCTCCCATTTATTTGTAATCTTACAAAACACAACAAAAACACATTAAAATAACAAAAATACTTGAAAACACACAAATATTTAAATCTAAAAGTACTTGATTTGTTTGTTAAATAAACCACTCATTAGCCAACTTTACGTTGCCATTTCTCGTGTAACGAACAAAAAGGGTCTTCGAATACTCGACCCAAATGAAGAAGATTCAACGACCATCACTGTCGAAAACATCGTTTATAAGGAAGTCTTCAACAACTTAACAGACATAAGCTTACATTGAGGTTTATTTGATTGTATCAACTTTACTTATGCTAATAATTATGCATTGTAATCATTTCACCCAAATAAGCAAAAACTATTCCAACATAAATTATCAATAAAAATATGCAATATATGTTATTATACAACTAACCAACTTTCAAAAATTATAGAAAAATGAAATACAACTTGCTGAAGGAGTTAACTGAGGGTAGCGGCACTCGAACAATTGTTGCTCGAGCTAGCAGAATATGGGGGGCCAAAAATTTCAAAAACAACAATGACCTCCTAAGTTTGGAAATGATCTTGATCGACGAAGAGGTAAGTGAATTTATCTTACTATTTTATAACATATTTGTAGCACTTCTATAAATGTTTTAATATTCTTCTTTATTACAGGGGAATGACATTCATGGTTACGTATGGAAAAATTTGATTGATAAATTTCAGCCTTTGCTACAGCAACAAAATGTTGACATTATTACCAATTTTAAGATAACAAATGCCAATTCTAACTATAGGCCGAATTTCAAAACTCCAAAAATAAATTTTCTCTTCACAACTTTAGTCAGTTATTTCACCGGTGGTAGCAACATCATACCAAAGCACAAGTTCAACTTTTCAGGTTACAAAGAAATTATAAGTCAAATAGATTCAACGCTACACTTAACTGAAACATAATCACACTATCAACACCCTTTTAAAATATTTAAACTACACAATATTTGATCTTTGTTTACAGATGTCGTAGAAAAAGTTGTTGCATTAGGAGAATGTGAGAGTGCAAAAGTCAGAGCGTCTAGCACATCTAGACAAAATGTCAACTTAGAACTACCTGAGTATATTTTTTAACTCTATACCGAACAAAACAAAATTGATATTATCGTATGTAAAAAAATATTAGCCACTAATTATCAAACATGCTTAGATTTCAAGTTTTTTACAGCAGAGAAAAAATTTGAGTTACACTTTGGGGAAGTGTCGTAAACAACATTGATCAAAATATGTTGCTGTCAAATGCTGGACCATTAACATCGACCACCGTGAAGACATTTCGAGGAAATTAACTAAAATTTTCTTCAAATTCATGTGTATATATATTTAAAACTAAAACTAAAAAAATAAATATCATTTGATATAATTATTTTTTTGTCATCTATCTCAGAGGTGATTGCTCATTATCATCAACCAGTGCAAGTAAAATATATGTCAACCTCGACATCCCAGAAGTAGACTTCTTTTGAGACAGGTTTGCTACTAAATAAACATATGCACATTATTCAACTACATTTGTTTTGCCTGCATATGTAATCACGAAATATTACATTCTCACATTATTCTCAAAATGAAACAGTATTACTCAAACATCACAAGAAACTGTCCAACTATTTCCTATAACAAAGAAAACAGAATCTACGCTCGAAAAAGAAATGAAGAAAAATCGAAAGACAATTTCGGAGATCAAAGCACAAAAATGGAATCCCGAAATAAAGGTTAAAATATGTCTAAAATTAAAAATGAATTCTTCGCAAATTGAATACTATTATGATTAACACAATGTCAAAATTATAGGAACTCATATGCGTATGCATCGCCACTGTCATAGAAATTCAAGCGGACTATGGTTGGTGTTACAACTCTTGCAAATTGTGCAGAAAAAAGGTAAACCAAACTGGTAATTCGTTTTGGTGCAACAAATGCAACATCGAAGCAACCAGTCCTACTCCTAGGTAAAAAAATATAATATTTTCACAATATGTTTCACTTATAACATAAACTAAATGTTAATAACTAGATTGCAATTGAATAGGTACAAAGACTTGAGTTAACTTCCGAAGACAAACTCCTTAGAACACTCAAGTGTAATGGACATGAAGTAAGTTAATTGTTATAAAATAAATAAAACAACGCGTGCGAGATGCCACTGTTCGTCCAACCACCCGCTCACAAGGCTTGGTCTCGAGCTTGTGTTGGGGGTCTTGGGGAATGCTTGGACTTTCCCTTGATATATTTTTAGAGAAAAGTTAATCCAAAATCATATTAACGAATTTAAACAAAGTATAATCATTGTGATTGTCCAAATTTGTAACTGTGGAGAGTTACAAAAATTGAGGTCTATTTAATATCTTCCATTTTTTTTTTTCTCTACTTGCTATGTAAGATTATGCATTCTTCAACGTATAACATATAGGTACAAGCATAGGTTACTTGGACCCACGAATTATATCAAAGTCATTGCGAGAGAGAGAGAGAGAGAGATGCAGATGCACTACCTCTGGTCGCCAAATTCTGGGTTTCTAGTGATAATACCTGGAATTGTGATCATTGTATCATATGATGCGTATACCCAATCAAATCGTCAGCACAACAGTAGGGCCGAAATTTATTTTAAGGAGATACAATATACTCAATCAACCAATTTCGCTATTTTATTTTGTTTTCTTATATAAACACAATAAGTGGTGTTTAATTTGTTATTTTCTTTTTCTTTTCTTCTTTTTATTTTGTATTTTAAATTTCTCTCTGTAACTTAAGTTGTAGTCCGTAACTTTGTTGTAATCTATTAATTTGGAATATTTTTTGTAACTTGTTGTCTATTTTTTTATTTTTTTTTCATATGAATAATATTTTTTTTTAAATAGTTATTAGTTTAATTAATTTTCGAATCACAACTTTTCAACATTAAAAAATCACATCAACATAGTGTAGTTCAAGTGGTAAGGCCCATTTGAGTTAAAGCAGTCGATGAACTTCTGTAATGTCAAGTATTCGAAGTTGCGAAAAAACACTTGTTGAGAGAGATAATCACAAACCCTAAACGAGATTAGTCTCACACCCCTGTATGGGTGTGAGGATAGTACTCATGGGTATATAAAAAAAAAAAAAAAAAAAAAAAAAAAAAAAAAAAAAAAAAAAACATTAAAAAATAACAATAAATATAGAAATTGGATGAATAAAAAATTACATATTTGTAATAGCCTCATCGACCAATCAATTTGATATACATATTTGAATTTTTTTAAAGTCATTTTGTCCCATTTGATGATAACTAATCTTTAGTTAAAATCAACTAAGTTTAGATGTGTTCAACAGTTAGCATCGTTACATATTTTTAATTAAACTCAGTTACAAATATATTGATGTAAATAGAACTGCCTCATCCGAAGCTCCGAATCCGTATTTTTGTTAATCCTATACAAGGGGCAGAAGAAATAGCAACCAGCGAATCTAATTAAACTGCATAACTAATTGATTTCAAAGCACTAAAAAATTATTTTATAATTACTCCACTTACACACTTTATAATTTTATAAGTTTTAAAATTTCTATTTTCATTTTCAATTTTTTTATTTGTCAAAATTTTTTCATTAATAATTTGACGGCATTAAATTTGATAGAGATGATGACTCTTGATAGATCTCTATGACGTAAATGGATTCATATAATAGACACGGGGGGTTGCTCTTCAATTTGAACATTTTCCACCGAATCCGTTTGTTTGTTCCATATTTTCAATTGGCATAGAAATAGAAATGTCAAATCAAATTTGTTCTGTTTAAAGAAATTTGTTCTAAAGTTTTTGGAATAGAATTCGAGGGATTTGGAGCAAGAAGGGATACTATTTAATATATTATCTTTAAAGCACTACTGATCATTCCTATTTCTTGATTTGATAGTATGACATATTCTATAAAGAAGCGAGCACACCTGATTTGAGGACACTAAATCTCATATCAAAAGAGAAAAGACAGAGTTGAAGACATGATTTTTGCGACAACCGGGCTGTGATTTGTTGGATCGTAAACCCAACCGGCGCCCCTCTCTTACTAGCGTTGTTTCTCCGGCTTCCGACCTTTATTCATCTCCTTATCTTGGCAACGATCAACATAGATGTGATTTTGAAGAGAGGATCGAAACCCAGGCGTCGTCCTTCTCTTCATCACGCTCTCTCCTTAAACAGTGGAATAGAAAGAGAGAGAAGTGAGAACTTTAGTTGATGGACGGCGAGGACCCTTGCATGAGAGAAACGGAGGAGAGAATAATAAATTAGGTTAAAGACAACATCGTACTGATGCGAAACAGAACTTTAATCTATACAGAAAAAGTTACCATTTAGTCAAGGAGCCAACCTGAGGTTCCAGTGTTGGAAGAGAAGGCGCACGATGCTGCACCATTTTAACATCTCTGACATCAGAATTTCCCATTTCTGTCTCCCACTTCTTCCTTCTTGCAAATGCATCCTCAACAACCTTAAGATTGGCATCTGGATGTAGACCAGTGATAATGAAGCGTTCAAAAAGCGAGGTTGGCTCCTTATATATTTTTATGGTCCTAGACAATATCTTCATAGATTATTAATGTAAAAAATAAACAAGGACAAAGATATTTCAATACAGACATACGGTATATGGGCACCCCAAATTGAAACAGAGAACTATAAAAGCACCTATTGGGACTACCAATCACGTAATTTTGAAAGGAAAAACACCAAATCAGAATGTAGAGCATAAGTCAAGATGACTTCATAATGAATCTTCAATCTGCATAGTTTCAAATGATTCACAGATTTACACCACAGCAAGTGTAATTTGGAATGTGATTCGTGTAGATAATGAGAGGACTAAAACTCTAAAAGAATTGACCAAATCAAGAATGATAAGTGTATCCCATATAAATGCTACCCAAGTAAGTTGAAGAACAGACGAATAAGAATTTATATATGAATATAAAAGAGGCTCATCAAAGTCCGATTTAAATGTAAATCTTGTTAGTAAAAAGACGAATCAAGCTAATGGAATTACAAAAACTTATTAGGAACCTACTGAAAATGAGCCCTATTCTTTCGATACTCAATAAGAAAAGTGAAAATATAACTATTACTCAGACAAAATCCAGAAACTGATCAATACATCTACGCTAGTTAGTAGAAAGTTCAAGAACATAGGACAAAAGTTTTATTAAGAAATGGCGCGATTCCTATTAGAACCCATAAAACCCAGAGGAAGGAGGAATGAAGGGCAGACCAGGTAAATGCATAAATTTTTGGAATACCGAATCATTCTCTTCAAACAACCATAATAATTAATATGAAATGATTTTACATCAACACTATGCAGCGAAAAATTAATATAAGAACGAATACTATTTATTTTTCATTTTCTGTGAGAGCATACCAACGTTTTCGATTGCAGCTGATACCACTACCTTTTCTGATCAGCCAATATTTCAGGATTGAAGAAAGAAGACCATCTTTGTTCCTGCTAATTGTTTCCCCACCGCAAAGCCCTTTGAATCTGAGACTTCCATTTCTGAAAACTATTATTACGCCTGTGAATTGACCTCAACACTTCACTTTTACTTCTTCTATGCCCGGGTGCTAGTGGTGAAATGCTGGCACCGCCCGAGTTAACACTTTGTAGTGCTTCGCCAGCTACTCTGATTGCCTCTTCAGAGAAATGCTGTAAGACTTGATATGGAGACGATGGACATTCCTCTTGCAAATCATCATTTTCTTTTGTTTCCATTTCACAATTCTAAAAGCCTTCTACCCATTCTACGGCTCCAGTTGACCAATCAGTCAACAGTTTCAAGAAGCTCAACTTCAAAACACACAAAACCGTACAACCAAAACAAAACAAAACGAATTAACTATGCCGATTGAATAACACAAACTGCAATATAAAGTCCCTTCAGTTGTTCCTTGATTCCAAAATCCGCAAATGCCCACGATATGCTTCAACCAGCAAAAAATTCATCCATCACGGCACGTCATTAATTCATAAACTGATCATACTCGGACCAATAATTTACACGTTCTCAGCCCTGATCAAGAAAAAATTTGCAATAAGAAATAACGACTTCCAGAGAAATAAATCAAACAGTAGAATTTCCAAGAAAAATACAGCAGATATCAAGATTTGGAAAAAAAATAAAAAAAATACGAATGGAGTGAATGAGATATTGCATTGAGCATGAAAACGTTTGAGATAGTTGTGGATGGGCATATTGCCATTAAAATCAACAAAATAGGGATTTTTTTAACACATATCGTTCACCTTTTCGTGATAATTGTAGCTTTTTTCCAGTTATAGGGTTTCGGTTCGTCGAGGAGTAATTGAATATGAATTGATTTATGGAGGCAGTTGCCGAGACTAGCAGGGAGAAGCAAAGGAGGAAAATGGTTATATACCTGCTCGGGGCTCACCCCGTGTACGACTGCCAAAATCTCGGGGCTTCGGAGTTTCTACATGGGGCAAATGCTCTGAATCTTATATAAGGGGCAGGAATCCAGATTTCCCATACAATTAGAGACGGTATAAGAGAACCCAGCTGGTGAAAAGACAACGTGCCCTTTAGCCCCGACCACCAAAGGAAGAATCTGTGAAGCAGGGGTCGACGAATGAGGCGAATATGGAAAAAGCCAGAGAAGTGATGCCATACCTTGGAAGCCATATCTCTAGCAATGAATAAATGTGGGAAATCCTCCTCCTTTCTGTTAACACAACAATCACAAGCTGAGAGTAAGCAAATTCCCATTTTCTTAATGATATAGTCCCCTGGAATTCTCCCATGCAACAACTGCCGATTGAAAATTTTAATTTTCAACGGTAGTTTAAACTTCCATATTAACGAGAAACGACAACGATCCTGCCTCTCTCCCTGCAAACCCTCCCAAGCTGACTTAATGAAAAAGTTTCCATCTCTACTTGGAAGCAATATGAGTCTATCCTTCTCACAATTTAAAATCAGCTCAATCCCATTCAACAACTCCACTTCTTGATCCGAAAAAGCTACTTGCCACCAAGATCGAATCCCCATTTCCTCTTGAATATTCAACAACGGAGATTCCCCATAGACAACATTCGGAAGGACACCATATCTCCAATCAAAATACCAATAACTTATCTTTCTGCCATCCCCCACTTCCCATCTAGATAACTCCATAAATGTTACTCAAGTTTCGAGAATGTCTTTCCACTATTTAGACTCATAATTACAATGCCTCCATAAAGAGATAGGAATATTATTTGTGTACCTACAATGCATGAATTCTGACCATAGAAATTTGTCATGAACTAACCTCCAAATTTTCTTGAGCATGAAAGCATTCTTCATATCGCACAAGGTGTGCAACTTAAGGTCTCCTTCACTATTCCTTCTGCAGACAGTCTTCTATGCTATCCAATGACCTTTTTTTATTTGCGTTAGAAAAGTTCTAGAAGAAACATACCATAATGGCTTCAACCTTATTCAAAACAGAAGTGGGACGGAAGAAGCGACTATAAGATGCATGGGATGGAGGATATCACATGTTTCAAAAGAATTAGTCAACGTCCACTAGATAGAAGTTTAGATCTCCAACCTTCCAAGCGTTTAGCTATCTTATCAATGAGACAGTCAAAATCCAATGCTTTTAGATGACCATACGAAATAGGAACACCTAAGTAGGTAAGAGGAAAAGTTCCACATTGGAACGAAGTAGCCTGTTTAATCATGGAAATTCTACTTGTCGGACAATTCCTATGCACGTAAAAATTACTCTTTGAGAGGCTGATTAATTGACCTGACGCAGCTTGATATTTCTTAAGAACCAACATGAGATGTCATATGCTAAGCACGCTTCCATTACAAAATAATAACGTATCATCTGCAAAAAGTAGATGGGAAATAATCGGACAACCAAATCTACTACTATACAGAGTGATAACATTATTATGCATAGCTTGCGAAATTGAGCGACTAAACACCTTTTCAGCTAGAATAAAGAGGAAAGGAGAAATAAGATCCCCTTGCCTTAAACCCCGAGAACTGTGGAAAAGCCACTTGTAGACACGCTGGAACGTCACCAAGAATTTAACATTCGAAATACATTCCGAGATGACTTTAATGAATGAATCACAAAAACCAAATTTTCTCAACACCGCAATAAAAATGGCCATTCCAACCTGTCGTAAGCTTTTATCATATCTAATTTAGACATAACGTTTTTACCTCAAACTTTCTTTCCCAAGTCTCTAGTAAGTTCCTGGGTTAGACCCACCGTATCCGTAATAGGTCTACCTGAAATGAAACTATGTTGTAGTAGAGAAATCATCCGCGGTAGAAGTTTGGCTAAATGGTTCGCTAAAGCTTTCGAGAAAATCTTGTATACCACATTGCACAAACTTATAGGTCTAAAATCATTTAGAGAAGAAAGAACTATTTTTTTAGGTATAAGCACCAACACTGTACTCGTATAGGTGTCCGGAAGGTAATTACCATGAAGGAAGCGGTTTGTTGCAACCCAGACATCATGCTTGACAATGTCCCAAGATATCTAAAAGAAATACGTGAAAAATGAATCAATCCGTGGAGCACTATCAATATTAATAGACCAAACGATATTTTTTATTTCTTCCAAGGAAAATGGAGATATAAGGGCAATATTCTCTTCATCATCCACCAACGTTGGAATGATGTCCAATAAGTTTCTGTCCATATCAGTCAGACCTGATCAATAAAGATAGATCCTTATAGAAATCAATAGTTGTAGTGTGAAAGGTATTTGGGTTAGCCAAAGAGTTCCCTAAGCCATTTGTGATACCCATTAAGTTAAGAGGATTGTTATGATCCTTAACCGAAGCGTGGAAAAATTTCGAGTCACTATCCCCATCCTTTAACCACATCTCTCTAGATCGTTGTTTCCAATAAATCTTCTCGTTTTTCAGACATTTATCCAACTCAATCTGAGTTAATTTCAGTTCATTTGCGACATCATCGTTTCACTGCTCTTGGATGTTTACTTCGAAAGCTTTAATGCGATCCCTCCAAGTTCCCAAATCTGTGAAAATATTCTCAAAAGTGTGCCGATTCCAATTTTTTAGGGCTACTCTTGTATTTTTTAAAATTTTGGCTAAGTCTCACTAAATCATTAACATGAGTACCCGACCAAGCATGTTTAACCACCATAAAAAAAAAAAAAAAAAAATTGATGGTTCACCCATATTCGTTGAAACCGATGCAGACGCAGGCCCTGATAAGTCATAATAGATGAGGAAAATAACAAGGGGCAATGATCCGATACGTCCCTAGTCAAATGAGTCAACTTTCCATTATACAACGTGCAAACATCTTGAGCACTCTGTCTAAACGTGAGTATTGTCGAGCTAAGCCCGACCTATTATTGCCGAAAGTATATAGAGAGCTTGAAAAAGCAAGTTCCATAAGACCCGCTTGTTGAATACAATTCTGAAAATCCTTCATACCTCTATTAGATGGGGAGATCCGTCCCAAATTTTCCTCCATTCTTTTGATAATATTGAAATCGCCTCCCCAAACCACCAGTAAAGAATTATTAGCCATGAGAGCTAATAAAGAAGACCAAATTTCCCGATGTTCGGTGATAAAGCAACTGTCATAAACTATTACAACCAAAACCTCTACATTCAACCACAAGATTACACAGGCAATAAATTGCTTATGTTTTTGAATAATATTAACTTGAAAAACACTCTTCCACATAAGCTAAATCTTTCCCCCTTCATCTTGATTAGAAATTCCATTTTAAAATCTAATCACCTAATTAATTCTTCTCATGTTGCTATCCTCAATCCAAGGATCAATCAAGCCCACGATCGAAACTCTTTTTTGATTTACAATATTCTTTAAAGAAAAGAGGGTTTTCAGATTACCAATCTCCTAAAATTTCAAAAAAACATAGAGTCCATCAACAAAAAATTATTGTTTTCGTCTATGAGAACCACTGTCTTGCGAATTTTCTCTCACAACTGTGGTTTTCTTTGGGCGCCCTCTTCTTCTAGTAATCAAGGTAAACTCCCTTTCTTCCAACGTATTGGAATTTGAAATGTACCATCTTGGTAAATAATTTTATTCCATCATTACTTCCCCATCTGAATTAGTCTCTGCCAATACAATTTGTAAGTCAGCAGATTGCACATTAGCATAATTCACATATGCTTCGCTCATAGTTTCATTTGTTCCTTCATTCTCAAATCTCTTCTTCTGTATGGAAGCTCCTATCTTAATAGTAACTTTTTGAAATAGATTATCCACCTCTTGTAAAAGAGTCTTCCCAACTTCTTTCGAAGACACGTGAACCCCTTTATCTTGAACTTCTATTGAAACCATTGTATCTTTTTTGTCTTTGGATCTTTGTTCTTCTATTTTACTATCACTTTGATTAATTTCATCTTCTGACACTCCTTTTACCTTTTCTATAGCAGCTCTTGAAGTATGTGTAGACTCACCAATAAGTTGTTGGAAGGCCACCTTTTTAGCCGCCTTCTTCTGTTTCTTTATCGCAGATTTGGACAAGCTCACCTCATCAGAGACAACCTGCTTCCTTTTATCTATATCCTCCGGTTAGAGAATGACATTCATTCTTCTGCAAACTGTATATGCATGACCCTGAACATTGCAATAAGAACAAAATGTAGGAAGCCTGTCATATGTAATTTCTTGATAAAAATTATTTTGTTTTCCAATCTATATTTTCGATGGGAGTAGTTTGGCAAGATCAATCTCCACACACACTCATGTTGTGTTCAATCTAGTAAGCGTTAAAGTTGTAGAATCTATGGTGAGAGTCGAACCCATAGCACTAGCAATGGTGCGCAGTAGCTCTGGAACATAATAGTTGACCTGCAATTTCGGAAGCTAAATCCGAACCGGTGCTATTGATGCATCATGTCGATTATTGTAAGCTTTATTCCATCTATATATTCTGTAGAAAAAACTACTCATGGACGTGATCTCTCTAGTTAAAGCTTTCAACATATCATTTTCTTCCTGGAAATGGACTAATAAGGATCTGAAATCCATGAGACCCATGGAAAATGTTCTCTCTAAGCCCCACGTATTCTTGATTACAACTTGAATGTATTTTAATGAAGGTCTACCTACCTAAAATTTGATAATCACCGCTTTCTCAAACACCACCTCCGATTGAGCAATCGTTGAAGGGGAGAAGGAGACTGCTGGGTTTTCCTCATTCGCATATGTACGTGCTTGAACTTCAATCTTCGACAAAGAAGATGATGATAGTAAAGACGCAGCATATGAAGGTACAAAGCCTGGATTAGATGAAGAATGTGTACCTTTTTCAGATGAATTTCTTGATGAGTCTCCTATTGTAGAACTAATGGCAATCAAATTAGAACGGAAGACGACAAAAAGAGGAAAACGGGAACCAATGGCTAATCAAGTGAAATCTCTTTCTACATAGGAAGGCAACAGAAAAGAAGATATGGGAAGAAAACAGCACTGTCGGACGTCAAGCCCAAGACTGTTCTGGCAATAAACGACGGCTAGGTTTGCATGGGCGCTAGGTGGCTAGGGTTTTTTCTAGAGAAAATCTTCAATATTCCCCTATGAAGAAGATTAGACATACGTGAATATAAGGGCATGGATATATATATATATATATATATATATATATGCATTCAATGATAGTGATATTGTGATGGAGATAATATACTAAATAGTAGTAATATGAATCGGGCACTAATGGAGAACCATGTAATGAGAATGGAACAATGGAGATGGAGGCCATACATTAAAAGGAAAAAAAAATTGTCCATCACTTTTTACAAAATAATATTGTCCAACTAATATGACTTTTTTCACACAAAAAATAACACTATTATCCTATTTTTGATTAGTGTTCCACACCACCACTATTTTTTTTTCTATGCATTAATTGTAAGGGAGAATGTTTCTTTCATTTATCCTATCTTTGATTAGTGTTCCACTACCACTATTGATCTCTTTGGGAGGAAAAAAAATAAAGTTATTTTATTTTCTAAGCAACATTATTTTTTTCACATGTATAAAAAAATAAGTATAGTGGAAATAAAAAGAAAACAACAATTAACATAAATATTCACCTACCAAAAAAAGGGACAACCCTAGCAAAAAAAATAAAAAAAATTATTCGGCAATTCAAATAATACCACAGTTAATAACTATATGTTCTCAAATATTTCAAAACAAATAGAGAAAATAGATCAAATAAGAAATTTTTATTTTCAAATTTCTAGATGTAGATAAATGAATTTCAATTCTCAAATTTGTATATGTACATTCATTTAAAAAAAAAATGTCCAATTGTCTCTCTACCCACCGAAAATTCTCACAAAACCCATCAAATGGGTAGTTTTAATGCCTATGAGCTGTAACCCATTAAATGAGCTAATTTAGGATCAATCAAGTTTAAGTATATTTTGTCACTCCAAGAAAGAACAGTAAAATGTAAGTAAAATCGAAATAAATTCAAAACGAAAAATTCATATTGCCTATTCAATCTTTATATTTCACACGTGTGTAATTCAAAAATAAAAACAGGATTAAATTTTTTTTTAAAAAAAATAAAGAAATAAATTGAGTATTAAATAAATGGGGACCTTAGGGATTAAATATGCAACTTGATAAACTTTAGGGTCTACATAGCATTCACTCTATACTTTAGGGAATAATAATGTAATATTCGCATTAAAAAATATGGTAGAAAATAAAACTCACTTTCTTCCCATTGTGTGTCTAGAGAGAGAACTTAACTTATAGAGTTGTGTGTGTGTAGAGAGATAGAGAGAGAGCAAGGAGGTGAAAGAAATCTGGGCTAAACCATCGCCGCCGACAAAATCAACAAATCCCCGAAAAGCGTCCTCACGGTATTCAACACCAGTGGTTAGGTAGTTTTCCCAAGGTGGTCAATAGGGAGGTCACGATCGTTACACCGATGACCAACCACTACCAACCATCGATTTCCAGACACTTGCCGACTACCGCCGTTATTGCCATCCAGATCCAACCACTGCGAAGAATAATCAATGAAGAAGAGGTGATCCAATTGTAGTGGCGGCAAAGAATAGGTGATCGTGCAGATCCGAACACCACCGCCTTCGCCATCCAGATCCGGCGACTGCAAACGAATCGCCAGGCAGACCGGACCTTTCCACGACCACCGACGGCCATCGACGTACAAATTGGATTATCGCAAACTTAACTAACCCTAAATCCGATAAGGCGTTCCGATTTGAAGTGATAAAGATAAGAAATCTCAACTGATACGATGAAAAGGATAAATCTGGTACGATGGCAACAACTATCACTTGAAAGACTTGCCCTCCTGTTAAGTCATAACACAACGTCCTATAGGACATGCCCTCCTATCGGGACCACACTATGGTATATATGTATAGTAATAAAAACCACTTTCCATATTTAACCATTTACTTGATCCATTTAACGTTATAAAATAATCTATTTTAATAAACATTTTATTTTCACACTTTAGTACGAAAATGTAATTTGATAATTTTCATAGAAGACAATACACTCACTTCGATAATCACACTACTATTACGCTATCGTCGGAATATTGCCGACGATATCTTAAAATGAAGACGACAAAACTCATCCTTTTATTTATTTATTATTATTTTATTATATTTTTTAACACAAAATACCCCCTAACATAAAGAAAATATTAATAATATCCTAGAACTCTTAAAATTATAATTTTAAATAACATAATAACCCTAAACTTTTAAAAATTAAAATTAACATATTAACCCCTAAAATTTCTTTTAAGATAAAATTTAAATACAACAATATCTCTTAAAGTGTTAAATACAATAATGACCCTAAACCCTAAAGTTTTCAAAGTGAAAATTAAATAACACAATAAAATCCATTATTTTCTATATGTTCTAAAATGCAATTAAAAATATGTATATGTAAAAAAAATTGGTTTGTAATGACCTGGTTTCCCAGGGCCGCCACTCAGTTTCTCCCTTTTTACGAAGAAATATTGGTAAAACACAAACCACTCCACTACCACACTTCCATTGTGCTACCATGATAAAAATAATAATATTTACTAACTGTCAACTAACATAGATTCTAAAATTTACTTAACACTACAAAAGTTTGAACCACTGATTACCAACAACTGTCCCGACTGTCTCAAAAGCAATACCACCCTATAACTCTATCTAATGACAGTAGTGGATCCGTCTCTACTTGGAGTATCTAAGACAAAATATATCCACACTGACCAGTATCAAAATTCACAAATATCATCAATATTTAGCAAATAAATATGAATCAATCAATCAAATTAATTCTATATAATAAAATACTAGAAACATACTTCCATACTAGTCATATGATCATTTCACATCATGATCGGGAGTTATAATGGTACCGTAACCTGTATAACTTGCAATCTAAGATTGCCATTAGTGTTAGGGCTATTCAATATCTCCAATGGTAAGAGCCAACACATGGTATAACCACCATATCATGATGATAATTATCATCATCAACAATAACAACAACCTACAGGACTTGCCCTCTTGTTAGGTCACAACACAACGTCCTATAGGAAATGCTCCCTTGTTAGGATTAACAACATCTTGCAAGACATACTATACTGTTGGGACCACACTATGGCATAGTCGGGTAATAATAAAAATAATTTTTCGCAATCAACTTTTTACTTGTTTCATCTTAAATTATAAAACCATCCATTTTAATAAATATTTTCTTTTTCATAATTTAGTACGAAGATATAATTTGACAATTTACATAGAAGACAATACACTCACCTTGAAAATTACGTTGCTATTATGCTATCGACGAAATATTATCGTAGTCGACGTCGTCTATGAATTTATGTAAATAAATCTAATATGACATGCAATGCTTGCATAACACTAAATGAGTTTTTTTTTTTCTATTCCCAAATTTTCTTGATTTACGAAATTATTAAAATTAATCACCCACTTTTCTTAAATTAATATTTACTTTACAATCATAAAATTTCATTATAATAATTATAAAGTCTATCAATTAGCATTTTAATTTATGAAGAAGATACCTAACTATTAATAAATTTTTACTCATCAATGAGATACCAAAATAGTGTGTGTGAATATATATATATATTCACACACATATACATATATACACACCACATACAACACGCAACCCACATACCTACACCCTATATACGTATATTCATAAATATATATACTTGCAAATATATACTTATATATCTATGTGCATACACATATAATTACAATGATAATTTTTAGTATTTTGTCGACTAATAAATATTATTAACAGTTGGCTAATATTTTTGTAAAATTAAGTTATTAATTAGAAAAACTTTGTGATTATTGTTATAATATTTATACAATTAATATTAACTTAAGAAATTGAGCTTTTAAAAAATTCCATATAATTAAAAAGATTGGGAATTAGAAAAATGACATATTATTTCATGCATTCACGCATTTAATTGCATATTAGATTTATTTAGATAAATACTTACTTTAGGTCATATCGTTGTTAGGTTCATAAGTGATGCTAACTACGACAATATTCCAACAATAGCCTAATAGTAGTGCGATTATCAAGGTGAGTGTCATGTCTTATATGTAAATTGTTAAATT
This sequence comes from Eucommia ulmoides, assembly GCA_016647705.1. Lineage (NCBI taxonomy): Eukaryota > Viridiplantae > Streptophyta > Magnoliopsida > Garryales > Eucommiaceae > Eucommia > Eucommia ulmoides. The sequence continues at coordinate 26,103,635 of CM028328.1, forward strand.
ATATTTTCTTATTAAAGTGTCAAAATAGAAGGTTTATTAAAACGGATTATTTTATAACGTTAAATGGATCAAGTAAAATAATGAATGTAGAAAATGATTTTTATTAATATACTATTATACCATAGTGTGATCTCGACAGGAGGGCATGTCCTGCAAGATGTTATTGGTCCTAACAAGAGAGCATGCCCTATAGGATGTTTGTGTTGTGACCTAATAAGAGCGCAAGTCCAGCAAGTAGTGTTTGTTGTTGTTATTATTGGCAATGATGATTATCAATATCATATCGCAATATTTACCATGCATTGTTGATTATTAATATGGTGGAGTCGAATATGGTATTGATTATCAATACGATGAAGTTGAATATGGTATTAACAATATAATATGGTGGAGTTAAATATGTTGATATGGTGGTTTATACCATGTGTTGGCTCCTATTATTAGAGATATTGAATGAACCTCACACTGATAATAATCTTAGATTGCACAGTTATACACGTGAGAGTACCGTTATAACTCCCAAGCGTGCGGTAAAACGATCCTATGGCTAGTAAAGAAGTATATTTATGATACATTATTATATAAAAGTGATTTGATTGGCTGATTCATATTCAGCTGCTATAAATTGATGATATCTGTAAAAAAAAATTATTGTTTAGTGTAGTTATATTTTATTTTGAAAAATGTATTCTAACAATTGTACTTGATTCATAAATTATTTTTATATTATGAAGACAGTATACTGGTAAAATATTTTGTTTTAAGTATTCCAAATAGAGGCGGGTCCACTACCGACATTAGATAGATTTAGGGAATAAGTTGTCAGAGCAGTCGTTGGTAATAAGGGATTCGAACTTTTGTCGTGTTATAGAAAAGTTGGATAGGTATATTTGAATTTTAAATTAGTAAATATTAATATTGTGTCAGTTGGCAATTAGTGAATATTTATCATTGGTTGGGTAATAGCAAGTGGAGGTCATGCCAATTTTATTTTTTTTTTATTATAGTGGCGTAGCGAAAGCGCGGCGGTGGAGTGGTTTGTGTTTTACTTCTACTTCTCCGTAAAAAAAAAAAAAAAAAAGAGAAATCAAGTGGCAGTCTTAGGAAACCAGGTCATTACACTTTCTGTTAAATTAATGTTTATTATTAAAATAGCAGATATCAAGCAACATTGGACTTTCTTTTTAAATTAGTAAATATTAATATTATGTCAGTTGGCAGTTAGTGAATATTTATTATTGATTGGGTAATAGTAAGTGGAGGTTATGCCAATTTTTATTTATTTATTTATTATTATTATTATAGTGGCGCAACGAAAGCGTGGAAATGAAGTGGTTTGTGTTTTAGTTCTAATTCTTCGTAAAAATAAAAAAGAGAGAAATCGAGTGGCAGATTTGGGAAATCAGGTCGTTACACTTTCTGGTAAATTAGTGTTTATTATTAAAATAACAGATATTAAGTAATATTGGACTTTCTTTCTATTAGGAATATAATTTAAAATCAAATATTTTATTTATTATATTAGTGTAAATTATATTATTTATTTAATAAAATAATTTTTAATATATATTTATAGTGCTTATAATTATGTGTCCTAATTACATATTTATTAAACATTATTATTGTGGTTAAATTATAAAACTTATTAAAATAACTTTGTAAATTCCATTAAATGTAATTATTATAATATATATGTGTATATTTAGTAATTTTTTTTTAACTATAAAACTATGAGTACTTAATATTACACTAAGAGTTATATAATCTATATGCCATATATAGGTGTCTGAAAATGAAAAAATATATAAAGAAAGAAAGTGAAAAATAGACAAGTGAGTATGATGCCATATAAAATTTGAGTATGATTTGATATGGGAAAACTCTTGCTCATAACTGACATAGGCGTGTAGCTTTCAACGGGTCAGATTGGGTTTAAAATCTGATCCGGAACAGACAGACCCAATGAGTTATCTAGGCCGAATTGGGTGCTAGCTTCGACGATCTTCTGAGTGAGACTAATAACCTCATAGAGATTCAGAGAGTTTCATTTCTCTTTACCGGTTGACTTACCTGTCGACTTAGAGATACAGAAAGTTCATCTGTTTTGTTTGGTCGACTTACCAATCGATTTATGCATGCTGGATTTTTTTTCTAAACTCGTTTTTAATACATTCTCTTTTACGTTTTCGCCCTTTTAACCATTTTATCTTTTCTATTAGCTCTACTAACTTTCTCAAATTCCATTTTAACCATTCACAAATATTACTTTTCAATTACACAAAGGAGCAAATAATTTTACCAATTTAAGATCCTATCAAACACATATAATCATAAAATCATTTTCGTGTCGTGTGTGATCCTAATCGGGATACTAAGAATTGAAATTAACTTGAGTTATTTTATCTAATTTCTTCAAACTCTTAAACCTTTATCATCTTTGTTATCATCATTTAGCATTCATTCATAACTTGTCATCGTATCTTCATCATTGGAACTAATAAACTGAAACACTTAAACAAACTTTTAGTCCCACAAAAAATGTCAACGTTTAATTGTCCATCAAAATCTTAGGATCAATAATCTCTCCCTTTTTTATGATGACAATTAATTTTGATATTTTCTTCAAAACAATAATATAATCACACTCCCCTAGAATTCGAGGACGGGTTTTATAACTCATTTAAGCATCATAATGAAGATATTAAAAAACATAATCAATAAAGTACAAATATAAAAATAAACTCCCCCTTAAGATATTCAATAAGCATCAATTAATTCTCTCCCTTTGTCATCTTCAAAAACAAAATTTAGGGAGGGAGGAGCACACATGATAATTATAGACAATTATCATTATGCCTAGCCATACCAAAAATATCATTCTAAGAATGCAATCTCCCCTTTATAATTGTAAATAAGCAAATTCGTGCATAGGAGAATAAACTTAATGCAATCAAAATATTTCAACAATATAGCATGCAATCATATAATTTCAATTTTAATTAATCTATCAGTATTAGATAACAATAAAATTCCACTTAAACATATAATCAAGGTTATGAGCAATTCAAATCAAATAAATCATCCTTTATCATTTAATTCACCTTAACATAAAATATCATGCATCAAGAGTCATAAAAAAAACTCATCTCAATCCAACTTATTTGTATAAAATAATCTTACTAAGATGCATATGCAACAAGTCATAACCACAACTTAGTGGGAACTCAAATACTTAATTCATTTTTCAAAAACATGTAACATGTTTCAAAATCAAACACATGATAACTACTCTATATAAGCACATTATAAAAACATGTTAATATACTTTAACTAAATATAATTCCCATAATCACCATATAATGTTTCTAAGACAACAAATAAACACATCATTGAAAATAGGTCTTAGAAACCATCACCAACTTACCTATTTGGCAAGTTGAGCACCTTCCTCTTTGACAAATTTAATGAATTTAAAATGCGGAGGGTTACGAGTATCTTTTCTATCTTTTGGGACAAATTTGCTCTTTACCTCATTTATATCAATGATTGATTTGGGTACACAATTCTTCTTTGCTTGTATGTATCCTCTCAACCTTTGATTTTTGCCATTTGATTTATTGATGATTCCCTTTACATGTATCGCTTGTGGCTTCCTAGTGATATCCCATCTTGGATTTTGTATAACTTTTCTCTTTGCACATTTCTCTTATGGCTTCTTTGTAACTGCATATTTTGTCTTTGGTGTATCTTTTTGCTTTGTATGAGTTGCTTGTGGATCTTTAGTGACTTCCTGTCTTGACTTTGATATTACTTCTTTGTTTTCTTCTTCAAGTCCACTTTCGACATTATGTAATTCTGCACAAGAAATTTCAGTAGTTCTCTTCAGTATCCATTTCATTTTGGATCTGTTCTTGTTAGACATAAACTTAGGGTTCCGAAACGGACATAATACTTTAAAATGACTAACCCTATTACAATAATAACATCTCAAATCCAATTTATCATAGAAAGCATGAGATGTAAAACAAGAATCATTTCTAACAATAGCCACATAATTATTACTGGCTTGTGATGAAGAATGAGACGATGAAACATATCCACTTTGCCTAGAATAATCATTTTCAGAATCTCTCGAAATAGACTTAATGTCGAATTTTGATTTTTTATTTTTTTTTTAAGTAAATCGATTTTAGAAAAAAAATCAAACATTTGCTTAGAAATCATGTCAAAATTATTTTGTAAAACTCTATTTTCATTTTCAAGAGAATTCACTTTAGAGAGCAAATTATTAATTTCAGAAACAACGTCCGAAAACTCTTTTATACCACAATAATCGTCCAAATGCACTTTAGATTTTCGAATACTTTCTCCACCATTTTCAAAAGAATCAATTTTTCTTTTTAAACTCAAGCTCTCGAGCAAAAAGTAGTGTGAAAGAAAATAATTTTTCTATAACAATATGAACATTTTCATTATCATCATCTTCATCACTACCACTAAAATCACAAGAATCACAAACCACATTGTCATATAAGGATCTATCACCATCAAAAGAAGGTACACAAAAAATATTATCCATGGTGTGTGCACGGGACCGGTTTAGTTAAGATGTTAAGACTAATGAGCTAAAACCAGAAAATATCAGAAAAAAATAACACTTCAAAAATCAAACAATTAATTTATCCTAAAGTAATTATTATCTTTATAGTAGCGGACAAGTGTAATAAGCTCTAGGTGCATACTCAAACAATACAAGATAAAATAAAGGATATAAGTAATGCAGTATACATTGATATATCCTGGTTCACCAAATTACTCTTGGCTAATCCAGTCCTCTGAGCCCTATGGAGAATCGTACCCACTGAACTTAAGATTCCTTTACAAGTAGGAACCAAACCCTCACAATAATTCTTTTCAAAGGCTCATAATTAACCTTTACAAATTCTTTTTTCCAGGCTCAAGAATAACCTCTACTTTTTACAAGCTCAAGAATAACCTAATTCTATTACAGAGAAAATCACAACCTAATTCTTTTTATACGTAAGGCTCAAGAATCAAAACCTCACAAAAACACTCCAATTATCATTTTTCGAGGTAAGGATGGAACCTTTACAAAATCACTCACAATTAATTCTATAAATGAAGAATTAACACCTCAATCTCTTTACCGGAAGATATTGATACCAAGCTACCATTGATTTGATACTCCCAATAGTACCTAATCCACACATAACTCACCAATTATAAAAATTGAAAAGATCTTTCCACTGGGAGCTTCTACTATCTCAGATTAATTAATACTCAATTAATATCCCGATACTAGTGATAGAATTAATATAAGGAAACAAAAATCTGATTATAAAAATAATGCGGGTAGCATAAAATTGAGCACATAATCAGTATCATACAAATTGTTTTAAAAGAATTTTTAGACTTTTAAAGTTCAAAAACGATTTATCATACAATCAATTTACCAAGCAAACAATGATAGCAATAAAGTCAATTAAGAATATGCTTGGAATACTTTCACCAAGAAAATATATAAATCTGATTATGATAAATATGAATAACACACAAATAAATATGAGATAAGATTTTCACCAAAAATCATTTTAAAATATTTTTATGCGATTTAAAGTTCAGAAAATGATTTTGTCAAGATCTTATCAACCAAGCAAATATATAGAAATAAATATGTGATAAATATTAATATCTTGAAAAGATCTCACCCGGATAACACCGAAGAATAATAGATTGAAACGTTAGACAACTCAAATCGGTGACGCTTACACAATTAGCGCTTTAACTCAAGAACACCTCAACAATTGATATCACAATTTGATCTCTCAAAATAAATATCAGAATGATGATTCTTATAAAAGCTTATGAACTAAATAGCTCTTGATATGGTGTCCCTTGATTATGTGAAATCCGCAAGTCTTTTTATAGGCATTTGAAACAAGCCCCATAACGGCTAGTTTCCACAAGATATGTCTTTTAAAATTACCTATAGACCCCATATATTGATACCTTTCACGTAAGGTGTATTTCACTTAATAATAGCTTTCAAAATATTCAATTAAGTCCCTCAAATATTTCTCAATCTCAATTAATTAGAATAGAAACAATTATATGTACCAAATTGAGAAATATTAAAACTTAATGAACAAAATTAATAGGAATTAAATAATAGGTGTAGCATATCTTTAAAAATCATAAAATCCCTAAAATATCTCACAAATCCCAACAAAAAATGGCTACTTTTAGATATGAAATCAGAATCCACAATATCCTGAAACTGCGCCATCAGTCGACTGACCAGTAGATCGCTCGATTCAGGATGTAGCTAAGCCAAATATTATTTGCCCATCGGTTGACCTATCTATCGACTTAGAGATTCAGATACTTTTATTTCTCTTCACCGATTGACCTACCTATTGACTTAGAGATTCAAAGAGTTTAATTTCTCTTCACCGGTCGACTTACCTGTCGACTTAGAGATACATAAAGTTCATTTGTTTTGTCCAGTCGACTTACCAGTCAACTTATGCACGCTGAATTTCTTTTCTAAACTCGTTTTTAATACATTTTCTTTTACGTTTTCTCCCCTTTAACCATTTTCTTTTCTCTGTTAGCCTCACTAACTTTCTCAAATTCTATTTTAACCATTTACAAATATTACTTTTCAATAACACAATGGAGCAGATAATTTTACTAATTTAAGATCCTATCAAACATATATAATCATAAAATCATTTTTTTGTCGTGTGTGATCCTAATTGGGATATTAAGAGTTGAAATTAATCTGAGCTGTTTTCCCTAATTTCTTCAAACTCTTAAACTTTCACCATCTTTGTCATCATCATTTAGCATCCATTCATAACTTGTCATCATATCTTTATCATTGGAACTAATAAATTGAAACACTTAAATAAACCATTAGTCCCACAAAAAATATCAACGTTTAATTGTCCATCAAAATCTTAGGATCAACACATATATTTACTCAAACGACATACTTGTAAACTACATGAATCCCTAAATAATAAATGTTTAACTCATGGCAATAACCAAATATTCAACTAAAAACGAGATATACATGATCAATCAACCAACAAAAGTTAAGAATAAAAAAGGGAAACAAGGGAGGATAGCCAATATTTTAATAATGGATGGTTCCACGTCCGTAAATTTTACTCCAATCTTGTTTCCTATTCTCCAATTGATGAAGTCTCTTGCTTGGTCTGGTTCAAAGGCTCCAAAAACTTCCAAAAAATGTTCTTGTCCAAGTTGGAATGAGGGGTTATAAGTAGAAATCCAAAATATCCTAAAAAATATCTAAAAAACGCTTTTTAATTAGTGTCTGGTTGCTGCAGTGAGAAAAAACTCGTTGCAGCGAGTAGAAGGCAGAAAACTCACTGACGAAATCTCGCTATAGCGAGCAAATTCTTGCTGCAGCGAGATATGGACAATGTTTGGCGTCTGATTCGTATTTTTGTCATAACTTTCTCATCTAAACTCTGATTGAGGTGATTTAAAAACATATGGAAATATAAGATATATATATACAACTTTCATGTTTTAATATTTTCCAAAATCGGATCACATCATGGTAAAAATGCCCTAGAAGTTACATCACTTTTAAGTATTTAGCACTGTTTCTCCCATAACACCTGCTTTGAATAAAAACAAATTAAAATGAATTAAAACACTTATAAAACACTCAAAAACTACCAAATTTGACTTGTAAATATATAGATAAAATCAATCTATCAAATACCCCCAAACTTGGAATTTTGTTGGTCCTCGTGCAAAAACACCCACACAATAAAATAAACTACCACAGCTAATTAACGAACTCAAATACTAAAAACAAAAAACTAGAACGAGCTAAAAATAACAACGTGTAAGTTTTGAATTCAATCTAATCGACCGAAAAGTTTTTCCTCAACAGCCCCCAATCATATCGAGTTCAAGAATAAAACCGCACCATGTGGTGTTCTAGAATTTCAACATTCAATAACGGTAAACGTCTTTCTAGATCCTTTCCAAGTGTGTGTGCAAAAACTCTAATTATACAACCATTCAAAGACCGGATTGGATTATCCACCAACAAAGTTCATTACTTAGAACCGATAAGGTATAGGATTTCCATATGCCAGACTGGGTTCCACTCTCCACTAATGTAGGCTAAGCAATTCAAAAAGATCAGAAGGACTTGGTTCAGTTTTTATCAATTGGCTAAGGGTAAAATAGGAATATACAATAGGATAACGTCTTTAGATCAATGATGCTCAAGTCACTTTATTTGGCACTCAAACACACTCCTACCCACAAAGACAAATCTGAAACAACCCCGAACTTACATTTTAAAACTTAGTACTCATTTGTCTAAACAAACAAAAACAAATCCATATTTATACTTCTTTTTTTTTACAACCACACCCCCAAACTTATTTGATTTGTACAATTTCACGGGTGTAGAACTACGATAGAAAAATAACAAGTGAGTAATCGAATACCAAACCAATCAAAACTTCGCCCAAAACCCAATCACTCACTTCAAGTACTATAAATAAATGCTAACTTGATTACTACTCGAATCATGCCTTTGGTATTGGCGACAATGGTTTGGAAAAAAATTAATTGGCTAGGGTATTTGATACGTGCTCAGAATTAAAATGGTTAACAAGCTTCGACAGGGTAACGAGGGGTAAAACATTTGCATGGAATGCTTTAACGGCTCAAGTAATCAAAATGAATGCCTAAATCATATCTCCTTAACTATCTCGCCTAGGATTTCGCCTCGAATTTCCCCCAATCAGGTTCTAAAATCCCTTAAATTATCATGAACTTGGCTACTGGATAATTGGTATCTTTTCAATTTGATAGCTAGTACATTAAGTCTACGTGCTCGTGCAAATTAGGATCTACAATAACTTTTACCAAAATGAGATATCAAGCACACAGAACATACATGAATGGGTATTACCCTTGACCTCGAAAAATAACTAGGGGATAATATCATCATCGGGTAACGGTAAAGAAGAACCATAAAACTCGACACACAAAAATAACTAGCTACAAACATAAACACACTTACACTAATACTAAACAAACAAGCATGAAGTTCACTAAACAACATTTAACAACTATTTAAACTTAACTACATAACCAACAAAAATACATTATACAAGAAGGCATACAAAACATAAAGCATACTGATAGGTTGAAAATCCTTATCTACTTCTAAGCCAAATTTGGAAGTTTTCGAGTGTTTTAGTAATATTTTATTGCGGTTTTATTTGTTTTTATGTAAATCAGGTGTAGGGATGTAATCGAGTGATAAAAAAACAAAGCGGTGGGAAAACAGTGAAGAAACGGTGAAAGAAACAAGGTTTCAGGACAGCAAACCCACCGCCGAGGCGGTGGAGATGCAGGGAGAATTGTGCCAGTCTCATCTCCGCGGCGGTGAAAGTCCAGAGAGCTTAGGACTTTCTTCACCACTGCAGAGGTGAAGTTAACTGACTTAACTCATCGCCGCAACGGTGAACCACTACCGCGGCGGTTACTCTGTGCAGAAAATATCTATTTTTCTAGATATTTTGAAGCCTTCTATTTAAGACCCTTTTTCCCCCCATTTTGAAGAGGACGTTCCACCTATTAGATACATGATCTTAAGAATTTCTTGAGAGCTAAAATAGGAGATTCAATATTTGGAGAAAATGAAGCAATCCCGGACCGATCTTTGGCCATAATGGACCACTCCACTCTAAGATTTGATCGTTCTTCCTTTGTTTTTATCTTTGTAACTTAACTTTTCATATCAAATGATGATGAATCCTTCTGTTTTAATATTTGTATGGCTAAGATCATGGTAGGATAGATGAATATTATCTAGGGATTGATGTAACTTATGTAAATACATGTTTGATTGAATATATGTTACTACAATGGTTATTTGTCTAAATCTAATTGTGTTTACCATTTTATTACAATTTTAATATGTTTGTTAAGGTATTAGGGTTGGTTTTGAGAATACGGGATTTGACATTCGGGAGAGGTAATCCCAAATTCAGACTAGGGTTAAACACATCATGACAATCTAACAACCCGAGAAGGCATTAGAAAGTATGCAATCCATGAGGTTGGGTCAAGACTCATGTGACTATATGTTATATAAAATGGTAGAAGGGGACTTTGGCATTAATGCAAAGTCATATAATCGCTTATTTTACACTCGGGAGAGGTAATGAGCGAGTTTGAGATACCTAGATTGTCGGATAGGATAAACACCATTATTGTTAATTAAACGAAGTCAAACATGTATTAAGTGAATGAAATCAAACCCATCTACTTCTAAGCCGAATGTGGTAGCTTTGAAGTGTTTTAGTAACATTTTATTGCATTTTTGTTCAGTTTTATGTAAATCAGGTGTAAGGACATAATTGAGTGATAAACAAGTGAAGATGTGGGAAAATGGTGAAGAAATGGTGAAAGAATTAAGGTTTCACGACAGTAAACCCACCTCCTAGGTAGTGGAGATTCAGGGAGAATTGCGCCTGTCTTACCGCCACAGCGATCATTCACCACCACGACGGTGAAAGTCAAGTGCGCTTAGGGCTTTCTTCACCGCCGTAATGGTGAACCACCACCACGGTGGTCACTCTGTGTAGAAAATATCTATTTTTCTAGATATTTTGAAGCCTTCTATTTAAGCCCTCTTTTCCCCTATTTTGAAGAGGACGTTACACACATTAGATACATGATCTTAAGCATTTCTTGAGAGCTAAAAGGGGAGATTCAACATTTGGAGAATAAGAAGCAATCCCAGACCGATCTTTGGTGACAGTGGACCATTCCACTCTAAGATTGGATCGTTCTTCTTTTGTTTCTATCTTTGTAACTTAACTTTTCATATCAAATGATAATGAATCCTTCTTATTTTAATATTTAGGCTAGATAAATATTATCTAGAGATTGATGTAACTCATGTAAATATATGTTTGATTGAATATATGTTAGTTTAACGGGTGTTTGTCTAAATCCGATTGTGTTTACCATTTTATTACAATTTTAATATGCTTGTTAAGGTATTAGGGCTGGTTTTGAGAATATGGAGTTTAACACTCGGGAGAGGTAACGCCGGATTCGGATTAAGGTTAAACACATTATGACAATCTAATGACCCGGGAGGGCATTAGAAAGTGTGCAATCCATGACGTTGAGTCAAGACTCATGTGACTATGTGTTATATAAAATGCTAGAGGGGGACTTCGGTGTTAACATGAATTCATATAATCGCTCATTTTACACTCAAGAGAGGTAATGAGCAAGTTTGAGATACCTAAATTGTTGGATAGGATAAACACCGTTATTGTTAATTAAATGAAGTCAAACATATATTAAGTGAATGAAATCAATCCCTAGGTAATCCACTTAATTAGAATTAACCCAACAGTTGTTAGTTTAACTTAGTTTTTAAATATTCAAACTCAAACATTTCTTGAACCGTCGAGATAATATAAGACTACGCAAATTGCGGTATTCAATTAATCAAACACGTTTCTCTGTGGATGATATCCAATCGAAAGATCCACTATATTAAAACTTGATCTCGTGCACTTGCACGTAAATTAAGATGTGAAAAAAGTAACGCGTCCACATTTTTGGCACCGTTGTCGAGGAACAATGTTTTGATTTGGTTGATATTGTGACCAAGTGGTTGAATATTAATCCAAACAATTCTTTTGTTTTATTTTCTTTCAATTCAATTCATTTTTTTATTTGTTTTATTTGTTATGATTGAGTAGTGCATGCGACGTAGTAAAAGTTTGGAATTATTGACTCTTGATCCCGAGATCGAGCATACTTTGAGAAGGATAAGGAGCAAGAGAAGAATCCAAACTCAAACTATGGCCGATGGTGGAGATGACTATATGCCAAGCATGCCTCAACAACCATCGGTGCCACAGGCACTACTACAGCCGCCTCCAAAACCTAAAGCTCCACAAGGGTCCTTAGGGACTATTATCGGCTAGTTATGTTTGAAAACTACTCTAGAATTCGGAGGCAGCCAATTCAAGCCAATAACTTTGAGCTAAAACTTGCCCTGATTAATATAGTACAACAAAACCAATATAGTGGGAATCTGCACGAGGACCCCAATGTCTATCTGGCTACATTTCTAGAGATATGTGATACAATTAAAATTAATAATATTGCTGAGGATGTAATACGGTTGAGGTTATTTCCGTTCTCACTTCATGACGGAGCACGGGGTTGATTACAATCAATCCAACCAAGGAGTATCAACACTTGGGGGGACCTTGTTCAAAGGTTCCTTACTAAGTTTTTCCTGCCTTCGAAGACTTCTCAACTCATAGGTTAAATAGCATAATTTTACTAGAGGGACTTCGAGCTACTGTTTGAAGAGTGGGAAAAGTTTAAGGATATATTGCATCGGTGCCCCCAACATGGGTATCAAGATTGGTTTCAAACCCAACTCTTCTACAATGGGTTGGATGACCAAACAAGAAACATAGTTGATGCCGCCTCGGGAGAATCATTGTTGTCAAAAACACCTGCTGAAGCAAATGCGTTACTAGAGGAAATGGAGGCCAATAATTACCAATGCCCAAACGAGAGGAATACGAGACGAAAGGTAGCTTTAATTCAAGAAGCTAATCATATGACTACCTTATCGGCCCAAGTCTCAAAACTCTCAGATCAATTGATTGCCTTTTCTACTAAAGATGCTTCGTCCAGTCGTAAAGCGGAGAACGTTGCAAGCCGTTCTCAACCCAGAGTGGATAGTGAATTCGAAGAATGCCGTTTCGTCAACAATCGTGCTTATACTTTCAGGCCCGCCACCAATATTCTGATTCACTATCATCTGGGACTTTGCGGCTTCCTCCTGGTTATGGAAATTTTTTCATATGCGAACAATCAGAACACGTTGCGGCCACCTCCTGGTTATGGAACACAAGCTCAATGTTATCCTATGCAACAAAACTGCCAAATGTAAGAACCTTATATTCAAAATCAAAAGCCAAACTTGGAATATATGATGGGATCTTTCATGAAGGAAACGCAAACAATAATGCGTGAGACGCACAACAGGCTTAACGAGCACGAGACGAGGCTTCACTCGATTGAGACCACATGTGCAAACACAAATGCTACTGTGAAATCATTGAAAACTCAGATCGGGCAACTTGCAAGTGTGATCCAAGAGCAGACCAAGGGGAGGTTTTCTAGCAACACAGAAACTAACCCGAGAGAATACAAGGCTATTATGTTGAGAAGCGAAAAAGAGGTTGAAGCAAGTAAACCGATGGAAGAAGACCCGGGGGTAAGACATAATATTGACTAAAATAAACCAAAGAGACATGGTGAGGAGGAAGTTGATGAGAGAAAGAAGGAGAAGAATGAAGATAATATGGAGGAGAAAAATAACAAGAAGAAAAAAGAGAAAATAGAAAAGAATAGATGAGATCAAAAGATGATTCTGGGGAGAATTACATTCCCGGACAATCCACCGATTTTAACCACACCTTTGCCTTATCCACAATGATTCCAAAAGAAGAAGTTGGATTATCAATTTGCAAAGTTTCTTAACATCTTCAAAAAAATACAAATCAACATATCTTTTTGCGGATGCGTTAGAACAAATGCCCAATTATGGCAAGTTCTTGAAAGACATAATGACGAAGAAAAAGAAGTTGAAGTAATACAAGACAGTAAAAATAACGGAGTAATGTAGTGCTATACTGCAAAGGAAATTGCCTAAAAAGCTGAAGGATTCCAGTAGTTTAACGATTCTGTGTACTATCGGGAAATCTCATTTTGACAAAGCACTATGTGATCTTGGTGCTAGTATCAACCTACTGTTATCTTTCATCTATCAGAAGTTGGGACTCAGTAATGCAAAGCCAACCACAATTTCCCTTAAAATGGAGGACCGATCGTTAACCTATCCGAAATGAATTATTGAGGATGTCTTCGTGAAGGTGGACAAGTTCATCTTCCCGATGGACTTTGTCGTGCCAGAAATAGAAGAGGATAGGGAGATTCCAATCATCATTGGAAGGCCTTTTCTTGCAACAAGAAAGGCTTTAATTGATGTGCATAATGGTAATTTTGACGTTGCGAGTAAATGAAGATGAGGTAAAGTTTAACATTTTCAAAACTGTGAACTTTCTGGATGAATGTCCTAAATACAACCGAGTAGATGTTGTTGACTCGTGTGTGAGGGAATTCTTTCATGAAAATGTGGATATGGATCCATTGGAGCATACACTCATAAATTCCTTATTTATGGGGGATTTTGGTGAGGAGGGCTCAACCACGAAAGTTGGTATTTTGGACTATGTGCTTGATATGGAGGTTCAATCTAAAGATGTAGAGGATCTGATTCCTGTTACTATGATTGAAAAAGAAGTTAATTCTTCCGAACTATCCAATCCGTCTTACGCTGGATTAATACTAAATCAATTACCGGATCACCTCCGGTATACCTTTTTGGGGTTTAATTTAACCAATACGATGATAATATTATCATCCTTGATGGAGGAAGAAAAGTACAAGTTGCTGAAAATTCTAAAACGGCGTAGATTCGCCTTTGCGTGGTCTATTTCCTATATTAAAGGAATTAGCCCAACAATATGCATGCACAAGATCTTAAGGGAGGATTTATTTAAACCTTCCATTGAGCATCAATAGAGGCTAAATCCATAAATGAAAGAAGTTGTTAGAGCAGAGGTGTTGAAGCTCTTGAATGCTGGAATTATTTATGCTATATCCGATAGCGAGTGGGTTAGTTCGGTGCAGGTGGTGCCAAAGAAATAGGGATGACGGTTATGAAAAATGAGAACAATGATCTCATTCCGACACGAACCATCACTGGATGGTAAGTGTGTATTAACTATCGGAGATTAAACAAGGTAACAAGGAAAGATCATTTTTCGCTTCCATTCATTGATCAAATGCTTGATCGTCTTGCCGACTATGATTATTATTGCTTTCTTGATGGCTACTCGGGGTATAATCAAATAGCCATAGCACAGAAAGACCAGAGGAAGACGATCTTTTCATGCCCGTATGGGACGTTTTCTTACCGATGTATGCCGTTCGGCTTATGCAATGCACCGGCCACATTCCAACGATGTATGATGGAGATATTCTTGGATATGGTGGAAGACATTATGGAGGTTTTCATGGATGACTTTTTAGTTTTTGGTTCATCATTTGATCATTGCTTGTACAACTTGGCGCTTGTTCTCGATCATTGTGAAGAGAAACACTTGGTTCTCAACTGGGAGAACTGCCATTTTATGGTTAAAGAATGAATAGTCTTAGGTCATCGAGTCTCTTCTAAGGAGCTTGAGGTAGACCGAGCCAAGATTGAAACAATTGAAAAACTTCCAGCTCCGATAAATGTGAAGGGAGTCCGTAGTTTCTTGGGCCATGTCGGCTTCTACCGGCACTTTATCAAAGACTTTTCAAAGAAGGTGAAGCCGTTGTGTCACTTACTCTAGAAGGAAGGCCCATTTGAATTTGACGAAGCTTGCTTGAAATATTTTAATGCAATTGATCATGGCTCCTATAATAGTTGCTTCGGATTAGAACAAGCCATTTAAAATAATGTGCGATGCTAGAGACTATGCGGTTGGAGTGGTTTTAGGCCAACGTAAGGAGAAGATCTTCCGATCTATTTATTATGCAAGCAAGATTTTGATCGATGCACAACAGAATTACACTACAACCGAGAAATAAATGATGGCGGTTGTTTTTGCATGCGATAAGTTTTAGTCCTACATTATAGGATCCAAGGTGATTATCTATATGGATCATGCCGATATCCGATACTTATTCGCTAAGAAAGACGTCAAGTTGAGTCTAATTAGGTTGATTCTCTTGTTGCAAGAGTTTGATGCAAAGATAAGAGACAAGAAATGGAGTGAAAATGTTGTTGCCGATTATTTGTCACGACTGGTGCAAGAGAACGTCGGTGATGAGTCCTATATTACAGAGGTGTTCCCTGATGAGTAGTTGTTCAAAATTGATACTACACTTCCGTGGTTTGCGGATATCATACAAGTGCCCAAAGGAAGGAATTCATGTTCAATTTGAGACACTATATGTGGGACAAACCATTGCTATTCAATAAGTGTGTTGATCAGGTGATCCGACGATGTATTCCAGTGGAAGAGATGGCGAGTATTCTTTATCACTACCATTCATCACTTTGTGGTGGTCACTTTGGAGCAACTCGGACAGCCGCAAAAGTGCTTCAGTCAGGGTTTTACTGGCTATCATTATTTAGCGATACTTATACTTTTGTAAAAACTTGCGATCGATGCCAACGCGTGGGTTACATTTCAAGAAGGCATGAATTGCCGCTGACGTCTATTCTTAAATTAGACTTGTTTGATGTATGGGGTATAGACTTCATGGGACCATTTCTGTCGTCATTCAGTTAGAAGTATATTCTACTGGCGGTGGACTACGTGTCTAAGTGGATCGAAGCTATGGCGACGGCTTCTAATGATGCCAAAGTAGCTCTTAAGTTCTTTTAGAGAAACATCATGACGCGGTTCAGGATAACTCGGGCAATAATTAGTGATGAAAGAACCCATTTTTGTAACAAAATGTTCAATACTTTGTTGACAAGGTATAGAGTGAGGCATAAGGTGGCGCTACCATACCATTTGTAGACAAATGGCCAAGCCGAAGTGTCCAACAGGGAGGTCAAGAAAATTTGGGAGAAAACAGTTCATTCTAATCGCAAGGATTGGGCGGTGAAGTTGGATGATGCACTGTGGGCATATCGTACGCCTTTTATGACACTGATCGGTATGTCACCGTATTGGTTGGTGTTTGGAAAATTGTGTCACTTGCCAATCGAGTTGGAGCACCACGCCTTTTGGGCGATAAAGAAATTGAACTTCGATCTAAAAGCTTTAGGTGAACAATGTCTCTTCCAACTCAATGAAATGGAAGAATTCCAGAACGAAACATATGAAAATTCCAAGCTCTATAAAGACAAGACGAAGAGGTGGCATGACAAGAAGATAGAGAGGACAGAGTTTAGCCTGGGTCAACAAGTTCTGTTGTTCAATTCATGGCTGAGGCTCTTTTCGGTAAAATTAAAGTCCTGGTAGTCTGGACCGTTTCGGATCAAGCATGTATGTTCATTCGGCTTCATCGAATTGGAAGGCAATGATGAAAGAATTTTTTGAGTCAATGGGAAGTGGATCAAACATTACTTAGAAAACGAAGAGTAAGTTGTGGAGGGTATCTCCCTCGTTGACGACTGATCTTAGAATTCGCTAAGTCCATTTAGAGACAATAAATCAAGCACTTTTTGATATGAAACCAAGGGTATGATCTTGCTCAACTTTTGCTATTACTTAATTTTTGGAGACCGGAGTGGTCTTAGAGCATGTTTGAAGGTGAATTGAGGAGTGTGGATACTCGGGGGTGTTTTTCGTACTTAAAATAATTGAACTAGTGAAGTGGAAGCATGTGGTGTGGAGCCTTGTTGTGAAAACTTGAAGAAATCATGAAAATCCAGCAGGCAGCTCACCGCCGCAGCGCTGAAATTGTAGGATGTAAGCATTCAAACCAAAACGCTTCACTGCCGTGGCAGTGAAACTTCAGGATGCAAGGTTTGTAAAAAAATGCCCCACCACCGCAGCGGTGAAACTTCAGGTTGTAAGTTTTAAAAAAAGGTGCTCCACCGCCGAGGCGGTAAATATCGTGTTTAAATAAAAAAGATATCGCTCATTTAAACCACCACACTACCCCTAAAACCCCAAATATCTCCATTTTCATCCTCCCAAACCATTTCCAACCCTCAAATCCATCCTTCCATTTTCAAAATTTTGAGATTTCCACCACAAATCATCCGTCAAGAATCAATCTTCAACCTCATTTTTGAAATCTAGGGTTTGAGGAACAAAAAGGGCGATTTCTCCAATTTTCAATCGGTTGGACTAAATTATTTCGACAAGTATTTTTGATCCTACATTTCATATATATGTTGAAATCTTTGGTTGATTTGCATATACATATAAAAAATAGTTGAATTTGGATTGTTCCCTAAACCCTTAAACCCCATTTTCACAATTTTCTTTATCACTCTGGGATTTCGGTTTGATTTTTGGTGATGAACACGAATTCTATGATTGTTCCATTGTGTGATACAAAATTTCATGCTACATTGTTTAATTTTTTTTTAAAACCATTGCGATTGGTGTGTGCGTATTGCGATTGTGTCGTGTTCTTGACGGTGTTGATTTAGGAGATTGTTTTCCATTGTTCATATATGATTAGGCATCTGTGTTTTGTGATTGTAATTTATAGGAATCATGACTAAATGAGCTGCATCAAAAAGACCAAGGGGAAAAGGTTTGAGTTCTCGTGCCGGGGGTCCTGTCTCCGACTATGATTCCACCCGGTTTGTTTTCAAAACAGGCCGAGGAGCATTTTAACTATTTCGAACATAAGTAAACATGCATTTGATAATAAGGTTTTTGGCAGTTGGAAAGTCTTCCAACAGAATTTAAGGATGTCATCCGAAGCCGAGATTGGGAAGATTTTTGCAAATCACCACCCCGGGGCGATGTGGCTTTAGTTCGGGAATTCTATACCAACATCACTGAAGCCAATGAAAACTGGACAAGGGTCCAAACTCACTCTATCTTGTTCAGTCCCGAGCGTATTAATGAAATTTTGGGATCGGCAGCCCCGACACCAACTGATGAACCATATGGAGATAGAGATCTGAGCATGGAAACGGTGATCCGGGCCATAACTTTAGGCAACGTCCAATGAACTCACACAGGGCCAGGTCTAGACATTTTTTGGCAGAGTTCCATAATTCGATCCCCAAAATCTTGCATCATTTTGTTTGTGGAAGCCTTCTCCCGACATCTTACTTGTCGGACATCTCTAAAGAGTGGGCTATGATGCTATACTCCATTCAGACGGATAAGCCGCTCAATGTCGAGTTCTTGATCTACTCATTCATTATTCATTCTGTCCAAAAAACAAAGGCTGACCTTCCATTTCCATCACTGTTGATTGACCTATTCAGACGAGCTAGTGTATCAATAGCTAGGGATAGCCCTTGTCCCTCTATCGTTCCACTCGATCTAGCCATGATAACTCGAATGTGGAAAGACGGAGCGCAAGGACCGGGAGAGCCAGAAGCAGAAGAAGAGAAAGGGCCCGAAGAGGAAGAGGCGGGGCCTTCTGAAGCCCCAATTCCAGAGACTATGGGCCTCTCTACCATCACATTGGACAGCTTGCACTAGGAGCTCTAGGATGTTCGGCTCTACAATCGCTTTCTTCGCCAAGGGCAGTATAATTTGGATCTCCAAAATGTCGAGCTCCGGATGTTCCTGGATCAATATACAAGCAAGTAAGATCAAGTCCAACAGCTCATTGGCACGCGCCTCGGAATCGATATGAGTGCTTATCCACCAATGTCACAATTGTCTCCATACCTCTTGCAACAGCCACACTTTCCTTTCCGACGAGACAGTGGTGGCGTTGACGTTCCTCTAGGTGGACAGTAGGAGGTGAGACTTCTACGTCTCATCTCCTAGGTATGTGTTCAAAACCCATTTTTTTCTTACGAATGCTATATATTGCAATTAGGTTCGATGCTCAATCAATGTGGACACTGCTTTGTTTAAGTTTGGGGAGATGTTCATCCAATTTTGTTTTTATTAGAAAAGGATGAACAAAATTTTGATGTATTATATATGATGTTTTATGAATGATTAGTTATGCTTTGTAGAAGCTTAGATGTATATTGTGGACTTTAATTTGTAGTTAAGTTTTATTTTAATTTTTGTGGTTGTGCATGTGAAATGCTAGTTTAGTGTATGTATGTTAGTGTTTAGATTTAAGGTAGAGATGTTTATGTATGAAATACTATTTGCATGTTGAGTTGTTGAGTTCATTTGGGCCATTTCCCAATGATGAAAATCATCCCCTACCTATATATCGAGGTCAGGGGTGATGCCATTCATGTGTGTTTGGCATGTCGATTAGGTAAAAATTATGTTGATCCTAAAATCGCACGATAGCATAAACTCACTGTATAATTTTTCGAACGACTTGACACCAATTATTCAGTAATAAGTTCATAACAAATTTGAGGAATCTAGAACTTGACTGGGGGAAACTTGAGGTGAAATTCTAGATGAGGTAGTTCAGGAGGTATGATTTAGGCCTTCATTTTTATCGCTTGAACCTTTGAAGCTAACCTTGAAAATTTTATCCCTCGTTACCTTGTCGAAGCCAATAGCCTTTTCAATTCTGAACATGCATCAAAACCCTAGCCAATTAAAATTTTTCCAAACCATTGTCACTAAGCCAAATGCACGAATTGAGTGAAATCAAGTTAGCATTAAAATATGCTACTTGAAGTGAGCGGTCGGGTTTCGAACGAATTTTTATTGGTTTGGTATTAGTGTATCCACTTGTCATTCTTTTAATTCTATTTACACGCCCCTAAAATTGTACAAAATCGAATAAGTTTGGAGGTGCGTTATGTTGTCTAAAAAAACTACGTTAATATAGTTCTATTTCGTTCTTTCGACAAGAGAATACAAAGTTCTTAAATTTTGGTTTAGGGTTGTGTTTTAAATATTTGGGGTTACGAGAGAGATATAGCGATAAGTGTTTATGCCTTGGGTATCGTTGAAATATCGTAATTATAACGATTTTCTATTTTCTATTCCTGAGATACCCTTGGCCATTCTCCAATGTCGATCCAAGCCCTATTGATCTCTTTGAATTTCTAAACCTACATTAGTGGATAGTCAAGCCTAGTCAAGCATATGGTTTTCCTAATCCTTAACGGTTTAAGTCATGAGCTTAGTTATTGAATAATCTAAGCCGGTGTTTGGATAGTTATATATTTGAGTTCTCACACACACACTTTAAATGGATCTAGAATGGTTTTTGGTGATATTGAGTTTTGAAATTCTAGAACACCACGTGGTGTGTGTTATTGCCGAACTTGATCTAATTGAGGGCAGTTGAGGGAAGAACAACTTGGTTTCTTTGATTGAACTTGGCACTCACGTGTGATTATTTCTTATTTGTTATTGTTTATTCATTTTTAGTTCAGTAGTTAGTTAATTAGTATAATTAGTATATTTTAGTGTTAGGGTGTTTTGCTCAAGGACCATCATATACTAAACAAAAACATCCCCTCAAACTTAGAACAGGCAGTGTCCACAGTGACCCAACATCGATCTCAACAATTAACATATAGTATGTGGTACTATGATGAATGGAGTTTTGAACACGTACCTGAGAGGTGAGACATTGAAGTCTCACCTCCTACTTCGGTTAGCGGAGATTCTTTAGGTAAGGTGACCGGTATGGGGCTTTTCTCCTATAGCGTGCATCTATTGGCCCCTTTATTTAAAAACTTGGGTTGTCTCCCAAGAAGTACTTGGTTTAATGTCCTTGGCTTTACATGGAGAAGGGCTCATCAAAGAGAAACTTTCGCCCATAATATGTGTCATATAACACAACATATGGGTCTTGGTTCAGAACGCCCTCAAGCTTGGCGAAATGTGAAATTAATCGACATGTACTCTCAACGTGACTCGGCTCTGTCTCATGTGCTTGGTTGTCCTGAATGAATGGTGCTGAAAGTGGAGGATGACAGGTGAGCCACATCGGATCCTCATAGATGTGTTCTTGTTTGATCGGTGTTGGTATCACAACATAGATCTCAAAAGGTTGAGATTCACAAGTGTTGTCTTGTGTTTCTTTATCATCGATCAACTCTTGGGTTTCGTCCTCATTAGAATCATCATCTTGCATGTACCCAAATTTCTCCCACTTGTGAGAGGTTCCTCACGGTGGCTTTTAATGATCGGTGGTGGCAATACCAATTGGATTTCAAGAGGTGAAGACTCAAAATCATCTTCTGATTTGTTATCAATAAACAATTCTTGAGCCTCATCTTCTTTCAAATCATATTTATAAGGCACCTCCAAAGTCCTTCCACTTGCATTCGGTTCCTCATGGTTATTTTCACATATGGATGAGCCTTGTGTGTCTCTCATTTCCCTCATAATGTTTTGAGTTTCCATCATGAATGCATTGAATGTGTGTTCCAGGTTGGGAGAAGACTCCACAAGTTTGTGTGGGGTGTCAATCCATGGTGCCGAAATGTTGAAACAATCCCCCAAATTTTGGTGACTTGTTGAATAATTCCAATATCGATAGTCAAAATCGGCTATGTCTTCCAATGACAAATAAGCATCATTCGTGGTTAGGTGGTAAAAAGAGGTGGTACTATTTCCTTATTTTTCCAAAGTTCTTGTTGCGACTTATATCCCGTCGAGAAAATTCTGTAATTGACACTCCTTCGGGAAACCATAATTTGGGAACCGAATGAGTAACTCTTTATATATTTCCCAAGCACAATAAAACGACGCAGAATCTCGTTGAAAAAAACTCATGAGGACTTGTTGATGAGCCATCTCCAAGTACCTCGCAAAACAAACCAAACTAAAAACAAAAATTAAAAATAAAATAAATGCCTAAATTAAAATCAAGTTACTTATTCACAATATTAACAACAATCTAAAAGCCAATCCCCGGCAACGGGGCCAAAAACTTGTTGACGATATTTTAATCGCTTTGAATTACTCGCAAGTACACGAGGTCAAGTTTTAATAGAATAGTGATGATTAGGGTTGTCGTATCTACATGGATTGGTTTAAGTTATCGTTAAGTATTGTGATTGTCGTAACCTAACTTTATCTAGGCGATCTAATTTTAAGTTTTTCTAAAAATATAAAACTAAACTAAAATAATAACTAACTAAACTATAATATGGAATAAATACTAAAATGCTAGGAATAAATTATATGGGAATAGATTATCTAGTGATTAATTTCAGTCCCTAACACCTGTTTGATTTAGTCTAGTTTACATTAACGGTTATGAATCTACTCGACAATCTAAGTTTCTAAAACTCACTCACTACCTTTCCTGAGTGTAAAGTGAGTGAATATGCAAACACGTCAACATTGATATCCCTATCTAGCGTCTAAATGATTACATGAGTCTTGCCTCAACCTCATAGATTGCACACGTTCTAATAATCTCCTGAAACATTAGAACGTCGCCTTGTGTTTAAACTTTAGTCCGAATCCAGGGTTACCTCTCCCGAGTGTCAAATCCCGTATTCTCAAATCAATCAAAATATCATAACAAGCATACAATGGAATTAATAAAATGGTAAACACAATCGAATAGGGATGAACAACCGTTAACGAAACATAGATTTACTCAAACGACATACTTGTAAACTACATCAATCCCTAAATAATAAACGTTTAGCTCATGTTCGTAACCAAATATTCAACTAAAATGAGTTATACATGATCAATCAACCAACAAAAGTTAAGAATAAAATAGAGAAACATGGGAAGATAGCCAATATCTAAATAATAGATAGTTCCATGTCCGTAAATTCCATTCCGATATTGCTTTCTCTTCTCTAATTGATGAACTCTCTTGCTTAGTCTGGTTCTAAGGCTCCAAAAACTCCTAAAAAATGTTCTTGTCCAATTAAGAATGAGTGGTTATAAGTAGAAATCCAAAACATCCTAAAACATAGCTAAAAAATGCTTTCCATCTGGTGTCAAGTCATTGTAGCGAGTGGAAGGCAGAAAGCTAACTGACGGAATCTCGCTGCAGCGAGATATAGATAGTGCCTGGCACCTGATTCGTATTTTCGTCGTAACGTTCTCGTCCGAACTCCAATTGAGGTAATTAAAAAACCTATGAAAAAATAATCTGTATATATATATAACTTTCATGTTTTGAGATTTTCCAAAATTGGATTACATCATGGTCAAATATGGCCTTGACGTTACAACACTTTCACCTATTTTGCATTGTTTCTCCTATAACACCTGATTTGAATAAAAACAAATAAAAATGAATTAAAACACTTATAAAACACTCTAAAATTACCGAATTCGGCTTCAAAATAAATAGATAAAATCAATCTATCAAGTATGCTACTCCAAAAGAACCTGGATGTGTTTGCCTAGGCTCTAGAAAATGTGAAGAGCATCAGCCTAGACGTTGCGGTGCATCGCCTGGATATTTCTAGGTCCTACCCTCTAGTCAGGCAAAAAATGAATACTTTAAGCCCTGAGAAAGAATAAGTGATTAAAGCCAAGATGAAAAGACTATTGTCCATTGGCCACATAAGGGAAATTGTGTACCCAAGGTGGCTGGCCAATCCAGTTCTTGTCAAAAAGAAAAATAGAAAGTGGAGAATGTGCGTAGACTTCACTGACCTTAATCAAAGATGCCCAAAAGACTGCTATCCAATGCCAAAGATAGACCAGATGGTAGATACAGTAATAGGGCATCAACGACTGACCATGATGGATGCTCATGCAGGCTATAATCAAATCTGTATGGATCAACAGGATGAGGAGGAACACTATTTATTACACCAAAAGGTACCTACTGCTACAAGGTAATGCCGTTTGGTCTGAGAAATGCAGGAACCACATATCAGTGGTTAGTGAACCGCATTTTCCAAGATCAAATTGGAGCAACTATAGAAGTCTACATAGATTATATGCTTGTCAAAAGCTCTAGTAAAGAGGACCACCTGAGCCATATGGATGAATACTTTGCTGTTCTAAGGAAATACAACATGAAGCTAAACCCACAAAAATGTATTTTTAGTGTTTCATTTGGAAAGTTCCTGGGCTTTGTGGTTAACCGATCTGGCATCATGGTGGACTCTATATAGATAAAAGTTGTCAAGAATATGGAGTCCCTTGCAACCATAAGGAAGTCCAAGTGTTGACGGGAAAGTTGGCAGCACTGAATAGATTAATTTCAAAATTTACTGATAGGTATGCCCTATTCTTCAAGATTTTGAAAGGGAATAAAACCTTTCAGTAGGATGATGACTGTGAATGAGTTCTCCAATCCATTAAAGATTACTTGGGCTCAGTAGGAACACTAGCGAAAGTAAACCCAGGAGAAGAACTCCATCTCTATCTAGCCGTGACACCTATAGTAGTGAGTGTCGTGCTGGTCAAAGATCTTGCAATAGGGCAAAAGTCGGTGTACTACATCATCAAGTCATCAGTTCCAACAGAAATTCGTTACACGGAGTTGGGAAAGTTGGCCTTGGCCCTGGTAACTGTAGCTCGAAAGCTCAGATCGTATTTCCATGTGCATGTGATTAATGTGCTGACCTCATACCCACTCTGAGCGGTAATGCATAGGCCAAAATCTTTTGGTTGCCTCATGAAGTAGGCTGTGGAACTTGGTGAATTCTTTATCAAATACAAGCCTAGGGTAGTAATCTAGGGTCAAGCTCTAATTGACTTCATTGCTGAGCTAACTCCTCAATTGATTGAGGAAAAAACTTCTCTATCCGATGTGTCATGGAAGTTGTGGGTTAATGGTGCTTCAAACATGAAGGAGTATGGTGTGGGTATTGTCTTGTAAACACCTGAAGAAGATCAGCTTGAAAAAATAGTGCAACTTTACTTTCGAACCTCCAACAATGAAGTTGAGTATGAAGTTGTAATTATTTGGTTGACTCTTACAAAGTAGATGGGTGCTTAGCATTTAGAGGTAAAATCAAACTCTCAATTGGTGGTAAACCAAATTAATGGTTTGTTCATCATTAATGAGGAGAGGTTGTGACTTTAGGTTGAAAAAATGAAAGAGTTGACGTCCTTATTCCCGAGCTGCAACTTTGAGGCCATCCCAAGGGTTGAAAACATCATGGCAGATACCTTGTTTGTGGTAGCTTCTAATTTGGGATCGGATCAGAGATCTGATTTGGTGGAATTCCTTGATCAACCATCTGTAGCCGCTCTAGTTAGCCAAGGTGCATACATAGGCCAACTAGATAAAAAAGAAGACTGGAGAACCCCTATAGTTCGTACTTAAAGAATGGTGCTTTTCCAGAAGACAAGGACACCACCAGAAAGGTTCTATACAAGTCGTTAAGATTTGTGTTAACCAGCGATAAATTGTATAGAAGTTCTTTTTCCCAACTGTTATTGCTCTGTTTAGGACCATAAGAAGCAAATTAAGTCCTACAAGAGATACATTAAGGAGTTTATGGCAACCATCAAGGGGAATGAACCTTACTACACAAAGTACTAAGAGTGGGATACTACTGGACAACCATGCGCTTTGATGCACAGGAATACGTCAGAAAATGTGAAAAAAGATAATGATTCTCCAATGACATCAAATCTCCTGCTCAACAACAAACTCCAATAGCCAGCCCATGGACATTTTCTTAGTAGTAGATGGATGTGTTGGGGACGTTCACACCAGCACCTAGAAAAAAAAGGTACCTACTGGTGGTAATAGATTATTTCACCAGGTGGGTCAAGGCGGAAGCATTCGAAATAGTGAGAGAGAATGAAGTAAAGAATTTTCTTTGGAAAAACATCATCTGTTGTTTTGGAATTCCTACAGTCCTCATTTCTGATATCGGGAAACTCTTTACTGGTGTTAAAGTTACTTGGATGTACAACGAGCTAAAGATTCAACATCGAACATCCAGTCCAGTATATCCACAAGCTAACGGGCAAGCAGAGGTGATAAATCGTTTCATCAAAGAAGCGCTCAAGAAATAACTAGATGATTCCAAAGGGAAATAGGTAGAAGAACTCCCAAGTGTCTTATGGGCTCATCGTACCACCCCAACGTCTACTACTGGAGAGATAGCCTTTTCTCTTACTTACGGAACTGAAGTTGTTGTTCTAGTGGAGATAGAGATGTCGTCCAGACAAGATGATACGGTCAACTTGGTGGAGAATGGAAAACTATACGAGAAGAAATGGATATGTTGGAAGAGAGGCGAGACAGAGCATTATTGCGGATGGTGACTTACAAAAATAAGAATGGCACAGATGTTCAATCATGCAGTCCGTCCACAATATTTCTCTATAGGAGATCTGGTACTTCGGAGGGTAATGCCTTATCAACCAGAAGGTCGCTTAGGAAAGCTAGCACCTAACTTGGACGGCCCTTACCGTGTAACTAAAGTAAACAGACTAGGAACGTATTGGCTTGAAGATCTTAACAGCATAGCAATCCCCAAACCCTGGAATGTCTCCTACTTATGCAAATACTTCGTATCAATTCTAGATCATTTTTTTTTTTTATGATTTTCAGTCTTTAATTCAATATTTTGAGAATTGATCTTTCTTGATTTGAGAAATTCTTTGAATAAAGAAAATAAATTTTCTCTCCATCAATTTTGCAACACTTATTATTGTTATGCTTCTGCATTTTCGACAACAATGGATTAAGACTGAGTGTGGTATAGACAGTTGATATTCAGCTCAGCAATGAACTGGGCACCTTAGCCCAACAGTAACTGAGTTCCTTAACTTAGATACTAACTGAGCACGTTAGCTCAGAAATGACCTAGACACCACAGCCCAGCAGCAACTGAGTTTCTTAACTCAGACACTAACTAAGCACATCAGCTCAACAATGAACTAGGCACCTCAGCCCAGTAGCAACTGAGTTCTTTAACTGAAATGCTAACTGAGCACATCAGCTCAGCAATGAACTGGGCACCTCAGCCCAGCAGCAACTAAGTTCCTTAACTCAGACGCTAACTGAGCACATTAGCTCAACAATGAACTTGGCACCTTAGCCCAGCAGCAACTGAGTTCCTTAACTCAAACACTAAAATAGCATATCAGCTCAACAACCAACTGGGTACCTCAGCCCAGCAGCAACTGAGATCCTTAACTTAGACACTCATTGAGCATATCAGCTCAGAATGCAACTGGGCACTTCATCCCAGTACTGACTGAGTCCTCAACTCAGATGTTAATTGAGCACGTTAACTCAGAATGCAACAAGACACTTGAGCCCAACAACAGCTAAGGTCTTTAACTTAGATTTTAACTAAGCACGTCAACTCAGAATTTATCTCAAAATTATTATCATAATTAGTAAAAAGAGAAACACAGCCCAACAAATTTTAACAACACAGGTCAGCAAAACTTTGGATGACACTATTCAAATCATCTCACTCATGTTATTAATTGAGTGAAGTTTTGATCTTCATTGTTTTCTTGTCGTCAACAATGTTCAACTCTTTAAATAAGGAAAATCCAGAAAACTTATCTTAGTGATGAGTTTGAAACTGGTTAACTTATGAAGTTTTATTTGATTATGTTGCCTACAATAGTGATGGTTTTTTTTACTAAGAAGATAATACAATTCGACTTGCTGTCATGAGTCTAATGTGTAATTCATAACTAGTTCAACTTCCAAACCTAGTTATGAAGGAGGGCAGGCAGGGGTAAGCGCAAGATAATTCAAACAGTTAAAGGAATAACATCACAAGATCAAGAATATCAAGAACCCTAATATTTTTCATTGATAAGGAAAAGAAGGGGGAAAATGGTTTTTTTTTTTTTTTTTTTTTTGGTTTAAAAAAAAAAAGATTGTTCTTCCAAAATAAAAATAAAAATAAATAAATAAAAAAAGATTTTCTTCTTATTGTTGAATTGGGATTGAAGAGGCTTCATTCTTAAACCGAAGAAGTAGGCGAACCCAGATCTTCTGAATCTGAGTTGGAGAAGTAAAAGGCATGCTCCCCATACTTGTTTAGTTTAGAGATCAGATCACAGATTTTAGCCTTTTTCGTTTAATTCTTCTCCAGCAGTTTGTTTTGCTTTGCCTTGACCCTATTGAAGAAAAACTTCTGGTAGTTCAAACCGACGGCCAAGTCATGCTTGCTATGGTTAATTTGTTTCACCTCCTCTCTGAACTAGTACAAGAGGAAAATCTCTTGAAAATACGTTGTCTCCATGGCGAAGAAGACGGCAGAAGCCTCCTCGCAAATGGGGATGATCTTCCATTGTTGTTTTCACTATCAAGGTTAAGGAGCGGAAGCGATCCCCTAACTCCACTTCGTTGCGCCTCTTAGATGGAATGGACACAAATGCCGAAGGTCTAGTCTATGAGGTGGATGCCATGGCAGTTGAAGATGCAAAAAGAGAAAAGAGAGAGATCTTCAATAATTAAATAAAAGAAAGCGGCTAGAGATTGTGAAGAATTATTAATACCTAGTTTGGCTTTAAATAGACAAACGATTGAATAGAGAGAAGGAGTTGAATCGCCGAAAAAGTAAGCACTAAATGTGCGAGTGACGTGTGCTGGTAAAATACATACGGTAATTGTCACAAATTCTTGAAACTTAAAATGGCGGTTACTGTTTCAATACATATCATGATGATTAAGTATTATCATTACTAAACATTAATTACAGATGTGCAAAAGAAAAGTTGAAAAGACAGAAGGATAAATTAGGGAATGGCGCTTTGATCAGTAACGTCTGGTTGATTTGACATTAGCACGACAACAACATCAGCTGGTGAGGTCTGGTTCAAGGCTAGTTCTGAGCTCTCCATTGGATCCTCGGCTATTGATGTGGGTGAAATTTCTCCATCTTCAGCAAGCTCTTCCTCACCACCCTCTGCATCGCTTCCTTCTAGCTCGTCTTCAAGATCATCCGCAAAAAAAGAAAGGTCTACGTCAGGGAATTCCTCTGATAATTGCCTCTAGCAGTAAGAGAAGCCTACCTTTAGGAGTTTCTTTAACTCTCCCTTGAAGTGAATCCAGAGGTTTTCAATATCCTGTTGAGACTTTCTGGTCGTAGCTGCTAGCTCGGCCACTAGGCAATCTTTCTCGGATTGCAGTTGCTGGAGGGCAGTCTTTTTCTCTTCAAGTATGTAATCTTTGATCTGGAGAGCGGCATCCTTATCCTTTATATCACCATCTTTTTGATCGTTTACCAGGTGAGCTGAGTTGAGTTCTTGAGACAAAATATGGACATCATCCCTTAAAGATGAGCATTATCCTCTCACAGCGATTTTTTTCTATCCTTAGCTTTCTATTTTTTTTAGCAGAAGAGTGTGTTGTTGTTGTTTTTTTTTTTTGCAAGATCTCCCTTTGCTCGTTAGCAAAATACAATTCCAGTTCAAATCGCACCTGAGAAGATCTAGCTAGTGCGAGGTCCGTAGCTAGACTGAGCTTCTCATTTTTCAAGATCCGGTTCTTTTCCTCCAGCTTACTGAATTTGGTCATCTAGTGCATCAACTGGGCATCTACCTCATTTTCGTCCTTAGCATAGTTGACCAGCTCAGAGGACATGTATATACACTACAACAATAAAATCAGTGACAAAAGAATTAACCAAGCAGTCTGAAGAAATCGGAAAACATAATAGAAGTTGTGAAAACTACCTGGAGAAGTGCACAGATTACCATTCGAAATATCTAAGGTCTGTTCCGACCTTCACCTCTCTTTTTGCCTTTATCCAAATATTCCTCGTACAGAAATTTGATGGCATCATCGAAGTTGGCATAGCGACCTCGGACTGAGGGCCCAACCTCATCAATAAGTTGGCGCATTTGTTGTTTCATTACCCCGCCCCTTGGAAGTTCTGTGGCTGGGTGCAGGGGATAAGAAAGATTAATGATTGATAGAAGGAGGCTCAGCAACAGGAATATCTGTGGACCTCGAAGTAGATTCTGGTTCTCTATGCTCTTGCGAGCTGGGAGCTGGAGGGGGTGGAACAGCTACAAAAATTATCCTACACCTACGCACACTCAGAGGCTGAGGATCATCTTCTTATTCAATAGTTTCTGGGTCAGCTTGTTGAACTGGTTGACTGACTTTTGGGATAACAGGGATTTCAATAGAACGGCAACTCACTGGACTAGTAGCAGTTGTAAAAGTAGGTTGGGATGATGATTGCCCAGTCTTTTTGGCGAGCTTCTTGGCGGGTCTTTTTCATTTCTTTGTGCCAAGTTGTAGCTCGGCCAATTTGTTAAAGAGAGTTAGATCCATTTCAGGGTTGATAAATGGATGATAAGTTAGCTCATTGGAAGAATTCTCTACTGGGACCAGTAACCTCCTTAGCTCTTCTTCAATCCTGTTTGTGAGGGCAAGACTTTGGCAAGAACTATCACCTACGTCAGAAACCCCAAAAAAGAAGTTAATGTCACTTAAACAAAATTTTAAATAGAAAGCAGACTGTTAAGTGAATGATGAGAAAAATTACTTGGGGTACTAAAGCGCCTCAACACAATTGAGAGTTGCCCCACTTCTCTAGGAAATAACTCCCAGCCACCAGAGAAGAAAAGGTACCATTGTTTCCAGTCCCATACTTTAACTGGAAGGTTGGTGAGAAATGGATTTTTTTAGGGGAACGTAAGGTAATACCTTCCAATATTAGTGAGGAATTTGAGGTATCCTATACTTCTAATCGTATCTACAAAGAGAGATGTCTAATTTTTTCTAGCCAAGACAATGGCCCCTATGATTTGCTGAAAACTATTTCGGGTTAATTGGGTAGGAGTAATTTACAATTGACAAAAAATGATACGAGGGAGTAGAGAAAAAGGAAGAGTAAGTTTGTACTCGAACATCCATAAAAAGAGGCATATTTCATCCTCTCTAGCATCATAGGGCCGTTCATTTTCAGATGGAACCCTAATTGACACTGACAGAGGAATGTCATATTGTTCCTAAATTCCTGTGGAAATTTGCTCACACCATGATCCCCCATGTTTTCTGAGAGATTGGAGGGTTGAGCAGCCTAAGCCGTTGTCGTCTGCTCTGCTATAGGATTTGACGACGAATCAGCCTCCGCAGGACTATTCGATTGACTTAACGACATTTTGCAATAGAGCAAACAACAATAAAAAAACAAAAGAAGTATGAAGAAGAGAAACACAACTGAAGGATCAAGGTAAGATAAGAACTTATGCGAAATAGAAGTGATCTTTCAACTCTTTTCTCTTAAATCACCGCAAAAGTCGAGAGAGAAAATAATATGGGAAAACTCCCGCTCATAACTGACATAGGCGTGTAGCCTTAAACGGGTCGGATTGGGTTTAAAATCTGATCTAGAGCAGACAGACCCGATGGGTTATCTGAGCCAAAGAATGACAGGTCCAATTGGGTGCTAGTTTCGACGGTCTTCTAAGTGAGACTAATAGCCTCATAAAGAGGTCCATATTTGGGTATACTTAAACTCATGGTGTTCAGGGCCAAGGAACGAACAGGTCAATCCATAGTGAACGTCTCCCTTACACTTAAACAGACGAGCCAGATTTATGGGGACCATTACAGAGATCTCTCCTAAAATTATGGGGATTACCAGATTAACTTATTTTCGCACCGGTGGTTCTTTAACTGATATCACATCGGTGTCCCCCATTAGAACTCACGGTTTTACAGGTCATAAAGGAAGGCGAAGAGGTTTCTAACACGTATGAAGCTATCACACGTGTTAGAAATTTCAGGTAACATCATGATTCTATTGAGATTTCAAAATAGAGAGAAGTGATATTATACACATTATTTACTTTTATGGTTTTATACGTATAATATGGTTCAGATCGATTTAATATAAGGATCTTTTGCTTGTATCTTGACTCCCTGGATCGCTTTATCTTAGGAAGGGCTCACAATTCAACTCTGTGCATAGAGGAGACATATCTTTTTTTTAAATAATGTTTACACGTCTTGATCCACTAGGTATGCATTTTCTCTCTATTCTATGTTTTACTTTATTTGTTTAACTATTGTTGTTCTTTCTTATGTGCTATTATTTATTATTTAGTTTTATTTAAATAATTATGTTAAAAAATTTCAACACTTTCATAAGATGTTTTCTCTCAAACCGGCACCAAAAAAATATAAAATGTTGTTGCGCCAAGTTGTTCCTTAACAAACTCTCATTTATTCAAAGTTACCTCCATGTTCCTCACGTTATGAAAATATGTATGGATTTATTTGGCAGTTTTGTAAGTCATTATTTAAAATTTGACATATTAAATAAGAAGTATATGATCCATCTAAATCTAATGATATTGCCTTGAAATTAACAGTCTCCATTAAATTGGATTCTAATTATGGGGGTCAAATACTAATCTTATCTTCATCTTTTGTGTCATCATTGATTTTTCCACTTTCATTCTCCCCATTTTCAAAATGAAAATTGATTTTCGATCTATACCACATCATATCTCATCATGCGTGTTTATGTAGCCAAAAGAATTCTCAGTCACGTGTCAAGCTCCACACGTACCAGAAAATCTTTCGTCTTCTTTCTTTACCTACAAAACTGTGAATTCTAAAGGAGGACACCGGTGTGGTGTCGGTTAAAGAACTTCCGGCGTGAGAATAAGTTAATCTGAATATAGTGAGAATAAATTGCACACTTCAGTCTGAGCCTATATTATCAGTTACTTTCTACCATTTTTATAGAGTGATTAGCTGGTTTCCGTATGAATGGAGATATCATTCATTTACTCGTATCTCCATGCCGTTACGTATAATAGTCATTATCCCCGTAATTATAGGAGAATCTTTGTAACGGTCCCCATTAGTCACAGGTCGTTACAGTCAATTCAGACTTATTCTAATGTATACAAGTTTGACCAAAACTCTTAGATGATTGACTTCATTTTTGGCTTTCGACACCTTGGATTTATATATACCCAAATATGGGTCTTATCAAGTGGCCGTCCATGTATTCATAGAGATCATTAAATCAGTGTTTGAATCATGGGCTTATGCTGCCCCAACCCACTTAATAGGCGGGTTTATCCTACTCCAATTCGGAGCCCATATAACAAATCCAACTCATTTAGGATTTTATACCTAGGTCAGTTTGGGGCGAGAGTTTTGCACACATCATTTGCCCTCCTGACTTTCGCGACGATTTAGACAAAGAGAGTTGTCCGGTGAGATAGCCAACAGACTGTTCTTCGGGAGAGCTGTCGAGCGAGATAGTCGATGAGATCTCCAGTTCGACAGCTATCTCACTCGACAACTCTCTCACATCAGAGCTCGTCAGTTCTACAGTTCATCAACTCACTCACAGAAAAGCTCACTCAAGAAATATTTAAAATTGACAATAACTGAGTATAAGAAGAGAATGTGACCTTTCATCTTATTTCTTCGAATCAACACTCAGGTCAGGAGGGGTAATAGATGTAGGTTACGGAGATTTCTGGTACGTGCGGAGCTGTTATATGTGCCGGAGATTTTTTGGCTACATCACGTGTTTTAATTATCGAGGTTAAATTGATCATTTTCCATATATGAAATATCAATATTAAATAACAGTAAAAACATATAAACTTCTTATTTTCTAGTAGACTCAATATCTTTTCTTGTAAATTATTTAAGTTTGAAAATCCTAACACATGTCCGAAAATTCGACCATTAACTCGTCAATCACCTAAATCCAACATTACACTGAAAAATCTAAAATGTTGCATGTGCCAAGTTATTTGTTAAAAAAATCTTTTTAATTAAACGTCATTTGTATGTTGTCAATTGAATGTTGTCAACGTCATCAAAACACGTATCGACTTTTCAAACTTATCAATTTATTGATTTGCTAATTAAGATTTGGCATCTTCCTAACAAAAGTACACTCAATCTAACACAATAAATTTCTTAAATCTAAATTAGAATCTTAAAATTTACTTAGTCAAATTGAATTAAATTAGTTCAATCATACTTTGCCCCCCTAAAATTTCGGTAGTCTCATTTTACCCTTTGACATTTTAATTAATGCAATATGCTTTTGAAGTTTGTTTTTCATATAAATTTTGTATTTGATCAATTTTTTTCGCTCAAATAATAGGAAAAATGTAACAACGCTCAAAGTTTACAAGTACATAGTCTAACATAATTTTTTTTTTTTTCGTTGTATTAATTTTTTTCTCATGCACAAGTTAAACGATTAATTTTGTCAATAAAAATGATATGAATCAACAAATTGGACCAAATTGATACAATAGGGGAACTTCAAAAAAAATTGTAACAATTAAAAAATATTAGGAGAAAAGGTGACACTTCACCCAAATATGAGAGGTATAAAGTGTAATTTATCAAATAAAAAAATATTATATATATATATATATATATATATATATATATATATATATATATTACGAAGCCTACATACATTTAAAATTAATTTAATGATATAAAATATAAAGAACACGTTTTAATTTTTTAAGGGAAATCGTTAAATATCTCTAAAATCTTAAATAAACTAGTTTTAGCCCGCATAATGCGTGGATTCAAGCAAAAATAAAAATAAAAATTTATATTAGATTTGTTTATGATAATACAAAATAGTTGTTTACTATTTAGATGACAAATCAATAGGAATTGTATTTTCTTCCTCATGATGTTTGCATGCATTTGATACTCTTAATAAATTGATCGAATACCTAAGTTTTTTATAGCAAGATCCGTTGTGAAAAAATAAAACAAAAGTTAGAAGCTATAAAACTACAATAAACAAAATAAGAAGCACAAAATTATGAAATGGCAAAATTGATTTTTGACCTCGGAGCCAAAAAAATCACAAAAATATCAACAATACGTGTTTTGCAAGTTTTGTAAAATTATTATGAGCTAGTAGACTATATAGACATAAATTTAAAGTTTTGTTTTTAAATAGTATATCAACTTAAAATTTTAGTCAATGCATTCCACGTTGGTACAATAATATTTTTATGAATCCAAAATTATTATAATACTTTAAAATAACTGCAATTTTTATATAAAAATTACAACTTTTGTGACCTATAATGACTTCTAAATTTTGAGAGAATTATTAATTTTTCTTAAAAAATCACTGCACAAAATGAATTAGATAAATAGTGAATTGTAAAATATAGATTTAAAAGAAAAAAGAAAATCATTTTTAATTTATGAAATAATCATCAAGAACCCATTTTTTTTTTTTTTTCAATTATGAAAAAAATACATTCATTTAGGATAAGATTAAATGCTAAAATGGATTGTGAGGGAAAAGAATGTCTTTGAGGGACTATCATTTTTAGCCCACATCATTCATCCCTTTTTTAATTAAAAATTAATTTAATTATTTTTCTAAAAATATAATATTATGAATTTTTGTTTTCTCTATTTTTTTTTTTTTTTTTTTTTTTTTGTTTTGTAAAAAATAAATGAAAATTCGAATTGATAATAATAATGAAACAAAAATAAATAAATAAATAGAATTATTAATTAAAAATATTTTTATTTGAATGAAAAATCATTTTTTTTTTAAAATAAAATATTATGAATATATTTTAAAAAAAAAAGAATGAAATTTTGAATTGATAATAAAAAACAAAACAAAAATAAATAGATAAATAAATATAATTATTAATTAAAAAAATAATTTATTTATTATGTAAATATATATAGAATTGGAATTGTAAGTAATTTTCTATTCATTTTCTAAAAATAGTTTTCGATTCATTTAATGTTATTAGTAATATAAAAAGAAGATCTTGGCCATTAATTTAATAAGAGTAAGGAGATTGGAGAGATCAGTTATACTTGAT
This sequence comes from Eucommia ulmoides, assembly GCA_016647705.1. Taxonomy (NCBI): domain Eukaryota; kingdom Viridiplantae; phylum Streptophyta; class Magnoliopsida; order Garryales; family Eucommiaceae; genus Eucommia; species Eucommia ulmoides. The sequence continues at coordinate 26,140,105 of CM028328.1, forward strand.
TCTAAAGTCTTATCTTCCACTTTTAATAAGTATTATAATAAGATTCTATTCAATATTTATTTAACATATATAACTTAAACATCTTTAAAATCTATAATTAAAATTTAAAAACGAAATAATAAACAATTCAACATAAATAAAATAAATAAACTTAATCACCAACTAACCTAGAGCACAATAAATAAATAAAAATTATTACACAACCAATGAACCAATTGACTGGAAGAATCAAATCTGTAAAAATTAAAAATAGGCAAAATCAACCTATTGAAAAAAATAATAATTAACAAAAGCACTACGTCACTTACTGGCTTGTACCTAGACCATTTCATTTCATAACCACATCAATCACATATTCAAGTTCCAAATCAAAGCAAACAAAGTAAAAAAAAAAAAAAAAAAAAAAAACCGTAAAGCTTCATAAAAAAATAAAAATAAAGTATTATTACAATTTAAGAATTCTTACCCAAAAAAACTAATACATGTAGCGTCAACCATCAATTACTATTGTTGCCAGGCCTAGTTCAACAAGTTCTACAACAAAAGAATAATATAAACAAAAGCAATTATAGTCCATAACAAATATAAGAGACAAGAATTACCATAAAAAAAAATATAAATAAATATTACCTTCCTCAAATTTTATGTTTGTTCTATTTCTTCCATTGCGTCCCAAAGATTGATTAACTTTGAAGGTCGCAACCAATTATGAGTGTAAATGAGAGTCTCAACTATCTTTGCCGACAACAAACTACGGAAAAGATCAAGTATTTGTTCATCTACACTAAAAGTGGACTCTAAGGCAACTACAGACACTGGACATAATACCCCGAAAAAAAAAATTATATTTTTAAAAATATTATTTTATATAAATTTAATATTTTTGGGAATATTTTGTAAATTTATGTTATAAATAATATTTAATAATTTTGGGGATTGAATGTTAATTTTAAATTGATTTTAAATATTTTGGGGCTATTATATTATTTAAAATATACTTTTAAAGAGTTTTGAGATATAGTTAATATTTTTTTTATTTTAAGAAGGTTATTTATGTAAATAAATAAATGACTCTAAATCGTTTCTTTGGTAAAGAAGGAAACCAAATGAACCATATATATATATATATATATGAATTGTATCGGTTGACACGTATATAATATTATAAAAATAATAATAATAATGTTAATATGCATACATATAGTTAAAGTGATTAGGATTATGCAGAGGAGGAACATATCAAGTACATATATATTAAGGATGTTAAGAAGCTACACGATGATATATATATTGAATATTGTTGGAGCAAGAAAAAATAGCGATTTCGGTTTTGATTTGGGCTTCAAATTTTAAGTAGAATTTCTAACTCTTTTAATATATGTATTTAAATTTTCTATTGTGTGATTTATGTTATTATTATTGTTGAATTTTAATTGTTAAATTATATGAAATATTTATAATCATGTGCAAATTTTTGTGGAAATCATGCCAATCTGGATTATTTGTTGTATTAATTAAATGCACGTATTAGAGAGGTTGGAGTTCTACTGAACGTTGGCTCATAACCCTACAGTTTTCATTGCAGACCTGGTGAAAATGAAACGGTGATAGAAATTTAGTTAAATTTCTAATTGATTTGTAATAATTGTATTTATTATCCACTGTTGTAAAATCGATTTGATAAATCGACAAAGCATAATTATCGCCGTCGCATTGTAAAATTCAACGGATTTCATAGAATAAATATTGGTCGTTCGTTTTAGCGTTAATTCTACAAATTACTAATTTAGTGCATTATCCTATAATTAATCAAGTAATTATAATTCTGTATAATTAATAACAACTTTATAAATCGAAAATCCTACAAATCATACGATATGTTGAATGTTAATTTAGCATGAACTGCTAATTATGCTAATTTAGCATGATATGATGAATGTTAATTTAGCATGGATTTGTGAAATACATGGGCAAATTAAATGTGGATAATTCCATAATTATAATTAGCACCGTCGTCGTGTTGTAAAAACATTTCGGTGTACAATTATATTTATAGTTAAATTGGAAATAAATGTATTGATTATTTACTATTGTAAAGTCAACTTGAAAATTTGATAATTATAACTGTCGCCGTAATTGTATATTAAATTAAAAATTTTAATTTTAATATTAAATTGATCGTGTATTAAATTTACTGGTTAGTTTGTAATTTATATATTATAACTTTAGTATTAAATTATATTTATATTTAATTGATTATTTACCATAGTAAAATGAACCTGAACAATTCGATAATTAGAATTATCGCCGTAGTTGGTACAATCTCTCAAAAATTTTGTGGGACAAAATATTGGTCACTCGATGTTAGCGTTAATTTTCCAAAAGGAGAAACCGCGTTGTGGTCCAGGGAAACCGGGCCGTTATAGAGTTGTATCAGAGCAAAATTATTAAAAAATTCTAGTTTGTTTATAAATTGTGAAATATTTGGGGTAGAATTCTCTATAGGAGAAACCCAGTTGCGGTCTTGGAAAACTGGGTCGTTGTAGTTGGTATCAGAGTGGGTTTGCAATCGCCCTAGGCTTGGGTTAAGGTACCTATTGCTCATAATAAATGAAGTAATACTTAAAAATAAAAAAATTCATATAATTAAAAAAAAATGATATGGAAATTGGATTTATTATTATTTGATCTCAGTTGTAATTTGAATTCAGCAGCTTCAATATTTCGTGAAAATAAGAATTATAATTCCCTTTTACATCCTTTTAAGGTGGCATTTGGTTAGTGTCATTTGCTTGTCCTTTCACGATTGCCCAAGCCTATCCATTTTCATTTTGGTCCCTCAAGTATGTGGTGGGCGTTTATGTGATTGTGATGTTGCCAAATTGCACATTTGGTCTCTCACGTTTTACAATTGTTTCAATTTTGTGAATTTAATTGCGGCTATGATGATCCTTGTTAACTTTAGTCTCCAGGATGAGTGAAAATCAGATATTACAACTGGGCCTGAATCTCCGTTGGATCGCTGAATAACTTAGATGGTCTGTGAGAGAGAATTATGAGTTTTGACACTTTGCGTCCATGTAGTTTAACCAAAATAACACTTTGATCTCTACAGTTTCAATTTGAAAATATTAACATCTTAGGTGGCACTTGACTATTGCAACTTACTTATAGTAGTAAAGTGAGGCTGGATTAGTATCGGGTTAGTCGTAGACCATAGGATTGTCGTTGGATTAAAATAATCTATTTTATGGTGATGACTGTCTTTTATATAAATCGTTTAAATTTTATTTTCGTATTAAATTATGGAAAAAAAAAAAAAAAAAAAGTTGTTGAAAATGGACAGTTTTATGATGTTAAATAGATCAAACAAAATTTTAAAAGTGAAAAAATTATTTTTATTTTCTTACTATGCCATAATCGTCTCGTCAGGAGGGTATGTCCTGCGAGATGTGGTTGATCCTTACAGAAGGGCATGTCCTGTAGGACGTTGTTGTTGTGATCTGACAAGAGGAGAAGTCCTTCAAGTGGTGGAATATGATGTTGATATGTTATGTTGAGACGTGTCAAGAGGGCAAGTTTTGCAGGTGGTTGATTATGTTGTTGATATGGTATTTTATACCATTGGAAATATTGAATGACCCTGACTTTGATAGCAACCTTAGATGACACAATTGTACAGGTCACGGTACTGTCTTAACTCCCGATCATGAGGTGAAATGATCCTATGGCTAATAAGGAAATATGTGTGCAATATTATTATATATCAAAATAATTTGATTGGTTGATTTAAAAGTATCATTTTATGGTAGTAGTGGAATTTTATTCCGATCTAGTGTGCAGTTATATTATATTTTATTTTCAAAAGTGGTGTTTGATAAATATACTTAATCCATAAATTCTTTTTATATTATGAAGATATCGTGTGCATTATCAAATTATATTTTATACTAAAATGTGAAAAAAAAAAAAAAAAAAAAAAGGGTTTACTAAAATGATTATTTTACAACGTTATGCATATCATGTAAATTTTTAAATGTAAAAAGTGATTTTTATTATCCGACTATGTCATAGTATGATCCCGACAGGAGGGAATGTCCTGCAGGATGTTGTTGGTCCTAACAGGAAAGCAAGTCATGTAGGACGTTATATTGTGACCTGATAGGAAGGTATGTCCTGCAAGTGGTTGATAGATGTTGTTGTTGTTGTTGTTGTTGATAATGATGATTATCATCATGATATGGCGGTTTATACCACGTGTTAGCTCCTACCATTGGAGATATTAAATGACCCTAACACTCATAGATACCATAAATGACATAGTTGGATAGGTTACAGTACCGTTATAACTTCCGATCATGAGGTAAATGACCCTATGGCTGGCAAGAAAATATGTTATTTTATTATATACAAGTGAGTTGACCAGTTGATTTAAATTCGGTTGTTCTGTTACGATGATATTTTGTTGGGATTCGAATATTGCTTAGTGGGGCAATATTTTGCTGGGAGGTCGATTTTGATAAAAACACTTGATCCATAAATAGTTTTTGTATTATGAAGACAGTACACCGATAAAAAATTCAAATAGATATTGATCCATAATTAGTGTTAGGTAGAGTTGGAGTGTGAGGGTAATTGTAGAAATTCGATTGGGAGCCTTATGTAATATTTTTTTCTATAAACATTTTTCATGATTATTAAACTCGTCATGTTATGTGCATATTGAACTTTGAGACGGAATATCCTATGTGTTTGAAATGTATTTGTGTGGTTAAGACATAATTACTTGTTGGTGACATATTTACGTGTTTCAAGATATTAGTTGGAGATGTAGTTATGTATTTCGAGATGTATTTATGGGGTTAACACGTATTTATGTGATTTATATATACTTATGTGTTTCGATACATATTTATGGGCTTGAGACATGTTTATGTATTTCGATACATATTGATGTGACTGAGAGGTATTTAGTTGATTGACACGTATGTATGTGTTTCGAAACGTATTTATGTGGTTCGGCTGTATTTATGTGTTTTGAGATGTATTTATATGATTTTGACGTAGTTAGGTGTTTTGAGACGTATTTATGTGATCGAGACATATTTATGTGTTTTCAGACGTATTTCAAAAAATCTGTTATTTGAAATTTGGATTATGTTGATATTCATGAAAATATTTACGAGATTATTAGAATTTTAATGTGAATATTGGAGATGATTATTTTTAGTTTCACGGGACAGTCCACAAGGAATTAGGCTATCTACTGATTGGGATGTTGGTTGTTGCGAACATGTTGGCTTGAAATATTGGATTAAATTAATAAACGCTAGTTATGAGATATGACAGTGGACTTAGAAGTCATGCTAAGTTGGAAAATTATCGAGGTCGTAGATCTGTTGGAATTGAGATAGACCCAATCAGTGAGACTACTGTGATATTTTAAAAATATAATATTATTTATTGCTAATTTTATCAAAATAGCACAGAATGGTAATGACTTTCGGTTATTATTGTTTAACTGAGATTTGTTAATACGGTGCGATTTTGAATTATTATTGTTTGAACAAAATGTCGAAGACGAAATTTATTTATGGGGGGTAGATTGTAATACCCTGAAAAAAATTTATATTTTAAAAAATATTATTTTATGTAAGTTTAATATTTTTGAGACTATTTTATAAATTTATGTTATAAATAATATTTAATAATTTTGGGGGATTGAATGTTAATTTTAAATTGATTTTAAATATTTTGGGACTATTATGTTATTTAAAATATACTTTTAAAGAGTTTTGAAAATGTATGAAATCGAAGCATAAACAAGCGAATCGTATTAAGAATGGTCGGAGAACGGTGAAAAAATGAGCAAGATGGCAAGATTCTGCAAACAAGCTTACAGCTGCAGTGTCTAGACCACCGCCACGGCGGTGAAGATGCTGAGAAGAACAAATTGCTGTTGACGCCCTCGACCTAGGCAAAAATTCCTCGGTCTAGGCGGAAATCCCCCACTTCCTAGGCGGAAATCCAACAGACTGTTTTCCACAGCCACCACTTTCTCAATCGCCTCGGTAAGCCTTTAACCGACATACTCCTTCTCCTAGGGGGAGGCCTCTACACAATTTAGATGTTTTGTAGATATTTTTTGGCCTATTTAAACCTTTTTCTCGTCATCTCTTCAGACCTCTTCGGCCCCTTATTTTAGGAGTAGGATTAGAGAATTTTTAGGGAGAGCTCTCAATCCGAGGTGGAGGATGAAGAGGGAAGCGATCGTTCGACGGTTCTAGTGGCTATTCTTTGGATATTGGCTAAATCGCTCGTTTCTTTTCTTTGTTTTCTTCATTTTGGTAGTTGTTGAGCATGTTTACACCTTTTTACATTGTATATGTGGTTATGGCCATTGACTAAACATAGGTTGTATAGGGATTATTAATATAATTTATGAAAACGTTATTTGGTTGAGTTTGTGTTTTGTTTGCGATTGTTCTTCGTTCTGTTGATTGTGTATGTCGTATTGTTTGTTTATATTGCTTAGATTTACATATCGCGAATATGGGGTTTGACAAATCTCGGATTCGAACTAGAATAAACAAACGCCACAATCCTATAACCCGGTCGGGGTTTGGATTGTGGACAATCGATGACGTTGGGGCAATACTCACATGACCTAGAGTCGTTAAGACATTGAGGGGGACTTCGGCATTGACGCGAAGTCACGTATTCTCTCGTCTTACACTCGGGAGAGGTGACGGGAGAGTTTTAGAACTGAGATTGTCGATAGAGTAAACACAACGCACGAAATTAATGACGTTGGGGTAAGACTCACGTGACCTAGAGTTGTTAAGATATTGAGAGGGACTTCTTCGTGGATTCGAAGTCACATCATATCCCTTGTATTACACTCGAAAGAGGTGGCGAGAGAGTTTATGAACTGAAATTGTCGATAGGGTAAACACAACGCACGAAATCAATGACGTTGGGGCGAGACTCACATGACCTAAAGTCATTAAGACATTGAGGGGGACTGCTTCATTGATTCAAAGTCACGTCGTATCCCTCGTCTTACACTCGGGAGAGGTGGCGATGGAGTTTACGAACTAAGGTTTTGTGTGCAATCATTGAGTTTGGGAAAAGACTCACGCAACCCAGAGTCGTTAAGACGTTGAGGGGGATTTCTTCGTTGACACGAAATTGCGTTATATCCCCCGTCTTACACTCGGGAGAGGTGGCGGAGGAGTTTTAGATACTGAGATTGTCGGATAAGTGGAACGTCATTAACCTAAACTAAAACGAGACTAAACACATTTTCATAAACGAAACTAATCCCTAGACAACCTATTCTCTCAAAACTATCTCATATTAATATTAGTATTAGTATAGTTAAAGTAGTATTTTAGTATTAGTAGTAAATAATTATATTACATTTTTAGTGCCTAGATAAAGTCAGGTTATGACAATCGTGGTACTCGATAGTAACGACACCAATCCCTGTGGATATGATACCTGACCGAAAGGTCCATTATACTAAAACTTGATCCGTACACTTGCGGTGAAAGTGACAGTGCTTATTTAGCGACCACTAACCATATATATATATATGAATTGTACTGGTTGACATGTATATGTGTCATAATAATAATGATAATAATAATAATAATAATAATATATATAGTTAAAGTTATTAGGATTATGCAGAGAAGGAACATATCAAGTACATATATATTAAGGATGTGAAAAAGCTAAAGGATGATATATATATATATATTGAATATTGTTGGTGCAAAAAAAATAGTGAGTTCGGTTTCGGTTTCAATTTCGACTTCGAATTTCAGGTAGAATTTCTAACTCTTTTAATATATGTATTTAATTTTTCTATTGTGTGATTTATGTTATTATTATTGTTGAAGTTTAACTGTTAAATTTTATAAAATACTTATGATGATGTGAAAATTTTGTGAAAATCATGGCAATGTGGTTTATTTGTTGTATTAATTAAATGCACATATTAGAGGGGTTGGAGTTCTACTGAGCGTTGGCTCACAACCCCACAGTTTTGATTGTAGGGACGGGAAAAATGAAACGGCAACAAGAATTTTAGTTGAAGTTCTATTTGATTTGTAATAATTTTATTTATTATCTACTGTTGTAAAATTGATTCGATAAATTGAGAAAGTATAACTGTCGCCGTCGCATTATGAAATTCATCGAATTTCATAGAATAAATATTGGTCCTTCGGTTTAGCGTTAATTCTACAAATTATTAATTTGTTGCATTTTCCTATAATTAATCATGTAATTATAATTATGTCTAATTAACAACATATTTATAAATCGAAAATCCTACAAATCATATGATATACTGAATGTTAATTTGGCATGAAATGCTAATTATGCTAATTTAGCATGATATGATGAATGTTAATTTAGCATGGATTTATGAAATACATGGGGAAATTAAATGTGGATATTTCCATAATTATAATTAGCACCGTCGTCATGTTGTAAAAAAATTCGGTGTACAATTATATTTATAGTTAAATTTGAAATAAATGTATTGATTATTTACTGTTGTAAAGTTTACTTGAAAATTCGATAATTACAACTGTCGCCGTAATTGTATATTAAATTAGAAATTTAAACTTTAGTATTAAATTGATCGTGTATTAAATTTACTAGTTAGTTTGTAATTTATATATTATAACTTTAGTATAAAATTATATTTGTATTTAATTGATTATTTACCGTAGTAAAATTAACCCGAACAATTCGACAATTAGAATTATCGCCATAGTTGGCACAATCTCTCAAAAATTTTGTGGGACAAAACATTGGTCACTCGGTGTTAGCATTAATTCTCTAATGGGAGAAACGATACGGCAGCCCTAGAAAATCGGGCTGTTATAGAGTTGTATTAGAGCGGAATTATTAAAAAATTATAGTTTGTTTATAAATAGTGAAATATTTGAGGTAGAATTCTTTATATGAGAAACCCAGTGATAACCTTGGGAAATCGGGTCGTTACACTAGAATTACTAACACATCCCTTGAAAAAACATTGGATATTTTGTTTAATTACTTCCCTAACATCCCAGAATTTCAAAATCATCATTTTCACTAATAACGGTATTACCAATTCCATTTAATGCATACCAATTATATAACGGGTCAAAGAGTTCATAACATTCTCCATTTCCTCCTTGATGAGTGCTTTATTTACCAACAAATCATATTTGTGTGTTTTCAAGCATTTTTATTAGTTTAATATGTTTTTGTGTTGTTTTATAGGAATATAAATAAATGGAAAAAATGGTGCAAAATGAGTACAGGTCTAGTAACTTCAAGACCAATTTGAGTCATGATGAAATTTGATTTTCGACAACCTTAAAACCTATAAGTTGTAGATATATGTCTTAGCTTTCCATATCATTTTGAATCACCTCAATTAGAGTTTGGACGAGAACGTTATAGCCAAAATACGAACCGACATCGGATCTGCCAAAACTGTGTTGCAGTGTGAAAATGGTAGTGTGCACTGCCCATAGCACGCTATAGCGTGCTGCAGCAAGCAAAAATACGCTCCCATTGGGCTGTGTTGTCTTTTTAACCGAAAACCCTAATTTTGGGCCCCTTTAAATATCCCAATTTGCCTCAAAACGGAGAAGGAAGATAAGGCAATTTTGGAGAGGAAAACCAGCAATTGGTGGCTATTTTGGGCGAGAAAACACTGGATGGTGACGATTTTATGTGAGATGGAAGACAAAAACACCATTGGTGGTACTTGGAGTTGAAGATTTGAAGCCCATATCCCACAATAAGATTTTCTCTTCCTTTCTCTCTCCCTAATCGTTTGTTTTAAGTTTGTATTTGTAATTTTGTGTTGAACATTCTTACATATATAAATTTATTGAGAAGATTAGTTTTGAATCTATATATGTTGTGTTCGTAATTTAATCTAGGGCTTGATATAATCTTATTTGAACCATGTTTAGATTATTTTGTTAATTGGTAGATTTAATTCCATTTTATCCATCTCTTAGGCCTAATGTGTTTGATTCATGTGAACAATGAGTTAAACGATTTTAGGTTGCGAATTTTATACTCGGGAGAGGTTGAATTTGTAACCAGATTTGGGAGTGCATAACTTAGGTTGCTGTGAATCAGGGAGGAAATCAACACTTAGGTATTCGAGTTGGGAATTTAGGATCTTATGATACCAGGAGATAAACAAGTTCTAGATTCATCAATTAGAATCTTTATTCAATTGTGTTTATCTTTATAATGATTCTAATATATGTTTCCACATGATATTTTGGATGAATTAAGAACTTGGGATTTGACACTCCGGAAAAGTAATCTTGGTTTCGGACTTGGGTTAAATACTACATAAGTTTTAATAGATCGGGAGATATTTATAGCTTGCGTAATATATAAGGAAGGGTCTAATGAATGTTTTCACCTAAATAAGAGATAAGGATATCGGTATTGAAGTGATTACATATTCTCTCACTTTATGCTCATGAGAGGTAGTGAGAGAGCAATAATATGAAGACCTTGATTATTGAATAAACCAAATTGACTAATAATTTACTTAATAGGACAACATGGGAATAACGAGATGAAATCAAGCTCCTAGAATATTTGTGCATAGATAATTCATATTTTATTTTATTTTTGTATTTATATTTATTTTAGTTTATTTTTACAAAAACCCAAAAAGTGAATGTCTAAATAAAGTTAAGTTACGATAATCGCGGTACTTAACGACCATTTAAACCAATCCCTGTGGAAACGATAACTCCTCACTTCCTATACTATTAAAACTTGACCCGTACACTTGCAGTATTCTAGCGACAAAATAAATCACTACCAAGTTTTTGGCGCCGATGATGAATTTAGACACGTAATGTTCTCTTAGGTCTTTTGAAATGTATGTCATTGAGATTTCTGTGTACTTGACCCGTATTGATTGAAATTCACTCTTGACTTGTTATACTTGAGCACCATGAATCACGATCACTTGGACTTTTGGGTACTCGGAAAACATCTCATGAACCCTAGAACTCATTTGAGTGAAACTCGAGGTAAAAAACTAGGTTATGTGTTACTGGAGAAATGACTTAGGCATTCTTGTTAGATCGTTTGGGCCTTTGAAGCTGACCCTGAGAAAATTGTTTCCCCTTCGTTACCTTCGTTGAGCCTCATTACCTAATTCTTTAATTACCCACATTTGTGCATCCAACCCACTACATGTTTTTTCACTTCCTAAACCTGTCACTAATTGACTTGTTTTCATGGATCATTGAGCATAAGGACTAACACGGGCTATGTTTGGAAAGTCATTTGTGGATTGGGATGTGTGTTTTTGTTTTGTATTTGTGTTGTAAAAATCAAATTAAAAAATAAAAATAAAATCATCGTCCTACAACATTGGGGACAATGTTGATTTTGAGTTTGGGGGTATGGTTCTCATCTAAAAAAAAAAAATATTGTTATTTTGGTGTGCTTTGTGAATAATACATTGTGAGATTGATTGAAAGAAAATATTTGATAAAAAGGAGAGTCAATGAAATTTTTTCTTGAAAATCATGGAAGATCCATGAGTTGTGCTACATGCCAAGGGTGATTTGAGCCTAAACACGACATTTTCGTCTACCTTTTACACTATTAGTGGAAAGTGACACAAAAATAGGCTTATGGTTGTTCTTGTATTCGTTATCTAGAGATTGATCAATGTCGCCTTAGCATATAAATATATCTGAGGCTTGTTTATTTGGGTAAGAGTGATTGTACATGCATTGACACATCTAGAGTCTCGAGTGGATTGAAATTGATACTTAAAGCTGAAATTCAATTTAATCTCAATGTGTGCATTTCCTTTGGGCATAGATCATTTTGTGCCATCGGAGATTCCTACACGGTTGTTGATTTGATACATAACTCACAATTTTATCGTTAGCATTTTAGTTCTTGATTTGTGTTTTTTTTCTATTTTTTTTCTTTTTCTTGAGGACAAGAAAATGTTTAAGTTTAGGTTCATTTGATGAGTGATTTATTTACCAACAAATCAAGTACTTTTGAGTTCAAATATTTGTGTGTTTTCAACCAATTTTTTTTAGTTTAATATGTTTTTGTGTTGTTTTGTAGGGATATAGATAAATAGGAAAAACGTTGCAAAATAAGTACACGTCCAGTAACTTTAAGGCCTATTTTGACCATGATGCAATTTGATTTTGGAAAAACACAAAACATGGACATTGTAGATCTACATATTATATTTTCATATATTTTTGAATCACTTCAATCAGAGTTTGGACGAGAACGTTACAACCAAAATACGAATCGATGTCGGATCTGTCAAAACCGTCATTTTTGCGCTATAGCGCAATTTTGAAATTTATTTGAAAATGGCAATAGGAATTTTATTTGAAATTTTATTTAATTTTTAATAATTGTATTTATTATTTACAGTTGTAAAATTGAGAGTGAAACGACGACATAAAGTTTATTTGAAATTCTATTTAATTTGTAATAATTGTATTTGTTGTTTACAGTTGTAAAATTGACGCTTATAATTCAATTTACGGTTATTATTTTATTGGTTGAATTAATCAAGCTAATTAATAAAACAATTAGAAACGTTGAGTTGTAAACCATTTGAAACAATTAAAATAATTTACGGTTGTTGGATATAATTGCTCAAGGGTATGATTAATGGTGAAACTTATAATTTCATAAGTTGATTAAGCTTATATTATTACTCAAGGATATGATTAATGGTTATTAATTATATAATAAATGGTTATATTACCAATTTGTTAATGATATACTGAAGGGTTATCATTAACGGTTATTATTAATTTATGTGTTGATATAAATTAATGGTTATTATTAATGGTTATATTATTAAGGGTTATTATTAATTTTTCATATTTTTATGAAATAATGAATATTGGTCATTCAATTATCGATTTTAGTATTAGTTCTCCAAGGGGAGAAACCCCGGTGTTCAGGCCAAGTTCCAATCCTAGCTAGTTCGAGATTGAGTTCTTCGTTAGAAAAGACCGTACCTTTTGGATTGGATCGTCAGGTTTGTCTCAAAAAATATGTGGATCCAGCCACCAGTCAACTCTTGGTGTTGCGACTGCTGCAAATTTCAAATTGGTTGTCGGCGATAGTGGTGTAGATTTCTCTGAATGCCATAAACTATCCATGAAAATTGAAAATGCTCTGGTGTGCAAAGCTCTTTCTTAGGCCTGTAAAATAGGTTGGGTTTGTGGGGGTTTAATTTTTATTTCATTCATTTTTTGGCGATAGATCGGTGCAGTGAATTCTATTTCTTTTAGTTCATGATTTTAAAAACTTCAATATAGAGTTGAGACCAAATTTATGTAATTAAGAAATTTATATTTATATTTTATGTGAATTATGTTTTATTATTGTTGGTAGAAGAAATCAAGAAAATAGGGGTCTATATTTTTTTGTTATTGATACATAAATAGTATATCTCAATCATTTTAAAAAAATATATATATCTTGGCAAAAATAGAGAGTTGAGATTGAATTTTTTAGGAAAAAATTCTCCCCCCAACTATTCCCAATTCTTCTATGATTGAAGAAATTCTTTCATATTTTAATTTGTGAAACATTAATTGTATTGTCCTAAAAAAATTAAAAATCATTCAATATGGGGTAACGTAAGTTTCATAAAGTATATTAATTTTTTTTATTGATTTTTTTAATAAATAAAAAATTATTTTTGATAAAATTTTCCTCAATTTGTTCATATTGTGGTAAATATTTACCACAATCTCAATCACTGCTGACCAACATAACACTTTTATCACTACCACCAAACACCACAAAAAATGTAAAAATAAAAATAAATCACCATCTTCGTGACCATTGCCTACCACCACAACTGCAATAACAAACATTCATCATCACTATAACCATTCACCGTCAATCACCACAACAAATATTTATCACCACTGAACACCACTTTCAGCATAACAAAACTAATTAGATAAACGCAGATCTGGAATTTGAACAAAAACAATCTTGATTTTTCTAGGAGAGAGATTGATGAAATGAAATCAAAATGTCAAATTTATAAATGTGAAAAAATTTAAGCAAAAAATAAATGAATTTATCTTTTTTATAATATTTTATTTTATTTAAATAAAATTTAAATATTATTTATCATTAATGTAGTAATTTTAATTAATTTAATTTTTATTTATTATTATAATAGGTGTAATTTATTATTTAGTCCTTTATAGATGTATAAACTAGAAAATAGACATTTGGCTTCAAACTTTAAGTTTTTGGTCCTCAAAGAATGTTTAGGAAATGATCCTTTACAAATATCCTTCCTGTTTATTTTTATTTACGAACCATGCCATTGAAATTTTTGTATGAATGTTCAATCAATATTTTATAACAATGTTTCAGTTCACTTAATTTTCATTTAACAATAGTTCACACGTTCTGCATAAATGTTCACTCAATATTTTAGAACGATCAAAACACATTGATGAATAACCAAAAACCGCACAAAAAACTCATATGAACATTCATTGATCTAAAATTTCATAGCAACCATAGAAACATTCATGTGAAAGAAAAAATCATTCTCATAAAATTGAGGATGAAGATTAAGATTTGTGAAACATTTTTGTTGTTCGGGTAAGTAAACATTCTTGAATTTTCAAACATTATTATTATCGTATCATTTGCGTGAATGTTTGTCTAAAATTCAAGAGGCACAGAACAAATAAAAAAAATTTAAAAATTAACGAAAAACAAAACAATGTGAACATTTCACCGATCCATGTGAATATTCACACTATTATTTGAAGTGTAAATATCAAGGGAGGAAAATGTAAAATAAAACTAACAAATTAAAACTAAACAAAAAAGAGGGAGAAAAATGTAATTATTTCTCAAGCACTCACTACAATTGAAACCAAACATGGAAGATCTAGGTATTTCTCAAACACACTGAAATTGAAACCAAACCAAACCATGGATGATCTTGTGGTATTTCATGTTCATCCCATTCACGGTGGATCGTCTCCATCTCCGATTTAGGATTTGCGGCAGCAATGGACAGACTGGTTCGCTGAGAGAGAAAGAGAGAGAAGGAGGGAGGGCGGTGGACCATCGCCTCTGTTCACGTCCAAATCCTCTCCGTCTTCGTAGTTGCCATTCCTCTTTTGCCATCATTTCCAGATTGGGAGCGTCATTCGCCACCGTTTGTCGATGAACAATGCAGCCTTCACTGGACGACGGCGAGGCTAGATGATGTTAGCGAGGCAAACAGTGAGCATGGCGGCGGCTCTCAGCTGTGAGAGACAGAGAAGAGAGAGATGTGGGGCTAGAGAGAGAGGCAACCGTATGAAAAAAAGAAGTTGGGATTAGGGTTTCCACTGTTTACTACAACTTATATATATAGGGGTATAAATGTCTCTTCATTATGCTGATCAACGGTCAAAGGATTACATACTAACAATATTTCGAAAAATGACCAAATTACAATATAACTGTTTGAAAAGATTTTTTACTAAACGAACTCTTAAATAAGGGCTATTAAATAAAAACCTCTTATAATAGTGAGTTTTTAAAATTTATTTATTTATTTAAAATAGTGATATTTTCTATTTGAATAAAATATAAGTTTTTACAATATCTATATTCTATATCTAATACTAATATATAAAAGTGGAATGAGAGAGAAGCTTTCAATGAGGTTTGAAAATTACTCCTTCAAGCATTTTGGTGAGTTTTTATTTATTTTTTCATTTTTTTCACATTAATTATTACCACTTCTTTCTAAATTCTTATTTTTTTCCCTTTTTATTTTTTCATCAATAAGCCTCCAACAAGCCTTTTGAAATTTCACAAAAAAATAAAAATAATAATAATAATATTAAAATCTATAATTATTTTAATTTAAAAAAATAGTTATAATTACAAATAGAAAATCCAAAAGACTAATATTTTTTAACCAAATGAAAGTATTAGTAAATAAAATTTTATATGAAAACTTCACCAAATAATTAAAAAAAAAAAATACTAAATTAGACAACTTATATATGAAGTGTAATTAAATTTCATAGATATAAAAATATTTAATTTTAGAGTAATTTTAAATTTAAAAATTTCAGCAGCAAGTACTCTTTAAGTACTCAAAAAACACAAAAAACTATCGTTTGATCCCAAAAAGGGAAAAAAAAAAAAGTTAGAAAAGAAAATGTATTAGATAAATTAACAATTTTTAATTCTCGTAATAATTTTAAATTTTAAAAAATCTGCAAAAAATACTTTTTAAATACTTAAAAAATGTAGCAACCATCATTTGATCCCAAAAGTATTTAAAAAAATTATAAATATATTTACATAAATAGAATTTAAAAAGCAAAATTGTAATTTTTTAAGAGGGTTATAAGAGTAATTTTTTATTAGATAGTTTTAATTATTTTTTTAATAATATAGTATCAAGTGTAAATATGTAATTTTATTTTTAATATCAAAGATAAGTGAGGGTCAGAGATATTTTCTAAATGACAGGGGATATCATTGTAAGTTTTTCCAATGACAATGACTAAAACCTTCACTGAAATTTATCAATATTTTAATGGAAGATTGTTTTAATTATAACTAATTATACGTAACCTTATCTCTTCATCTTCATTTCCTTCTCCAACCATTTAATAAAATAAAATTCTCTATCTCCATCAATTAGTTACATATAATTTTTAAACAATATAAAAAATACCTATTAGCTTATTTTAAAACTATTATTTAAAAAAAAAATAGAAAATTTAAAATATTCTCTAGGAGATTATTTACATATTATATACTATTTTCTAAAAATGAATTTGAGTGATGAACAATAATTATTTCAGAGGTTGATATTATTTATTTTTTAGTTTACAATTTTATTTTTATTTTTCAGCATTAACATTTTTTTTTCACACTTTCATTAGATAAATTAAATATAAAATTAAACGATCAATTGCTGTACGTGTAATATTCAAATAAAAAATATATACTGATATGATTTTTTCTAGACCCGCATATTATGTGGGTCTAGAACTAGTAAGAAACTAAAATTGAAAAACTACGCTTAGAATGAATGAGAGCACACAAAACTATTTCTCTTAATTCTCCTTAATTTCTCTTTTCTTTTTTTTTTAATTTTATTTTATTTAATTAAATTTTAAATATTATTTATCATTAATATAGTGATTTTAATGAATTTAATTGTTATTTATTATTATCATAGTGGGTTTAATATTTTTTTTTATTTTTTTTATATATATTTGGAATAGTGATATTTTTCACTTAAATAAAAGATAATTTTTTAAATAAATAACAAAAAAGTATAATGACTCCCTTGCTAGAATTTTATTTTAAAAAATATATTTTTTAAAATTTTTATATCATTTAATTCTCATATTAGTGTTGATGGAAGTAATTAATTTTTTTTTTTATGCAACGGATTTCTTTTTCACTAGTTTAAACCTGCGCATTGCATGGACTTAAAAAAAATTATAATAAATTTCTTATATTGAATCATATGATGTCATTTAGTTATATTGATAACAATACCCGGGAGTTGATGCATAAATTTTAATGAGTATGCTAATGGCATTTTAAAATTACCGAATATAAGTATACCACTAAAATTGCATAAATAATCATAAAAGTGAGATTACCCATCCCAAAAAAAATATTATGTTTATTGCATTAAAAAAAATTTATATTTTGTGTTGGAAAATTAGTAGGTTATTTTTAAAATTAGTTTATTTTTTAAAATATATTGAGTATTTGTTGATTAGATATGAAATTTATATTTCATATCATAGTTAAATATTAACTAAAAAATAAAATAAATTGCTCTTTAATAGAATAGAAAATTAAAAAACATAAAAGGTGAGACCTATATATTAAGAACCTACTTTTTCAATTTTTATTTTATAATTATAAAATAAATTAGTTATTGTTAGAATAATTATGAACATGTTGTTTTAATTATCTATTTGTATTCATTAAATTTGAAAAAAAAAAATCTTGTTTTTTATTCATCTCTTTTGGGTAGAGTGTCTATTAAAAAAAAAAAAAAAAAGTAGTAGATAAAATTTTAAAAAATACACATAAAAATAAAATAAAATAAAAACAAAAATAAAAGGGAAATATTATCTTTTTGTGATATTTTTTTCTTCTAATTCTTAGTTCGTATATTATTTTTTTAATCTTTTATAAACATCATTAGAAAATAGAAATAAAATAAAGATTGAGAAGTAAATTAACGTATCTTAATATTCAATAATTGAATAAGTAGAATATATCAAATGAACAGGTAATGATAATGGATTGAAATTTACAAAAAGAAGAGATAAATTATGAACTTTTTATGAAGGAGATCACTTACTTGTATAGTGACTTATCAAATGGGAAACAATCTAATAATGATCTACATAATTGATTGAGGAGTAACAATTTACATAGATAACATGCAAGCATTGAAGAATGAGAAATACGACACTCAAGAATTGAAAAGTAAAAAAATATTTTATTAAAACTAAGATATGGACCTAATATTTTCCGTTCAAGCATTTCATCGAACACGTAAGAATAAACAGGTAATGATAATGAATTGAAATTTCCAAAACTAATAGAAAAATTATTTATGAATGAGATTACTTACTTGTATGGTGGCTTAGCAAATGAAAATTTTGATTGCAGAAGTGATCGATGAAGTTAACACAGTAAAATGTGATCTATTTATATAGATCAAAAGCGGGGGAAGAGATTAGAAAAAATCTATAATAATTATTGGAGACCTCTCAATTCCCACACTTTATAACGGTAACCTTGGAGGTTTGAGTGACATTTCATTTTGAATGGTAGTGTAGCCATTACATTAGGGGGTTTGAATGACTTCTTCAATTGTATTAAATAACTATAATTGCATGAATGAAATGCATTTTGAGCCATGGAAGTGTATGCATTATATTAGGGGTTTGAATGAACTTGTTCTTCAATGACATTGAATAACGATAATTGCATAAATGAAAAGTAGATAATGAATCGTTACCTTGGGGGTTTGATTTGCATTATCTTCAATTGCATTAAATGAGGATAATTGCATGAATACAAGAGAGAATGAACGGTAGAGATGATGATTGAGGGAGAGATCAAGAGGATATGAGGATGAAGCAATTGTGAGCTCTCCTTCAATCAAAGGCTAAGGCTTTTACTTTTAGTTTTTCTTATTAGATTCTTCTTAATTTCTCTCTTTATTCATATTTTATTTTATTTAAATAAATTTTAAATATTATTTATCATTAATATAGTGATTTTAATGAATTTAATTGTTGTTTATTATTATAATAGTGAGTTTAATGATTTTTTTTTATTTTTTTTATATATTTAGAATAGTGATATTTTTCACTTAAATAAAAGATAAATTTTTAAATGAATAACAAAAAACTATAATGACTCCCTTACTAGAATTTTATTTTAAAAAATATATTTTTTAAAATTTTTATATCATTTAATTCTCATATTAGTGTTGATGGAAGTAATTGAAATTTTTTTTTTTATGCAACCGATTTCTTTTTCATTCTTCTTAATTTCTCTCTTTATTCATATTTTATTTTATTTAAATAAATTTTAAATATTATTTATCATTAATATAGTGGTTTTAATGAATTTAATTGTTATTTATTACTATCATAGTGGGTCTAATGCATTTTAATTTTTTATATATATATTTAAAATAGTGATATTTCTTATTTAAATAAAAGATAATTTTTACATTAAATAACAAAAAACTAAAATGACTCACTGACACGAATTTTTATTCCAAAAAATATATTTTTTTCAATTTTTAAATTTTTTTCTCATATTAAGTGTTGATAGAAGTAATTGAAAAATAATTTCTTTTTTATGAAACCAATTTCATATACAAATAAAGTTTTGAAATGACAAAAATAATAAGAGTTCAAAATAACAATTAAAAAAATCTACAAACCCACTGTTTTCTACTCTGACACTATTACCAAATAATATCTTATATAAATACTTCACCAAACAATTAAAAAAAAACTAAATGAAATAGTATATACATAAACAATAATGATGCCAAAAATCTGTAAGCCCATTGTTTTCTAATATAAGTGAAATTATTATTAAATAAAGTCTTATATAAGTTCTTCATCAAATAATTTAAAAAATATAATGAAATGAAATATAACGATAACTAAATTACATAAATAAAAAATATGTAATTATTTGAATAATTCAGTAGTAAGTAATCTTTAAATATTAAAAAACTGTTAAAAAAATATAATTTGATTCCAAAAGTAGTAAAAACTAGAAATGAATATATATTACATAAATCAACATTAATTTAAATCTCAAAATATTTTTAAAATTCCAAAAATTTGAACCAAATACTCTTTAAATACTGAAAAATAAAATAAAAAAATACAACGTTCATCATTTGATCTAAAAAATAAGGAAACAAATTGGAATTTAAAATGTGGTACATAAACAAAATTTATAAACAAAAAAAAAAACTTGACCAAGATATTAATTCTTTAGAGGGTTATAAGAGCAAAATTTTTATTAGATAGTTTTAATTAATTTTTCAGTAGTATAGAAAAAGGGCAAAAATAATAATTTTAGATTTAACATTAATGGAAAGGAGTGACATAAATATTTTTCAAATATTAAGGGATATCGTTATAAGTTTTCTAAATGATAGGGATTCACTAAATTTTACCGATTGTTTTCATTATAACTATATGTAACCATATCTCTTCATCTCTTTCTCTATCTCCAATCATTTAATAAAATAATTTATCTGCATCTATTAATTACATATAAATCTATTCAATTTTATGTACTTCTTTTAACATTTGTAACAAAATAATAGAGACCATTAAACAATATAAAAATGACCTATTAGATTATTTTAAAATTATTATTTAAAAAAAAAATGTTAAAATTTGTAAAACTATTCTAGGAGCTTATTTATTTATTATTCACTACTTTAAAAAAATAAATATGAGTGGTGAAGAGTAATAGTTTTGGAAGTTGGCATAAATAGTTTCTAGGTTACAATTTTATTTTTATTTCTCAGTATTAAAATTTGTTTTTGTTACATTTTCATAAAATATGATAAATATAACATTAAAGATCAATTAAACGATAGGTGTAATATTTAAATAAAAAATAAAAAATAATTTCTTTTATAGACCCGTATATATTGCGGGTAAAAAACTAGTAACATTTAGAAAAGCAAAACACAAGGTTTTGCATACAACAAAGGTTATACATACATACATACATATATATATATATATATATTTACTATTTAAATTACAAACATAAGTTTTCCTCTAACTTTTTATTTTTTATATTTTTCTTCCCTACCCTCCTCCTCCAATGAGTACCCACACTTCATGATGGTACCGTCTGTCGGCACTGGCCATTAGTGACAAATTCTCTCTTTGTCTCTCTGTCTCTCACTCTCTCTCTCTCACACACACAAACAAATAAACACATGCACACACACATACCCCCCCCCCCCCCATATACCCACACACACAATTCTCTCTCCCTCTATCTCTTTTCCTATTACTCTCATCTCTCTCTCTCTCTCTCCCCCCCCCCCCCCACACATATATATACATAATAACATAGCTCATTTATAAAGACAGTTGTTGGATCAAAAGACAAATAATCTTATATTTTTAGACCATCAACTCAAACTAACCACATATTAATGAAAATTATGGTTAATGTAAAATACAGCCACTTAGATCCTCTCTCTCTACTTCTCTATTATGTATACTTTCTCTACCTATCTCTTCGCATTCATTTTCTCATATCAACCATTTATCTCCATCCCTTTATTTCTCATACCACTGCTCATTTGGTTTTGTTTTGCTCTCAGCTCTAACCCTCTCTACTGAAGGTACGAGAGGAGGTATTGAGATTGATCAAAAATCTATTTTTGAGTTCTGATATCTCCAATTTATTTTCTATACCACAATTTTGAGATCTAATTTTTTTTTTTTTATAAGTTGATTGGCTTAAAGGATGATAGAGCTTCGCATAGGTGTTCCAAGTTAAGATTTGAGACGGAGGAAGCGGTGACAATAATAGATGAAGATAGGTTTCGACAGTGGTGGATGGCTTCAGGGTTTGTGGTCGGTACCTCGGAGCTAATACTAAGGAATGAGTTTACGAATTTCAAGAGAGAAAAGAAAATATATGTTGGCAATGACTTGATTTAGATTTGCAGGAGAAGGGGGGGGGGTTCGATGGGCGATGACCTGCTCAGATAGAGGTTTGACGACGGTGGAATGTAGTGGTGACCTGTAGAGAGAGAGAGTGTGTTGTTGTGTGGTAGTGGAATATAAAAAATGACTTTCACATTTTGAGATTTCAAATAATTACAGTTTGTACTCCTAAAGTTTATCTCGAAATGCTCATTCTTTTCTCATATTTTAATTTTTAAACATAAAGTTATTTTATTCTTTGATTGAATAATGAAAACTTTAATTAAGGAAAAATATAACATAACTTAATTAATTTGAAAGGGTATAATAGGCAATTTGTTGTTAATTTTTCAATTAAAGGATATGTGTATCCTCTGACATTTATATAGTAAGATAGGACATGTATAAAAGACTTCAATATTTTTTAACAAGTCCAATCTCCTATATTTTTTAACAAGTCCAATCTCCTATGAGAAATAGAACTTGATTTTATGGTTTATAGTGATTTTGTTTTGTTTTACATTTTGTTTAATTTAAAATACTACCTTAAGACATGGGTGCAAGCGAGTGCACGCCTGTGTGTGTGAAAGAAGAAAAAGAGGATAAGTGTGAGAGTTCTTACCATAGAGAGGGAAGACGGTCAATATGGGTGGATGTTGGGGGGTGGGGCGGCTTAGGGAGCATTGGTGAAGGTTTTTTTTTTTTTAGTTAGTTTTAATAAGAGTAAAAAAAATTAAAATTATTTAGATTTTTTTCAATAGAAATCTATTATATAAAATAGGATGATATGTATTTTGACCTACATACTTTGCCTTCACATTTTAGGACTATTTACAGAAACACTCATTAAATTTAATATTAATGTAAAATATTTTGCCTCTTTAATTTTAATGGGATTTGTTATTAGAAAATATTTAGTTTTCCTTGATATTAATTGTGAATAATATAGAAATTAAATGTAATATTCAATATATATTTAATTAAAAAATTACTCTTTTGGTCCCTAAAATTTGGATGTGAGTGTTTATGTGCTTCCTGAGATTTACAAAGATGCACATTTAGTCACTCAATTTTTACTTTAATCTGCTCCAATTAAAATATTTGATAACAAAATTGAATGAAATACCATTTGTACATATAAGGGTATTTTTGTCAATTTCTCTCTAAGTTTAGTTGGATTTTTTAAATGGACCATGATGTTTTCAAAAGTGTCACATTTGGTCCCTTGTATTGTAATTGATCTTAAATTTGGTCCAACCAAAATTTTTAGTACAAAAATTTGATGGATCCTATTAATTTGGGGGTATTTTCATAATTTTTGGTGCCCATCTCCATTTTATTTTTGGTCCTTTATATTGTAATTGATCTTTGTTGGCTCAGTGAACTACCCAAGATGGGGGTGAATTGAGTAAATAAAAAATTATCAGAGAAAATACTTCAAAAAAATCCAAATAATTATTTTTATTGCTAAATTAATTATTATCTTTATGTAACAGCGGAATTATAATATCCACTAGGTGCACACCAAATAAAAAAAAAAATAATAAGAAATAGCAACACACCAGAAATTTATACTGGTTCACCAAGCTACTCTTGGCTAATCCAGTCCCCCGAGTTCCACGGAGAGTTGCACCCACTAAATTCAAGATTCCTTTAAAGGTAGGAACCAAACCCTTACAAAGATTCTTTTCATAGACTCAGAATCAACCTTTACAAATTCTTTTTCCCAGGATTAGAAATAACCTCTACTTTTTACAGGCTCAAGAATAACTTAATTCTTTTTTAAACCAAGACTAAAGAATCAAAATATCACAAACACTCCAAATATCATTTTATCCGGTAAGGATTGAACCATTACAAAATTGCTCACAAATCAATTCTATCTAAGAAGAATTACTATCTCAATCTCTCTTTACAGGAAGAGATTGAACCAACTACCCTTAGATTAAATACTCCCAATAGTATTCAATCCATCACTCAACGCACCAATTACAAATTGATAAGTATTTTTTCTCACTCGGAACTTCTACTACCCCAGATAAATTAGAACTCAATTAATATCCCAAAACTAGTGATAGAAAAGTGAGATATTCAAAATCTGATTTAAACAAAATAGGGTAGCACGTAATTGAGCACGTAATCAGAGTTCTTCAAGAAATTGTTTCAAAAATAATTTTCAATAAAAAATCAAAAAAAAATTTCAAAGATCAAATTCCAAATATAATGAAGTAATAGAAAGTAATTTGGAAAGATCTCACCTGGATTCCACCGAAAGAATAATGATTAGCAATGAAACTTCAGATTCGGTAGTAGCAATAATCCACAACAAATAATTCTCAAGAATAATTCTTAGAAAAGCTCTCACAATTCACTCATTATGATTTCTCTTAAAAAAACTAGTGTAATTCTTTTGATCTCCCTTTCTAATATGAAAAACGTAGGTCTATATAAATAGAAATAAAATAAGCTCTCTAACGGCTAGTTCCCACTTGTTATGATATTTAATTGCTCTTATAGACCCCTTATATTATTAAGACTTTATCCTGGTTCAAATCACTTAAATGTAGATTTTAAACTTCTCAATTAAGTCCCCCAAATATTTCTCAATCACAATTAAATATGATAGAAAAAATTATATGTACTAAATTTAGAAATATTCAAACTTAATGAACTAAATTTATAGGGATATCATAATATATGTTGCATATATCAAATAACATTAAATCCCTAATATATCTCATGAATCTTAACCATAAAACGGCTAGTAATAACTACTTTTAGAATAAAATCCAAAATTCCACAATATCCTGAAACATTGCCACAAGTCGACTTACCAAAGATCTCCGGTCGACCGCCAGATTCAGGATATAGCCTGGCAAAAAATCTATCGCCCATTGGTCTACCTAGAGATTTAGAGAGTTATATTTCTCATCAAATTCGACTGCCTTATCGACTTATTGATTCAGAGAGTTACAATTTGAGCTCAGGTCGACCTACCTGTCGACCGAGAGATTCAGAGATTTTTCCTTCTATGCTCCGGTCAACTAATCTGTCGACTTGTCAATGTTAGAATCTATTCTAAATTTGTTTTTAATTCATTCTCATCGACGTTTTCGCCCCTTTAACCTCTTAATGCTTCATCATCTTTTAGCATCCATTCATTACTTGTCATCATTGGAACTAATAAACTAAAACACTCAATTAAACCGTTAGTTTCACCAAAAATATCAACCTTTAATTGTTCATCAAAATCTTAGGATCAACAATCTTTAATTTGGTCCAACCAAATTTTTTGTTACAAAAATTTGATAGATTCTATTAATTTTGGGATATTTTGAAATTTTTTTGTGTCGTACTTTTTTTTTTGGTTGTTGCTATAGAAAGCTATTTTTTCCAAATTTGTTTTTACATTAATATATCTCATAAGTGTAGAGAACGAAAGTTTTCCCAATATTTTCATGAAAATTCAACAAAAAAAAAAAAAAAAAAAAAAATTAAAAATATAACAAAAGACTTATAAAATTAAGAGGGGATCATATAAAATTTTAAAATT
Source organism: Eucommia ulmoides (assembly GCA_016647705.1). Taxonomy (NCBI): domain Eukaryota; kingdom Viridiplantae; phylum Streptophyta; class Magnoliopsida; order Garryales; family Eucommiaceae; genus Eucommia; species Eucommia ulmoides. Next base: position 26,165,956 of record CM028328.1, read on the forward strand.
TTTAATTGAACTCTTATTAAAATATTTTTGCTTTTCATCTTAATAGAATATTAATTAAAATCCAAAGGGATATATACAAAATCTAAGAATTTTAATTGAATTTAATTAAATATATAAATAAAGTTGTTATTCTCTATTATTTAATAGAAGATTTTTATAAAAATTAAAAGGGGTTTATATAAATATATAAGAATTTTAATTAAATTTTCATTGAAAAATAATAAAAATATCCTCAAAGTTATTTATTTCATCCACTTTCTTGACAAAATGTTCAATTGTACCAAATTGAAGCCAAATTGGAACAGATATTCTAATAGATTATTTGACGGTTTTAATAGAGTTGGTGATATATTATTTTAATTTTGAATTTGTGAGAATGAGTAAGAGATTTACCTAAAAGTGAGATAACTAGACAATTTCTTAGTAATAGACTAGAAAATTGTGCTGCTCTCAGGTAGTCTCTACCGAAAAATTTTATTTAAGAAGCGGGATTGTAATGGATTTTTTTTTTTCAATGGCCATGGTTTTTATTTTTATATATATCGAGGTAAAGAATTGGCACATTTATTAGGATTTGATTTTATAACTATGTTATTTTAATATTATATGGTGCAAGCTTTGTTTGTTGTTTATGTTTAGAGGTATTATCAATTCCTCTAATACTCCGAAAATTTATATTTTGAAATATTATTCTATATGAGTTTAATATTTTATGAGTTGTCTTGTATGTTTAAGGTATAGATAAATATTTGATATTTTTGGGATTATTTGATATATTATTTATGGCCTAAATAAATATTTGATAATTTTTGGGGGTTAAATGTTAATTTGAAATTGGTTTTAAAAATTTTGGGACTATTGTATTATTTAAAATATAGTTTTAAGAATTTGGGACATAATTAATATTTTTTTGTTAGTTTTAGGAGTTATTTGAGTAAAATAAATAAATAAATAATGTTGGTGTAATGGTCATCATGTGTGCACATGTAAATCAATAATAATAATAATAGCATTATGAATTGACCCTTGCCACTTATATATTATATATACGTTTTCACCATATTTTATTTTTAGCGATATTTTTGTTAGTTTTAGGAGTTATTTGAGTAAAATAAATAAATAAATAATGTTGGTGTAATGGTCATCATGTGTGCACATGTAAATCAATAATAATAATAATAATAGCATTATGAATTGACCCTTGCCACTTATATATTATATATACGTTTTCACCATATTTTATTTTTAGCGAGAAAAAAATATGAAGAGGAAAAAAAACCTAAACAATATCGATTTTGGTTCAGATTTCAGGTAGAATTTTTAATTTTTTTAATATACGTATTTAATATCTCCATGTATTGTGTGATTTAGGTTATTACTATTATAATTGTTGTTTTTCATGAAATAATTATATTAACGTATTATATGAAAATTATATGAGATGCATGTTTATGTGTTATTTGAGGATTAATTGGATAAACATACTAAAAGGGTTAACATTCTACTAAGCACTGTCTCACAACTCCACAATTTTTATTCCAGGATCGGTAAAAATGGATATGCTCCAGAAATTTATAATTAGATTTGGATTAAATTTTGTAATATTTGTATTTATGATTATAGTTGTAAAATTGATTCGATTAATTGGATAAATATAATTGTTGACATAGTTTTGTAAAATTCCTTAGATTTTTACAGAATAAAATATTGGTTATTCAGTTTTATATTAATTCTTCCTGGGAGAAAGTGCGTGGCAGCCCTGGGTAATTGGGTCGTTACAAGTGGTATCATAACATAAGTTACGATCACCCTAGGCTTGGATTATAGTACTTGTTGATTCTAATATTTTGATGAACAATTATGTATTGATGTTTTGGTGGAACTAATGTTTTAATTGAGTGTTTCAGTGATTTAAATTTCCAGTGATGAAGATGTCAAATTAAATGGATGCTAAATGATGAAGTGGAAGATATTGAAGATCAAATTAAATAGATGCTGAAGTTGAAGTTTTAAGAGTTTGAAGAAATTAGGAAAAACAACTCAGGTAAATTTCAACTCTTAATATCCCATTTAGGAACACATGCGGTACAAAATGTTTTTATTATTTATGTGTGTTTTGATAAGATGAATTTATTTGCTCCTATGTGAATTGAGAATAAATAATTTTGAATGAGTAAAATGAAATATAACAATATTAGTGGAGCTAATTTAGAAAAAGAAAATGTATTAAAATGAATTGGAGGAAAGTGTTCAACAAAGAGGAGTTGACTGATAAGTTGACTGATGGGTATAAAACAAACATGCAGAATTGATCAATCGACTGATAAGTCGATCGATGAAAGAAAGTGAAGTCTCTGAATCTAGCAGTCGACTGATAAGTCGACCGATGAACGTCTTTGACTACATCTTGAATTGTGCAGTCGACTGACAAGTCGACCGATAGAGCTGTTTTAGGATCTTGGGCATTCCGAAATCATATCTAAAAGTAACTGTTTTTGGTTAAGATTTGAGAGAGATTTCGGGGATATTATCTATATTTAAGGTATGGTTCATATATAAATTAAATCCTATTACTATGGTTCATCAAATATTAATATTTCTCAATTTGGTATTTGAAATTGATTCTAGTCTATTTAATTGAGAATGAGAAATACTTTGGGGATTTAATTGAGAGTTTTGAAAGTTGTTATTAAGTGTAATTGAACCTAATTGAAGTCCTTATGATATAAGGGGTCTATAAGAGTTTTTAATTGTCATGACACTTGTAAACTAGTCGTTAGAAGGCTAGTTACATGTTCATTTAAATAGACCTGCAAATTTCATTAGCATTTTTAAGTAGTAAAGAAGAGAAATCATATCATATCATAAGAGTGAGCTTTTCTAAGAGTTATATTTTTGAGAGTTTGTGAGCTATTCTAAGAGTGATTTTGAAGATCAATTGCGATTAATATTTGCTGCTACCGGATCTGAAATTACATTGCTTTATCTGATTATTCTGTTGATTTCGGGTGAGATATTTCCAATTATATTCTTTTATTGCATTACTTGTTTATATTTTGGAAATTGATCTTAGAAATTGTTTATGATTTTTGAATAAAATATTTTTACAAACAATTTCTTGATCTGATTACGTGCTCCAATTTGCTACCCATATCTTGTTAAAATCATATTTTTGTATCTCACGTATTTCTATCACTAGTTGGGATATTAATTGAGTTATTGTTTATTTGGGGTGGTAGAAGTTCCGAGTGAGTTTTACTTATCAATTTCTGTATTGATGAGTTGTGACGGATTAAATATCATTGCGGATATTTAATCAAGGGTAGTAGGGTTTTAGTCTCTTCCTATAAAGAGATTGAGGTAGTGATTCTTCCTGAATAAGAATTGCGTTTTGTGAGTGAATTGTAAAGGTTCTATCCTTACCTGTGAAAATGATATTTGGAGTGTTGTGTGAGGTTTTGATTCTTGAGCCGTAGTGATAAAAAAAATTAGGTTAATCTTTTGCCTGTGAAAGATAGGTCATTCTTGAACCTGTAAAAAGTAGAGGTTATTCCTGAGCCTTGGAAGAAGAAATTGTAAAGGTTGATTCTGAGCCTATAAAAGAATCGGTGTACGGGTTTGGTTCCTACCTTTAAAGGGATCTTGAGAATTAGTGGGTGCGAATCTCCGTGGGGCTCTGTAGACTGGATTAGCCAATAGTAGTTTGGTGAACCAGGATATATCTTGGTGTGCTGCATTATTAATTTATTTATTTTTACTGTTTGGGTGTGCACCTAGTTAATTGATTTATTCCGCTTTGAGATAAAGATAATAATTAATTTAGGAATAAAATTAATTATTTGATTTATCAAGTTTTATTCTGATATATTTTTTATTTATCTAATTCACCCCCCTTTCTTGGGTATTTTACTGGGCCAACAGTACTCATTACTCATAATAAGTTAAGTAATATTTAAAAATAATAATTTTAGTATAATTCATTAATTTATTATATTATTGTGCTAAAAAAATGATAAATTCAGAATATTAGAAACAATGAAAACAGTGAGAATCACAAATGTATGGAACAAAAAAAAAGGAGTTTACACACTATACATCCCTGAATTTTAACCAAAATCTCACTTTGGTCCCTACAATTTCACTTTAAACGTATAACAACTTAACAATTATATCTTTATTTTGAGCTTAAATGATGTTTCAGAAATTCAAATGGAGGGGGGTGGGGGTCATGTAATATTTTTATATTTGTGTTACGTGAGTATTGAATTCATTATGTTACGTGAGTTTTGAACTTTTGAGAGGTATTTATATGTTTGAAACGTATTTAAGTGGTTGAAATGTATTTATATATTTCGTGACGTATTTAGGTGGTTTGGATGTATTTATGTGTTTTGAGAAGTGTGTATGTGGTGGAGACATATTTATGTGTTTTTGGAAGTACTTATGTGATAAAAATTATATCTGTTATTTTGGAGTCACAACAATTATATATTTGCTCATTTTCACAAAATCCATTATTTGAAGTTTGGATTGTGTTGATATTTTATGAAAAAGTTTATGAGATTATAAGATTAAATTGGGATTTGAGAAAAAATGATATTGTGGATATTGAAATTGATGGTTTTTGGTCTCATGAGATAGTTCATAGAGAAAAAGGACTATCTGATGTTTATGATGTTGATTGTGAGTAAGTTACTTATGAATGCTAGATGAAATTGATCAATGTTAGTTATGAGATATTGCAGTGGACTTGAAATCTCATGCCAAGCGAGAAAAATTGTTGACGTTGTGGACTTATTGGCACTGAGATAGATCCAATCCAAGTAAGGCTACCGCGATTTCAAAAATATATTTTTATTGATTTACACATATATATTTATTGTTATTTTTATCAGAGTGCGCAGCGAAAGTATTTAGTAACATAAGATTTTTTAACAATTAGTTAATTGCGTTAGGAGTAACCGACCAAAGTGTACCATGTTGTGTTGTGTTGGATAAAGTATGAGCCACTTCAAATGCGGAAGTGGCGAGCCATAGTATGAATTTTGATGAGATGTGGATTGTTGGTGACTTTCGATTACGGGACACTACATAGAGAGCAATTATTCTAGAATTGAGTGTGATTAACATGACTGTGCGATTCTAAACTATTATTATTTTGAATAAAATTTCGAGGACAAAATTTATTTTAGAGGGGTAGATTGTAATACTCTGAAAATTTATATTTTGAAAATATTATTCTATATAAGTTTAATATTTTTTTTGGGTTGTCTTGTATATTTAAGGTATAGATGAATATTTGATAGTTTTGGAAATATTTGATATATTATTTATGGTATAAATAAATGTTTGATAATTTTTTAGGGTTAAATATTAATTTTAAATTAACTTTTAAATGTTTCAAGAGTATTGTATTATTTAAAATATAGTTTTAAAAATTTGGAACATAATTAATATTTTTTGTTAGCTTTAGGGGTTATTTTAGTAAAATAAATAAATCTATATAACAAATCAGGACGGAGATAAAGAGGACCATCGGATCGGATACAAACCTCTAGACATTTTGAGGCCTTTGGATCATCTTAAACCTACGTATAAAAGAAACAATAAAAAAAATAAAAAAAAAATTAGGATTTCTGATCTCTCTGCTGACCTTCTCTCCCTTACTTTCAGTCTTACTCTTACATAACTCTCTCTCTCTCTCTTTCGATCTTGTGACGATGACACCGCCAATCTCTCATTGGTGACAACGACTTATCCCTCACTCATGACGACAACGACGACGATGATGTCGGCTTATTCCTCGTGACGACCGCAACGTCCCTTCCCTTGCGATGATGGCAGCGCCCCCCTCCCTTGCGACGACACCGTCTCCTTCTTCAATGATGTCTTTCAAAAACTTATGGTATGTAATTGGCTCCAATGCCTTATCCTCATATTAGATCTGATTAGTTCCTCTCTCTCTCTCTCCAGGCCACCGGTGCTGCATCGCCGAAGACATTGGTCAAGAAATGGTTGATTTTGATATTATTTTTTTTTAGATATTGTTGATTTTGATATATATGTTTTTGTTGAAGCTTTCACGGCTGAATTATTTTCCCCAAAATTACAAATTTTTGGGACACATTTGCAATTATTCTATTCCCATAATGAAATAAATTTATCCAAACACACCCTAATTGCTCGGTACCATATATACATATGCATCTTGCTCTATTATATCGATGTTTGTTTAGTGTTTTCGTTTTTGTTGTTGGTTTTATTTTTTATTTTTTATTTTTTTTATTTTTTTAATGTTCAATCTAAATATTTTAGAACCCAAATTTCTATCTCTATTTTTGTTCCAATTTTTTGGGGAATAGAAACTAAAACTTTTGGAACAGAAACAAATGCTACTATCACTAACTTGGAAACAAATCTGTATTTGAGAAGAACAATTGACTAAAATTTTACATCACCTTTTTTTTCGTTTCTTTCAAACTTTTGTTGAATGTTCTTTTACACACATACTCTTCTCCCAAAAATAGAAAATCTGTATTTGACTTCATCGTCTTCAACATTTGCTGTTTCCGAAGATCACGATCTAGATTGAACATTATATTTTTTGGAGTTCAATAAAATGAAGGTTAATATTACTTTTAGTGTGAACTATTATTTTGAAAGAACTAACATTAGACATTTTGGGATCGTTTTTTTTTTTATTTATTTTTTTTTTGAAGTTTTTTTTAGGTGTTAGATTTCCCTGAATTGTTTCACTTTATTGATTTTTTTTTTTTTTAAGTTTATCGTGCGATTTAAGTTTCTATTTGATGATGGTCTCTTTTTTTTTTTTTTGGTTGTAATGTTCATTCTACTTTTGACTTTATTTTTTTGTAGCTGATTGTTGATGGTTGTATTTTGTGTTATAAGGTCCAACTATTATTTTATTTTATGATTTTTTAGATCCTGTATTTTCTTCTTTGAGCATTACTTTTAAATGTTATTTGAATGAATTTTTCCATTAAAAAATAGTATATGAACATATTTTTATTCTAAACATCAATATAATTTCATTTTTATTTTCAGATTGCAATCTAAATAACAAGAGAGTGGTTGCGCCAATTCTAAGTAGGCAAACAATCCATTGAGTATGTGTTCAGCTCTTCCATTGGTATTGTTTAGTTGTCTTAAATTGTGAATTTGAAATTGGAATTAGAAAATATTGAATTTTCTAAATTTTTGTATGCTTTCGATTCTAATTCCATTTTTGTTCCAAATATTATCTTGGTATGTGTTTTAAAATTATATGATTCTTCAAGATGACAAATTTAATTTATGAGCCGTTGAGTATGTACATTTGATTTGGTTGTTTTATACATTTTAACTTCAATTTTGTATTTTCCGGTATTATTTTCAACAAATTTTGGACATTAGGAAAAAAGTTGTTTAGATGTGTTTATTGCCCATCATTTAAACAAAAAGTAAAAAAATCATTGGTTTCAGTTTAAACTATAAATATATATCGTAGTTTTTTGTTTTTTATTTTATTGTATTGTGATTTGATGTATTATTGCTAATTAAACAACTATTTCTATATATATATATATATATATATATATATATATATATATATATATATATATATATATATTGTTTTTGTATTATTGGTGTAAACTATTGTTATTTTTTTCTAATTTTTTTAATTGCTTGATTATTGTTCTTTTTTTTTATTTTTATTTTTTTGATTTGATGTTTTATTTGCAATTTTTCTATTTTAGAAATTGACAATCTTTGAACTACTTTTTTATTCTGTTCTCTCCCTAAATTTAAAGAACAAATTTCTGGGATATTCTCAGTTTGTGATTAACGTTGGATTGTTTTTTTTTTTTTCTCCTTCCAAGGTAAAATTCTATTTTATTTCTTCTGTTTTCTCCCCTTGAATTGGTATTTTTTTTTGTTGGCATTGTTCATTTAGAAATTAGTTTTAGATTTCTAATTTACAAATTTGTGTTACTTTTGCATTTTTTCACAATTCGTTATACTCTTGAATCTGAATTTGTATTGTATTACAATTTATATTAAATACATAATTAAAATTTCAGTACTATTTTTGCAAGCTCATGATATTAAAATATACACATGTTTTTGTTTCAGAGTATGCGGGAGGGGCGATTGTAACTTTTTGATCATTTAGACTATGTAAAAGTGGGAGGACCTTGAAATCCTAGATGCGGAACCATCAAAGCTCTCCCGATCCTAGAGTTATGTTTTTAGTGGTATGTCTCTATCTCTGTCTCTCTCTCTCAAATCTAATGTGTTTGATTTCCAATTTTCCCCTTTTTCGCAACCACTAGATTTTGTTTTAGGAATTTTTATTTCATTTCTTTGAAGGATTTGATTTGATATGGTTTTATGGATTTTGATTTCATTACATTTTAGGGATTTTAATTTTATATTTTCATTGTAGGAATTTAATTCATTTTGAGGATCATACCTCATTCTTGATTTGATTCTTTTTAGGGATTTTTATTTGACTTCTTTATTTTAGGTATTCTGATTTAATCTTTTCGTTTCTAGATCTCCATAAGTGGATATACAACTCTCAATATCTTCAAGTAATAACTTACCTTACGAGTGAGTAGGCATAAGTTCATATTTTGCTTTTCATTTGATTTTTTTAATTGGTTTCTTTAGTCGTTTCTATAAATTGTGGATTAATTGAGTTGTTTAGTTATTTAACAAGTTTGGATCTATTGACATTTGGTTGATGCTGTTAGGTTTTCCAGTTAGTTTGGTGATGAAATAGAAAAGAGAATCTATAGGAAGCTCTCTGTTGCCATTTAAATAGTATGTGTTTGTAAATAATAATTTACAGTCCAATTATTTATTACTTGCATATAATGGTAGAAGTTTTAATTATTATTGATGTTCAATTGTTCGTAATTATTAATGTTCAAATGAAATAGGTGTTGAATGTTGTATGTATAGAAAATTATGTCAGCTGTTTATTTTTGTTGTTTTACACCCGTGCCTTTAGGCACGGGTTGACACAATTGTCCTTGCCAAGATTCACCACCACAAATGGTGGTAAATGGTAATGATCATCATGTGTGTATGTGTAAATCAATAATAATAATAATAGCGTTATTGTAATAGCTCGATTTTCCAGGGCTGCCACGCAGTTTCTCCCTTTGAAGAATTAATACTAAAATTTTATTGCTCGTAAATCTAAATTTTTTAACAATACAATGATGATAATTAATTATACTCAATTTATTTAGTCAATTTTACAATGGTAATTATAAATAGAAATTCAAATATAATTCGTAGCACAATTTTATTTTATTGTGAATGAAAACATAAAAACAAAAACATTAATCAAACGCTACCTAAGATGTTAATATGTTCAAATTTAAGGCACATGGACCACAGTGAGATTTCTATCAAACTTTAGGGGAACAATGCGTCAAATGGAGACTCAAATTCCCTCATGATCTTATTAATTGAATTAATCGGATATCCATGATTGCAACAATAGTCGCCTTGCAAGATAGACTTTTAAGAGGAATAACAAGTGTTGAGATACCGACAGTTTACGAAGAAACAGATTAAGAAATCATTTCTTGAAGTGTCAATAGTAAATTTAGTAATAGATAACACTTTGTAATTACCAATATTTTATTTAATAAAAACCTGAGAAAATTTATAAGCTATGTCGACAACAATATTTATTTATTAATCGAGTCAATTTTACAACAATAACGATTTATACAAATATTATGAAATTTAATCCAAATCTAATTATAATTTTAGGTGCAACTTCATTTTCAGCGACCCTAAAATAAAAATTATGCGGTTGTGAGCCAAAGTTCAGTAGAATTTCAACCCCTTTAATACGTATATCCAATCAATACAACAAATAAACACATAGGCATGTATCACACATAGTTTTCACACAATCATAACTATTTCATGGAAATTAACAATTAAAATTCAACAACAATAATAACCTAAATCACACAATAGAGAGATTAAATATATATATTAAAAGAGTTAGAAATTCTATCTGAAATATTAAATTAATAATAATCCGTAAAAGAAATTATTTTTTTTCTTCTTTATTTTTCCCTTTTTCCAATTTTTCTTTCTCTCTTTATTTTTTTTTCCTCTTGTTTTCTTGTCCACTTCATCCCTTTTTCTTCTCCCTATTTCCATTACACACACACACACACACACACACACACACACATATATATATATATATACATATAAATGTGCATGTATATATGAGATAAACTTGTGGCCATTTTTTTTTCCTTTTTTTTTTTTTTTTTTCCTTTAATTCTTAGCCATAAACGTATGACTTACTTTACAATATTTGTTTTGTAAATTACACTAACACCCCACAATTATAAAATAATTCATATTAAACTCAATAATTACACTTATCTCCCCAAAAATTATCAAATATATATTTATATCATAAATTTCCATAATATACAAAATAAACCCAAAATAAATTAAACTTAAATAAAAATAATATTTTTAAAATATAAATTTTTGGAGTATTACAATTATTAATTGATCCTTGCCTCTTATATATTATATATATATGTTTTAACCACGTTTCATTTTTAACGAGAAAAAAATACAGAAAGAAAAAAAAATCAAAATAATATCAATTTCGGTTCGGATTTTAAGTTGAATTTCTAATTCTTTTAATATATGTATTTAATCTCTCCATGTGTTATGTGATTTATGTTATTATTGTTATAATTGTTGTTTTTCATGAAATAATTATGATCCCGTATTTTATTTTTTTTTATAGGAAAATTTGAATTCATTTCAAAAGGTTTTGCACAAGTAATACAACAGAGAGTGGCTAACCAAATATTTGCCACGTCTCATAATCGATCAACCAAGGATTCCAAGGGTCCTCTAGAGCTACACTAGGAGATTGCTAAATATTACATAAGAGATTTAGCCAATCTACAAAAATTAATTCCCAAAGATTTCAAGTAGGAAGGGAATATTAAAGCAATTTAAAACTAATTATAACTAGATTAATAGGAATCTGGGCAGAGCAAATATTCAAATCTACGCCAATAACCCTGCAGCAAGTGCTCTCTAAAATTTGCATGAAGTAGTCCCTAATAGTTGGGGTGACAACACGATCTCCCAAGTAGCTTTCAAGAAATCCAAATAGCCCTATAGGTAACCATTGACGCAAAGTCGCCGGAAAAATCAGAAAATCAACTGTAAAATGACAAGATAGGGGAGCAAAAAAGTTCAAGCCGAAACAACAACCACCCCGAATTTAACACTGATGAAGCGAAACTACAAATTTGTCCACCCAACCCCCACGAGACAAATGGAGCAGCCTCAACAACAAGGAAACCAACCAAGAATCGAGCAAAATCAATAATAGGCTTCTAATAAGAAACAACAAGAATTAACGACAGAAATAACAACAATTCCAAGAAAGAGTTCGCTCAATATACCCAAACTACGAAAGAGTTCCCATTACCTTTCTTTTTAGGAATTGAAAGAAGCATTTTTTTAGAACTTTTAGGTTTGATTCTCTTGAAAATTTCGTCAATTTCATCCTCTGATTTGGAACCAAAATAACCCTCTGAATTAGTTGAAAAAGACCATTCTTGACACAAATGTTTAAGCTCCCGATTCTCAGGAAACGGGATTCCTACACCAATATTAGGCGAAAATGGCTTACAAGGAGAGTCACTATTTTTCCCCACATCGATCTTTAACCCAAGAATTTGAGTCTAAGACTACAACCTCTTCTATCTCTTTGGAATCAACCAGAATATTATCCAAAACTACTCCTAGATCTTTGATAGAAGAAATTGAACTTCCTCCAAGAGAAGCAGAAATCTTGGGAGACTCGGCAACAACTACATCTAAGACACAGACCTTGGTAGGATTATTTGAACCCTCTTGGTCCAATTCATTACCCGAAATAGTTTTAATCGAAACCTCAACCAGAGTAGAATCCACTTGATCCTATTCTTTACGGATCAAATTAATAATGATCTCTCTAATTTCTAAAGTAGAATTACCTGAGAAACCTAGGACTTTACCAAATTCAATTACCTTTTCCACTCTACGCAAAACAAATTTGGCACGATTGATAATAGATTCGTCCAACCCTGAATAATCTATACTGGCAAGATTACTTGGAGATTTGACTTTCAAATCTATAGGTTAAGGAGATAAAATTAAATCTGAAGCTTTAACCAAGGAATTAGACTACTCACCTTGGTTTATAAATGGAAGCATTAGACTTGAGAGGTTGAGGCACTTTCTTAACCTAAATACTCTTCAATTTAGCATTGCTTCCTTGAGCCAATTTAGGCTCACGTTCTCAACCTCTCCAAGATACGTTAAAGCCGCGATCAACCAATGATACCCTCAACCTAGCTGTATGAAGCCTTAAGCCATCAAGATTCCCAGCTCCTCTAATTGCCTCATCTCTAGTAGGAAACCTCACAAAACCAAATTTTGAATTTTTTCCCAATCTCTTTCTATGAGATATATAAACACCTCTCACTCTTTCCTGCTACTGAAAAATATTCCTCAACATTCTGTGACCCATCTTCTCTAGGATTTTATCCATAAATACAAAAAAAACTTTAACCGTGGGGTATTCCAACCCCAGAATCCCTTTGGAAAAAAATCCATTGGAGGTGGTAAACTGAGGATATGTAGACGATCTAAAATTAGAACCCATATGGTACACAAACTTAAACACTAGCATCAAAGCGAAAAAGTTTTCAACTAGGGCGGCGATGCAGATTTGAGAGAAAGAACCACATCGACAGAGATAGCTCACCGAAAATGAAAAATAGGGCACCGCCGAAATAGGGCACCAATCTTCTCCCCCAACTAATTTCTACAGATCGAGTTACCTCTGAGCAGCCGCCATGCTAAAACAACAAAATCAAAGTAATTTGGTAGGAAATAGAACCTTAAAGAGGGGAAGAAGTGGCCTCACAGTCACCAACTCTATAGCTTAACGACATTTGGCAACAAAACACTGGTCCACCACCTACGTTTCAGAACAAAACACCATTAACCCTGAATGATTCGGCTCCAAGCACCTCTAGCAACGTTAGAGCGTTGATCTATCACAGCCTGCTTCGAAATCCCACACCTACTTACTTGGCCATCTTCAGCCTAATTAGTGGATGTCAGTACAACACAACACGCTAGAGATCTTCTTTACAACTTCGTGATCTAGGAGAACCCAGTGACTCTGCGATGGAGCCTCTCTGAATAATGGGCCTGAACTTGCTGGATCCGACGAATCTATTTACATCAACGACAAAGATTGCCGGAAGCCGACGGCGAGATATATTGGAAAAATGAATTCGAAATGGACACACATCCCAATAGAGAGCTTCTCACGATCACGTATTATGTCAAAATTATATGAGATGCATGTTTATGTATTATTTGAGGATTAATTAGATACACATACTAAAAGGGTTAAAATTCTATTGAGCCCCACAGTTTTTATTGCAGGGTCGAGGAAAATGGATCTGCGCTAGAAATTTATAATTAGATTTGGATTAATTTTTGTAATATTTGTATTTGTAATATTGGTTATTCTGTTTTACTATTAATTCTCCTTGGGAGAAACCGCGTGGTAGGTAACCGAGTCGTTACAGTTACAGTATTTTGAGATCTACATCATCCATTTTGTTGATTTTAATTTTAATAATAGTCATATAATGTTTAGGGTTATGATTGTTGTGCACCATTATTTACCAACTTATATTCTATTTAATTTTTTTTTTGGAGTTTCTCTTATAATAATCTAGCTCAATTGAAGTTAATATTACCAGAGCCAAATGAAATAAAAAAGTTATTTATTACGACAAACGCACAAACAATCTCATTGTCACATTGAATGCCGATGCAATCGAGATGAATGAAAGTTGAAATCAAATGATATAGATTTACTATTGAGATTTTTTTTTTTTTTTTTTGCTCTTGCCATTTTTATTACTTCTAATCCTCGTGCTAATGTAAACATTGATGATTATCCTTAACTTGGTAGAATTGCGTACTTTAAATTACATTTATTGTAGTTTTAATTATATTTTCGAATTGAGTTCTTTGTATTTAATCAATTGACTTCGACTATTATATTTTGTAATGACGATCATCTAAATGGAAGATTCTTTGTTTTGTAATTTTAAATTTGGTGTATTTTATTTTATTTTTAGATAAATATTAAGTAATTGGTTTGTAGTTAATTTTTTTATGTATAGTTTGTTTGCTTCAAATTTATTTTTTTTGTACTATGTTTGATATTAATCTTTTAGCTACATTTGTTTTATAATATTAAAGGTTCTTTGAATTATGACTGATTTCAATGTTACGCTTTTCTTGATTCAATTCACAATTTTTTCTTTCTAAACTTATTCATTTTTTGGTGTTTATTTTTTTAACAGTGGTCAATAAAATTATTCATTTTTTGGTGCTTATTTTTTTAAAAGTGATCAGTAAAAATTAATTCACTTGTTTGCATTGGAATTCACAAAGGATCAGTAAAAAGTTTTTTATGTACTTCTCATATTAGATTTTTTTATTTATTTTTCCAATTACACTATATTTTTTGAAATTTTATTTTTACTTCTTGAGCGTACATGCATGAATTATGTTTTACTATTCTTTATATATATATATATATATATATATATATATATATATATATATATATATATATATTTGTCTAGTCAATAACCCATGCCTGATGTGACAACTAATAAAAATTAAAGATTGTTTAATATTAAAATTATTTTTTAAAATTTATAATTTTATGCACTGGTTATTTAGGTCCATAAATGAACCTAAAACAATCTAACACTCAAAATTGAAATCCAATGTTGTTAAAAGTTAAAACAGAAACATCCTCAACATGTTTCCAAATTACAGCAATTATTCAACGCAAGAAAACATCAAACAAAAATCTCCCAACTTGAAAAGTCTTTCTTAACTGAAAAAGGAAAAGACAAGAACAAACAAACAAAAAACCAATCCATTCTCTCTTTTTACCAGTACTTCACACACCATGAACATTCCTGCTTGTTCCCAACTGAAGCCCCAAATCCGGGCCTTGCAGCAAAACAATTCCCTCCTGCCCCGGAGAATTCACACCACCAACTAACATTGCCGGCAGGTAATTGACCCCAAGAAGCTGTGGTTTATTATCTGCTCCGGTTAACAACGACAAGTAAGAACTTGAACCCACTTTCCCATTGTCTTGGTTCAATAAATTGACCATCTCATTGTTTTCGGGCAGAACGAATGACGCCAAAGCCAACTGCAACTCTTCCTGACCATATGTGTCGTGCCCTAAAATGTTTATGTCAATAGGCAACTGTTGAATCTCCGAAACCGCGTTGTATTGGGTTTGGCACGAGCTCGTTTGACTATTAAATTGTGGATATTTGGTCCACGAATAATCGTGGATTGGTAGTGTACCCCACGGTGTTGGTCTGCTTCGTTCCATTGGGCGACTCGACGAGGACCCATGATTCATGGTATCGGCTGTCTTCAGTCTAGATGGCCTTACGTATGTTGTAGGGAGAACTGACGACCTTGGAGGTCTTCGGTTTCCCAAAAGCATTTCCAAGAGGCCCGAACGCGATCTCGAATCTTCCGGACTCTTGTTCGAATTCAACTTCTTCGTTATTCCAACACCACCGTTAACCAAACCAACATTTCTGTCACCAAACTGATTCTGACCGATTAGGGTTTGACAAGAGCCCTCACTTATTCCAACCCCACTACGAAAAGCTGAACCTATATTTCTATCGCCGAACTGATTCTGACTGATTAGGGTTTGGTAACATATTTCCTCTATTCCAATCCCACGACCAACCGAACCACTATTTTTATCTCCAAACTGATTCTGACTGATTATAGTTTCATAAGATCCCTTTTTTATTCCAACCCTACTACCCGAAACCGAACCTAAATTTCTATCGCCAAGCTGATTCTGAGTGATTGTGGTTTGATTAGAACCATCTTTTATTCCAACCCTATGACCAACAGCTGAACCTACATTTTTATTATCGCCAAATTGATTGTGATTGATCATTAGGCTCTGATAAGCAACTTGTTCGTCCACATTTCCTTGGAGAAGATCCATATACATCCCGTAAGATTCTCGCATTCCGGCTCTCAGATCATTGTTACCTAAACCGAGTTGATCGTTAACTTTGTAACAGGTTGTGTCTTGATCACGAGTATTCTCTTCTTCGAGAGCCATTTTGCCACCGAATGGGCTCGAAGGGGAAAAGGAACCCATCATGCCTGATATAGGTGCGGCGTTGAACCAATTAGGACTGGTGTAATTATTTGTGCCGATTTCCATAGAAGTAAGAGGTAGTTTTCCTTTGGAAATACCGGGGACTCTGTACAGACTTTCGGGAAATATTGGAACGGGTTGAGTCTGAAGAGGAGCAGCAGCAGCGGCTGGATAATGTTGATCACGATGGAGTGAATACAGAGGAATACGAGGTGGAGAATTTGAAGCCGCATCCGTACATACGGACAATTTTGTCTCGGCCAACTTTTGAGTGGTTGGCCCCAAATTCAAAGTGAAATGGGTGAGGCTTTGTCTATACTCTTCTCCTACGTCCTCCTGTCATTTGAAGAATTTAAATGAAATCAGCATATAGATGATATGTACATGAAAGCCTGAAAAGTCTAGACATTCCTACGTAACACTTGAACGGAGCTGTCCGGGAGCTTCTCATCCATTACTTTACAAGATTTATATCTCTGAAGGTTAATCACTTGACAGCATTATTCAGTAATTGGAAGTGGCCTCTCATATTTGAGATGGGTTTTACGTATATCTATGACGGACATAAAGGCTTATACATTTACACTAAATGAGACAAATAATATTTTAGTAGAATCACTTCATATTATCATTATATATACTCATTATCTACTAAATAAATTGGTTGAAGTGATTTGAGTTTCCAGAAACTAAAGAAATTCGACAAAGTTCCATGACCCAATTGACCTCCTCTTGGGTCATGTCCGGGCCAACACAGAAGAATAAATGGAAGAGTTCATCTTGAGGGGCCTTCTGAAGCGCTTTACCACCAACAAAGTTTAATAGGACTTGAGAGAAGTAGAGAATAAAATGCCTGTGTTCGAGGAGAGATTAGAATGATCCAAGGTGGCTTTTCATTGGGAGGAACATCTGTGCCTGATTAGAAGGCTTCTTCTCGGAATGTTTAAGAATAAAAAAAAAATAAAAATCAATAACTATACGTTTCAAGTGTCAAAATCACTAATTTTAATTGAATGCATTCATTTTGAACATCACAGTTCAAATACATTAATTATTAAAATGCATTTTGTTTAGAGTTTGTTATTTAATATGTCAACAAAATTTAAATCGACAGTTGAAGATATCTCAGACAATGGGTGAACAATATATAAATTATTAAATATGTCTTGATTTATTATATGGATTATATGAATTTTAATTTAATACATTAATATTTAATATTCTACAATTAATTCAAATATAATAATCACACATATCATTTTATTGGGAGTTTATTATGTAGTTTCTCAGCAAAATCTAAATCTACGGTTGAAGTTGTCTTCAATCATCCAATGGTAAAAAATATCTCATTTGTAAAATATGTGTTGATTTAAAGAAGAGACTAGTATATACCCCGCGTTTAAAGACACTAATTTTATTATAATATATTAATCTTGAAAATTCTATAGTTAATTCAAATACAAGAATGATACAGTGACATTTTGTTGTGAGTTTGTTATTTAGTTTTCTTAACAAATTTTAAATCAATAGTTAAAAATGTCAATGTCTCAAATTTAAAATGTCAATGTCTCGAATTTAAAATATGTTCTAATTTATAGAAGAAATTATCTAGATTTTAATATATTAAGAATTTGTTATTTACGTAGATATATTATATTCACCTATTTTAAAAGTTGGCAAAAGTAAAATGACACCCCTAAAGTATATGTCTAGTTTCCATTTGTTGAATTGTATCTTAATTTCATAATAGTGTCTTTGATTTTTGGGACAATGGGTGGGAGGTCTTACATTTAAGCTCTAATTAGTCAAAAGTTTTACATGCGGTAAAAACTTTTGATTTAGTCCCATTTGTTGTAAAAGAAATAAGTCTTACTCACGTGATAGTCACGCGCTAGTTACATGTAACTATTTTCTGTGTAATATTACTGTATTAGTTACAAGTAACTAATTTTATTTATTTTTATTTTTTTCAGTTACATATTCCAATAATATGTAATTTTTTAGTTACATGTTTATGATATGTAACTAAAAAGTTTGATATTTTTTAGTTACATGTTTGAATAATATATAATTTTTTAGTTACATGTCTCTGATATGTAACTAAAAAGTTTGATATTTTTTCAATAACGTCACAAAATATTATACATATATATATATATATAATTGTAACATGTAACTAATATTATATAAGCACATGTAACTGCAAATATTCAAATATGTGTAAAAAGTAACAATTATAAAATTGTAACTAACATTAGTTACATGTAACAAAATTCATTATAAAATTCGAATGTACTTACTAAAAGGCTCCCTACAATCTCTGCAATATCTCTACAATTCCTGCAATGCAGGACTAAAACATAAGTGAAATCTAACTTAAAGGATTAAATCAAAACCTAATAACACAAAAGGACTTTTCACCAATTAAACTTAAAAAAAATGACTTTTCACCCATTTTCCTTTGATTTTTTTTATATTTTTTGTTACTTCTTATTAGATTTGACCAATTTTAAAGGTACAATCATGTTAGCAGCATTTTCTATAAAAGAGACCCTTAAATCTAATGAACATGTTTCAAGGTACAAAAGATAATTTAATTATGAACTACACATTACGAAATGTAAGTTGTACAAAACTTCAGTGCATAAAGTATGAGCTGGAATGAACTTACTGGAATAGGGAGAAGGGTCTCCAAGCCTTTAAAAAGTTGTGAAACCGTTGGATTCGTCTCTATTAAATAAGTCCAAGGCGTATAGGTTGCACGACTTCCACCTAGCTCTGATCAAAGTTACCAATTTTAGAAAGTTAGGTCCACATGGTTGTTTTTCAATTTGAAAATTTTAATAGTAATGAAATATGAATTGTTTTATTTTGACGTTAGGTTTCAAAAATTTTAAACATCTAATAATATATTTTTTAATCACGGGATGTAATTTAAATTTTTACTAAAATTAAACCATTTGACTCTTTGGTTCATCCAAATAATGTCTTTCAATAAAATCAATTGAGTTAAGCATGTGAAGACCAAAGCCAAATTGAACAATTATACTACATAATTGAAGCGCATATGAAAATTTATATAAGTGACTTGCATTTAGCATTAATTAGTCATGGGAATGAAATTGACTTACCTTTTTTGTGTATGAGATTTGAGGTGGATGACGGATATGGTCTAACACGCCTCCTGACATTTGTGGTAAGCTTTGGGCCAAGGGATCGAGTGGTCTGTTTTTTGTTGCGTATGTACTCTTCTGCGAATTTGCTCGGATCTGATTTTAGCATATGAAACACTCTTTTTGCCAATTCATTAATAGCCCGAGCCTTTCGTGTATACACAAGGACAAAAAATAAAGTTTTATTTAATATTAATGCAATCAGATTCTAATATAAATGTTACATACTGGAAAAACAAATTAATTTCCATTGACATAAAAATATATATGGCTGTCAACGGCCAAGTTCTGCTGGACATAGGCAAGACTGAACTAGAATATTACTAATTTTTTATTAAACGCAAATGATCCTACTTATTCAGCCTAGTGCGTTAAAGAGTGAGCAATACAAGACAGTCAAGATATAATAATGCCGGCCCCTAGGGTCACACTTCAAAATGCAATGTAACTCATATTTTCTGGTAAATACCCCTTTTTTTGTGTTAGCAAAAAATGTTGCAATTTTGCACTACTTAAATATAAACCACAAAATCCTTGAGAAATCATGAATTTGGTGATCAAAGAGGTAGATTGAATATATTGATTGTATATACCATATACTAACCATGATAGTATTATTGAGTAAATGATTTCGTAGAAAAGACAAAGCACAAACTCACTACGGAAACAAGAAACAAAAGGATGGAAGTTACAAGAAGACCAATAAAACTCAACCTTGAGGAAGAGAACATCAAGATGAACAGGGAAGACTCATTGCAGGAAAAGATCAAGACGATCAAACCTTAAGGCAATGATCAAGATACTCTTTGCACCCCCTTGTTGCATGAAATAATGAATGATGGAAATGAACCAAACATCTTTGGTTCTGAGTCAAATTTGTATGCCACATCTATATTTATTTTGAATCTAGATTTTGAATGGACTTTACTTAATACTTTAGATTGTGATGATGCATGTTGTTGTTATAGTAGTAGTAGTCGTAGTAGTACTAGTGATGATACTCATGTTGCCATAGAAAAATTGCTTATTTTTACACACCGATTTTCTAAATAAATTTTTCTTTTCAATTTTCAATATTTTGTACTCATTTTGAAGAAATTATATTTTTAAATTTAGTTTTTCATGTTCAATTATTTAACTATCAAAATCAGTTTCCAAAACTTTATTTTCTTTTTCAATATTTCTAAAAGTTGTAATACTAATTGTCAAATTTTTTATATTATTTGTTGAAAAATCATTTTCATTTTCAAAATAGTTTATCTCATTTTCAAAACATTTTATTTTTTAAATCAGATCACATATTTTTGAGAGAATATTAGAAAACTTATTCTACTTAATATATATATATATATATATATATATATTTTACATCTAGTTTTTCTCTAGAATTTTTACACCTACTTTATTTATTTTTAATTTTTTTTGGGTGTAAATCTTGAAATATTAAGAAGTTTTGAAAAATCCAAATCTCAATTCAAAGCTATTCTTGAAAAATATAAAGATTTTGACTCAATATAGTAATAATGAGGCTTTAACGTCTAATTGTTCATATCATGCTACTAATGGAAAATTAACTATGGGAAAATATCATATATGTTTTACCTCTATATTAATTTTCATATTGAAAGGAATAATGATCATTCGAAGTTGAAATATCATTATTGTAATATAATGGTATCGTGTCCTTATAAGAAAATCTGTTGTAATACAAATGGATAAAAAATGATACAGATATTAAAAAAATAGTACACAAATATGTTTTGCAAAATATGTACAACTATGCTAGAGCAAATGGCAGAACCAGAAACGAAATACCCAAGAAAAAATGGGTATCTAATGCGAAGACAAAAGATACATTTGCATGGAACGAAATGGATACAACACCACCAACAGGCGGTTTGGAAGATTGACGAGTAATTTATTTACCAACAAATTAAGTACTTTTAGATTCAAATATTTGTGTGTTTTTAAGTACTTTTGTTGTTTTAATATGTTTTTGTGTTGTTTGGTAGGTTTTTGAATAAAATGGTGAAATTGTGCAAAACCAGTACAAGTTCTGTAACTTCAAGGCCAATTTTACACACGATTCCATTCGATTTTTGGAAAACTCAAAACATGGAAGTTATATATCATTTTCTTAACTTTCCACAGGTTTTTGAATCATCTAAATCGGAGTTCGAACGAAGAAATTACAGTAAAAACAAGAAAGCATGTCACCGCCGCGGCAGTAAAACAACAGAAAGTTTGTAATGGCTCTGTATTTCCACCGCTGCGGCCATGATCCCATCGCCGTGACCATAACTTCTGCGCCAGTTTAGATATTATTTTAAATATTTTAGGATATTTTGATCCCATTTTCTCTTCCTTTCCTCTCCATTCGGCCAAGACACTTCCATAGACCTTAGGAGGATAGTAGAGAGTGTTTTTGGGGAGCTCAATCAATTCCTAAGGAGAAGAACACAAAGCAACGAAGGAGAAGCTATCTTGGAACATTCTTAGTGAGACATCTTCGGACTACGGCTAGTTTTTCTCATTTTTCTCTTCATCTCTTAACTTAGGATTATTGTTTGAGCATGTTTAACTCATTTTACATTGTATATACGGTTATGGCCATTAACTAAACATGGATTGTCTTAGGGATTAACATATATTTATGAAAATGTGATTTGTTTGAGTTTGTGTTTCGTTAATGTGTGTTATTTATAATTTCGATTGTGTTTATCGTTCTTGTATTGATTATATTCTTAGAATGATATATAGAGAATACGGGGTATGACACTCGGGAGAGGTAACTCCGAATTTGGACTAGGTTAAACACAACACGACAATCTAACGACCCGGGAAGGCGTTAAAAAGTGTGCAATCAATGATGTTGGGGTGAGACTCACGTGACCTAGTGTCGTTAAGACATTGAGGGGGAGTTCTTCATTGATGCGAAGTCATGTATTCACTCGTCTTACACTCGAGAGAGGTGGCGAGTGAGTTTACAAACTGAGATTGTTAGATACCCGAACGCTGTTAACATAAACTAAAATGAGACCAAACACGTTTTTGTAAACGAAAGTTAATCCCTAGGCAATCTACTTCCCTTAACCGTCTCATTTTAATATTAGTATAGTTAATTTAATTAGATTAATTAAATTAGTATTAGTATTTAATTATATTCCATTTTTATCGCCTAGATAAAATTATGTTATGGTAAACGCGGTAATCAATAATAATCACAACCGATCCCTGTGGACACGATAACCCTAACTCTCCCGATCTATGCTAAAACTTGACCTCGTATACTTGTAAGTGAAAGTAGCAGTGTATTTACGCGCTACGAAGGATACAAAAATTTTGAGTAGGAAAAAGTATCCAAATATAAAAATAATTCCAATGCATATGGCCACAAAGGTAAATTCTCCCTGTAGACACGGCATTTTTGACCGCTTCGTAACAAAATTATACTTTATTTTATAGTAACCTTTTTTTTTTTTTTTTTTTTTTTTTTTTTTTTTTTTTTTTTTTTTTTATTATTTATTTTGTTTTGATTGTACCGTATTTATGCGGTTTAATACTGCTAAATTAAGTTTTATTAATCTCTTAAGTAAATTAAATATTAGTAATTGATTTTTTTTATTTTTTTTTGGTTTTGTAGATTTTTCGAAGTGGAATAAAAACGCGTTAATTCGGAACAAAATGGACAAGAAACAGACGAGAACGAGAGAGGCCTGGACCGAACGCGGGGGGGGGCTGCAAAAGGGTCGCTGGTGCGACCAGTGGACTGGCCGCATGTGCGGCCAGCAGGGGGGTGTTCCCCCCCTGCTTTTGGGTGCACCGAATTCGGTGCACCCAAAAGCTGGTGGGTGCACCGAAATTCGGTGCACCCACCCCTTTTTTTTAATATTTTTTCTACTTTTTTTTTTGTTTTGTTGTCGGCAAGTTTCACTTCATTCCTATAAATAGGAATGAAGGCTCATAAGGAGGGGAGGATTTTGAGGGGAAGAAATTTTTTGAGAGGAATTTTTGTAAGGGAGAAGGGAAATCTGGAGAAAAATTTTGAAAAAAAATAATATTATTTTCATTTTATTGTAATTTTGAAGAAGAAAAATCTTCAAGAAGGTGGTAAATTTTCATCTGTTGTAAATCTTACTCTTATTTTTTTAAGTTGTTATTATACTAATTTTTTTTTTTTGTAAATTAGATTTTTTTTTTTCTTCTTCCTTTATTATTTATTTATTTATTACTTTTTATTTTTTTTATTATTATTATTATTATATTTTTTTTTTTGAGAAAATAATACGAGGTGAAAAATTCCCAACCTTCAATTTGAATGGCTAAAATTTAAAAGGGAATTACTCCCCTCGATGCGTGTGTGCGGGTGCTCTATTTAATTTGTATTAAATATAATGTGCTAACAATACGAGGTGGAAAATTCTCAACCTTCAATTTGAATGGCTAAAATTTAGAAGGGAATTACTCTCCTCGATGCGTGTGTGCGGGTGTTTTATTTAATTTGTATTAAATATAATGTGCTAACAATACGAGGTGGAAAATTCCCAACCTTCAATTTGAATGGCTAAAATTTAGAAGGGAATTACTCTCCTCGATGCGTGTGTACGGGTGTTTTATTTAATTTGTATTAAATATAATGTGCTAACAATACGAGGTGGAAAATTCCCAACCTTCAATTTGAATGGCTAAAATTTAGAAGGGAATTACTCTCCTCGATGCGTGTGTACGGGTGTTTTATTTAATTTGTATTAAATATAATGTGCTAACAATACGAGGTGGAAAATTCCCAACCTTCAATTTGAATGGCTAAAATTTAGAAGGGAATTACTCTCCTCGATGCGTGTGTGCGGGTGTTTTATTTAATTTGTATTAAATATAATGTGCTAACAATACGAGGTGGAAAATTCCCAACCTTCAATTTGAATGGCTAAAATTTAGAAGGGAATTACTCTCCTCGATGCGTGTGTGCGGGTGTTTTATTTAATTTGTATTAAATATAATGTGCTAACAATATGAGGTGGAAAATTCCCAACCTTCAATTTGAACGGCATAAATTTAGAAGGGAATTACTCTCCTCGATGCGTGTGTGCGGGTGTTTTATTTAATTTGTATTAAATATAATGTACTAACAATATGAGGTGGAAAATTCCTAACCTTCAATTTGAACGGCATAAATTTAGAAGGGAATTACTCTCCTCGTTGCGTGTGTGCGGGTGTTTTATTTAATTTGTATTAAATATAATGTGCTAACAATACGAGGTGGAAAATTCCCAACCTTCAATTTGAATGGCTAAATTTAGAAGGAAATTACTCTCCTCGATGCGTGTGTGCGGGTGTTTTATTTAATTTGTATTAAATATAATGTGCTAACAATACGAGGTGGAAAATTCCCAACCTTCAATCAGAACGGTCTAGGTTTAGAAGGGAGATCACTTCCCTCAATGTGTGTGTATATGTATATGTGTATATAAGGAGGATTTAAAAATAAAATAAAAACATTCGGATTTAAATTCTAATTGGACTTAATCGGATAAGGTACCATCTTTGGACGGGCGTCTTGGGGTGCTTGACACCTTCCCCGAGCGTAACTGACCCCCGAACTCTTTAAACGAATCTCTGGTTAGACCATATTATTTTTGGAGTCAAATTTTACTTAAGCCATTTTTTTTAAATTATTTTCAAAAAAAGAAAAATATGGTGACCTAGCACATTATTTAAACCCAATGCTAGGTGGAGACTCCTTTTTCTAAAACAGATTTAAGTATATTTTAATGAGAAAATCGACGTTTTTTAAAAACCCTTCTCGTTTTACCAGCGCCAAGCATATATAAACATATATCTATATATATATTTGTTTTTGGTTTTCTCTGGAAAATCGGGGCGCGTTCAGCTGGCGACTCCGCTGGGGAAGGCTGAGGGTCGAGCCCAATATGTCTGAATAAGTCCAATTAATCTAAAGTCCGAATGTTAAATTTTATTTTATTTTTTCCCTCAATTCAGTAAATAAGTTGTGATTTTTTTTATTTTTTTTTTTATTTTTTTTTTATATCATTTATTTTTATTTTATATATATATATATATATATATATTTCCTTATTTCCTCTCAGGCCCTTATATCGTTGTAAATCCTCTGACAAAAACAAAACTGTCTTGTATCCATATTATCCCCTTAGGATTCTATGATACAAGACGAGAAAGGGTTTTTTGTACTTGATGGATTTATGACGTCTGGGGAAGTCCTAAAAAAAAAAAAAAAAAAACCACCAAACAAGTTCAAAATTTTCAATATCGGTCGAGAACGACAAAAAAAAATAAATAAATAAATAAAAATAAAAAATAAATAAATAAATAATTTTTTTTTTTTTTTAATTAGTCGTTACCGAAATTGAAATCTTCGAATTAGAAAGGGCTTTAAGGCCACCTAAGACCCACGTGAACTAAAAAAATAATTTTTTTGTAGGTAAAAAAGAAAAAGACAAGACAAAGAAAATTGGTCCCAGAAAAGCAAATCCAGTTCCCCCCTTTCGAAGTCCGATCTTTACACGCAGTCGAGCACAGACTCATTCCAGGATGACATCAGAAAGCAATCCCGAATCTCCCCGAACGACCCAGATAGCTCAGATGCAGGAAACTATTGACAGGTTGATGGAAAGGATCAACGAACTTAGCCGACCTCAGGAGGTGCCTATTCCTCCGTCCAACGGGACTCCTGTGACTGAATCCCCAAATGGAAACCCTGCAAGTATTGGGATGGAGAACTCAGGGCCGAATCCGAACCACGTCAGCCCGAACTTTGCAGTACCAGTCTACTATGGACCTTAGATGGGCCCTCATCCTTTCGCCTATGGAGCTCCGACATATCCCATCCAGGGGCATGTCTATCAGGCCTCGCCAGAGGGCTCGGCCCCCGCCGCCCCGCAGATCCTCATTCACCCGGAGAGGGTCGTTGCTCCACCAAACAATTCAAATGATAGCCAACTGGCCCCGGCCATTGAAACTGAAAACAAAGAAGAGAATGGCCCTCCACCGGCTTGGCTTCTGAAAATGGAGAAATTGGAGAAAACTATGGAAGAATAGCAAAAGGAGAAGCCATCCAAGAAAGCGACGTACAAGGAGTTGTCAGCACCACCCGGGATTGTGTACTCGGAAAATTTCGTGGTTCCAGAATTCACAAAATATGATGGCACTGGCCCTCCAGAATGGCATGTCAACATTTACAAAGAGGAGTTAGAAATTCATGCTCGGAACGAAGACCTTTGCCTAAAGATGTTTCGGAGGTCGTTGAAAGGATCGGCTCTCAACTGGTACATGACCCTGGAGCTATCACAGATTAAAACATTTGAAGATCTGGTAGAGGCTTTCTGTGAGCAATATGTGTACAATAGGGATGCCGCGCTAGACCGCAATACCCTCTACCAGATACTGAAAAATAAAGACGAAAGTTTTCGGAGGTATACTGCTCGTTGGAGGGAAGAGGCTGCCAAAGTTGTCCCTAAGCTGAGCGAGGAGGCTCAGTTAGAGATATTCAAGTCAATTCAGTCACCGTCGTTCTATCGAGATCTCTCGAGTATAGTAGTGGTTTCTTTCGGCGATGCGATCAAACAGGCCGAGGTGACGGAAGAAGGAATAAGGAGCGGGAAAATTGAAGGGGCCCAATCCAATCTGACGAAAAGGTCAGCCCCGCCAAAGATGAAAGAAAATGAAGTAGTTGTTGTCGTTTTCCCTCGGCAAACCCATTACCAGAACTACCCCCAAACTTCTTGTCCCCAGGACTACTCGAACCAGAACAACCAATATCACAACTACCCTCCTCAAAATCGCCAAAACCAAAATTATCCTCAAAACCAACCCTATTCCCAAAGCCGCCCCCGCTATTACCAAAATGTACCTCCCCCTTATCAAAACCACATTCCCCAATATTACCCTCAAGCCTACCCAACACCCTCTTACCATACCTATCAACCACGCCCGAACACCCCACCTCAAATTCCTAACCGCACTCCAAGGTCAGGAACCCAATACCACCAAGACCTTCTACCTCATGCTACTGGGGGAAATTTTCAGAATGACAACAGAGAGCTACAAGACCTTCCGGTCTCGATCACCGAGTTGTACTGGAATTGTTTGAAGCAGGGGATGCTGACGCCCCTTCCATTCTACGAAGTTAAACCTGGGAGTAAAGCAGCTTCTTCAAATGCTTTCTGTGAATACCACTCGGGAACCAGAGGACATGCGACTGAGCAATGCTTTCAGCTAAAAGACAAAATCTGAGAGTTTATACGGACCGGAGCCATCACGTTTCCTAAAAAACCTGAGGCCGGTACGCCAAATTGTTAGCAAAATCCGTTGCCTGAACACGCCTCCTCAGGAAGTGGCGTCAATCTAATTTTCACAGAGGAGGTCGAAGAAGAAGTTGATGTGATCGATATCGGTGGTGTTTATTTACACCCAGAAGTTCTCTACGGAGGGTTCGAATTACATCTAGAAAGGGTAGCCCAAAAACTGGAGAAATCTCTAGTTTTGTCTTTCCCAATCCAAAAGATGGTGGAAAATCTCAATAAGGTTCCGTGGAATTATGAGATCGTCGCTAAAACAGGAGAAGGAGAAGAATTGCCAATCTCCGTAGGAGAAACCGGTGGAATCACTCGGTCTGGAAAGGTGTATACGCCACAGGATTTGATCAGGATTCCTGTGAGAGAACCAAGAGGGGCCCTGAAAAAGCCAGTGTCAGAACCGGAGGCTCACGACTTTCTAAAGGCAATGAAGAATTCAGAATACAAGATAGTGAAGCAACTCAGCAAAGCACCGGCGCAAATCTCGATGCTCTCACTACTTCTATCCTCAGAAGTACATAGACAGGCACTGCTGAAGGTCCTAAATGAAGCCCACTTGCCTAGCACGATCTCTCCGGAGAAATTTGTCACTCTGGTCGAGCAGGTCCTAGGATCTAACACCATCACCTTCACAGATGACGAGATGGATGATGATGGAACAGGTCACAACAAACCTTTGAATATCACGGTCGAAAGCCATGGAATGTTCATAGCTCGGGTGCTGATTGACAATGGATCGGCACTAAATATCTGTCCTTTGTCGACCCTCGAAGAAATGGGGATAGATCTATCACAAGTTCGATCGTCTAAGACGGTTATCTGAGCATTCGATGGGGCTAAGAGAGATAGCGTTGGAGAGATTGACCTGCCAATTGAAATTGGTCCAATACAGTTCAATGCGAAGTTCCAAGTGCTCGACATACCTGCTTCGTACAACCTGTTGTTGGGGAGGCCATGGATCCATAACGCTGGGGCAGTGCCTTCATCTCTACATCAGAAGATCAAGTTTATCATTAATGACACACTGTACGTGATCAGGGCTGATTCAGATATCATACCTTTCCATCAAGCGATAAGTCGGCATGTCCCGTTAACAGATGACGGAAAGGAGAAGGAGAAGATTGAAGCCTCCTATCACGTGTTCGACGTTGCGAATGCTACCTTTGTGAAGGAAGGAGGACACGAGATGACACCATCACTGTCTAACACTGTAGCCTTCGTTGCTAAAGAAATGAAGTCTCGGGGTTGCATTCCCAGGAAAGGTTTGGGCAAGAATCTAGACGGAATTACAGAACCGATAGAAGTCAAGGAGAAGAAGGGGAGATTCGGATTGGGATACGAGCCGACAAAAGCAGACAGGGCGAAGTTCTTCCAGAAGAAGAAGGATGGATCCCCAGACAACCAGCCAATGAAAATTTTGCATATCCGGGTCACTTTCCCCTATCCAGCAGAAACCCTCAACAAAGGGAAGGAGACCGCAGGATTCAAGTTGCACCCTGAGAGAGTAATGATCAAGGAAGCTGTGAATGTAATCATGAGAGACGAGGCAGGGCCAAGTCATGGGTCTGGTATTCGAACCAAGGGAAAAGAAAAGCTGCAGAATTGGGATTCTTGTTCTCTCCCAATTCGCCAGGCGTTTCGGTAAACTTAGGGAGATTTTCTGTTGGTCATCCCTCCATCCACCTTGCCTTCTAGATGGAAAGGGATTTTGCTTTGTAATGGTTTTTTATATTTAATGAATGCAATTCTGTTTTATCCGACATATGGTTTAAATGTTTAAATTTTATGCTTTCAGGATGTCTAAAACACTAGTGTATGATGCATGCGATATAACTGAGCCAGAGTGCGATAAGTATGATTTCAATGCAGAACCAGACCATAACCCGATGGGAGTGGAAGCAGAAGATGACTCTTGCCAGCCAGACGATGGTGAGATCCGAAAAGCTTTCACGGACTTCGAGAACAAGCCGATTCCCAGTAACGATGAGACCGAGTTGATAAACTTGGGGACCTCGGAAGAGTTGAAGGAAGTAAAGATTGGATCAGCCCTCATGACTCTAGAAAAGAAAGAGTTAACAACGCTCTTAATTTCCTACCAAGATATCTTTGCCTGGTCCTACGATGACATGGTAGGACTGGACAAGAGTATCGTTGCCCATAAGCTGCCGCTAAAGTCGGGGAGTGTACCAGTCAAACAAAAGTTGAGGAAACTGAGGCCCGCTGTCAGCCTCGAGGTCAAGGAGGAGATCGTGAAGTAATTCAATGCCCGAATTATTGAAGTCTGTAACTACAGTGAATGGCTCTCAAATGTCGTTCCCGTGCCAAAGTCCTCGGGAAAAATCAGAGTCTGCATGGACTATCGTGATCTCAACCGGGCGAGTCCAAAAGATGATTTTCCATTGCCAAACATTCACATCATCATCGACAATACTGCGGGGCGAAAGCTCTATTCTTTCGCCGATGGGTTCTCTGGCTATAATCAGATTCTGATGGATGAGAAAGATCGAGAAAAGACAGCCTTCACTACCCCATGGGGAGTCTTTTGCTATAGGACGATGCCTTTCGGTCTCAAAAACGCCGGGGCAACATACAAAAGAGCAATGACGACCCTCTTTCATGATATGATGCACAAGGAGATGGAGGTATATATTGATGACATGATCGTTAAATCACAGGAGAACGAGGATCATCTCTGCCATTTGAAAAAGGTGTTCGACAGACTTCGAAAGTACCAGCTCAAGCTCAATCCAGCAAAATGCGCATTTGGGGTGGCTTCCGGAAAACTTCTTGGTTTCATGGTAAATCGCCATGGAATCGAGATTGATCCTGCAAAGACGAAGGCCATTCGTGAGATGCCGCCGCCGAGAAATGAGAAAGAAATCCGAGGTTTTCTGGGGCGATTAAATTTCATAGCCCGATTCATCTTCCAACTCACTGCCACTTGTGAGCCAATCTTCAAGCTACTTCGAAAAGAAAGTGACGGGCGATGGAATGCAGATTGCCAGAATGCCTTGGAGAAAATTAAAGTCTATCTAACGAACCCTCCCGTTCTAGTGCCGCCTCGGGAGAAGGTTCCGTTATTACTATATTTGTCAGTTCTCGACTCCTCCATGGGAGCTATTCTTGGGCAACTCGATAAATCTGGAAAGAAGGAGCAAGCCATCTACTACCTCAGCAAGCGCTTCACGAAGTATGAGGAAAATTATACCTTGTTGGAGAGAACCTGTTGTGCATTGGCTTGGTCCGCTCAAAGACTGCGTCATTATATGCTCCCACTAACTACCTACTTGATAGCCAGGATGGATCCCTTAAAATACATCTTCGAGAAGCCGATTCTGTCAGGAAAAGTTGCAAAATGGCAGATGCTGCTAACGGAGTTCGATATCATCTACAAGACCCAAAAGTCAGTGAAGGGTCAGGCGATAGCAGATCAGTTGGCTAGTTGTCCAGCTCAAACGGATAACCAGCCTCTTGAGACGCTATTCCCTGACGAGTCGATTCATGCGGTGGATGAAGAAAATGAGGAAGCAGTCTGGAAAATGTATTTTGATGGAGCAGTGAACTCTCGGGGGGCTGGAATCGGAGCCGTTCTGGTTTCTCCGGGCAAACAGCATTATCCAGTGGCTTCCAAGTTGAAGTTCCAGAGCACAAATAATCGAGCTGAGTACGAAGCCTGTATTCTGGGACTCCAGCTGGCTGTCGATATGAAAATCAAAGAATTGCTAGTGTTCGGAGATTCTGAGCTGATAATCAATCAGGTGACGGATAAATATGCCACGAGAGATCCGACCTTGATAGCCTATAACAATCACCTCCTGGAGTTGTGCGAGCAATTTACAATAATAGAATTTGAAAGCATACCGAGGCTAAAAAATGACTTCGCCGATGCCTTAGCTACCTTGGCATCTATGATATCTATCACTCGAGAAGATGATGATATCATTCCGGTGGTGATCCGAGTTCAACGCCGACCGGCCCACTGCTGCCAGCTTGAATCTGAGCCAGCCAAAGACCCGTGGTACCATGACATAAAGAACTTTCTGAAAAATTAGGAGTATCCGGAAGGGGCATCAAGTGTTGATCGAAAAACTCTCCGGAGGTTAGCAGGCCAATTCTTCCTAAGCGGGGAGACACTGTACAAACGCTCCCCTGACATGGGCCTGTTGAGATGTGTTGGAGTCGAAGAGGCCATCCAGTTGATGAAAGAGGTCCATGGTGGCATATATGGACCTCACATGAGCGGCTTCATGCTTGCCAAGAAGATCCTGAGGACCGGTCATTTTTGGCTAACGATGGAAAGCGACTGCATGCAGTTTGTTTGAAGATGCCATAAGTGTCAGATTCATGGTGATCAAATCCATGTCCCACCTTCGCACCTTCATTGCTTGGCAGCCCCATGGCCCTTCTCAATGTGGGGTATGGACGTTATTGGGGAAGTTACCCCTAAGGCGCCGAGTGGTCATCGCTTTATTCTGGTGGCAATTGATTATTTTTCCAAGTGGGTAGAAGCCGTTTCCTTAACTCGAGTGACTCAAAAGATAGTAGCTCGATTCATCAAAGAAAATATTGTGTCAAGATACGGTTTGCCGCAAATATTGATAACCGACAATGCTAAAAACCTGAAGGGTTCAGAAATACAGAAAATATGTCAGCAGTTCAAGATCGAGCACAAAAACTCAGCGCCTTACCGTCCAAAAATGAATGGAGCAGTGGAAGCCGCCAACAAAAATATAAAGAAAATTCTCCGGAAGAGGAGTGGGATGATATGCTGCCATATGCTTTGATGGCTTACCGAACCTCGGTTCGGACCTCGACAGGGGCAACCCCCTATTCTCTGGTTTATGGCACAGAAGCGGTGATACCAGCCGAGGTGAAAATTCCATCTCTACGAGTGCTCATAGAGGCCGAGCTTGATGAAACTGAATGGGTACAACAACGGTTGGACCAACTTTGTTTAATCGATAAAAAGCGGCTGACAGCGATATGCCACGGACAGTGTTACAGACAGAGGATTACTAAAGCTCATGATAAACGGGTATACCCTAGAGTCTTCAAGGTCAGTGAGTTGGTATTGAAGAAAATCTTTCATTTCCAAGATGAAGCTAAGGGTAAGTTCGCGCCAAATTGGGAAGGTCCTTTTTTTGTTCATAAGGCTTTGAGCGGTGGAGCGTTAATTCTCCAGGAAATGGATGGTGATGTATTTTTCGAGCCCCTAAACTCGGATTCTGTAAAGAAATACTTTGCCTAATAAATGTCCTTATTTTCTAAGTAAGTTTATTTCAATTTGTGATTATCTGTTGCTTCCAAAGAAAAAAAAAGAAAAATACGGCTCGAACATGATGAAAACTCGAAAGGGCGCTATGAGAAAAATGTAGAGACCGTGTCGCAAAAAAAAAAAAAAAAAAAAAAAAAAAAAAAAAAAAAAGAAGAACAGTTAGATCACTCCTAGAGGCATTTTTGGAATTCCCACTACGGTTGACTTCCATTGACCGTAAGACTTTTCTGTGTTCGGAACTTGATGGATTTGAGCAAGAGTTGGAATCTGTGAAAAGGAACATCGAATATGGCTCAAATTTGCATTGAAATTATACTTGTCAGACAATCCGGCTTGAAATCTCGCAGTCAACATATCTGGTGATAAAGATACCTATTTGGGGTAAGGTTTTACACGTTTTCCCATATTTGGTTAAATCAGTTTTGCAGGATTTGAAAAATACAAAGCAAGCAGGAGTATGTGATTCTCCTAAGCACTGAGAATGCCTAGTAGAAAAGAGAAAGTGAGAATCGGCGGGTGCAGAGAAATAAAGGCTGATAGGGATGTTGTCCAAAAAAAAAACCAGACCCTGCTAACAACCCGGAGAAAACCTCCAGAAAGTACATCTCTAAGATTGACGGAAGGACGAGACGGAAAAATCTCCCGATACTGTCCCGTGACCCGAGAAAGTCAAGCGCCATCAAATGAGGGATTGCGACGGAAAAGGGGGGACGGAATTGCGAGTCGTAAAGAGTGACAAGTTTTTCAAACTAAATTTTCGTGTTACATGTGTTTTTTGTTCAATTACAGGGTTTTCAAAGGACATGGAAGCATGGATTTCTCTCTCACAAAGTCTTCTTACCTTCTGGTTGGACGGAATTGCGAGTCGTAAAGAGTGACAAGTTTTTCAAACTAAATTTTCGTGTTACATGTGTTTTTGTTCAATTACAGACTTTTCAAAGGACATGGAAGCATGGATTTCTCTCTCACAAAGACTTTTTACCTTCCGGTTCAAATTAGAAACTTTTTATTGCTGAAAGTTCCAAAGCTCTAAATGAGCGTCCAGGTATGCGTTTTGCCCTGAAAAGGGCGAAAAGTGAACTACGCTAAACTTGATCCTCGGCATAATACTAAGGTACGCAGGCAATCTATAAATGTTCGGTCATCTGAGAGTTCGGCTGGGGCACATTTATATCTTTGCTCTCTTATTCTGGCTCAGCCACAAGTTGGGGCATATTTTATACTCTTGAACTTTCTTTAAGCCCCTGGCCAAGAGGGTTGGGGCATGAATAATTTTTATTACTCTAAGCGATCCTCTAAACGGACACGTGTTCGTCATGAGTATCGTCATGAGTCATTTTTATTACTCTAAACAATTCTCTAAATGGACACATATTCGTCATGAGTACCATCATGAATCATTTTATTACTCTAAACGATCCTCTAAACAGACACGCGTTTGTCATGAGTATCGTCATGAGTCATTTTTTATTATTCTAAACGATCCTCTAAACAGACACGTGTTCATCATGAATATCGTCATGAGTCATTTTTATTACTCTAAACAATCCTCTAAACGGACACGTGTTCGTCATGAGTATCGTCAGGAGTCATTTTTTTTATTCTAAACAGACACGTGTTCGTCATGAGTATCGTCAGGAGTCATTTTTTTTTACTCTAAACAATCCTCTAAACAGACACGTGTTCGTCATGAGTATCGTCAGGAGTCATTTTTTTATTACTCTAAACAATCCTCTAAACGGACATTTGTTTATCATGAACATCGTCATGAGTCATTCTCTTATTTTTCTAAATAGACACTTGTTCGTCATGAGTCTTCTTTTATTACTCTAAACGTACGCTTGTTCGTCATGAGTCATTTTATTTTATTTGTTCTATTATTAGAAAATAAACTAAAAAATAAATAAAATAAAAATGGGACGATCAAAATGACGTGGTCTTTTATCTTTGTCAAGCAAGTGAACTTGCATGACAAAGAGGGGCAGCTGTAGACACGGCATTTTTGACCGCCTCGCAAAAAAATTATACTTTATTTTATAGTTACCTTTTTTTTTTTTTTTATTTTGTTTTGATTGTACCGTATTTATACGGTTTAATACTGCTAAATTAAGTTTTATTAATCTCTTAAGTAAATTAAATATTAGTAATTGATTTTTTTTTTGGTTTTGTAGATTTTTCGAAGTGAAATAAAAACGCGTTAATTCGGAACAAAATGGACAAGAAACAGACGAGAACGAAAGAGGCCTGAACCGAACGCCGGGGGGGCTGCAAAAGGGTCGCTGGTGCGACCAGCTGGCCGCACCAGCGACCAGCCACTGGTCGCTGGTGTGACCAGTGGACTGGCCGCATGTGCGGCCAGCAGGGGGGTGTTCCCCCCCTGCTGGTGGGTGCACCGAATTCGGTGCACCCAAAAGCTGGTGGGTGCACCGAATTTCGGTGCACCCACCCTTTTTTTTAATATTTTTTCTACTTTTTTTTTTTTTTTTTTTGTTTTGTTGTCGGCAAGTTTCACTTCATTCCTATAAATAGGAATGAAGGCTCACAAGGAGGAGAGGATTTTGAGGGGAAGAAATTTTTTGAGAGGAATTTTTGTAAGGGAGAGGGGAAATCTGGAGAAAATTTTTGAAGAAAATAATATTATTTTCATTTTATTGTAATTTTGAAGAAGAAAAATCTCCAAGAAGGTGGTAAATTTTCATCTGTTGTAAATCTTACTCTTATTTTTTTAAGTTGTTATTATACTAATTTTTTTTTTTTGTAAATTAGATTTTTTTTTTCTTCTTCCTTTATTATTTATTTATTTATTTATTTATTACTTTTTTTTATTATTATTATTAATTTTTTTTTGAGTAAATAATACGAGGTGGAAAATTCCCAACCTTCAATTTGAATGACTAAAATTTAGAAGGGAATTACTCTCCTCGATGCGTGTGTACGGGTGTTTTATTTAATTTGTATTAAATATAATGTGCTAACAATACGAGGTGAAAAATTCCCAACCTTCAATTTGAATGGCTAAAATTTAGGAGGGAATTACTCTCCTCGATGCGTGTGTGCGGGTGTTTTATTTAATTTGTATTAAATATAATGTGCTAACAATACGAGGTGGAAAATTCCCAACCTTCAATTTGAATGGCTAAATTTAGAAGGGAATTACTCTCCTCGATGCGTGTGTGCGGGTGTTTTATTTAATTTGTATTAAATATAATGTACTAACAATATGAGGTGGAAAATTCCCAACCTTCAATTTGAACGGCATAAATTTAGAAGGGAATTACTCTCCTCGATGCGTGTGTGCGGGTGTTTTATTTAATTTGTATTAAATATAATGTGCTAACAATACGAGGTGGAAAATTCCCAACCTTCAATTTGAATGGCTAAATTTAGAAGGGAATTACTCTCCTCGATGCGTGTGTGCGGGTGTTTTATTTAATTTGTATTAAATATAATGTGCTAACAATACGAGGTGAAAAATTTCCAACCTTCAATCAGAACGGTCTAGGTTTAGAAGGGAGATCACTTCCCTCAATGTGTGTGTATGTGTATATGTGTATATAAGGAGGATTTAAAAATAAAATAAAAACATTCGGATTTAAATTCTAATTGGACTTAATCGGATAAGGTACCGTCTTTGGACGGGCGTCTTGGGGTGCTTGACACCTTCCCCGAGCGTAACTGACCTCCGAACTCTTTAAACGAATCTCTGGTTAGACCATATTATTTTTGGAGTCAAATTTTACTTAAGCCATTTTTTTTAAATTATTTACAAAAAAAGAAAAATATGGTGACCTAGCACTTCATTTAAACCCAATGCTAGGTGGCGACTCCTTTTTCTAAAACAGGTTTAAGTATATTTTAATGAGAAAATCGACGTTTTTTAAAAACCCTTCTCGTTTTACCAGCGCCAAGCATATATAAACATATATCTATATATATATTTGTTTTTGGTTTTCTCTGGAAAATCGGGGCGCGTTCACTCCCCGAAGGAATGATAGCTATTTCTAACTCTTCTCAATTTGAATTTATTCAATTTATGAAAGAGTTAGGTGTTCATATTGTTAATTAGGTAAGTCGATAAAGGTTTTTATGACTCTTTCTTAATATGCGTATATATGTCGCCTTACAAACATTGTAGGGTGGTTCTCTTAAGAATACCAAAAATATTAATTGCTTGAACAGGGTTTTATATGTTCAATTTTAAAGTTGAGTATAAATTTGTATAAAATTATGATTGATGCATACTTTGTGTATTTTACTTTGATTATGCTCTATAATATTTATTATATTGAATATAACGTTATTTGTTTCACAGAATGATCAAGTGATAAATTGAAATTTTATTATTTTTGTTAGGAAGTTATAACTTAAAACCATATGGTATTAAGTAGAGTAACTCTTTTGATTTATATAGTGATTTGAGAACTTTCAGATAAGCGATATGGGATAGGAATCTAACACCCGCCCTAGAGTGCAACTCCCGATTTGCACGAATAATTTGACTACGAAAGAATGATGAAAAATGTGTAACGCCGACTTGTACAGATGATTTGATTACAAGGGAAAGAGAGATCTATAATCTTGGTTCTAATATCATGTTAGGAGATTTCAACTGAAAACCATATGATACTAAGTGGAATAACTTCTTTGATTTATATAGTGATTTGAGAATTCTCAGATGAGCGATGTAGGATAGGAATCTAACAATTTTAATCCACACCTAATTTACTTGGGCAGTTGTTCCTATCATTAAAAAAAACAAAAAAAAAACGAAATCTCCTAAATATGCCCTATCAAAATGATTCTAGAACAAATCGGTCGACCAAGATGAAATCCCAGGGGAGGACTACCTTCTTTATGTTTCTAAAAAAATTAGTCGACCACAATTAGAATATGAATCAACCAATATAAGCAAAAACTGTCGACGCTAATCCTTCTGATTATATCGGTCGACAGGCCACTGAATGATAGTTGACTGACTTAACACGGAAATACATTGCTTAACCTCCTAGAATAATTTTAGACCATATAAGGTAGACCCAGTAAACCGACTTACTCAGATATCATTTTCCTAGCATGTTTAAATCGTACTCTAGCCCTCACTCACCCCATCCTTTGAGTTGTTTCTCTAAAATCTCTAATTCCTCTCACTCAAAATCCCACATAACATATCTCCATTGTGTTTGATTGCCTAACTTTTAATCAAACTGTAACCGGATTTGTCTACATTGATCATGAATATTTTTAGTTTAAATTTAATTCTTGACAACGTTATTTCATTGGCTTTGAACTTAATTTTATTATTCAAAATGTTTAGACTAATGTCTTAACTATGTATTTAAAATATATAAATATTTTAAAATACTTGCATTGACTATTTGGACCAATCTTGTTTTGACCCCAAGGGTCTAAACCCCTGAAAGTGGATTTTGATGATAATAAGATATTTGAAATTGTGGATTTAACGTGATTGTTGAGTGTGTTACAACAAGTGAATGCTGTATTGGAGACAAGACAAATAATAATGAAAAAATGATGAATCAAAGAATGAAGGATGATAGAGTTAAATAATGTAGAAGAAATAATGAAACCTCATATGATTGAAAATATTGAAGACTCTAAAGATCTGGAGATCAAGATTAAATTTACAAGCAATTTGAAGACTCGAGATGCTTGGGAAGACTTGGAAACAAACTTATTGTATATCAAAAGATAAGATAAACTCTTTCCCTACTTTTTCAATACACATTGACTCTACTAGGACAAAACACATCACTTTTGAATTGTTATGTGGCATAGTAATTATGTGATAAATATGTGTTTTATGACTTATAGAATATGTACAATTAAGTGTAGAGCTTAAAGATTAAAAACAAGTTGAAAATAATTGAAAACTAGGCTGAAAACTAAAAAACTGCATAAACTGGTTGACCAAACATCATAACCGGTTAACGGATCCAACCAATAGCCTTGGAAGAATATAAAATAGACTTAACTGGTCTACGAAAACCAAGAAATGGTCAATTGATTTGTCTACTAGCCTAAAAGAACAAGAACTAGCCATAATCGGTTGACCGATAAGAGTAATCTAGTCAACCAATTATGGCAGTACGCCTTGAACTGAACAAGTTTTGAACAACTAGTCATCCGACCATCAGAGAAAGTGAACCAATTATACCAGTAGATTATCTAGAACACCATATCATGAATATCAGTCAACCGATTGTCAAAATCGGCTAACCTGTTGTCGGGGTTGTTGTGGTATACTGAGCAAAAACGCAAATTTGAGCTTGAATTGAATATCGTGTTGATTCAAATAAGTCAATTACTTAAATTAAACATTTTTATCTTGGATTGGAACCAATCATTTCAAATTAAGAGATAAAATTAATGGGTATATCATTCAATATAAAGATATTATTTTTCTATCCTAAAATATAGCCTTTTTTTTGCTACTTGTCACCCAAATGTAAATTTCTAAAATTAGGATAAATTGTAATGTTGTAAACATAAGATATTATTAGATTCGATTATCCATAACATTCATATCATTAGAATACAATGGATTAATTCCTAATTGCTCAGATTAGGTAGATACCTATATAATAGTGACTTGTAGTACCTTTTCAAAAAAAAAAAAAAACACCAGAGAAATTCTAAAAACAAAATCCTCAATTCCATCGCATGTCATACATTCTCAGACTTAGTGTCCTATTTATACCACTCTTTGATCTTCGGTGAGTTAACTAATGTTCATATAACACTACATTGTCTAAAAGAGTGAGAACTTGAGAGATTCACCATAGTGAACCATTCTAAGAGACATTTGCACATCAATTTGTAAAATCATGGATGAATAAAGCTTAGGATCACTATTATACTGGTGCATCTATATTTTATACATCTCCATTCATACTTGTGAGTTCATTCCAAGCTTAACTATATATTAATTCAGATTAAGTGCACTGTATGCATTACTTGTATATATCTAGATTTGATTTAATTTTTATATCTTCATTCCATATTGTAGTGCTTAAAATCGTTATAAGAGAATGAGAATTTTATCTTGCACTTTATACGAGATAATTTTCTTACATTTTAAATCCAATATTTTTGACAAAAGAATAAGTACTTTCTAAGAGATATCAAAAAGTGTTTTCTACTTAAATCATGAATTCATTGGATACGAAAAGAACTTGCCGTACTAGGGAGATTAAGTTACTCTTCGAGATCTTAAATCCCCTGCGTACCAATCCAATAAGAAGTGAGCTAATTGGAAAATTTCGTTGAAATTTCTTAGACAACAATATCATTTTCAAATTTATATATTCTTTTATATCATGTGATCTTCATTAAACCTATATCTATCATATATGATTATTTGTGTATGTTATTTACTTAACATATCATTCATACATGCAATGCTACAAGCACCTAGCAGAGTCAATGTATGGTGTATTAAAATTGTAGGTGATTAATAGAAGCTCCAAGGGTTGGGCTCATAAAAACTAACAATTCTGAGCATGTAAACTATAACAAAGACTAGGGTGTTAGTCTAAGTGATAGATTGTGGGCAGGCATAATGAACTTGTTTAATGAGATATTTTAGAAAGACATAAACAAGCTTGTCTTGTGAGAGAGTACAGTAATGAATAATCAAACTTTCCTTGTGGGAGATTGTAGCTAAGCATAAATGACTTTGTCTACTGAGAGATTGTAGCAAGATATAAACGGAATTGTCTTGTGAGAGTGTAATGGTTTGGTTTGCAATGGGGAATAATATCCTAATTTAGTAGATTATAAATTTTTGAAGGAACTTAGGGGAGTAGACATAGATAAGGAGGGCCTTATTGAACAACTATAATTCGTTGTGTCTTTATTGTGTTCATCCCTATCCCATGTATGTTCTTGATTATACTTTGCTTTTATATTTTTCGTTGCACAACATTTACACTTGTTCCTTATTGAATATTTGATAAATGTTGATTAATGAACAAAATTAAAAGAGAGTAACATCGACTAAGTTATTTGGATTAACCAATTCACTCCCTCATCTTGGGTATATTTGGACCAACAATTAGTATCAGAGCTTAGTTTCTTATAGGTTTAAAACCCATAGCAAACCAATCGATGGAAAATAACTCTAGATTTACCTTGCCTGAAGCTCAATCCATGCATAGATGACCATTGTTCACAAGAGACAACTACATACTTTGCAAGGCCATAATTGCCTTTTTACAAGCTACAAACTATGAGGTATGGTACTTATTTAGGAATGGTCCCTACACCTCTAGGAACACTGTAGATTCATTTGAGGTGAATAAGAATGAACCTAAGTACAATGAGGTTGATATTAAATTGCTATCTTTAAATGCCCAATCTATTATCTTTATTTTTTGTGCTTTAGATTTGGATGAATATAACAAGATATTTGGATGACAGTCATCAAAGGAAATACGGGACATACTCTAATTTACACATCAGGGCACCAACCAAGTGGTGGAATCAAATATCAATGCTTTAGTACATCAATATGAGTTATTCAAGATCAAGAACAATAAAAGCATTCAACATATGTACACGCGATTCAATAAAATCTACAAAGGGTTGAATGCATTTAGAAAGCTGTAAACCATGGTTGAACTCGTAAGTAATCTCCTTCGGTTACTTCCCAAGGCGTGGGAACCGAAGGTAATGACAACTTAGGAAGCTAACAACATGAGCACCTATTTTATGGAGGCACTGATCCAGAACCTTGCAACATATGAACCATTAATCAAATCTTATAAAGAGGACTTAATTAATAAAAGAAAAGTACTAGCTCTTGAGGTGCGCTACGATGAAGACCAAGATGACAATGATGAGAGCCTTGCAGTGAATAATAGAAAAGTGTTGCAATAGTCACAGGGAACTTTTTCCGATTCTGCAAAAGGAGCTTTTAGAGGAAATAGCCAGACTCTCTCAAAGTCGAGTGTTTTGGCTGTCATAAGACCAGACACTTACAAGAAAATTGTTGAGAACCCAAGAAAGACAAAAGAATACAAGGAGGTATGATACCTTAGGAAAGAGAAGAAGAAGGTTATGTTTTCCATTTCAGACGACACAAAAAATAGCAGCTCGGAAAGCTCATCTACCTCGCCAATGCTGATTTTGGTGAGGAACTTTAGCATTAAGTGGTATGTTAGCATGATGGTTTAGGCATGGCCTTCCTATGATTGCATTGTACGCTAACAGACAGTCCACTACCATGAACCGCACATTGACGGTAGAATGTTTCGGCTCCTTGCTTGTTGTGATTTGAAGTATGATCCAGTCGAGGGGCTTTATAATTTATCTGTCAAAACCAACCAAAGGGGTCATCATCAGCTTCAACTAGTTTCGGTTGATCCCTATTCTGTTGAATGCAGTCAAATAGAGTATCTCTATTGAACTACCGCTATCGATTATCACCCTCTCCATGTTGTAGTTGGTGATTGCCTATTTTTCTACGAGAGACTTCTTGGACACTTGGATACGTACTCTTCCATAAAGCACTTTCCACGCTGAGCATGATCTTTGTGCTCGGTCTTGGATGCTCCTCTGGAGGCAAATCCACTGTGAATCGTGTACATGCTCTCTCAAACCTCAAAATTCTCTTTCTTCATCAGGGAACTACTCGCCCAGATCACTTTCGGTAGTAAACCTTTTGAGGTAACCTCTTCAGATCAATTGCTCATCTTATTCTTCAAATCGTAGTAGTTACCGATAGTGTGACTGTGGCCCTAGTAGAATTGAACAACTTATCCTTATTGATGGCCTTTTCTCAATTCTTCATTGGTTGACGACATTTAATCAACCTCTTGTCTCCAATTTGCATAGGACCATTCCTAACGGGGTGTTGAGAAGTGTAAAATTGGTGAAGTAC
The DNA here is from genome assembly GCA_016647705.1 of Eucommia ulmoides. Lineage (NCBI taxonomy): Eukaryota > Viridiplantae > Streptophyta > Magnoliopsida > Garryales > Eucommiaceae > Eucommia > Eucommia ulmoides. The sequence continues at coordinate 26,208,956 of CM028328.1, forward strand.
CAGGGAGAACTGTTTCTCTCTAACTTTGGTGGGGCACGGGCCATGTCGAGTAGGAGTGGAAATCGGACCCCCACCATTTGGGCAGCTATTCCCATCCCATCGTTAAGATCTTCCATTTGGTTGAACTCTTAGCTAAACTTCTCGTTATAGGCTTCCAGTTTCTTGTCCTTCCTTTCTCTCACCGACATATATAAGATGCGATGGGTTTTTTGCCTGCCGTTTGCAACTCAAAAACTTGTGTGCAAAAATAAGACTAAAAGATTCAAAGGATTCACAACTACGTGGTTTCAGTGCCTTATACTATTTGTGCGTTGCACCAACAAGGGTGACCTGGAAGGATTTGCATTTTGCTGAGTCAGACGCTATTCGTAGGACCATATACGAGTGTTAGGTGTCGAGGTACTCTGCTGAGTCGGAGTCTCCCTCACATGTCTTGCTTTGAGATGACATTTTGAAGTTGGTAGGGACCTTCTCTTATAGTATACGAGTAGTGAAAGGAGAAGCATTTTGTTTCACTATCTTGTAGACGTTAGGCTCATTCTTCTTAATATGCTCTAGTTTCTCGTTGTAGTATTGACCTGCTCACACAGGTCTTTGTTGACCTGTCGATTTGAATCATATCATCATTGTTTTTACCAAGATGTCGAGGAGGCTTCTACTGAGTTTAGCGGAGTCTGATGCGACGTTCTACGGGTTTTGTTGATGGATTGGGTATGACGTGCCTCATTCTTTCGCGTAAGAGCTTTATTAATTATGTATCATATTTTCTCCATGTATTCCATAGGCCCCAACCGAGAGTGCACGCTAGGGGTCTTTTCAAACCTTGGGACCTCAGCACGCAGTCACTTGCTCTGGCTTTGTTAGCATAGGTTGTCTATTTCCTTTCGGATCTACTCCAACTCTTGGCTGAAGTGCGTTTAGAAATGCTCATTCTCCTAGTGTTTTTCATTCCAGATCTTTTGTCCCTTATCTTCGATAATTTATGCCTCATTGACGGGTGACACATATCCTTGTGGGACGGGTGGTGGCAAACGTACCAGACAATTTGGGAGGGATCTCAGACCTCTCTTATTATTTCCATCAGAGGTGAGGGTGATTCTCCTGATGGGCTAGCTTCATGAGCAGCAGTGTAGAGTGACTGTCTCTCACTCTTTTCTTCGTTGGTCACAAGTCCAAATCTCAAGGTAACCATTTACGTAGTTAATAATTTACAAGAACAATTGTTTGTTGTTCCCATAGATGACTCAAATTTTATGATGCCCAAAAATTGATTACCAGACATGTCACCCTAAGATTCGGATCAGTAGAATATCCTCTGGCTTAGCTCACTTTCCCTCAACTAGGGTTCCTGCAAAATAATGCATCATGGGTGAGCCTACTAATGTTGCACTTCTGTGTGAGAATTAGTCAAGAGCTTCTCAATAGAATTTTGGTAGAGTGATAGTTAGGAAAGGGTGTGTGTATCTGATTAACTTTTTGTTCTGATATTTAAAGGTGGACGAAGATTTGTTTAACAAGTCTTCCCTGATTTTCGATTCAACATTGGTGAGCTGTCATCGATCTCAGCCCATTACGACTGAGATGGCAGTAATTACTGGCGTAGATCGTAGAGCAGTTACCTAATGGGGGTAAGGACTTTTTTTTTTTTTTACTAAGTAGAGGCTGCTCAGACTGCTTAGAGCAGGAGCGGTGAAAGCGCTCTCGCTCGGTGGGTGTGACCCTGACCGGGAAGGGAGATTTGGCTTGGTTGAATTGGCCAGTCAAGAGTATGTTGTATTCTCCTTTGTCTGTCACGTGCTTGTGACATGTGGTGGCCTTTCAGGTCCTGTTAGATTGTCCCTTATCAATAAATATCCAGAGAGTGGAGTTTTGTATGTGACTATGAATTACATGTTGGATATTATGTATACCCCATGAGTATAAATTTTAAAAAAGAGAAGTGGAGTTGAGAAGAGAGAATTTGAGAGTTAAAGTAGTTGCATTATTGTCTCATATATTGTTATATGAATATTAAGTAAAGATAATATTTGGTAGTGTATTTTCCTCTCTTATTTGTGTTTCCGCAAAAGTACTGTTTCCTTGTAGTCAATATTCCAGTACATAGATATTGAAATTTATATTATTTTATTTAATTATTGGATTGCCACCTAACAGAAGCTTTGTGTTTTATTAATGTGTTTTGTGTTTTCTTCCAAAAACACAACTCTCTCTCTATGTACGTATATGTATTATGTATGCATAAATGTGTTGTAAAAAGCTTTATGTGTCTTCGTCCTATTTTCAAGGGGACCTTACTGAAATCAAACGGGCCAGATTCTATCCGTAATATTTGTGAATACAAGAAAGTGAAGTGGTTGATACTTTTAAATGAATAAATACAAGAACTTACTTGTCTAAAGTATATGGTGGCTGATGAATTAAAATGCATCGCATTTTTGAATACGAGAAAAGCATCACGCTGCATGAAAACATATGAAAAGCAAATGAATAATTTAAAAGAAAAATAAAAAATCGTAGTAAGCATACACTAAAGATTTGAGAAAGAGAGAGAAGTTGGAATGATTGGCGAATAATTTTCATTGATGTGTAATTGACAGTATATACAACAGCGTATCACTATACAAAAGGAAGACACTAAAGGTACAATACGAACAAAAAGAAAACATTAAAGGTACAACACCAATTAGCTAATGTATACCTAATATACACCAATTGTCTAAGAATGGAAAGTGGACAACCTAAGAATTGATTGCTATATAGCTTATCAAAGTTGACTACATATCTTTCCTAATATGCCTCCTCAAGATGGTATCCCTTGGGAGGATGCCAATCTTGACGCGAAGATTTTGTAGTCGTTGAGAAAGTGGCTTTGTTAGCGCATTGGCCAATTGATCGTTAGATGAAACATGAGAAACTCGGATGTCACTATTTTGCACTGTTTCCCTAACAAAATAAAAATCAATTGCAATATGCTTCATGCAAGAATGGAAAATCGGATTCGCACATAAATATGTGGTGCCGATATTATCACAGTAAACCATTGGTGTGGTACTGATAGGTGTGAAAAACCTATCTATTTCCAATCCAAATTGGTTAGTTTTCGAATATGTTTATAGTTATTTTTATTATGTTTTAATTAGTTTTCATATTTTTTATATAATTCAGGTGTGTGGGTAAAAAAGATAGGAAACTTGAGCTAAAATGATGATATCGAACCAAAGCGGTTCGAAGTTACGGTGTATAAACAAGCTCGGAGGCTAAAAGATGAAACAGACCCACCGCTTAAGCGTTCAGACCACCGCTTAAGCGGTAAAGATGCAGAGAAGAGAAAAATGTTACTGACGGACGATCGCCGGAGCGGAAATTCTATCGCTTAGGTGGAAATCCAGCAGAGGACAAAGAAGGGCTACTAACAGCCGCTCGCCTAGGCGGAATTTCTACCGCCTAGGCGAAAATCAAACAGAATGTTCTCCAATCTACCGTCTACTTCACCGCCCAGGCGATCAGACTTAACTGACCTAACTCCGCCTAGGCGCAATTTCCACCACCTAGGCGGATTTTCCCTACACAGTCTTGAGATATTTTTAGATATTTTTAGGATATTTTTGCTATAAATATCCCCTATCCTCCCCCTTGGCCGGTACCTCTCTTCCTTCTCTTGCATTTTTTAGCCCTTTAGGCTATACTTAAGCCTAAGGTTAGGAATTTTAGTGGTGGAGCTCGCATCCCGAAGTGGAGAAGACGGTGAATCGATCGTAGAGCGTTCTTAGCGGTTTATCTTCGAACGAGGTTAAGTTCTTCGATCGTTTTTTCTTATTTCTTTATCTTTGGAGTATGTGAGCATGTTCAGCTCGTTATTTTCTTGTATATGTGGCTATGACCCCGAGTTAAATATGGATTGTAGTAGGGATTAACAATATAATTTATAAATACGTTGTTTGGGTGATTTCGGTGTTTCGTTTGTGATTGTTCTTCGTAGTTTGATTGTATTTATCGTATTTTTTGTTTATTATGCTTGGATTGATAAATGGAGAATACGGGATTTTGACAAATCTCGGATTCGGAATAGGGTAAACAAACGCCACGATTCTATAACCTGGTCGGGGTTTGAATCGTGGACAATCGATGACGTGGGGCAAGACACACGCTACCTAGGGTCGTTAAGACGTTGAGGGGGACCTCTTCGTTGACTCGAAGTCGCGTTATATCCCTCGTCTTATACTCGGAAGAGGTGGTGAGGGAGTTTTAGAACGGAGATTGTCGATAGGATAAATATAACGCGACGTTCCAATAACCCGGGAGAGAGTTGGATTGTGTGCCATCAATAACACTAGGCGAGACTCACGTGACCTAGGGTCATTAAGACGTTGAGGGGGACTTCTCCATTGACTCGAAGTCATGTATTCCCCCGTCTTACACTCGGAAGAGATGGCGGCGGAGTTTACGTACTGAGGTTGTCAAATAGGTCGAACAACGTAAACGGGAGTAAATCGGAATCGAACACGTATTTGTAAACACGTTAATCCCTATACAATTCTTCACCCTAAAATATATTAACATATTAGTGTAGTTAATTTAGGATATATTAGTATTAGTTTAATTAATTAAATACATTTACTTTTCACCTAGATAAAATTAGGTCACAACAAACGCGGTATTCGATAGTAACGACAACAATCCCTGTGGATACGATAACCCGATCTTAACGATCACACTATACTAAAACTTAGACCTCGTATACTTGCGAGAGTAAGTAGCGGCGTATTCACGTGCTACCAGGTATGCAGTTGGATTCCAAGTTCACAGAACAAGGATTATAGCCATGTGATTTCAGCAGTGATAGAGGCAACTGCTTAGTATTCGACTTCAGTGGAGGATCGAGTGACAGTGCGTTGATTATTTGGACTCCATAAAATTGAGTTATGGCTAGGAAATACAACATGAGCACTAGTAGATGTGCTATCATCCGTATTACCAGCCCAATCAACATCAGAAAAACCATGGAGTAGTAGAGGTAAGTTTCGGTAAAGAAACAAACCATGAGAGATTGTACTCGTAGATAACAGAGTAAGCGTTTTACCGCGACCCAATGCTGAGTTGTTGGACGATGCATAAATTGGGATAGTTTGTTGATGCAAAAGCAATATCCAGACAGGTGAGGGAGAGATACTGAAGCCCACCAACAATAGACCGATATTCTGTAGCATAATTAAGAGAGACTCCATCATGAAGACTTGGCCTATGATTTGGCGACATGGGTGATTGAACATCATTGGCGTTTAGCATTTGAGTTTTCTTTAGGAGGTCTCGAATGTACTTGTGTTGAGACAACATAACACCGTTATCAGATGGAATGACTTCAATACCAAGAAAATATGAGAGATTGCCAAGGTCTTTGATGGAAACTTTTTCTGCCAATTGGTGTACAAAGTTCTCAAGAAGTTGGTTGTCAATTCTTCTAAGGATTAAGTCATCCAGATACACCAAAAGATACATTGTTACGTTCATTTTGGTATATATGAATAAAGAGGTGTCCGTTTTGGAATTGACAACTCCAAACTGTAGCAGAAATTGTTGACTTCATACCATGCTCTTGGGGCTTGTTTGAGTCTGTAAAGAGCTTTCTTTAGGTGGCACACATGGGTTGGGTGGTTTGTATCAATGAAGCCCAGAGGTTGACTCATGAAAACATCTTCGATTAAATGGCGATGGAGGAAAGCATCGTTGACGTTGAGTTGTTTGAGTGACCAACCTTTGGATAGAGCAAGACCGAGAACAACACAGATGGTAGTAGGTTTGATTACAGGACTAAAAGTCTCATGACAGTTAATGGCCAAGTGTTGATGGAACCCTTTAGAGACGAGGTGTGCTTTGTAGCGTTTGACAGATCCATCTGGGTTTTGTTTGATATGGAACACCCATTTTCAACCAACTAGATTTTGTGTAGGGTGGGGGGGTACAAGAGTCCAAGTCCCGTTATGAAGGAGCGCGTTGAATTCTTCGGACATTGTCGCACGCCATTGAGGTTGTTTGAAGGCTTGGGTGATGGAGGTTGGTTCACTTTGAGTGATTGGTGAGTGAAGGGTGTGAATGCTACGTTTTGTGAGTGGTTTATGGATGTTATTTTTAACTCGGGTTTGCATGGGGTGATTATTTTGGGGAGTGGTAGGTTGAGAATTTGGAGAGTGATGGCAAGTTGGGAAATTCCAGCTAATGGGGACTGTGATTCTAATGGGAGCTTGTCGTGCAGATTACCACTATGATGGTGATTAGAAATTGCCACATCCGAACCATTTTAGAAGAAATCAACGTTTGTTGAGGTGGGACTTTGTTTGTGATTTGGACTTGTATTTTGAGAGGTTGGGAAAGATTTGGTGGAGTGTGTAGAGTAGTGATTTGGTGAGTGAATTTCGATTTGTGTAAGATTTTGTCTTTTGTGATTTTTGCATGGAGAAAATTTGGTAGGATTTAAGGGGCTAGAAGACAAAGATATTGGATCTTGTGGAGGAGATTGTGGGATAGTTGGAGGGAGAGAATTATTTTCTTGGGATATGGAGGTTGTTTGACTGTGTGGTATGAGAGAAATTTGCACTTGAGAAGTGCATAGGAGTTGGTATTGTGGGGAGATGAGTGTAATGGGATCACTTGCCTGATTGTTGGGCATTGAATTTGGCACAGTGGACGTGAGTGAAGGCAATGGGACAATTGATTGTGGCCATTCATGGAAGGTGGTATCAGTTGGACGTTCAAGATGAGGAAATTGATGAGTGAATAGAAAGATGGACTCGAAAAATATACATGGCGTGAAGTAAAAACTTTTTTTTTTTTGAGTTGGGATCATAATAGTGGTATGCGCTCTATCCGAGGAATAACCAAGAAAAATACATGGGTGAGATCAAGGATGAAGTTTGTGAGACCCATATGGGCAAAGCCAAGGATAACCAAGACAACTAAAAACTTTTACTTTGGAGTAGTTGGGAGGGGTGCCAAATAATTTTTCAAATGATGATTTCATTGAGACTAAAACCTTGGGCATGTAATTTATAAGATAAGCGACTATTGAAAATGCGTGTGGCCAAAAGGTGAGAGGCATGTGTGCATGGTGAAGCAAGGTGAGTCCAATTTCAACAATATGGCAGTGACAACGTTCAGATAGACCATTGTGTTCGGGGGTTTGTCGTGGAGGAAGTGTGTGGGTGTGAGAGATAGCATAGATGGCAAGGAAAGATTTCAAGGAAACATATTCGCCACGATTATCTGTGTAGAGTGTAATAATGGATTGCTTAAAATATTTTTCCACTAAGGCCTTGAAACGGACAAAAATATCATGAACGTCAAAGTTTTGTTTGAGATGATAAAGCCACACGTAGCGAGTAAAATGCTTAATGAAAATCACATAGTTTTTATAACCATCATAAGAAACAACTGGAGAGGTCCACATGTCAGAGAATATTATTTCAAGGGGATGAGAACTTGTAAGTGATGAATATGAAAATGAAAATTTATGAGTTTTATTGCAATGACAATAGTTACAATTAGGATTTGAAACATTTGATGACATTGACATGGGTAAAAGTTGGCTGGAAACTAAATGACGCAAAATATTGGAAGACAAATGACCAAGGCGGTTATGCCATTGATCGACATGTGCTTTTATTGAAAAGAAGGCAATAACAGATTTGGTGATTCGTTCGAAGTGTGGCCACTCATAAACACCATCTTTAGTTGCTCCTTGTAGCAGTTTTGCCTCGTGTGAAGATCCTTCACCAAAAAACATTATGGTAAGAATTCGACAGAAGCATCATTATTGGAACAAAGTTAGGAAACAGATATTAAATTATTTTTCATGGATGGAACACAAAAAACATTGTTAAGAACAAAGGATTGGGAAGAGGATGACAAGGTAGTGGAACCGGTGTGGGTGATAGGTAGTCCAATATCATCTCCAATGTGGATGTTTTTAGTGACAAGGTACTTGGAATGTATGGAAAGGTTCTGGAGGTCCATTGTTACATGATGAGATGCGCCAGAGTCAAAAAGTCATTTAGTTTCAAAGGGTGCAAGCGAGCTGGCTTGAGTGGGGGTAAGAATTGGCAAAGTGGGCTTGGGGTGGATAGGACATATTCGGTCTAGTTTTTGGTTGGGAATTACAAGATGAAGGTATGTATGTGTATGTAGGACAACGTTGTGCAGAATGACCTTGTTCACTACACAATTGGCATTTGCCAAGGTAAGGGCGAGGTTGTTTTTGTTGAGATGGAGATGAGGTAGGATTTTGAAAGATGGGAAGTTGAGGTTTATTTTTTTTTGGTGGGTAATATGGACGGTTTGGTGATTGAAATTTGGGAGGGTTCTGAGAGGGGTTTTTTGCTGGATTGGCAAATGTCGACATGTTTGGAAGATTAGTTTTCTTTTTTCGCTCCATACTTGAGATGCGCTTCATACTTGATGAGTTTTTCATGCAACTCTTTAAACGTAACTGGACTTTCACGAATGTGCATGGGCAAGCGGAGACTGTCATAGCTTTTATCAAGACCACCTAGAATCTTTAGTGCGGGATCATCATTGTCGATGGGCTGTTTGAGCATGGAGAGTTCATCAGCAATGATTTTTGCGTGTTGCATGTAATCAGTGATTGTCTGTGTGCCTTTTGTGAGAAGATGTAGATTTTCTTTTAGTAGAGTAATTTGTCCACAAGACAGTTTGGCATAGGTATTGGCAAGAATATTCCATGCTTCTCGTGATGTGTGAGCGGAAGCAATAAATGGCACAAAATTTGGAGAAATAGAGCTGGCTATGGCGCTCAAAAGAAATGGTCATGTCAAACCCAAAATTGATAATCTGGATTTAGAGCATTGCCAATAGTTTGTGCGGGACAGGGCCTAGATCCATCGATAAATCCTGTAAGGTCATAACCTATGAGAACTGCATTGAATTGAAAACGCCATGATGAATAATTGGAAGAGGTAAGTTTGATGGAGATTTGTGTGTTTGTGTTGATGGAGATAAGAGATGAGGTGTTGTCAAAAGGATTAACAATAGTAGGATGATCTTAATTAGAGGATACAATAGCATATCACTACACAAAAGGAAAATATTAAAGGCACAACACCAACAAAAGGAAGGCATTAAGGTTGCGTTTGGGTAAGGGATTTGGTAAATTCAAAAGATTTGTGAAATGAAGGAATTTTAAAATTCAGGATTTTGAAATCCTTTCATTTCACAAATCCGTTGTTTGGATAATTGTTTGAACTGCAGTATTTAGATTTTTTTTTTTTTTTTTTTTGTGTTTAATTTTTTACCTTCTAACTTCTGTTCAAAAAAAACAAAAAACAAACATATCCAACAACAAAATCCATGAACCAATAACAAATTCGAACCAAGAACCATGAACCCTAATTCGAAATTGAACCAAGAACTAAGAACAAAATCAATTTTGAAATTGATTTTGTATTTATGATCCTATTTCTGGGGGGAAAAAAAAGACGAAAAAGAAGAACGAAGAACAAATGAGAAATCGAAACCCAAGAGACGTTCAATTGTTCGAAGAAATCCAAGAACAAATGAGAAATCGAAACCCAAGAGACGTTCGATTTCGATTTCGAAATATAAATCGATTACGAACCCCTTTTTGGATTTCGATTTTGAAATCGAAATCGAAACCCAAATCGAAGTAGAAATCGATTTCGAACCCTTTTTGAATTTCGATTTCGCAGACCATGACGATGAAGAATGAAGTAGAAGAAAAAAGACGCGATCGAAGACGCGAAGACAGGGGTCGTTGGTGGTGAAGGAGGGGGTCTCGTCGGACGTCGTTGCCAAGCGGAGAAGAGATGGATGGAGGTCGTCGCTCGAAGATGGACGATGGACGGCGACGAAATCGACGACGAAGAACGAAGACAGTGATCGTCGGTGGCGAAGAGGGAAGATGAAAACCAGACGACGGTGATGGAGGAAAACCAGATGACGGCAACAGAGACCAGACGACGGTGACGGAGGGAGACCAGACGACGGCGACGGAGGAAGACCAAATGACGGCAATAGAGACCAGACGACGGCGACAGAGGAAGACCAGACAACAGAGGGAGCTCGTTGAATGAGAAGGAAAAATGGGAAGGGAAGGATTTGAGAAATTCAACCCCTCCCAAAAGTATTTACAAATCCTTCCATTCACCCCTAAAAGGATTTGACAAATTCCTTCATCTCTTACCCAAATAAGAGATTTGTCAAAAAAAGATTTTGAAATCCCTCCCTCAAATGAAATCTCTCATACAAATACTCTATCCAAACACAAACTAAAGGTACAACACCAATTAGCTAATGTATACCTGAAATACACCAATTGTCTAAGAATAAAAAGTGGACAACCAGATGATTGATTGCTATACAACTCATCAAAGTTGACTACGTATCTTTCCTAGTGTACACTAACACTCCTTTGTGGTTAGTAATTATTATTATTTATTTTAAATAGTTTCCTTTAAGAATTACATTAGAAAGCGTAACTTCAAAAATATATATAATGATTAAAAATGAAATCAGTCAGAAATTATAGTATGTCGATGAGGAAGCACACCTCAAAATCATCAAGAGTTCTGTAGACATCTTCTCTGATTTTCTTCCTGATGGTCCGGAAATCCATTGGTTCTTTGATAATTTGGTAGTAGCCTTCCACCTTTACAAGCAAAAATAAATGAAAAAAAATAATAATAAAACAAGGTAAGTTTAGATGGTGTATAATTAATGTTCGTAAAAATTAAAAAAAGATAGAAATAATTTATTTTTTTTCCGGGTAAATAAATCTAACCTTCTTCGGGTCAACTGGCTGACCAAAAATTTGTTCAGTATCTCGCCTAAAATAAAAATGGCAACAAAAATATAAATTAACAAGTAAATGACATGAATAGTCTTGGGAGGACTACTATTAAAGAAAAATTAAATCAATTTCACTTTAATCTTTGGGTAAATTCTACTTTGATCTTCGAAATGATTAATTTGTAATATAACTATTCGATTTGTGTACTGATATTGCTAACAAAAGGAGCACATGAAGCAAGGAACATTTGGTGGAACTAAATACAAATTGACCCACAGTTTAGGGGGTCAAGATGTGGTTTACCCAATTTAAAAAAAATTCTTCCCAAGTCTTATTTTAAAACAAAATAATTTTTTCACACTCACATAAATAAAATATTGTTCAAAACTCTTATTTGAAAAGAAAATATGTATAGACTCCTGCCAATATACAAAGTGGACAAGTGAATTTTCAATAATTAATTGGAATTTATGTATGTCAAAGAAAGATAATTTTAGAATGATAATTGTTTTGATACTTTGGAACAAATTTAATTTTAGCAGCAGAAATGTATTTTTTTTAACCCAAAAAAAATACCCATTAGTAATTTAAACGAGCAACCTACAATGAGAATATAAAGACAGATAAACCATAAGTTATGAACTTACTTTTCCAGTGTATCGATGATAAACTCAAACAATTCTTTGTTGGGCATTGCTGCTAAAATTTGAGTAGTTGCTGATTTGTATACCATTTACAACAAAACAATTATTAATACAGTGTCATTAAAATATATATATATTTTATAGATATGTTGATTGAAATTCCTTTTCTTACTTGAAGGCTCTTCATGTTTCTTACTTGCTCCATCCTGCTGCATATAAATCAAATTAGATGAAAGGCACAAGAGGAGAAAAAAACAAAAACAAAATGTCGAATAGCATTCTGTTGCAAATTTACAACTGAAAAAGGTGGAGCCAAAAATGCCAAGTCTAGAGTCTAGATTACTCGGCAACCTAATATGTGTGTCAATATATATATATATAATATTAGTAAAAGTATATTTTTTTAAAAAGAGATACATGAATGCTTTCAAAATTTGGGGCCCATAGACGGCCGAATTGTTAACCTGGCCCTAGGGCCGACCCTAGAGTTTCGACACCAATTGAGAAAGATTGAAGTAAATTAATTGCAAGACCAAAATTACTCTTTTTAGCCTCACACAAGACATCCATATGTTCATTAGATTCTGAAAAGAAGTGTACGTTACAAAATGACGATAACTCATCTTAAAATTTGTCAATTAATTCAAGTAAAATGCCCAAATGTATAATAGTGAAAATAGAAAAGGGAGGTAAAAGAGTAATTTAATTGTAAGTTGAGTTTTACAATAGTACTGAATTTGGACAACTCATTATTTATTCGATGGTAGTATACCTTTAGTGTGATGGTAGTAGAATTTAGATCCACAACAACATCATGGAGACATTTCCTTTTGAGATTTTTCTTTCGGGAGTAGGTAACTGGGTCGTCGATACCCATAGCCTCCCTTTGTTGGCTTATCGATCTTGGCCGTATGGCGGTTGCCACTGTTAAGGATTCTGCCTTATTGTTTCTAACATTACAATCTCCTTTTCCAACTTCTTGATCTTGAACATAAGGAACATTCCCATTGCTAATGGCCTTGGAATTTTCGGATCAACGCTCTCTCTTTAGTATTTCTCCAAGATCCAACATATTTCTTTACTTGCTTCCCGTACACTGGTGAAGCAAAAATTCAGAAATTTGACAGGCTAAATAACATTAATAAAAACTATATATTAACAAAATTTGTCGCATGAGTCATCACAAACTTTATGGTATTTTACAATCGAGTATTGCGACGGGTGGATGTATGAATGTAATTTTGAAGGGATTAAACTAACTTGAAGGGATAAATGAATGTCCAATTGGAACCAAAGAACAATGTGGGGGGGCTCTTACTATAATGTTGTATATACTTAATTTTTTAATTAAATTTTTATCCAATTTTTAGACTAATTTATTTTTTTAGTCCATAATAACATTTTAGTAGGCTAAAATATCAAATGGAAATTTATGCAAAATTAATAATTAATTGATATGACGTAGATGGATTCATTCTAATTAATGTTAATAGAAGAATATAAGGATTTTCTTAAATATTAACGGACAAAAAAAAAAATGGAGATAACAAATGACAAGTGAATTATTTAATAGACAATATAGTGATTTTTCTTTTCTTTCTAATTTTAAAGGTGCAAATTTTATTTGTATTCTTAAAAATGTAAATAAAACCGAGATAACATATAATCCTTATGGGTATAAATGAAATTTAGTATAAAATCAAATAAATAGGTATATCTCATAACTCAACTATCAAAATTGTAGGGATAAATTATTGTAGAGGATATAATTTCTACATTCCGCAGATGTTTTAGTGGAATTACTAGACCACGTGTCTTCTTGTGATGTCATTTTATGGTGTATTTCACGTCAAGTGTCAACACGTGATCAATATTTATTTATTTTTAATGAAAAAATTAAGATCTGTGAAACATTGATAGTATTTTGTTGTTCATTCTAAAAAAATATTTTTTCAAAATCGGAAGTCATTGCTAAATCATTATATTTACCAAACAGATCTAATGATTTCAACTGGAATCCTTAAAAGCCTTAAATAATAATAATTAAAAAAAATTATATATCAAAAAGAAGTTTCCATGGACATCGACACTTTTCAAGATGAGGTCATGCTTGGATATTTATGGTGACTTGAATATTTTTTTTTCTCTTTTAAAATATACGAAGGAAATCGGAATTAAAAATTGCACCCTAAATCCCAAATAGAGATGATTCATTTGGGCAATTGTCATGTAACTTTTCTCACCCCGAAGATATAAAATCTCCATGTATTAAAACGCCTGAAAATTAAAATAATCTACAACCCTCACATGTAGTAGCCCTAATCCTTAATTTTGTAAGAGCAATAGCAAAAGGCAAAAGTACGAGAATTTCATAGTAGAGTAACAATGCACTACTAAAATAATGGTGCATAACAAAAAACTTACTCAATTTGGTTTCTTTCTATAAATCGACACGAGCAAAACCAACTAGATCTGTGAATAATCAAAACTATGTTTTCCTTGCAATCTCTTTCTCGTCTTGAGTTTTCTTTCCTTTCTTGTTTCAAATTTTAATGTGACTGTAATATAGCTATGTTCGATATCTTCTTCTGTTTAGAGACTTGTATAGTCTTATATAGCAGTTCTAACGCTCTTGAGTTCACGTTACTCAGATTAGAGTGGATTTTATCGGATATATCGAGGCATCTATGGAATCTATCTGGTGCGAGGGTTTCAATTTGTTGAACACATGTACGGTGATTGATTTATTATTGACGAAATTTTTTTAAGTGGGACAACCGTTAAATGTGGGTTGCGCGTAGTACTGTCACAGGAGATTTTGCCACCAATTAGATTATTGTAATCTTGAATTGAATTTTCACAACCGAAACATTAATAGAAGATGAGGTGCACTTTGTCACGATACAAGCAACAATATCTCGATTTATTTCGTTTTTCCGTAAAACATAAGAGTGGATTGGACTCGGAAGAAAAAGAAAGAATTCAGTATCAAGTCTGATGAGTGTAAAAAACGTCATTCTAACATAATTAATGGAAGACTGCCACATGTTCATAACTCTCCTTCAAGATTACTTTATACAAAAGGATTAAGTGTGAAAATTGTATCGGGCAGGGACACACCTTAGCCCCTACTAGTCATGCCAGGACCCAAGCCGGTAGTAGTACCCTCCAGGAAGAGCAGGCGAGCCGCTACTAGGATGGAGAATCCTTCCCCATCTCAACTTTCTTCGTAGCGGCATTACCCATCTCAAAAATTGACTTCGCAAGCTCCTTAGCAAAAGCCCTCCTGCTATTCGAGAAGGGTAGGGCAGGAAGCTCCACACAACTCCCCCTTCCCGTCTCCAACTATCCGAGAAGGGCAAAAATCAAATTCCTCATCTCTACTACAGCAGGAAAGTGCTCATCTCAAATCACGGGCTGGCTCACTTCCCCAACCATAAATATTTATAAATATATTTAAATATCTTCTGCCATGGCCGACTTGAGGTGCCCTTATGCCCTCTCCTCATTAGCTAAAAAGCCCATAGCCGACCTCAAGATGCTCATTGGCACTTTTTCATTGGCTACATACCGAGATGAAACACTAATGTGACATTGAAGGAACACTAACCCATGCTTAGGCCTTTAATCTGATCCACTTCATGCCTATATAAAGGAGGGCATAACAATGCCCAAAGGTAAATGAATTTTGCTCTCTCTTCTCGGTAGCTTATCTATAATTTTCCCCATGTGTGCTGATTCTCACGCTGGAGGGAGTGCGCCGGGACCATCCCGGCAAGTCCTTTGTGCAGTTTTTCAGGTACTTCCCATCACAGTTCTACTTTATCTCAAACTCCAATTCATATTTTTTTAGATCACAAAGCGTTCTAGCTCTCCTCTTCTCGTCTCAGAAAGCTTTTGGGTCCGTTCAAATTCAAGCTCATCCCATTTCGGCTAGAGACCTCTCTATGGATGAGAAGTTCTACGGATTGAAGATCTCAATTCCAGACTTCTCCATCTCCACCAGCGCTAATCGGACCATACCGTTGAGGTCATCCAAAATCCAATATCAACAGTTTGGCGCCATCTGTGGGAACTGCTGCTAAAAGTTTTCCTCCAATCATCTACTCCCATCTCGGCTAGAGGTCAGATGGTCAATCTATACGACCAAGAAACCCGAATAGCATGGTGGATGGAAACCCGGCTAGACAAATGTCAAGAATTCCCAGGACGACTATAGTTCCCATCCCGGAAGAAGAAAAAAAAACACTCCCCAACAACTAGACAGGCCCGTCGGCTCCGTGTGCAGAAGTCTACGTTGGACCAGTTACTGGAGCTGCAGATACGGTACGAATTGATAATTTGGAACGACATATATGCCAGTTTCAATCTTGTTTCGAAACCATCATCTCCCGCCTGTCATCGGCCCTGGAGCCGTAGGGACCGGTTGTCCGGAATACAAGGGGAGAGAAACATCACCTGCCACCAGCCCTAGACTAGCGGGGACCAATTATTTGGTATGCAGGGGGTAATGATCATCACCAAGGATCGGACTGTGTCATCCACTCTGAGGGCACATGTCAATAGAATAATATCATCTGTGCGATCGACCAATGAGAGAGCGGGGTATAGCCCCACCGGTTGCTTCCCATTTTGTATCTTTACTTTTCCAGGCTTTCCGGACAGAGGATCATCGTGATCACCGGACAGAGTTCGTCATGCTCGGTAGGTTGACTCCCACTCCCCTCCTGCCGAGAGGCAGGGGTCAAGAGTGGTTTCCAGCCATACTACAAGCCTACTCAGGGGAAAAGTTGCATTAGAAAGGCACGTTGTTGAGATAAAAACGGCACTTATGCAGATATAGGTCCCTGGAGGGGCGGTTGGACTCATTTCAGGTATAAGGTCTTCTTTTGTTGATGATGTAGTGCTTGAGGTGATTTCGTATAGGTTTTCTAGCCTGCAAATAACTCCTTACGATGGTACTACCGACCCCGTTGATCACCTCACCATTTTTGTTACCTTTATGGACATGCATACGACTTTTGTGGTTGTAAGGTGTAAGTCATTTCTTCTTACTCTCACCAGAATGGCCAGTACCTGGTTCCGAGAATTATTTCCAGCATTGGTCTCATTATTCACTCAATAGGAACAACTCTTCCTGGCTTGGTTCAACTGTTCCCGAAGAAGGCCCAAAACAGCGACCCACCTTCTCGTCCTCCAGTAGGAAATAATAGAAATCTTGGGTGATTTTGTTACCAGATTCCATAGAAAAAGTCTAAGCTGTGGTGGCATTCCGGACGTTGTGGCCCTGAATGCTTTTATTGATGGGATGAGGCTTCGAAGACTATCTTATGATCTGTGCTCCGGGCCCTCGCTGAACCTAGCTGCTACCTTGGCTAGGGGTACGAGCTTCTACGAAGTAGATCTAGAGACACTGTGAAACAAGAACGAGAAGGAACTCAGAAGAGAAAGAGCCAAACAGATGAAGTATCAAGTAGGGCACCGGGATCGTGAAGGTTGCAGGCTAAAGGGCAGTTAGGACCCTTTCCCGATGATCGAAGACATCCACCACCCTCTAGGATCCTCCCAAGGATGAACTCTTAACCGCGTTGATAGGTGTGAAAAACCTATCTATTTCTAAACTGAATTTGTTAGTTTTCAAGCGTTTTAGTTATATTTAATTGTGTTTTAGTTTGTTTTAGTGTAAAATAGGTGCAAGGACATCAAAGAGCGAGAAACAAGTGAAAACGGTGGAGAAATGGTGAACAAAATGTGCAAAATAGGGTTTCGGTGAATGAAGATCACCGCCTAGGCGGAAAAGAGGCAGAGTGTTGGAGTGCTGAAGGGCTGAACCAACACCTAGGTGAGAAAACGACAGATTGTTATGCCAGCATGCATCGCCTAAGCGGAAAAACCACCGCTTAGGCGAAGTTACCGACAGAAGTTAACCGACTTAAGTCCACCGCCTAAGCGGTGAACCACCGCTTAGGCGGTGACACTTTGCACAGAAATATCTATTTTTAGATATTTTGAAGATATTTTCCAAATCCCTCCTTTTCACCCCTTTCTCCACTAAACCTCAAAAAAGGCTGAGACGTGAGAGGAGGCTCTGGTTGACATCTTGAGAGATATCTTTCCACCTTAGTTAGGTTTAGGTAATTTAGAAAGTAGATTAGATTAGTTTAGGAGGTGTTCTTGGCCAATCCTTGAAGAGCTATAAGAGGAAGTTCATCAACGGAGAAGAGGAAGCTCGGGAGGAGTGTTCTTTGGCGAAAGTGGACCACTCCACTTTGAGATTTGGCTATTCTTCCCTTGTTTCCATCTTTATATTTAATGTTTATTGTTGATGATGATGATCTCCTCTTGATTTAATATTGTATTGGCTAAGAACATGTTAGTGTAATTTAGAGATTAGTTTGGGAAATATGTAGTTGTGTAAATACTCGTTTGGTTTAATATACGTTTATTTAACGGTTGTTGCTTTTAAGTCCGATTGTGTTTATCATTTGATGACGATCTTAATATGATTTTAATGGTATTAGGGTTGGATTTGAGAATCTAGGGTTTGACACTCGGGAGAGATAACCCTGGATTCGGACTAGGGTAAACACATCGTTATGACCTAACGACCCGGGAGGGCATTAGTTAGTATGCAATCGATGACGTTGGGTCAAGACTCACGCGGACTAGAGTCGTTAAGACATTGAGGGGGACTTCTTCGTTGACGCGAAGTCGCGTATTCCCCCGTCTCACAGTCGGAAGAGGTGGCAGAGGAGTTTACGAACCGAGATTGTCGGATACCTAAACTCCGTTATTGTTAACCGAACAAAATCAAACGTGTATTAAGTGAACGAAATCAATCCCTAATTAATCAACCTAGTTAGAATTAATCCACTAATTGTAATTTAGCTTAGTTTAATTTCAATTCACGTCTTCCGTCATCACGATAACACGAGACTACGTCAATTGCGGTATTCAATTCAATTATTCACACTTTTCTCTATGGGAACGATATCCGATCTTCAAAGATCCACTATATTAAAACTTTAGACCTTGTATACTTGTGAGCGTAAGTAAGCGTGCACAAACCGCCCCTACCAGGCGTCCATAGCTATAATTTTTGTTGAAAATTTTGAGAAAGGATTCTTCTCGCCAGCTCTTCCCCTGAGAGGAAAACCCTTGGGGAAAGCCATTTCCAAATACTGCGAGTTCCATCTTGACCGAGGTCACTCAACGGACGAATGCTTCCATCTCCAAGAAAATATGGAGGCCCTCATAAATAGGGGGTACCTTGGTCATTACGTCCGCAAAGAGAACGTAGGCTCCAGGGAGAGCAGTTGCAGAGACGAGCGTAGGGGTCAACCAAGAAGAGAAAACTGTGGCCGACTCCCACTGAGAAGAGAAGCTGGAGAATATGATAATGAGATATATATAGACAGTGAGATAAATGTGATATATGGCGGCCTCAGCCTCGGAGGGGAGACCACCGCTTCTTGGAAGAGGCACGAGGGTAAAGCGAAGAGAAAAGCGGATGAGGACTTGTACGAGGTGAGCACAATTGATGCTGCCTCCCACAATGTCATATCCTTTAGTGAAGCTGACCTCCGAGGGATTTATACCCCTCACGATGACGCCTCGGTAATTTCGACCCTAATCAACCATTACAAAGTGGAACGACTTTTGATCGACGGAGGAAGCTCCGCAGATATCATTTTCAAATGGGTATTCAATAAAATGAATGTGAGTTTGGACTCCTTGAGACCCACGACTTCCCCTCTTGTTGGATTTTGGCGGAGACGTGGTAAATTCTGTTGGCTAGGTTTCCCTTCCCGTCAAGGTTGGCACTGGGCCCACGTCGGCCACGATTTGAGTCAAATTCTTTATCATGGACCGACCTTCTCCTTACAACGCAATCATTGGGTAACTCACTTTGGCAGCATTAAAGGTCATGTCCTCTCTTAACCATCAATACATGAAATTCCCTACAAAACCGGGGGGGGGGGGGGGGGGGAGAGGTTATGGGAGACAATAAAGCCGCTAGATCTTGCACTAGAAGGACACTTGAGAAGACCTGTTAGAAGTATATATTCATCCCACTATTAAGGAGATAACTATCTAGATCAGCGCCAAGCTCAACACGCCCAACAAAAAGAATTAACCAATCTCCTCAGAAGAAATTGTGATGTGTTCGCTTGGTCCCACAACAAGCTTCCTAGGATTGATCCGAGCGTTGCTATGCACCGTCTCCATGCTAACCCTCACCATCCCTCTGTGAGGCAAAAATAAAGAAAATTCCACCTAGAGCATCAAAATCTCATTGAGCAAGAAATAAATAAGTTAGTGAAATCTGCCGTGGTGGAAGAGGTGGAATTTCCCGATTGGTTATCTAATATCGTCCTCCCACCTAAGGATGAAAATAAATACCATCTCTACGTGGACTTCAAAGACCTTAATAAGGTATGCCCCAAGGATTTCTTTCATTTGCCGAGAATAGACTTGGTCATAGACGCTACGGCGGTGCACGAGCTCTTGAGTTTCCTGGATGCTTACGCCAGGAACAATCAAATCTCCATATTTTCCTCCGATGAAAATACCTCATTCATCATGGATAGAGGCACCTACTGTTATAAGGTTATGCCCTTTGGCCTCCACAACACCAGGGCCACCTATGAAATACCCGTAAACAAGATGTTCAAGGAGGAGATTACCTCGACAATAGAAGTCTACATTAATGATATGCTAGTAGAGAACATCAAGGCACATAATCATATCATCCATCTCCAAAGTTGTTTCAACAATCTCCGAACCCATCGCATGAAGCTGGGCTACATGGTTCCCAAAGGGGCATTGACACCAATCTAGATCAAATCAATGCCATTCTCGGAATGGACTCTCTAGGGATAAAGAATGAAATTCAAATGCTTATGGGGAGGCTGGCCCCGTATTGAACCATTTCATTTCATACTCCTTTAAAAAATGCCTCAACTTTTACAAAGTTTTGCAGGGCAATAAAGCATTTGAGTGGACAATGAAATGTGAGACTTCCTTCCAAGAGCTCAAAACCTATCTCTCATCGGGGCCGCTACAGAGCACCTCCAGGGAAGGAGAAGAATTGTTCATGTACATCGCTACCTCAAGTACAGTAGTCAGCGTGGCCCTGATCTGAGAAGAGAACGGGATTCAAATGCTCGTATACTACGCAAGTCAAGTGTTGACTAATGCCAAGAAAATATATCAACGATTTGAGAAGTTCGCTTACGCTCTTCTCATCACATCGAGAAAATTAAGGCAATATTTCCAGGCACATGTGATAGCCATCCTTATTGATCAACCATTACGGCGAGTCCTCCACACGCCTGATTTTTCTGGTCGGCCCATGAAGTACAACCTTGAGCTTGGCCAATTCCACACTGATTATAAGCCTAGGATAGCCATCAAATGGCAGGTCCTGGATGACTTTATTGCTGAGATGACCTCCCCAAAAGAACCCATCCTGGATGACCATGGCCCTGCCCGACAAGAGGCTCATCTAGGTCCGATAGAGGCGTCGATCCTGGAAGAGGAACTTTTCCATCTCTAAACAAGTGATGATCTCGGTCTAGATAAATGGTCCTGATATCCCTAGATTGAGAAGAAATTGAAAATTCACTCCGATTAGGGTTCAGAGCCACCAACAATCATGTAGAGTACAAAGCCCTTCTCGCCGGACTTAGGTTAGCAAGAGAATTTTGCACCAAAAATCTACCAGCCTATTGTAATTCACAACTTGTTGTAAACCAAGTATACGATAAATATGCAGCTAAGGATCTAAGTATAACCGTTTACCTCGGGAGGGCAAAGGTACTTATGGAAAATTTTAAAAATATCCAAGTACGCCAAATACCTCGAGAATAGAATCGGCACGCTGACGTTTTGGCCAACCTGGCATCTGCCATGGAATTCACCTTGAAGAGAAGTATTCCCGTTGAGTACCTGGATGAGCCAAGCATAGCAGCGAAAGTTGATGGTCTAGCTTCACCATAGCCAGTGGAGGACGGTCCAGCTTCGCCTTCGCCAATGGGCGGTTCATTCTGCTCGATCTCAATGCTTCCCTGAACGGTACCCGTTTTGCCCTGGTTGGCATCAACTTCTCCCATCTCGACATCAATGTCTCTTTGCTCAACTTCGGCATCCCCCATCCCAAGACCAACATCTCATTCGACATCTGAGTAATCCATGCCAATTTTATCAACTGGAATGTTTTGATGCTGGCGACGTAGATTGCGGATGGTATATTTGTGGCCGTTCTCCACCATCTCAGCGTCCAGGAATGTTTTCATTCCAATGAAGGATGGGGACTCCATCCATTTAATTACGACCTCTTCATTGGCCTTGGTTAGTGTAGGAGCTCATTCTTTCTCCATTTCTTCCATCCTCTCACGAACAACAGTGAGGTCGGCCTCAAACTTGCTGGAATGGGATTCGAGGACCTTATTTTCCTCAATTAGCCTTGTTTTCTCATTAGTCAGCCTTGTCACATCCACTTTGGCACTGCTCTTACTCATCATTAGTTTCTCTCTCTCCAAGGTAGAGTAGAAGCATTCAGACAGTGAGGAGGCCCTAGATAGAACCTGTAAAACAAATGTGTTATGTCATTGCCGAAGAACAAAGTGTAATGAAAAGTCAAAATAAATTTCAGTATCAACCTTACAAATATCTCATCCCTCTGCAGCATGGTAGCAATCTGTGTATCTGGCTCAGCATTAACTTGGTCTTGGTGTTTGGGGGGGGGGGGATAATATGGTTAAGATATGCCGCAGGAAAAACACGCCACTACTTACACTCACAAGTATACGAGGTCTAAGTTTTAGTATAGTGTGATCGTTAAGATCAGGTTATCGTATCCACATGGATTGTTGTCGTTACTATTGAATATCACGTTTGTCGTGACCTAATTTTATCTAGGCGAAAAATAAATGTATTTAATTAATTAAACTAATACTAATATATCCTAAATTAACTACACTATTATGTTAATATGTTTTAGGGTGAAGAATTGTATAGGGATTAACGTGTTTACAAATACGTGTTCGATTCCGATTTAATCACGTTTACGTTGTTCGACCTATTTGACAACCTCCGTACGTAAACTCCGCTGCCACCTCTTCCGAGTGTAAGACGGGAAAATACATGACTTCGAGTCAATGGAGAAGTCCCCCTCAATGTCTTAACGACCCTAAGTCACATGAGTCTCGCCCAGTGTCATTGATTGCACACAATCCAACTCCCTCCCGGGTTATTGGATCGTCGCGTTGTATTTACCCTATCGACAATCTCCGTTCTAAAACTCCCTCGCCACCTCTTCCGAGTGTAAGACGAGGAATATAATGCAACTTCGAGCAAACGAAGAGGTCCCCCTCAACATCTTTACGACCCTAGGTAGCGTGTGTCTAGCCCCATGTCATCGATTGTCCACGATTCAAACCCCGACCGGGTTATAGAATCGTGGCGTTCGTTTTCCCTAATCCGAATCCGGGGTTTAGTTAAAATCCCGTATTCTCCATTTATCAATCCAAGCATAATAAACATACAATACGATAAATACAATCAAACTATGAAGAACAATCACAAACGAAACACCGAAATCATCCAAACAACGTATTTATAAATTATATTGTTAATCCCTACTACAATCCATATTTAACTCGGGGCCTGATAGGGGTGAAAAACCTATCTATTTCTAAACCGGATTTGTTAGTTCTCAAGCATTTTAGTTATATTTAATTGTGTTTTAGTGTAGAATAGGTGAAAGAATGTCAAAGGACGAGAAACAAGTGAAAACGGTAGAGAAACGGTGAGCAAAATGTGCAAAACAGGGTTTCGGTGAATGAAGACCACCGCCTAAGCGGAAGTTCCACCGCTTAGGCGGAAAAGAGGCAGAATGTTGGAGTGCTGAAGGGCTGACCCACCGCCTAGGCGAGAAAACAACAGAATATTTTGCTAGCAGCCACCGCCTAAGCGTAAAAAACACCGCTTAGGTGAAGTAACCGACAGAACTTAACCGACTTAAGTCCACCGCCCGAGCGGTGAACCACTGCTTAGGCGGTTACACTCTGCACAGAAATATTTGTTTTCAAATATTTTGAAGATATTTCTAAACCCTTGCCTATAAAACCCTTTTTTCCACCAAACTAAAAAATCTTCTTGGAGATTAGAATCCCTTAGACGTGAGAGGAGGCTCCGGTTGTTCTTGGGAGCTCTCTTCCACCTTAGTTAGATTAGATTAGTTTAGGATGTAGATTAGATTATTTGTAAAAAGTGTTCTTGGCCAATCCTTGAAGAGCCAAAAGAGGAAGTTCATCAACGGAAAAGAGGAAGCTCAGGAGGATCGTTCTTTGGCGAAAGTGGAATACTCCACTTTGAGATTTGGCTTTTCTTCCCTTGTTTTCATCTTTGTATTTAAATATTTATAGTTGGTAATGATGATCTCCTTTTGATTTATGTTGTATTGGCTAAGAACATGTTAGTGTAATTTAGAGATGAGTTAGGGAAAGGTGTAGTTGTGTAAATACTCATTTGGTTTAATATACGTTTCTTTAACGGTTGTTGTTTTAAGTTCGATTGTGTTTATCATTTGATGACGATCTTAATATGATTGTAACGGTATTAGGATTGGCCTTGAGAATCTGGGGTTTGACACTCGGGAGAGGTAACCCTGGATTCGGACTAGGGTAAACACATCGTTACGACCTAACGACCCAGGAGGGCGTTAGTTAATATGCAATCGATGACGTTGGGTCAAGACTCACGCGGCCTAGAGTCGTTAAGACATCGAGGAGGACCTCGGCGTCGACTCGAAGTCACGTATTCCCTCGTCTTACACTCGGAAGAGGTGGTAGAGGAGTTTACGAACCGAGATTGTCGGATACCTAAACTTCGTTATTGTTAACCGAACTAAATCAATTGTGTATTAAGTGAACGAAATCAATCCCTAATTAATCAACCTAGTTAGAATTAACCCACTAATTGTAGTTTAGCTTAGTTTAATTTCAATTCATGTCTTTCGTCGTCAGGATAACAGGAGACTATGTCGATTGCGGTATTCAATTCAATTATTCACACTTTTCTCTACGGGAACGATATCCGATCTTCAAAGATTCACTATATTAAAACTCTATACCTCGTATACTTGCGAGCGTAAGTAGGTGTGCGCAAAATAGACCCTACCAAGTTTTTGGTGCCGTTGCCGGGGATTAATGTGAATGTTATTTGAATACTGTTTGAATATTGCAAAAGAAACGCGGTGTCGGCTTAGAACTTAAGTTTTATATAGGAAAAGCAAATGTATCGTTTCCTAGTCCGTCAACACACCAAGTTTTTGGCGTTGTAGACATGAGATTAGTGTGAATTCTAAGTTGATATTGCGACTAAGTGGTCGAATGTTAATCCTAACATTTAGTTTTGTTTTGTTTTTAATTTTTATTTTTATTTCATTGTGTTAATGAGATCAAGCGGCGCAAGAAATGATGAAGATTGGAACTCTTAATTCTCAATCCCGAGATGGAGCTTATTGCAAATGATAAGGACTGAGAGGCGAAGCCGATTTCAAAGCCATGATCTTGATCCGACTAAGCATTTGAGCCCAAATTCCTTGTCTATGGGGAATTTTGGTGAAAAATACTTAGTGACACAAAAGTCCAGCTGAGGACGGTAACTCAAGCGCTATTCTTTTGAAAGGAAACTTAGGGTATCAAATTACCCGATTTTTGTTACTATTAATTTAATTATTTATTCTTTTTGGAAGCCGACATGGCTTTGAAACGTGTTCGATAGTGAATTTAGGAGTGTGGACACTTGGAGAAGTATTCTAAATTTAAACACGTTGAACAAGCGAAGCGAAAACGTAAAGGGTGGAGCCGTCTTTTGAAAATTTGAGAAAAACATTAAAGTGGGAGCTAAAGGCCCACCGCCCAAGTGGTAAACCACCGCTCAGGCGGTAAAAATACAGAGTGGGTGAAAACATCCCACCGCCCAAGTGGCTAACCACCGCTCAGGCGGTAAAAATATAGGATGCACCAAATTTTCAAAATATGCTCTACTGCCTAGGCGGATTAACAGCAGAACAAAACGTTTGCACACTGGTGTAATTTCTCTAAGGCGTAAAAACCACCGCCTAAGCGGAATTTCATCAGAAGGTTTGATTTTAAAGAAAAGAGTTCCACCGCTCAAGCGGTGAATCCACCGCCTAAGCGGTGGACCGTCTGCTGTTAAAAACAGCCCGTCGCTTAAAATTTAAAAATGCAAGTTCCCTCCCCAAATCCTCCACCTTCTCTCTACAACTTCACTCCCAAACCGTTCCAAATCTCTAAAATCATCCATCCATTACAAAACGTGGTCATTTCCATCATGATTCATCCTCCAAGAATCGGATTTCAACCCCCATTTCCGAAAATCAAGGGTTTCGCGTGAAAGGTGCAATTTCTACCATTTCTTTTGATTGGACCATTAATTTTCAACAAAGTAAGTTTATTTTACATTAAATTTAGTTTAGTTGTTGAAATTATTGGTTGGTTTTCATGATTCTATCAAAGAAATCAATGGATTTTGAGATTTTGCCCAAAAACCTAAAACCCTAGTTTCGCGATTTTGATATTCAATGGGTTTTTGGTTTGATTCTTGATGATACACATGTTTAATTGGATTGGTTGAGTGTGTGGATTAATATAGGATGTCACATTTTTGAAAAATTGTTTGAAAAATTTAAATGGGTATTCGTTTTGGGATGAATTTGTTCATGACAATGTGATTAGGGAAGTTTATGTTTTTCAAATGTTCATAGATGATGAGGTTGTATTGGGTTTTTGTGATTGTGATTGTAGGAAATGCCGAAAAGAGTAGCTAAAGGCTAAGGGTCGGGTTCAACCCCAAGGGCACCGACCGACGTTGACTTTGATGCTACCCGCTTTGTGTCAAAACAAGCGGCGGACCACTTCGAACAACACGAAAAACATCGTGCTTGCATACGTCAACGGGGATTCGGTCCGATCGAGGAGCTCCCGGAGGAATTTCGGAATGAAATCCTAAGCCGCCACTGGGAGAAACTCTGCAAATCGCCACCCCTAGGCGAAATCGCTTTGGTCAAAGAGTTCTATGCAAATGCTACTGAGGCCATCGATGATCTAGTAAGGGTTCGGAATCAACTTATTATCTTCAGCCTCGACTTCATAAATCATCTCTTCGGACTTTCGGCACCGAAGTTAATTGAAAGCCAGGAATCTTCTTTACAACGGGTCATCCAATATATCACATCTAGCCCGGTAAAGTGGAAACACCAGGGGCACAACTTCATCTGTGGAAGCCTCCTGCCGACATCACATTTGTCAGACGTCTCGAAGGACAGGGTCTTTTTGATCTACAAAATCCAGACCGGACAACCCATAAACGTTGGATTTCTGATCTATTCATCAATTCTTCATGCTTTGAAATCAGTAAAGGGTGGGCTCCTGTTTCCGTCACTATTGACCCAGATATTCAGATTAGCTAATGTGACTGTATCCGGGGAAAGCCAGTGTGAACCTATCTCTCCACTCATGCTGTCAGTGATAAATCGGTTGTGGAGGAATGGGGCACAAGAGGCACCCGAGCCTGAGCCGGAGAAAGGGGAAGAGCAGCCAGACGATACGACTGGACCCTCTGGAGCCCGAGCTGAAAACTCCCAAGAGAGGAAGCTTCAAATGATCCTCCAGAATCAATACGAGATTGCCTATTTCCTGGACCAATTTTCGAGGCAACAAGATCGAGTCCAACGGAAGATTTGGGAGGGCCTTGGCCTTGAGATGGACAATTTCCCACCGATGCCATCTGTGCCACTACATCTACTCCAAAGACCACATTCTCCTTCCCAAAGTGATGATGGTGATGACTCATCTTCAGGTGAACAGTAGGGAATAAATCTTATTCCCTAGGTATGTGTTCAACCCATTTTTTTTGTGCAAGCATGCTATATGTTTATTGGGTTCGCTGCTATTGGAACACTACCGTGTTCAGGCCTGAGTAGTATGGATCGGATGATAGCTTAGTGGATGTTCATCCATTTTGACTTTTTGTAGAAAAGGATGAACAATTATTACTATTTTTGAACAAAATGAAAAATTTTGTTGTACAGACCTTTATTTATTTATGTATTATGAATGTTTTAAATTTTTAAATTTTTAGTTTAGTTAGTTTAATGTTTGTTTTTGAATGTTTAGTGGTTAGATTAGTATGTGTGTTAGTATTAGAATTAGTTTAATATTATGTATCTATAAAGTTGTGTTTGCATGATTAGATGTAAGTTCATTTGGGCCAAAACCCGATGATGAGAATTATCCCCAAATTGCATATTGAGGTCGGGGGTAATACCTTCCTAGTGTGTTTTGTGTGCTTAACATGTCAATTGTGTAAAAATTATCTCGATCCGAAAATTGCACGACATTTGAACTCAATGAATAATTATCTAAACGATTAGACGTCGATTATTCGATATTAAGTTCATAATAGAAAAAGAGTAAACTAGAACTTGATATGGGGAAAACTTGAGGCGGAATCCTAGTTAAGGTAATTCCGGAGATGTGATTTAGGCCGTCAATTTTTCACTTGATCCGTTGTAGCTAACCTGAAAATGTTAATTCCTTATTTCCCCTATCGAAGCCGATAACGTTTTCAAATTCTGAAAACGTTTCAAATACTCTTTTCAATTAAATTTTTCCTAACCTAATGTCGCTAAGCCTAATTTAAAAAAAAAAATTGAGTGAAATCAAGTGAGCGGTTGGGTTTTTGATAAATTTTTATTGATTCGGTATTAGTGTATTCACTTGTCACTTTAGTATTTCTTTTTGCACACTCCTAAAATAAGTTTGGGGGTGTGTTTCTATCATTTCATTTTTTTACATATTCCTAAAATTTTACAAATTCGAATAAGTTTGGGGGTGTGTTTCTCTAATTTCTTTTTGCACTCTCCTAAAACTGTAATTATTCGACTTAATTTAGGAATATGTTGTTAAAAAAAAAAAAAAAAAAAAAAAAAAAAAAAAACGTGAATATAGTTTTTTATTTTCTTTTCTTTCGACAAGTGAATACCAAGATTTTCGTTTCTTATTCAGAGTTGTACTTTAAATATGGGGTCATGAGAGAGGATAGCGACAAGCGATTTTACCTTGGGTATCGATTGATTAAACCAAATTGCTATTTTTATTCCAATGATACCCGTGGTTATTCTCCAAAGCCAAACCAAGTCCTATTGATTTTCGTGAATATCCGAGCCTACATTAGTGGATAGTAGACTCCAATCCAGCATATGGTTTTCCTGAATCCTTCAACGGTTTAAAATTATGAGCTTAACAATTGAATAATCGAATCCGGTATTTGACTAGTTATACATTTGAGTTCTCACACACACACTTCAAATGGATCTAGAATGGTTTTTATTGATATTGATAGTTGAAATTTTAGAACACCACTTGGTGTGGGATGCTTCCCGAACTTGATCCGATTTCAGGATATTGAGGGAGGAACAAATTGGTCATTTCGATTGAACTTTATATTTACATGCATATACTTCTTTTGTGTTAGTTTAATTTTTCATTTTTAGTTAATTAGTTTGTTAGTTAGTTTAGTTTAGCGTTAGTGTTTTGCCCGATGACTAGCAAAATTCTAAGTTTGGGGGTATTGATAGGCATGAAAAACCTATCTATTTCTAAACCGAATTTGTTAGTTCTCAAGCATTTTAGTTATATTTAATTATGTTTTAGTGTGTTTTAGTGTAGAACAGGTGAAAGGACGTCAAAGGGCGAGAAACAAGTGAAAACGGTGGAGAAACGGTGAGCAAAATGTTCAAAACAGGGTTTCGGTGAATGAAGACCACCGCCTAAGCGGAAGTTCCACCACTTAGGCAGAAAAGAGGCAGAATGTTGGAGTGCTGAAGGGATGAACCACCGCCTAGGCGAGAAAACAACAGAATATCTTGCCAGCAGCCATCGCCTAAGCATAAAAACCACCGCTTAGGCGAAGTAATCGACAGAACTTAACCGACTTAAGTCTACCGCCCGAGCGGTGAACCACCGCTTAGGCGATGACACTCTGCACAGAAATATCTGTTTTCAGATATTTTGAAGATATTTCTAAACCCTTGCTTATAAAACCCTTTTCTCCACCAAACCAAAAAAAACTTCTTGGAGGTTAGAACCCCTTAGACGTGAGAGGAGGCTCCGGTTGTTCTTGGGAGCTCTCTTCCACCTTAGTTAGATTAGATTAGTTTAGGATGTAGATTAGATTAGTTGTAAAAAGTGTTCTTGGCCAATCCTTGAAAAGACAAAAGCGGAAGTTCATCAACGGAAAAGAGGAAGCTCGGGAGGATCGTTCTTTGGCGAAAGTGGAATACTCCACTTTGAGATTTGGCTTTTCTTCCCTTGTTTTCATCTTTGTATTTAAATATTTATAGTTGGTAATGATGATCTCCTCTTGATTTATGTTGTATTGGCTAAGAACATGTTAGTGTAATTTAGAGATTAGTTAGGGAAAGGTGTAGTTGTGTAAATACTCATTTGGTTTAATATACGTTTCTTTAACGGTTGTTGTTTTAAGTCCGATTGTGTTTATCATTTGATGAAGATCTTAATATGCTTGTAACGGTATTAGGATTGGACTTGAGAATCTGGGGTTTGACACTCGGGAGAGGTAACCTTGGATTCAGACTAGGGTAAACACATCGTTACGACCTAACGACCTGGGAGGGCGTTAGTTAGTATGCAATCGATGACGTTGGGTCAAGACTCACGCGTCCTAGAGTTGTTAAGACATCGAGGGGGATCTCGGCGTCGACTCGAAGTCACGTATTCCCTCGTCTTACACTCGGAAGAGGTGGTAGAGGAGTTTACGAACCGAGATTGTCAGATACCTAAACTCCGTTATTGTTAACCGAACTAAATCAATTGTGTATTAAGTGAATGAAATCAATCCCTAATTAATCAACCTAGTTAGAATTAACCCACTAATTGTAGTTTAGCTTAGTTTAATTTCAATTCATGTCTTCCGTCGTCAGGATAACAGGAGACTATGTCAATTGCGGTATTCAATTCAATTATTCACACTTTTCTCTGTGGGAACGATATCTGATCTTCAAAAATCCACTATATTAAAACTCTAGACCTCGTATACTTACGAGCGTAAGTAGGCGTGCGCAAAATAGCCCCTACCAGGGCCATAGCCGCATATACAAGAAAATAACGAGCTAAACATGCTCACATACTCCAAAGAAAAAGAAATAAGGAAAAACGATCGAAGAACTTAGCCTCTTCCGAAGATAAACCGCTAAGAACGCTCTACGATCGATTCACCGTCTTCTCCACTTCGGGATGCGAGCTCCACCACTAAAATTCCTAACCCTAGGCTTAAGTATAGCCTAAAGGGCTCAAAAATGCAAGAGAGAGGAGAGAGATACCGGCCAAGGGGGAGGAGAGGGGATATTTATAGCAAACATATCCTAAAAATATCTAAAAATATCTAAAGGTTGTGCAGGGCAAATCCGCCTAGGCGGAGTTAGGTCAGTTAAGTTTGATCATCTGGGCGGTGAAGTAGGCGGTGGACTGGAGAACATTCTGTTGGATTTTCACCTAGGCGGTAGAAATTCCGCCTAGGCGAGCGACTGTCAGTAGCCCTTCTTCGTCCTCTGCTGGATTTCCACCTAAGCGGTAGAATTTCTGCTCCGGCGGTCGTCCGTCAGTAACATTTTGCTCTTCTCTGCATTTTCACCGCTTAAGCGGTGGTCTGGATGCTTAAGCGGTGGGCCTGTTTCGTCTTTTAGCCTTCGAGCTTGTTTATCCACCGTAACTTCGAATCGCTTTGGTTTGATCTCATCGTTTTAGCTCCAGTTTCCTATCTTTTCGACCCACACACCTGAGTTATACAAAAAGTATGAAAACTAATTAAGACATAATAAAAATAACTATAAACATATTCGAAAACTAACAAATTCGGATTGGAAATAGATAGGTTTTTCACACCTATCAGTTGGTTTAGGGTTCCTTTCCGAAAAGAAGACTTGTTTTCTGGGTCAGCAAGGACGCAAGGATGGAAGCTTTGCTTGGATAGGGAGCTCTAGGACTCTCCTCAGCTCTGGCCTTTTTTAATCCCTTAGCCCCTGTCCTCTCCCTCTTCTTATTTTCCCTCTCTTGGCTCACCCCACGCTACTCTTCTCGAAAGAAGGCGAGGGTGCTTGCTTTGATCGTGACGATATTTCCTTCCTAGCCGCAACCTTCGCTTCTCTCCGGTACTACTCTCTCCTTGTTATTCTCCTCAGTTTATCTTTTACCCCAACAAGGGCCTCACTTACGAGAACTCATTACGGCAGTCTCCTCACCATCTTCAATAGTTTTCCCCTATGAAACCTCTTCCTGAGGTTGGGGGGCATGTCTCTTCTCTGCAATGGCTTTGGCTGCCCTTTTTTTCAGCAATCTCGTCAACGCAACTTTGTCTATCTCTGCTAAGGGAGGAAGAATAGCTGGATGAGTAAAAAGAGAGAAAATGCTAGAAAATTCAAGTAATCAACAACTTTTGAGAAGGGAAAACTTTACCGTTCTCAATTTTCTGATCAATCTCCGGTATTGGCAAACTAAGAGCACGATAAAAATGACGGCAGTACAATATTAATACCAACAACTGGTCACTTGGTTGAACTCAGTATCCCACACGATCCTCATTTGTTGTTGAATTGATGCACTAGGTCAAACTCTTTTTTTGTTTATTTTCTCTAGGACTGCAATAGGAAACAAAAAGGAAGATAAGGAAAAGTAGTTAAAATACCAAAAAAGACTACACCATCGATGAACCACTCACAAATAAAATCATTCTCACCTTTCACACCCCACTCCCATGGAATGGGGTTAATTCCTTCTTCATTGGGGCCAAATTCCCAGCCAGTTCCTCTTAGGAAGAAAAATTGGGGATTGTAGTTCTTCACCGAGGATTCAAGGCCTAAAAGAAACTGCATCCTAGACGCGACATAGCACCACCCCTTCCTAAAAGGCATGAATTTGGGAAAGATAGAGACTTGAAAAGATCAATGGATGTTTCAATCCCCTTAGCTTTACAGATAACGTATGAGGCCACAAAGGCCCTCATGCAATTCGGAGCCAGCTGTGAGGGACACAACTGGTATTCTGCACAGAGAACCCTTATCTAGGGATGGATCTGAAACCGTAAACCACCATGCAAGTGATTTATATAAACCGTGATAAAATTCTCAAAGGGAACAAACCCTTTCCATAGGGAAAGAGAGACAAGTCTTTTCTCTATCCGAGAATGTGTATTTTCTCCGAGCGTCGTTTATTTTTTCCTTCGTCATTATTGATGCGATCCCCCAAATAGAGCTCTGTCTTGGAACAGTGCCTCTCCTGTCCCGACCTCATCTTCTTGACTAGAGTTCATCTCCATGGTGGGGCTGCTAGTGGGCCCCGTACTATCGTCATCGTCGCAACGACTGAAAAGCTCAATGTCACCCGAAGAACTTGCCCGATTCACTAGGTAGGGGTTCAACCCGTTGAAGTGGGGAGGCATCTAAGGTCTGCTCAGGGATGGCAGACCCCGATGCTGACTTGAAAGAAGAAAGAAAAGGAACAGAAGTCATGATTGAAGAAAGATAAGTTACTTGCCGAGAAGGGAGGGTGTTCCGGAATATGCAAAAAACATGAAAATGAACCTAGGGTGTCTCTTTTATATAGGAAGGAACCTGTCTATCCCAACTGTCGTGGCTAATGGAGATTTGAAGACACCTAGGAATGATACACTACCCAAAAACCGTACGACCATGTGTTCCCTTCCTGTCGGTTGAGTAGGTGGCGTGTTAGGGGGCGCATTGATGGGACACGACTAAAGAGGTGCAGGTGTAATAGGATGCGCACGTGATGTCTGTAGGATTTTTTGTAGACCAAGGGCAGGCTACTCATTACCGTTCTTAGATTGCCCCTCTATATTTTCAAGCCTTCTTTTTCGTTCTCGGGCTAACTGCTCCCATCCCGGAGTCGTCCGATCTTCTTCTCGGAAAGAAGGCCCGATCCCCGCACGACGTCCCTTAAAGACCAAACAAGGTCACAAACGTCGCAAAGGACTCCAATAGAAGCAACCTAACTTCATAAAAGTTTCATAGTAAAGTCCCCAGTCTTTTGAATTTCTTCTCAGCACTAGGGACTGGGGGGCAATTGATGAGTGTAAAAATAGACACTACAACGCAACCAATAAAAGACCGCCACGTGTCCATAACTCTCCATCAAGAATAACTCATAACAAAGTATTAAGTGTGAAGATGTTACCGAGCATGTGTACACCTGAGCCCCTGCCAACCATTCTAGGACCCCAGCCAGTAGTACCCTCCAGGAAGAACAAGCGAGCCACCATCGGGATGGGGAATTGTTCCCCATCTCGGCTTTCTCCATAACCATATTTCCATTTCTAAAATTAACTTCACAAGCTCGTCAATAAAAGCCTCCATCTTCTGCTCCAGCTATCCGAGAAGGGTAGGATAGGAAGCTCCACATGACTCTACCTTCCCGTCTCCAGCTATACGGGAAAGGCAGGAATCAGATTCCTTATCTCAGCAACAGTAGGAAAGTGTGACATTGAGATGATCCGTGGCACCCTCTCATTGGTAAAAAAGCCCATGGCCGATCTGAAGATGCTCCTTGGCACTCTCTCATTGACTACATACCAAGATGGGACATTGATGTGACATTGAGGGGACACTAACCCATGCTTAAGCCCTTAATCTAATCCACTCCATGCCTATATAAAGGATGGAATAATAATGCCCAAAGGTAGATGAATTTTGCTCTCTTTTCTTGGTAGCTTATCTATAAATTTTTCTCCTGTGTGCTGATTCTCACGCTGGAGAGGACGCGTTGGGATAATCTTGGCAAGTCCTTTGTGCAGGTTTCCAGGTGTTTTCGATATCGATTACGCTTCATCTCAAGCTCCTATTCATCTCTTCTTAGATCACAAAGCATTTTAGCTCTCTCCTTCTCGGCTTAGAAGGCTTTTGGGCCTGTTCCAATTCAAGCCCATCCCTTCTCGGCCAGAGACCTCTCCACAGATTAAAAGCTCCATGGATTGAAGATGTTCATTCCAGACATCTCCATCTCCACCAGCGCTGACTGAACTATACCGTTGAGGTCATCCAAAATCCTACATGAACAAAGTCCTACAATTTAATCATTCCCCTCCCCCACCCCCCCCACCCCCCCCCAAAAAAAAAAAAAAAAAAAAAAATCTATTAGTTTTAAATTATTGTCGAAATTTAAAAAGAAAAAAAAAATTAGTCTTTGATAGGAAGAAATTCGGTCAGAAGCTACAAGGGCGCCATATATCTTCCAGCACGCGACTGGCCTTAGAACTCTAATATTAGCCAGCTCGATTAAACCCCATCTCCAAACCTGACTCAGGTCATACCTTCTCGGGTGCGAGCACCATGATGCTTCCACTCCAATGGCAATTTGAGTTGTCTCCCTCAAAATGGAAGGTATCATTACTCTCCCACAATAATGGCTACACGATCTCGTCCTGCAAGCACATCCATATCCATGGTAATTGGATAGAGATCTTACCAATCACCAAAACGGTGCACAAAGTATCAGGAGAGACTTACCAAAAGAATCTCCTTCATCCCTATATAAAGGTCAAGACGCTAGAGGTCCAAGATATGTGTATTCTTACACACAATCTTACTAAATACAGAAGCACAAAACAAGAACTTATGCTTACTGATTTATCGTACATTCTTTTTGTACCCTTGATTGATTCTCATACCAGAGGTGCAACGTCAGCTGGCTCACCCGCGGTGCATTATTAATTTTGTAAGAACACAGGCTGAGGGACAGTAAGATAACCCCAACAGTCTATCACTCCCAGATCTCAAGAGTGATGTGTGCGGTGATCCATTTCAAGACATTATCAGATTGACACCATCTAGGGGAACAACATATAGTTGTTCTCGTGTTTCAACTAAATGTTCACTTAGATGAAAGCGAGCGACAATTGTTTTGCATGACTGCCCACGAAGTTGGCTCATTAGGAGAATCATAATCAATTATAATGGAGATAGTGATAGAAGTTAGAATCTCTCCCAAACTATCTGGCATTTTACCAGACAAGCAGACCCCATCAACTCATTCTGCTCTCGCCGATACTGCAAAAGATTGTGCCACCCACTTGCGAGGAGCAACCCACCACTAGTTGTGGATGAAGGGTTCTATGTGAGTAATGTTAGGAGGAAAAACACTATCACATGTAGAGAGACTTCTCACAGGAATTGGAAAGAATCCGAACAAAGCCAAATAAACTGTGCCGGTGGACTAGGATTCAGAGAAGTAGTACCAAAACCCTAAGGTTAGAGAAAATCCTTAGCATTCGCTCCAATCTAGGCTCGAGAGTGTCCTCGGAGGAGCTGGTGACAAAACCCACAGAGCTCCTCTATGTAACAACTAGGCAAGATATACTCGTGCTACGGGCGAAACTCATGGAGCATCTCGACAAACTGCACCGAACTCAGTGGAAGCTTACTAAATGTCTCATTCGAGGCCCCAACTATGTGACTCTAGCTGATGGCCTAATAGAGACTTGTGGGAGAAGGTCAAGTATATTAATGAGAAGTTGGGATAAATCGGGAGAAAAGACCCTAGCGTCTACGAGGTACTGAAGATAAATGCTTCTTTCTTTACCTCACATATATTGTAGGAGCCAATCATGTCCAACTACAAGATGTTGTCTCAGATCAGGACATACCAATGAGACTCCCACCCCACAGAGCACCTTGATTCCTACTATGTGCACATAGACCTAAGAGAAGTGTCGGACTCAATAAAAGACTGGCCTTTCCATGTCACCCAACCAGGAGCAATGTGAAAATGGTACAAGAACCTGAAACTAGGTAGTTTTAATTCCTTTGAATCTTTTAGTCTTGCTGTAACCCATAGCTTTGTTAATGACAAAAGGCAATCCAAAACCCCATCACACCTCACCTTCATGTGAATTAGATTGAGGAAAGATGAAAGATTAGAGGCCTACATCGAAAGGTTCCACTGTGTGTCGGACCAACCCAGAAGAACCCATTGATGGAGTGGCTATAACTACTCTTATGACAGGGGTATGGACTGACCCATTCCTATATGAAATGGCTTGCGCCCCCTTTGAAGACCCTGGTTGTGGACTCCGTCCTCTAAACCAAATTCATCATTGCGAAAGATGTTTATAAGGCCCAAGCCAAGGAAAATGAGGAAGAGGGTGAAAAAAATAAGGCTAACAAACGGGGCTGGAGAAATGACTCCCAATCAAAGAAAATACAAAGCGAAATAGAAAGGAATACAGTCGATAAGAACAGAAGGAAAAATAGATCTCCTCGGCACTTCACCAACTTCACGCCCTTCAACACCTAATTAGGCACAATCCTAATGTATATTGATGAAAAAAAGTTACTAAAATGGCCCCAGTCCACAAAAGGCTGGGGAAAGGCCGTACAATTGACAGTTGTTATGACATAAAGAATGAGATTAAACTGTTAATTTAGAGACGCCATCTCATGAGGTTATTGCCGATGGAGGTTAACGTGAGAAATACCCTAACGAGGAAAACGGAAGACCCGAGATTTGCGGAAATATCCATATATTCCATGGTGGATTCGTCTCTAGAAGAACCTCTCTAGCCGAACACAAAGCTCACACCTGGTACGGCAAATAACCAATAAAATAGTACGTGTTCTAAGTCCCCAAAAGACTGCCACCAAGGAAGAGGCTATTGCCTTCATTGATGAAGATCTACGCAGGGTCCACATACCCCATGACGACACGTTACTGGTTAATTTGCAAATCCCCAATTACAAAGTGGGGCTCGTACTAGTCGACATCAAAAACTTTGTAGAAATACTCTATTTGACTATATTCAATAGGATGAGGATCAACAATGATCAATTAAAGTTGATGGTTACCCATATGGTCAAGTTCAAAGGAGAAAATATAAAACCCCGCGGGTGGATCACATTACAAATGACAGTAGGTAAGGAACCGAAGCATGCTAGTGGAGCGTACTTAACGCATGCCACTTTCACCGCAAGTGTACGGGTTAAGTTTTAGTATAGATCTGGGGAGTAAGGGTATCGTGTCCATAGGGATTGGTTGAGATTATTATCGAGTACAGTAATTGTAAAAAGCTAATTTTATCTAAGTCATAAAAATGTGTTTAGTTAATAAATACTAATACTAAGTTAATTAATCTAATTATACTAATATTACTATGAGATGATTAATGGAAGTAGATTACCTAAGGATTAACTTTATTTACTTAAATGCGTTTGATTTCGTTTTAGTTTACATTAACGGCGTTCGACTTATCTGACAATTTCGGTTCGTAAACTTACTCGCCACCTCTATCGAGTGTAAGACGCGTGAATATGCGACTTCATGTCAACGAAGAAGTCACCCTCAACATCTTAACGATGCTAGGTCACATGAGTCTCACTCCAACATCATTTATTGCACACTTTCCAACTCTTTCCCGGGTTATTGGATCGTCACATTGTATTTACCCTAGTCCGAATTCGGGGTTACGTTTCTTGAGTGTCAAACCCCGATTTCTCACTATATCATAACAAGCATAATAATCATGAAAAACCGATAAATGCAATCAAATTTATAAAGAACAATTATTAACAAAACACAAACTCAAATAAACAACATTTTCGTAAAAATTATTAATCCCTAAGACAATCTATGTTTAGCTAATGGCCATAATTATATATACAATGAATAATGAGCTAAACATGTTCAAACCATAATTCGAAGTTAATAAATAAAGAAAGAAACGAGAGAAACTATCTGTAGTCCAAAGATTTGACGCTAAAATCGTTCCGAGATCACTTTTCCTTCTTCCCTTTGTGTTCTTCTCCTTCAGATTTGAATAAGCTCTCTCCAAAACACTCTCAAAATATTAGGAACCCTAAATGAGCTCTCATTCCCTAATGGAAGAGGAGGGGAATAAATATGGAGCAAAAAATATCTAAATAAATATCCTAAATCTGGTGCAGAGTGACCGCCGCATCGGTGAGCATGTCCGTAGTGTCTTCGCCGCAGCGGTGGAGGCAGCTGTGGGCATAGAGGCCTTTTCGTATTTTTACTTCCATGACGGTAATATCACCGCCTCGGCGGTGGATGTTCAACAGTTTTAGGCCCTTCTCTAGACGCTGCAACAGTAGGCTGCTTTTCAGAATATTGCCTCCATGCTTGTTTTCCCACTGTTCTTGATCTGATTTGATCATTATTAATCTATTTTCATGCATTTTCACCTCAAACACCTAATTTATACAAAAACACATAAAAACGTATTAAAACATAATAAACCTACTCGAAAACTAACAAGTTCGATTTGGAAATGGATTGGTAAATTACACCTATCACATACCACCCTTAAAGTGTGGTTTATGGTAATGGACTATGCATTGACATATGATGCTACAATTGGAAGATCGTGCCTTAATGCTTTGAAGGCCGTTACCTCAACGTACCACCTCATACAGAAGTTCCCCATGAAGAATAGTTTAGAAGAAGTACACTAATGCTAGAATGTGTCTAGGGAGTACTTTGTGGCTGATATAAAAGTCCCCGAAGTGCCACTTACTAAATAGCAGCCAAGAATACAGAGAGATTAATAAGGACTTCATGCTTGGGGACTTGATAAAATGCCCTAAGGTGAGAAACATACTAAACAACCGGGTCAATAAGCCTAGCCAACCATGACCTTATCCCGATAAAAAACTGGAAGAAGTCTTAGTACATCTGATTGAGTCAGACTGAACAGTCCAAATTGGAAAATCTTTTATTGGGGAATAGAGGAACCAGGTCGTTGAGCTCTTGATAGTCAACCGCGATGCGTTATTCTAGTCGTATGTGGATCTTCCAGAATTGAATATCGCCATGCACCGACTATTTATGAACCTATCCTATCCACTGGTCTGATAAAAATAGTGAAAGTTTGGACTACAGAGGCAAGTAGTGATAAAAGAGAAGACGAAGAAACTGCTAGACGCCAACACGATTGAAGAAATTAACTTCTTTCTCTGGCTAGCTAACGTTGTTTTAGATAAGAAAAATACAGGGAAATGGTATATGTACGTGGATTTCATCAATATCGGCAAGGCATCTCCCAAAGACTACTTTCCTGTCTCGAAGATCGATGTGATCGTGGACGCTACAACTGGCTACGAGTCACTCAACTTCCTTGATGAATTCTCTGGGTACAACCAGATCAGCATGTACTCCCCTAACAAGGGAAAAATGACGTTCATCACTAACAAAGGACTTTATCACTACATGTCATGCCCTTTATCCTAACAAATTCCTGAGCTGCTTACTAAAGGTTGGTGAACTAGATATTTGCCAACTTTCTCAGAAAGACCATGAAAGCCTACATTGACGATAGGCTCGTCAAGAGTAGAATAACATGAGATCACTTTGCCGACCTGCAGGAGTGCTTTGACGTGCTCAAAAAGTATTACATGAAATCAAACTAGAGCAAGTGTGTGTTCGTAGTCAGCATCGATAAATTCTTTGGTCACCTGGTCACCCGAAGACAGATGAAAGGGAGACCAGAAGAGGTTAAAGTGATCCTAGACATGGCGTCCCCAAGGATGGTCAACTAGAAGTGGATCACCAAACATGTCAGCTTCTAATATCGGGGATTACTTTCTCTTGATTTAGTTTCTGCAAAACATTGCACCATAGGTGGACTTACAGGCATTGTACCTCCGATATGAGAATTAGGACAGGGTACTGAGCGAAAGGTATTGTAATATAGTAAGTGTAAAAGCTATTCTGCAAGACGACGTAACCAGAAAGTAGTCAGAGTATAAGTTTTCACATACAATATTGTGTACCTCAGACCTTTTAACCTTTATACAAGAAGGAAGAAGACTCATTTAGTATGCCTTCCATGATTCTATGGATACAAGTATAGCAAGCGACTTAAATCACGATTTTCTTTCCATAGAGATGATTGGGATGGAAGGTGAAGATCACAAGACCATTATGGCAATAACACTTTTCTTTGTGGGAAATGCCACTCTGACCACCTTTAGAGTAGGAGAATGAAGGTGCTCATACCCTAGGTGGAATGACCCGAAATGGGCATGAAGGTCCGAAATAAACATGGAGACCCAAAGCAGGTATGGAGATCCAAAACAGATATAATGACCCAAAAAGAGTATAGTAACTTAGAGTAAGTATGTAGATGGGCCTATCCGACCCATCGGTTTTCAGATTCTTGGGCCTGTTGTCTATTCGAGGATACAAAGCACTCTGGTGTCTTCTGGCCAAATTTTTCCTCATCAGATACCCCCAATTCCCAGGGTTGTAATGATTTCACACCCTTTGAATACTCAGACATTTTATGATGATTCGACATTTTTCATCTCTTTAAGGGTTGTGTAGTGTCAACGGACTGGTAGCGGCTTAATGTTGTAGCTTTTCATCTTTAAAGATATTTAGGCATTAACTGCTGCATGACTCAATTCAACGGCTGATCGATTCAACTTCTCATATGGCAGTTGATGGGAAATTGTATTCGACCAATTTAAAGGGATGAGTTTGTGAACTCTCTTGTTTCTAAGTATTTGTTATATCCAACTTGTGCAATTTGTAATGACGAGGGATTCTAGATCTTTTTCTTAATCTTCAGGAAATGGGGGTAATGATTAGGCTAGGCCATCCTCCTGAGTATACAGTGGTGATGTTGACGATAGGCCTTTCCTCTAGAGTGCCCCCTGCTATGAGTCAAAACAATGCTCGTAGGGTTTCCCGATGAGGCCTGTAGGTTCAAATTCTAGAGGCTGATGGTGCTAAGGCAACCAATTTTCTGGTAGCTCGAGGTGAGGGGTTGGAATCAATAGAAACCCATCACCTCTCTACTCTTAGGGAGAAAGCAATAAAAGAGCAAGAGTGGGCAGTGGCCCAACCTGTGGTGAGCCACCTAATAGACTTCCACGATCATAAGATGCATAAGGAGTTCCCCACCCCCATGACCGTGTGTATAATTGCCCCTAATCCATTGTGGAATATGATCCAATGTCCATCTGGGTGTACTGCCTTCTACGATGGACCCTTCTATGGCAGTGTACACTTTCCACTTTACTCTTTCTTTCTTGAGGTCCTCTATGTAGTCTAATTAGCACCTTCGCAGTTAGCACCCAATGAATAGAGGTTTATGGTGGGATTCGCCATATTATGTTATGGAATGACGTCCCTTCCTCATCTTCTTTGTTCTTTTACTTTTAACAGCTTTCTGGGAAAGCGACGCCATTTGACTACTAGTACCAATTTCGGGCCTGGAGGGGACAGCTCAATGTCGGGATCCTGGAAAATAATATAAGATGTAAGAACCAGTAAGTCCTGGTGAAAGGGTCTTCGGAGAGACCCTTGAGAGGTGATAATGCCCACCCTGTGCCGAAGAGATGGCGGTATCCATGTAAGTCTATTCCTTTATTTTCTTTTCACACTGAATTACCATGTTTTTTACTTTCCTCTTCTTCCACAGAATTTTTGATCCATTTAGTGCTTAATAAGGTGGAAGAAGTTGTGGCTACTCTTCTGCGGGGGGCTTCCAGAGGTCGAAAGGGATTTTGTCTTCCTTAAGACCAACACATTTGATCTCTAATTCATCACTCTTGTTGAGGCTAATGGTTACCTTGATTTGGATTCTTCATTGGGGAATTGCCTCTTGCAAATGTGTCATCCAAGAAATGAGGTTCGGTTTACCCCCTCTTTTATCTTTGTGGGTTGTTTTCTACTTTAATTTCCATTAATAGTTGATGATTTCATTTTTATAGAGTTTTTGGACACTGAGTTGGAGGCTCAATAAATTCTAGGGTTGTCATGGCTCCATCTACTTTGCCGGCGAATTCACTAATGGTTGCCTAGAAAACGGTGGTGGTGGTTATCCCATTCGCGCACTTCATCAGAGGTGGCACCTTGACTTGTCTTAGACTCTTGCAAGAGGAAGTTCAATCCTTCCATCTAAGTTGTGATTAAATGATGAGCCAACAACACAGAAGGCAAGAGAGTTATTTTCCATTGTTCTCCGGAAGGGAAGAAAGAAGATGAGCAAACCTTTTGGGGGTCGGCCACCATCTTCGGATCCGGTGGAACAGGCCCCCAGGATTGAGGGGTCCCTAGCTTGTGAGAAGATAATTCTCTTACCAAAGGTCACGACAAGGTAGGCTCGAGCCATGTTCCCTTTCGAGAGATATCTAGGCAGTTGGCATAGAGTTGGGAAGTAATTCGGCGCTGATCTTGTTGCAGTCGATCATCACGGTAATGATCTTTTACCTTTATTTTACTTTTATGATTACTTTAGGATTCATTTGATTTCTTCTAGTGGTTCCCAGGCCGTAGTGTATTGCTTCGCTCTACTCAAGGAGTGGAAGGGCATCCTGCCCTAGCTCAGCGTCTTAGGTCAAGGAAGGGATAAGGCACGGGCCTAGCTTGAGGAGCTAAAGTGTAGGGCAGTAGAGACCGAGAGTGTCAATTTTGAGCCTCTCTAGGGAGCCAAAATATCAAGGCAGGAGGTTGTCACTACGCGGCTGTGAGCTGCTGACGCCGTGAAGATGATCATATCATTAGAGTGACGAATCTGGTAGTCTCCCAAGTCCAAAGCAACAGTGAGGTCCAGGAACCATGGTGTTGGGGATGCACAAGGTCATGTTGCCGTTATACCTGGTTGATGGAGGAGAGAATAGGAGCATGCTCAAGGAAGATACCTCTGACTCGAGATACGCCTGTAGTTTGTTGTAATTTTGTACTTTTCTTTTTTTCCTTCCTTCAGATCTTTGGGGTATGTGAACGTCGAGGATTTCATTGCTCGCGTAATGACTACTCGCAAGTATACGAGGTCTAATTTTAATATAGTGATCGTGAGATCGGATATCGTTCCACTGGGAACATGTATAATTTGGTTGAATATTTTGATTAATATAGTCTCATGTTATCCCGATTTTTCAAGAATTGTTTGTATTCTATTTAATCTATTAAGATAAATGACAACTATTAGGTTAGTTCTAATTACACTAATTACTTAGGTATTGATTTCTTTCACATAATACATATTTGACTTCATTTAGTTAGGTATAATGGTGTTTATCTATTCCGACAATCTCTGTATCTATAACTCCTCCGCTACCTCTCCTGAGTGTAAGATGGGGGATTACACAACTTCGTGTCAACGAAAAAGTCTCCCTCAACACCTTAAAGACCTTAGGTCGCGTGAGTCTTGAGCCAACGTCATGGATTACACACGTTCTAATGCCCTCCCGGGTCGTTAGAATGTCACGTTGTGTTTTACCTTAGTCCGAATCCGGGTTTACCTTTCCCGAGTGTCAAACCCCGTATTCTCGGTTTATCAATAAAAGAATATTATCAAGAATAATGGTAAACACAATCAAATTTAGATAAACATCCAATAAAGTAACATTGATTCATTCAACTAGTATTTACATAATTTCAACAACACCTAAGTAACATTTAACTAATACTACATGATCTTAGCCATATACCATACAAAATAAGAGTGATTCAACATCCTTAGATATGTAAAAGTAATTATAAGATAAAAACAAGAGAAGAACGATCAAATCTGAAAGTGAAACAATCTACTATCGCTAATGATCAATCCGCAAATGATTCCTCTTTGCCCAAATGATGAACCTCCTCTTTGATCTCTCAAAGATAGCTTATGAATTCTATATTAGGGTTAGGGATGTTGAACAACCACTTTCAGACGTAGGAAAGGGGTATATATAGGCAAAAGGTTTAAAAAAGATCTAGAAAATATCTTTTTTGCCTTAACAGAGAATTTCGCCTAGGCGGTAGAATCTTCGCCTAGGCGAAGGTTAAGTCGGTTAGAAATCTGCCTAGGCGGTGGTTTCTTCGCCTAGGTGG
Source organism: Eucommia ulmoides (assembly GCA_016647705.1). Classification (NCBI taxonomy): domain Eukaryota; kingdom Viridiplantae; phylum Streptophyta; class Magnoliopsida; order Garryales; family Eucommiaceae; genus Eucommia; species Eucommia ulmoides. The sequence continues at coordinate 26,253,373 of CM028328.1, forward strand.
AGGCCTGCAAACTTTCATTCTGATTGATTTCTGCCTAGGCCAAGGTTTCTTCGCCTAGGCGGATGGCTGCATTCCAACTCTCTGACGGAACTTTGCCTAGGCGGTTGTTTATTCGCCTAGGCAAATTTCAGCACTCCCACTTTCTAACGGAACTTCACCTAAGCAGATTTCAGCACTCCAACTTTCTGACCGAACTCTGCCTACGCGGTGGAAACTTCGCCTAGGCGGATTTCAGCTAGTCTTGAAACCTCAAATTTTTCATATTTTCTTTACCCTTTTCCCACCGTTTCGTTCGATTTGTCAATAGTTTACATCCCTACACCTAAATTATATAAAAACAACTAAAACACAATTAAAATATTAATAAAACACTTGAAAACTGGCAAAGTCGGCTTGAAAATAGATAGGTATTTTAAACCTATCAGTATGCCCCCTGTCATGTACATAAACTAATTTTTAATGAAGTTGTACTTTTTGTTCCTTTCTTCATTTATCCGATCTCTTTTGGACTTTTTCGTTTTTCTAGGTGGATTCTTCATCCAGAAGGATCTAGGATGGGGCCCACTTTGTGCTAGCTCAAACTGATTGTCCTTTATCGTGTGCCAAATTTTTCTTACTCCCAAGGCCAGGATGATTTGGGTGTATCTTAGTGCAGCTTCTTTGCGGCTTATCCGGACACAGTCTGTATGAAGAGTATTCGTGTGTTGGCTTTTAAGGAATTGGTGATCTTTTTATCTATTATTTGTTAATGTGGCGTGCTTATCAGTAGTCATTAATGACACGTGTCCTTGACATTTTGTCTGGGGTGCCTATTTAAATAGCGTCTTGCTATCTCATTTTTTCATCCATGAATTCTTTATTCTTCCCTCTTTACTTCTTTATGATGAGCGTTCAGATAGGCCCTAAAGATGAACAAGGCAATGAATCCTAGAAGACGAAGATCTTTGTTTAGCAATTGAGAGTGGACGATTGATAGCTTCAGTGCTTCTATTATCTCAAAGAATTCAGAGTTCTTTTTGTCTACGTGTACGATAGTTTCCCTATCATTATAGGGTGCTTAGAGGCCGAAGGAGCATGGCCTTCCAGGCTTCAGTTAGAGGTGCTCAAGCAATCGAGGGCAACGACGAAGGCAAATGAGGAAGTTCAGTGTTCTACAGGAATAATGTCTGGCCATTTGTTTATAAATAAACCTTAATCCTTTCTCTCCGAGGAATAGGGAGTTTATAAAAAGGGTTCTTCTGTTGTCATTGGCCCTTTAATAATATAGAAGCTCTCTCTGCAGATCCTTGTAGCGATAAGAAAAGGTGTGTTATCGCTGATCTAGCCAAGAGAGAGTTGGCTCTTTGGCAGTTTGTGCCTTGAATTTCTATATAGTAAGTTCTAGGGACGAGTCTTCACGGAGTTAACTGATTTCTAGTATAGGAAACCCTGGTTCGCTTGCTGTGGGTTAATAGGTCTTGGTAATCTTGGAGGGATTGCCCGTTAGCCTACCTTAGGAGATTTATAGGCGAAGGTTGTTGCACTGCTTCTTCTTGGATTTGGGAGATTTCCAATCATTCTGTGGGTATCTTCAGTCCTTCTTCCTCTGGTGAAGGCATAAAGAGTGGATCTTCACTGAACTTGTCTGAGCCGAGGGGATCCTTGTCCTCGACGCAGTCTTTCCTGTCTACTCTAGGGATCTCCCAATCCTCTTTTCTTCGACATATTCTTTAGAATTATCTCTTTTCTCCCATATTTCCCGTAGGGTACTTTGTGTATTGTATCAGATTACTTGGAGATGCACTTGCAAGAGAATTTGTACAAAAACATTACTTATATGAATAAGAAATCTTTGTTTTCTTTCTGTACCTATTTACTTTGTATATTATGTACATTCTGATAATACGAAAGCTCTATATAACGAAGAAAATAGTTGAATTTGTACTATAGAGTGCCATAAATTTTGCAGGAGATAATAATTTGCAATTGGCCATTTTTGTGGTGAGTGTATCCGTCGGTGGTGTCTTCATCTAGCAATGGACTCAAGTTTATAAGACATGGACTCCGTTTCTTACCAGCCTCTTGCTCTGGTGGACATGAGTTATTGGTTTGCTCTATTATACGGAGGGTTATCTTATCTATGTACAAGCCTGATGTTGAGTCTAGAGTTGTTGGTAACTCAGACGATTGTCGGATACCCTCCACTTCTCACCGGCCTCTCTTGTTGGGGGGGCTCGAGTAAATTGGTGGCGACTGATTGTATGTAGGCAATTTTTAGTATGCCAATGATGACGTCCTCCAGCTCCTCGCCAGCCTCTGTCGAAGGCGGGTTCGAGTTATCAGGTGCGACCAATTGTGTGGAGGGGTTATTTCATCCCATCATCCTTTCTGACTGTTGGAGCTGTAGCTGTCTAGGGACCAGGCTATTGAGGGTCATAGCCACCTGGACATATGGTTGCTGAGTTAGGGTATTGAAGGCTTTAGCTACTATATCAGGTGAGTAGAGGTATTGGTCGATGTCGACCCCTTTCTCACCCGAGGGGTGAGGTATCGAATTTCACCTAGACTATTGAGGGTCGTAGCCATTTTGCTGAGATCGACTATTGATGGTCGTAGCTTCCCAAATACAAATGAGGCAATTGAAGGTTGTAGCTGCCTGTTTGTCGAGTCAGGCTATTGAGGGTCGTAGCTGCCTTATCGGGCACATTTGTTGTTTTATCTCGACATTTGTACACACTTGCAAATATTTTGAATAAGTCGTAGGTTTTTATTGAAAAAAAAAAAACACATTAATTTCATAGGCTACTAAACATACTATTTTAACTGTTCTACATTCCATAGATTTTTCAACGATCTTCCTTCCAGCGTTTTGAGTTCGTAGGTACCTGGGCCGATAACTTTGGTGACAGTAGGGTCCTTCCTAGTTTGGTCCTAGCTTCTTTTATAGCCAGTCTCATGTGACAAGGGTAACTTTTAGTGGCACAAGATTACTTAGATTATCATTAGGATCATAGTGGGCTACCCTATAAGTTGGTAGGCCCATACCTTTTTAAAGGACTTTCCAAACATCTGTTTCCTATTGTTTGTGGCCCATTAAGTTTACACTAAAAGTTGGATGGTGTAAATAATTGATTACTTAATCATTAAAATTTGAACAATTCCAATTATACCCTTTCAGGGAAAATACTTTTGACAAGGCGTCTTGTTAACTCTAAAGAGTTATATGATGTTTTGATGAAACAATTAACTTAGATGTTTTATGAGACTAATGTTTTTATTGAGACTTGTTTATAGGAATTAGCTCCAATATTTAATAAGTACAAATGAGAATTCTTAGTTGAAGTTCAAGTTAGCTACAATAGAAGTTGTTGAAGATATTTTCAGAAAGAATATTTTTCGGATTCCTAGGTAAAACAACCCAAATTATTTTTAAACTCTTAATCCAATCCAACTAAGATCAAGCACTGCACTTAAGTATATTTAATAAGTTTATATGTGTTTATGATTGATGCACTCCAAAAAAATAACTTAGCCTAGTGGTGGTTGTTGCGAAATGTAATTTCTATGTATACTCGCAAGTGCACGAGGTTGAACAAGTAATAAAGTATATGAGTGAGTATCATTCCCTCGAGGAATGGTATAAAGAAATTAACTAAGTACCGCAACTAGAATGACCTAATTTTATTTAAGTGATTAAGAATAAATTGGTGTGAATTTTGATTAATAACTGAATAATGATTGACGAAGAAATTAATTAACTAATGGACTTTTATAAAACCTTCTATGAAAATAAAACTCGAGGGGGGGGGGGGGGTGTTCTAAAATCACTTCGTTAAACTATGCCTTTTTCTCAAGTTTGTCAATTAAATTCATGTCCAATCATTAACCGTAGGTGTCTAAATTAACATCACTTCCACCTCTCGAACGCCAAGTGAGATAATTTGTATAATTATTTGAGTTAATATCTCTATTCAACTCAACTAGGTATCCAATCTTTACAGCTTACCCATCAAATGACTACCCAAATTATATTAGCCTCTCGCACTCAATACAATAAGGGTCGTATTTCTCTGGTCTCGATATGGAAGATTATAATCTCTCGAATATCCAATCTTAAACATCTATGATATCTAATTTATCTCTCGCATAAATTAGCAAATACACATAATGAAATACAAATGATTAAAACATAAAATCCAATTAATAAAATCTTAGATTCTCAAAGCATAGTTCCTACAAAGTTATTCAGAACCCCTTAGATAAAAACGATTTAGCCAAGTATGATCATATTATTCATCAACATATTTTTAATAACATTCAAACATGAATTCATGATTTGTAAACAACTAACAATCACATATCCCAAATTTAGCATGCACAGGAAATTAAGAAATAAGAGATTGGATAAAGTCTTCAGGATCTTCAATCTCTATTCCAATCTTCTAGCTTCCAAAGTTGTAATTTCTCCTCTTAAAATCAGTGGATTCAACTCCCCTCCAAAAATACCCTCAATCCCAACTCATTCTCTATTTTATATCGCCCCAAAAATTACCTCAATCGGGCTAAAAATGGCCCTGTTGTGTGGAAACAGCGTTAGGGTAACAACAGGAGGTGCATTGCAGTGGGCAAAAAGCGCGCAACAACGCGCTTCTAGTTGAAAGATTGCTTTGGAGGTGCTCTACAATGGATAACGGACCCGTTGCAGCGTGGTCTGGGCAATGGTCTGGTGCAGGAACACGCTGCAGCGGGTAAGGAGCTCGCTGCAGCATGGTCTAGGCAGTGGCTTGGTTCTCCTCGTTCTTTTTACGAAAAGCCTTGATTTTCAACCGATATCACCCAAATCAACTCACCTACATGAATACACTAAAAACGCATTTAAAATAGAAATAAAATACTCAAAAGACTATGAAATTCATAAAGGGATAAATTGACAAATATCAATTTATCAGTGATGGTGGTGTTGTATTTATTTATTTTTTTATTTTTTATTTTTTTAAATAAGACTCATCCTTTTGAAATTATTTGGGATAAGCTTTATTTCCAAAAAAAAAAATATTTTATCTTTAAAAAAGAGTTTAGGGGATTTTCTTGTCTCTAGGATTGAAAACATTTCTTTTGATTAATTTTTATTAGAAATGGAGTCACTACCTAGCATTGGGTTTATATGGTGTGCGAGGTCACCGAATTTTTTGGAATATCTTTTAAAATGGCCCAAGTTTAACTCAAAATATTTTTTGTCCTAACTAGAATATTTTTTTACGTTTTGGGGGGTCGGTTATGCTCGGAGAATATGTTAGACACCTCAAAACACCCGTCTAAAGATAATACCTTTTGTCTAAATATTTTTTAAATTAAATTAAGTCCAAGAATTCTTTTTGATTTAATTAACATGATTTTCCCACTATTATTACGCATGAAAAATTAAAAGAAATAAAAATGCTCCCCTTTTAGACCACCTATCAATTACAAGTGAATTGACAAACTTGACCTCCCAGGGGGGTTTATATTTTTATATTTCTTAGTTTAAGTTATCTTGGCGAAATAAAAAAATAATTTTTTGGGAGACGACTTATTATGAAGAAATATCTTTTTATTATGATAAAAGTTTCTTATTATGAATAAAACATCTTTATGAAAGTAAAATAAAATATTTTTTAACTATTTTAGATTCAGTTTATAAAGAAGTCTTAGTTTAAAAAAAAAAAAAAAATGTGACAAAGATTTGGGTGTTCTTTTTATGAAGAAAACTCGTAATTTAAACAACATGTTATGAGAGACATTTAAAGTTATTTTTATGGAGAAAAAAAAAAACTTTATTTATAAAATAATAAAATGTTTTATTATTAAAAAAATAAAATATAAAAAAATTGGGGTTCTTATTATGAGAAAACTTTTGTTTAAACAATAAAATTGTAGAAATGTCTTTATTATGAAAAATATTTATGGCTCGTTTGGTTAGATGGATTGGAATCATGATCTAATGGAATAGATTTGTCAATAAAATTACTATTCCATTCTTTTATTTAGTTGTTATTGTATATTTAAATGAATAAAATAGAATAATATTCTTTCACATATCAATTTTGAGATCAAATTCATTCACGAATATACCTAATAATAATTTATTTAAAAAACTGACTACAAAATATGAGTAATATCTCATGTGGAAATGTTCAAAATCTATCAACAACTAAAATCGTTTTTTTATTAAATTTTAGTTTTCGTTTTGGGAGCATAAATAAAAAAATTCTCAAATATTTATTTTTCGTTTAAGAAATAGAAACATATTTTTTGTTCTCAAATTTCCACTGCCATTTCCTATATAATTTTTTTCTGTTCTCAAATTTCTATTTGTGATTCAAGAAAACAATTGGATATTTTGTTCTCAAATTTTTGTTTCCATTTCTGGAACAATAATATATTTTTTGTTCTCAAAATTATGATTATATTTCAGGAACATGAACTGATTTTTTCGCTTTTAAACTTTTATTTTTGTTCGAAATCTAAGTTTGTAAATAAGAAAATTTGTTTTTGTGTAGAAAACATAAAACAGAATTGGGAAACAAAAAACATGTTTCTATTTCAAAAAACAAAAAATTAAGAAAAAAAAAACTATTAATTCTAGAGGTTTTATTTAATAGCCCTTATTTAAGAGTTCATCTACTAAAAAAATATTTTAAACAATTATAGTGTAATGTAGCCCTTTTTCGAAACATTGTTAGTTTTTAGTCCTTTAGCCATTGACTAATTTAATTAATAGACATTTATATATATATGAAGAAACCCAAATAGCCCTTCACTATTCTCTCTTTACAAAGTAGGCGTCTTTTGTCTCTCTTAGTGCCTTACCGCCATCACAGTCTCTCGATATGGGAGTCGCCCCTACTGTCACATCTGTTCAACACCGCAAGCCCCCTACTGACGGTGTTGTTGTCGCCTTCGTCAGTTGTTCACCGCAAGTTCACCACTGCCACAACTGCTTGCCGTCTACAACCTCCGATAACAACCTCTGTTCTTGTCGTCGTCATTTGTCAACTTCCGGTTGCTGTCCGTCTAGATCTCAAACTGTCATGCTCGTCGTCTACAACCGCCGTTACCGTTCTTCGTGTTTGTGACTTTCTCTCTCTCTCTCTCTCTCTCTCCCCTTCTCCCCTTCTATCTAGATTTCCAAATTTAAAAATTCAGATTTGAAATTTCTAGATTCGAATTTCCAGAACTATATAGCAAACAACCAAAAAAGAAATCCATGGCTTCCGTTATAGAGAAGACAACCACGACATTGTTTTTTTGCCTTGTTTGTTCCGTTACGAGTATCCATCATCACCGTCTACAAAGTCGATTTGGTATTTCGGGTTACCATATTGAGATTGTTGTTTTGGTGGTGGTTATTGTCTTTCTAGATACTATCATGACATTTGCCATCGTTAACGGGGTTGGTGGTTGGCCTTCAGATATGAAATTTAGATTTGGATTTCCAGATTTGATCTTGTTGTTTTGAGATCTAAAATATTTCAGTGAATATTCACCCAAAAATGTGAAATTTTGTTAAGTATATATATTTGAGTAACTTAAATTTTTGTTTTGAAATACAGAGTGAACATTCACTCAGAACATACTATGTTGAGTGAAATATTGAGTGAAATTCAAATATTAGGTAAACATTTACGCAGAACATATGAACTGTTTGTTGAGTGAAATATTTGAGTGAATTGAAATATTGAGTAAATATTCACACAGAAAATGTGGACTATTATTGAGTGAAATAATGAGTGAACTGAAATATTTTTCTAAATGCTAAGTGAATATTCACACAAAACACGTAAACTTTTTATATAATGAAAAATTGAGTGGACTGAAATGTTGAGTAAATATTCATAAGGAATTTTCAATGACAATGTTCGTAAATAAGAATAGACAGAGAAGTGATTTGTTGGTGACTTTTTTCTATAGTTTCTTGAGGACTATAAACTTAATTATTTATGTCAAAGGCTCTTTTCATAATTTTACCATATTTGGAGAACTAAATAATAAATTTTCCTTAATTCTATTCTTGGGAAAAAAGATGAATAAATAATATTTTTTATTCAAATTAATATAGAAGTAAATTGATAAAACTCGTTTATAGGAAATATCAAAGTCATTTTCAAATTGAGAATTATAAGCCAAAATTATATAAGGTATTTTAGATGAACTAAAAAAAAAAAAAAAAAACCATGAACTACGAAATCTGAGTCCGCCCCATGAAGTATAGAATTCAATTATATCCATTTTCATTCCAATGAAATCAAATTCTTGATTCCATTGGACAACCAAACAAAGGAGTTGGAATCGATGGTAGAATTGTGATTCCATTCCATGCCCATTTAGCCCAACCAAATGCATTGTTAATGTTCTTATTCTGAAAAAAAAAAAAAAAAAAAAAAAAAAATATATCATTTAAAACAAAATTCTCTTATTATAAAAAAATAAGAATAAAAAAAATTGTGTTTCGTTTGGTTGGATGAAATGGAATCAAGATGAAATGGAAAGAGAGAAAGAATGGAATGGATTTATCAATAGAATCACTATTTCATTCTTTATTTTGGTTGTTATTGAATGAGAGAAGGAATGGAATAGTGAAATATAGCAAATTTCCCATAATGCCCTTTTAGATATCAATTTTGATTATCTATTGAATAATAGATTATTTTAAAAAAAAATGATTACAATGCCCATTCCCAAAAGAATAATTGTTGAAGATTCATAATGGATGCAAAATAAAGGAAATGAAGATTTGAAAAGTATTGAATACAAAGACAATTAGGTAAAAACAACTTATTATGAATATACTCTTAATGCAACTCGAATTAGGATAGTGCACGACACTTGAAAATGAATAAATCTTATGTGTGTAGTGATACGTTTTGGGTCCTAATATATCTTTTTTTTAATCAAGTATTAAGTCATTAAAATATTTTTAGTTAAGGGTCTAATTGAAAATTTGATTTTAACACTTGTAATAGTGGATTTTCGAGTCAATTCGGTCAACCGATGAAAGAGAGTCGGTTGACTAACCAAAACATTGACTTAAAATGAGTAACCTATTGATCGACTCGGTCAATCGACGGGTATAGTCAGTCGATTAATGAATCCAATAGTTGATTTTTTATTTTTTTTTAAAAAAGGGACCTTACTGATTCAATCGGTCAACTGACCAGTAGCTACTCAATGGTAATAAAATAGACCATTGAAGTAGGTGGTCCACAGGTAGGGTACTCCGGTCAACCGACGATCAGCAATCAAAAGGTTTGGCTAATTTTTTTTAATTTTTTTTTTTTATCAATTTTTCTCGTTTTTGACGATTTCAAGTGAGATTTTCGTGGGACTTAAATGTATTTCTTATATATTATACAATATATATTTTCTATTGATTTGGTCCATGTATTTATTTATTCTGTTAATTGAATTGACAAAATACTTCATATTCTTAAGGATTTTGATTTGAAAAAGTTTTATGCACCAAATTGAGCTTTTCTAAAAGTATTTTTCAATGGAAAATACTTATTTTAAAGTTATATCTTATATGGGATCTTGAAGTACCATTTAATGTCATAACTTTTAAAAACTAGCCGTTATAGATCTAGTTCTAGGTTTGTTAATATAGACCTGCAGGATTAAAAAATGGTAATCAAGAATATAAGCTTTTTGGTAATTATAAGATAGATTTTCATGCTAAAATTTATACGCGAGATTTTAGAAATAGTTCTTGATCAAATGCACTCAAAGTTCTCGTCACCGGTTTGTGTTCGCTTTTGAATTATCTTAATCTTTTTCAACGAATTCCAGTGGCATCTTCCCAAGCTATTTATTTTTCTTTCTTAGATTATTTGTTTGATTGCTTGCATAAGTTATTTTGAGAAAAAATGTTTTTAAATATTATTTTGTGAAAATCTTTCAAAACAATTTTTATTTAAGAAATCTCATTATTTGCAATTTGTGTGTTAATTTGTTTAAAATCAGATTTGTGCCTCACTTAGAATCTGTCACTCAGTATTGTGGAAAATTAATGGAATATAACTGTATTGAGGTGGTAAAAGCTCCATGTGGGAACAAACTTGAACATCTTTTGTATTTGGGAGTTTGAGTGAATTAGACACGTTTGGGTTTGTGTCTAATCATGGTAGCTAGATTTTGATCTTTAGTATGAGAAAAATATTAGGGTTTAATCTTTAGCATAATAAAGGATTAGGTTTCATTTTTAGCCTGCGCAAAATATTAGGTTAATCTTTAGCCTTTGAAAATATTAAGTTTTAATTTTTCTTGTAATAAAATTTTAGTATTATAAATGTTCATCCTAAGCCTGCAAAAAGGATAAGTGAAATAGAGTGAGAGAGTGATAGGTTGATTCTGATCCCGTGAAAAGAATTAGGATTATAAAGGTTGATTCAAAACCTGTGGAAAAAAAAAATCAGAATTATAAGAGCTTGGTGTCTACTTAGGAAAAGAATTAATGGGTTGTGGATTGTGAAATCCTTATGGATCTCGAGGGACTGGATGTAAGTAAAATTATCTTCCAGACCAGGATTAATTATTGTGTGTTGCAGACATCTTGATTAGCCACTCTTTATTGTATTGCTTTGCTTGTAAGACCTTATGAAATTAATTATAATTTGCCTATAAAAAAAAAAAAATAATAATAATTTCAAATTTTGATTGGAAGGAAACTAAATAGAGCGACTGCAATTTCCTTTCCTGTCTGCATGCGTCACTTCTAATGGCAGAATTAATCAAACCATTGAGGAAAGTTTCCTCGCCTTAAACAATTCAATTAAATAAATAAAGTTTCAATAAATTGGCAGAAAGTAGTTACCTTTTTTTTTTTTTTTTTGTTGCTTTTAACTAATACTTTTAAATAATGAGCAAAATATTGAATATACACTTTACCACTTTTAGTATTGAATATTGGTGCGAAAGACACTTTAGTCTCTATAGTTTAAGTGAATTACACTTTACCACTTTTAGTATTTTTGTAAGCACCTCTCGTGATTTAGAGTAAAGTGCAAATGTTATATTTTTCATTAAAATTAACAGTTAAACCTAAAAAAATCAAAATTATTAAATTATTAAATATCATTTGACATTTATATTCCCGACTTGGATCAGGTCGGGAATAAGGTAAATTTGTTGTTTTATGGATATTATTAAATATCATTTGACATTTATATTTTCATTTGCCCTATTTCTTTTTCTTTATTCCCCGGGTCGGATTGGGTATAAGGTAAATATGTTGTTTTATGGAATTTGTTAGTTATTTAATTATGGCACTTTAATTTAAACCACATGAAAAGTAAATAAAAGTGGTTACAAAAATATTATAAAGAATAAAGTACAATTCTATATAATCAATGATATAAAATGTAATTAACCCCTACATTTATAACATCTTGTCGATACATTGATATTTATTACATTAATTTCTCTTGAAGTTAACAATTTTTTATTTTTTAGGGGACCAGGAATGGGGCAACGACGGAAGGAAAGTGGAGAAAAGTTGCTATAGTTTATTGAAAGAAATAATTACAGTACATATTGACAATACATAAAATAAATATTGAAATACATGAAAGAAAATATTTAAAACTTACAGAGGAAATCTTCAATAAATCTTTACAAGTAGTGGAATGATCTTAAAGGGTACAAGAGAAATACTTAAGAAAATATTTGGATACTCATAATCTTGTAGTACTAATTTTTTCTTCAGAAATTTTTCTCATGTGATTTTTCCATTGAGTTTTTCCTCCTCCTGAACTGTTGAACCACTTCTCCTTTTATACAGAAATTTTGCCGACAGTCGGATCTTTGCAGACGAATATTTTCTGGAAAGTGATAGGTCCCCTTTGAAAATTTTGCACCTTATCCCTTCAATAATTTAGGGATGAGTTGTAAAACCTAAGTTGTAGAACGTACGTCATAAATAACCGCATTATAGAACGTTAGAGAATTTTAGGGTAAAAATTTTATTGGTAAAAACTCAAATCAAAAGTTGGGGGTCAAATTGGGAATTTAGAAACGCAAAAAAATTTAAACTTGAGATTTAAATTGGCAATTAGAAATCAAAAGTAAAAATGTTAAGGGCAAAATTATAATTTTGGAACTTTTTAAAATGGAAATACACTGAAATGAATATCCTGAAGGAACTGGAGGGAGGAAAGTGTAATTTAACCTTTATATATATATATATATATAACCATCCGACCGACGGACAATCCACCGGCCAGAGCAGGGGCGATCGGAGAGGCGACGTGTCAAGCTGAGGATCACTTTGATCACTAAAATCATGCAATAAAAACCCTTCCCCATGTAAAGAAAGGAGGAAAACCGGAGAAACACTCGAGAAATTCTAGAGAGAGAGAGAACCGGAGTAGAGGGGTCGTCGGTTTTTCTTGAATCGACGTTTCTCCGGCAGCGTGGTCGTGTGGGCATTGTAAACAATTCCAGGGAGAGAGAGAGAGATTGGTTCGGCCGGTGGCGTGGTTCGTCGACGGAGTGGCATTGCGCGTGTTAGCGTCTCTAGTAAGCGGAGTTGCGAATCGTCGTTCGACCATCGACGATCGTCGGGCAGGTGAGTATTTATATGTATTTCTCTAATTAATTGATAGATGTGTGCATGCATGAGCGTGACGAGTTGGGTCAGTAAGTTTCCGGCCGTGTGGGGGTGTGCTCGATTTTTCGTTTTCCGGCAGTATGTGGATTTGTGTGTGTGTGTTCTGATTTTTTCGGCTACTGTGTGCGAGTGTGCGTGTGTGTGAAATGTATAATGCATCGATGAGAATCCAGCAAAAGAGAAGGGAAAAACCGAGACGGAGAGAGAGAGAGAGAGAACGATCAACGGCGGTGGCGGTGGTGGGAGTTGGTTGCGGCTGCGGTGTGCCACTGTGTGTGTGGGTCTCCATCGGCAGGGGTCGTTGGTCCCGTGGTGTGCTGTCGGCAGTGGCATGCAAGCATAGTTGCATGCATGGGTGGTTGTGTGTGTGTCGCATGGTGCGTGGGTGCGTGAACAGTAGCGGTTGGGTGTGCGGATTGAGCTGCTGAGACGGTCGGAGGGGGTGTTTGAGGGAGGTCGTAGGTGGTGCAGGGGCAACAGGAGAGTCGGCAAGGAAGGGAAGGCCACCGGCGGTCGGCCACCGTAGAGAGAAAGAGCGGCTGGTCGTCGGTTTGGAAAAGAACCAAAAAAAAAAAAAAAAAAAAAAGAAAAAAAAATAAAAAAAAAAAGGGGGAAATTGCACAATTAGCCCCAACCAAAGGGAAAAAAAAATTCAAATTCGAATCCAAATCCTTTCGCGACCCGTGAACGATTCGGGATGGATATCGTTTCCCGATAAATTTATTCTAGTTTGGTTAAATTCAATCTTAACCAAAAAAAAAAAAAAAAAACTTTGTAACCAGAGTAATAAATTTAGGGTCGTTCAGATTATAAGATTTCTGATGTAATAAATAACGGAACGGAATTATTAGTATAATAACAAATCCCAGGGATAAAATATGGGAAATGGAAAAATGTGAAACCTGCATTACATAACTAGGTGATTTTGCATAAAATATTAACTTAAGCCCTATCATTTCTAGGTTCGCAGACGCCAACACCTCGGTAAACTGCGGACGGTAGGGTTTTTGTAGCACCAGAAACGAGGTGAGTGTACTGCCTTCTCGCCAAATTATTTGTATATGTGCATACATGATGAAAAATGGTTGTACTCGAATTATATTCTTTTAAAACATTATGTGGTGATTAGACAATATTATTGTGTGATGCTGATCTGCTTCGGCGGAGTGATGTTTATCCGCTTCAGCGGAGCGATGTTTATCTGCTTCGGCAGAGTGATGTTAGACGTTTGTACTGCACAGTAATGATCCGCTTCGGCGGAGTGATGGGTGTTCGTAGGAAGCCATATCCTACGGATAGTACGGTACCGTTGCAAACTCCCGATCATAAGGTTAAAACGATCACCATGGCTAGCCAGTGTGTGTTGTGGTGGAGTGGTGGTTTGTGATGTGATGTTTTGTTTATATTGGGTGATTTATTATTTATTTATACTGGATGGTTTTAGAAATGGAACTTAAATATACTACTTCATTTTTACTGCATATATGATGCTTATGCTGAATCTATGTGTAAATGTTGTTTTATCTAGAAAATATTATTATTAAATAAGAATGGTTTTATTAAGAAGGCAGTACACTCGCAGGTGAAATGACTAGGAGTCGGTCCCCTACTAGCACGGGGTAGAGTCCGTCGATGGTATAGCAAGGAATTAAAATTTTCGGGAAGTGCTGCCTGAGGCGAACCTAGGAAAGGTTCATCGTTTATCTTTTTTTTTTTTTTTTTTTTTTTTCTTTTGTTGGTCTAGAAGGGAATTCAGGGAAGAGTGTGTCTCTAGCTTGGAAAGATGTTTATGACCTGTATTTTCATGTTTGTATAATTATGAATGTATACCGTCACTTTCTAGTTGGTTTGTCGCTTAGGAAATATCGTGTCGACGTCACACCAGCCCCACAGGTGACGGGTGTCCGAGGTGGGGTGTGACATGTCTCGTAAGTGGACTCTTGAACCAAGAATATTATGTCATTTGAGGGTAGCCTTTGGAAAATTTTGGCCTAACTTTTGCCTCTTGATGTGTCATTGAGAGGAATGTCTTGAAGTGGCCTTGATAGTGTCATTTCCAACCATTTGGCACATGTGATAATGTACTTGGAATATTTCTCCTGAAGGGTATATATGTTAGCATATGGGTGTAATGACGTAGGTGGTAACAAATTATTGATACAATTATTGAGATGATCATGAACAATATTATACCAAAAAATATTGAATTTTTGCAGGAATAATGAATGGTATTCTTTTTTTTTTTTTTTTTTGAATTTTCGCTGCATTTTCAAATTTTCCCAGTTTTTAATTAATTTTTTTTAAATCTTCCATCATGTTATCGAAGTTAAATTCTTCAAAGTCGGATCCATATCTTGGAGGAATAACTTCATCCTCAAACATGGGGTTATGATTGAGTTCTTGAAGCCATTCTTCTTTGTAATGGTTGAACAGAGGGGATTTGACATTGACCAAAAATTTGACATCCGGAAGGTAATCTAGATCATGATAAATGTTTTGAATCGAGTCCTCTGCTACAAGTTTGATGGGGCCATAACGATAAATAATGCGTCTAAAGTCGATTTTTCTAACTGCATTCTGGATAATCTAATGCTCTATTTGATCTTCAAGAGGAACGCAACAGTTTATCCAGGCAGAATTGATCCAAGGCATTTTGAGAGGAGTTCTCCTTTTATCAAATAACAAATTCTTTTCTCTTTTGATTAGGGAAATTTTTTCCTTAGCTGGAGTGGGGTGGAGTCCGTTGAAAATTGGGCCAATAGATTTTACATAGACTTCGATTCCTTGAATATAATTTTGAGAGAAAATATTGAGCATACAGATAGAAAGTATTTTCCCGAATTGAAAAGACTGGTCTGGGTTATAAATATTGAACTGAGCCAAATAACCATAATCCAAAAGTTTTTGGGCTGTGAGGATAATGGTTTCATTTTCGAAGGAAAGCTCAATGGGTTGATAATCGTTTAGGTCAATGGCCACTCGAATGATATTATAGGTAAAGATGGCATGGACAGTCAACACTAGATTGATATTTTGGTTCAAAGCGGTGGAGGTTATTTTCGCAGCAGGAAGTGAGATTGAAGTAAGAATCATGTTGGATCTTGAGGCTTGGAATAATGAGGTTTTGCTTGATTAATACGCTGAAGATGGGCTTGAATATGGGTTTAGATTTTTTGATCCTTTTGATTGGCGATTTGAATAATATTTTGGGCTATGTGGTATGGCAATGGGGTCAAGAAATTAAGTGGAAAGAAAAAAGCTCGGGCCTTTTGTTTCTTGAGTTTTTCAAAAACGAAGACAGGGTTATTTTTGAATTCAGACAGATCAAATCTGCATGAGGACGAGCATAAAGAGTTTGAAGGATGTTGGTATTTAAAAATTTTAACATTTAAGTTAGAGAGAGAGTGTTGAAGCTTTAAAATTTCTTTCTTTAAGTTCAAATGTTATTTGAAAAACTCTTCTCCTCTTTGATAAAGATTTTCATAACATCTTGCGAGGGTTTTGCAATTTTGACAAATTCCAAAGGGTTTTGAAGATGAAGATACTGAAAATTCATTTTTTGCTAAATATTGTATAGTTTCTAAAATGGTAGTAACTTTTATTGGTGAGGGATCTTTGAGATTTCAAATATTGTCAATTATGCATTGTAATTTATCATCTATTTTTACTAATGACTTGAATGATTTTTTTGAATTTCTGAAATAGGTAGAAAGAAACAATTTTTTCTCAAAATCTTCTCGACGGCCGCCCATCTGCAAAATGGAAATGAAAATTAGTCATATTATATTTATTGCTAAATCTTTTAGAGTATTGATTTTCTTTTGCTTCATTTTGTTTGTAAAATAAAAATGTACCTTTTGTTCGGCGATAAATGCATGAATTCCTTTGTTATCAATTTGAAAAGGATAGAGAAATTTAAAGAATGGAATTCCCAAAATTAGGGATTGTTATATGTCTTTGACTATCATGTGACTAGTTTAAAGACAAACATTTTTAGCGTTGCTAATAATAGCATTTGAAACTTTGTAATTCATACTTAATTTTGAATTATCCACGCCATAGAGCCTATCTGAAGTTTTCTCAAAATATTGACTTGAAATAAGTCCTTCTTGAACACAGTTTAAATCAGCTCCTGTATCAAGTAAGGCTCGGGTCTCTGTTATAAAATTATTATTGATGATTATTTTAATATTTGTATAACATTTGTGAATATAGATTCTTGACATGTACCCTAAAAAGGCTTGTTGATTTTTGTTGTCTTCATTGTTATATTTCTCTATTTATTGGTTAATATTTATTTCTTCTTCTTCATTTGTTTCTTCTTCTTCCTCTGAGCTTGAATCTTCTTTGACTTCTTTTCGCTTTTTGATAAGATTGATTTCTTCTTAAATAATTTTATTTTGATATTTGAGATCATTGAATTCCTTTTGTAATCTGTAATTAATGTTATTAATTTTTTGTTGAAGATGTTGAATTGTGGGCTGTGACTTTGGTTTACTCAATCTTTGGATTATATTTTTTACATTATATTCTTCTTCTATTTCCCTAGGTTGTTCTTCTTGGATAAGATTATAGTTTAATTTGAGTAGGTATTCTCCTTTAACAACAGGGTCGTGAATGTGTTCAAGCATCTCTAACATGATTTAACTTTCTTTTGAAATTACATTTATTGTTTTTGAACATTTGCAAAATCCTATATCCTCGTGGCATGATTCTGTTGATTCTTGATCAGAAGCTTCACTTTCAGTTTTTATGATTTCATTCAATTCTTCATTTTTTGATTCACTTGATGAATTTTCTATCTCACTGTTTATGAGTAAGTTCATTACTTGTTTATTTAATTTTTTGCTACAGTCTAGAGCCTGTATTTTTTCTTTCATTTTACAATTTTTACTACAATGTCCAGGTTTTCCAAATTTGTAACATATTATTTATTTTTTGTTAAATTTTGGTTTTGATTTGACGATAGGTTTTTCGCTTTCAAAATATTTTTCCCATTTTCTAGGATTTTTTGGTTTTGAATAATATTTTTTGACGGATTTGCTTTTTTGTCTTGATTTTGAAGAGGGTGCTTGAATTTTTTTATACCGATATTGACTATAAAAATCTCCTAATTCATTTTTGCTTTGAAGGAGTTCGTTCTTCATTTTAATTGCAATTTCAAATTATTAGATAAAACTAGTCATTCTTTATTTATTGCGGTTATTATTTGTCCATAAGTTAATTCACTATAGTCAGTTCCCAACTCTTTTCGAATTCTTTTTTTGACATTACTAGCAAGCAATTTTGGTAATCTCTCTGTAAGTCATTCTTTCCAATAAGTTTCTCTATTATCTACTCTAAAACATTTTTTTGACAAAAATACATCTTTATACCATCTGAAGTCTTGCAGTTTTGGGCATCTAAGATTTGCTAAAATTTCATCATTTTTATAGATCACGTTATTGGATTCTCCAATGAATGCTTTTGTTATTGTCCAGATTAGGGTGCTAACGGCATTTGATTTGAATTGTTGACTAGTTTCTTTAATTTTTACGGCATTTATAATATTAGCCTTTTCTTGACTGATGAGGGTATTATTCCACCAACCTCTTAATTGTCCTGTAAATCCTTGAGTTATTAGTTTGACTATTGAGACTTATTCCTTATTTCTCATTTTGTAGGCTATTGTTGCCATACCCATTTCGTTAAGTACTCCTAATATTTGATATTCTGTTAGTCCATCTATATTTAATTCGTAAATAGATGTACCATCATAAGCCGACCTAGTAACAAGTCTTTCTTCATATAATTGGTTAGGAAAAAAAGGTCTAGGATAATAGGATTTTTGAGTTTGTCTCCATTTTGATTTTTCTCTTCAATATTGTATCCTATTAATTTCTGGGTTTTTATCTTCCTCGAATTGACTTCTAAGTTCTTTTTCTATTAACAAAATATTAACAGTGTTTTATTTTAATAAGTTTTTGTTAACAATATCTAACAATTCATTTACTTATTTTGAATTTTGAATTCCAAAATAAAATTTGAAATCATCATCTACTTCAAAAACTTTATGAATTGAATTTTGAGATTTTATTTTATTCTTAACTTCTTTGTTATCTTGAGATTTTGATTGTTTTGTTTTTATTAAAGTTTCAAGAGTATTTTCTATTCTCTTTAGTTGTTCCGAAGTAGTATGTAGTATTTGGTTAGTATAATTATTTTGACTAATAATATGATCAGTACTATTATGAGAGTTAATTTCAATTTTTCTGAAGGGAGAGGCTATAATTTTGAAATTTTTTTGTTCAATTTTAATTTTGTCTAATGGTGGATGTATTGAATTAACATTTTGATTATTATCTATTATTTTCCATGTTTTCTTGTTTGTTTGAATAGTTTGAATATATTTTCTCTTGTAATATTTATAATAATAAAGGAAGTGTATATTTCTTTTTTCTCTAATCATTTTCTTTTTGCAATTTGTCTTTATTTTTTCTCTTTATTCTCAAGAATGTTTTTTGAAAAATCTATTTCTTGATTTGGTGTTACTTTCTTTCATAATTTTTTTTTTCTTAAGTAGTCCATATCTATCTCGAATTCTTTATAGATTGTTAAAATTTGAGAGGCAGTAAGAGATAAAGAACCTTCAGATTTTTTTCCATAATTTCTTGAGGCGTATTTGATTTGAAATTAATTCTTTTTAACTTGTAATATTTATTTGGTTTCGTAACAACGCTTGAAATACTCTTTCTACCTAAATCTTGGTAATCTTCAGATGTTGGAATAGAGTTAAGGATTTTAGATTTAATTAAGGGTGTTTGGAAATTTATTGTAATATTTTTATCTTGATCTTGACCAAAACTTGTTGCTACAATGATAATTTTATATAAATTCTATCGTAATTTTGAATAAAGATTTGTAAATCATTTTTTGTTAGTAGTCTTAATTTTTGTCTTAAATTATTAGAGTGCAAGGTAGTTGAATTATTGTCTATCTTGATAGCATATTCTTGTTCCTTTTCTATAGATCCTACTTGTTTGATAATTTTTTAATCAGATTTTGACATTTTCCAAATTTCTTTTGCGTTATGTTCTGGAAGACCCGTGTCTTTCCAATTTTTAAGTCTACTTTCAATATTACCGAGGGACATGTGGAACTCTTTAGGGCCTGATCTGGAACTATAACCAAATGAGCCTGATCCAAGGTTGGGGTTTGAGACGGTGTTCTTACCTTTTTTAAAAATGTTTCGGAATAATTCTTCCATAGTTTAGGGCTTGTATTATTATCTTTCCTCACGGTAGTAAAGGGTTCGTAACCTAGACTGGAACACCACCGAGACCACTTCACCTAGGCTGATCAACGGACTTACTGGCTTACTGATAGGTGTGATCTACTTACATATTTTTAAACCAAATTAAGTTAGTTTTGGAGCGTTTATATAGTATTTTATTACGTTTTAATTAGTTTTATTACTTTTTGTATAAATCAAGTGTGTGAGGGCAAAAAGATAGGAAACTGGAGCGAAAACGATGAGATCGAACCAAAAACGGTCGAAGAATGGTGTAAAAACAAGCTCGGAGGCAAAATTGTAAAACAAGCCCACCGCCGAGGCGTCCAAACCTCCGCCACGGTGGTAAAAATGCTGAGAAGATAAATGCTATTGACGGACCACCGCCTAGGCGGCGAACCAGTAGAATGTTTTCCAAATCTAATACTGTTCTTATCGCCGCGACGATCAACTAACTGACCTACCCACGGCCACGGCGCTGAATCCCACAGCCGCGGCGGTGACCCCAGGCACAGTCTAAGATATTTTTAGGATATTTTTTGAGATATTTTACTTATAAATACCCACTCATCTCCTCTCATCTTGACCCCCCCGGGCCATTTGGGCACCTTAGGCCATACTTAGGCCTAGGTTCAGGAGTTTTAGAGGTGGAGCTCACATTCCTAAGTGGAGAAGACGGCGAAGCGATCGTTGAGCATTCTTAGCGGCTAATCTTCGGACGAGGCTAAGTTATTCGATTATTTTCCCTATTTCTTTCACTTAGGATCATGTGAGCATATTTAGTTCATTCTTTCATTGTAAACGCGGTTATGGCCATAGTTAAACTTGGATTATACATGGATTAACAATAAATTTATGAATATATGTTTGGATGATTTCGGTGTTGTGTTTATGTTTGTTCTTCATAGTTTGATTGTGTTTATCGTATTGTTTGTTTATTATGCTTAGTTAGATACATGGAGAATACGGGGTTTGACAAATTCTGGATTTGGATTAGGGTAAACAAATGCCACGATTCCATAACCTGGTCAGGGTTTGGATTGTGGACAATCGATGACGTTAGGGTAAGACTCAAGCGACCTAGGGTCGTTATGACGTTGAGGGGGATTTCTTCGTTGACACAAAGTTGCGTTATATCCCTCATCTTACACTCGGGAGAGATGGCAGGGGAGTTTTAGAACGGAGATTGTCGATAGGGTAAATACAACGCACGATCCAATAACCCGGTCGAGAATTGGATTGTGTGCAATCAATGACACTGGGCGAGTCTCACGTGACCCAGGGTCGTGATGACGTTGAGGGGGACTTCTTCGTTGATTCGAAGTCATTTATTCCCTCGTCTTACACTCGGGAGAGGTGGCGGTAGAGTTTACGTGCCGAGATTGTCAAATAGGTCGAACACCGTAAATGTGAGTAAATCGAGATCGAACAATTATTTGTAAACACATTAATACCTAGGCGATTTCCCCCCCTAAAACATATTAGTATATTAGTATAGTTAATTTAGGTGATATTAGTATTAGTTTAATTAATTAAATACATTTATTTTTAGCCTAGATAAAGTTAGGTCATAACAAACGTGATACTCGATAGTAACGACACCAATACCTGTGGATACGATAACTCGATCTTTCACGATCATACTATACTAAAACTTTGACCCCGTACACTTGCGAGTAGTCATATACGAGGAGGATGCGAAATCCTAGACGCGAGGAACAAATCCTCCTCCGTACACTTACTAACGTCTAGCAGTTCTACCCACTTCACTCATGTGATTCAAGAGAAATAGTATAAACTTGCAACTACGAAATAATTATCCCAAGAAAACTACCAATCTAGTGTTGATTGTCCATGTCATCTTACCTACAATATCATCCGAGTGACCATTAACCTAAACGATTATCAAACCCTTGAGCTTTCCTTCGAAAATGAAACCATTATCCTTACAGCCCAATATAGATCTTGTATGCTTTTAAGAAATTTAGATGTGTATTCTAGTTGATATCTAGCAAATAAATAAAAATAAAAATTATGCAGTGTTCCTGAAGTTTTTGTCACATGTTGCTCTTTATGTTTAGATCCTGGCCTTTATGGGCTTCGTCTTTATGGTTTTTGCTAATGGTTCCCCAACTCAAATTGCTAATTCATGATCTGATATTTCATTGCACGTTTGAAGTTAATCAAATTTTATGCTCTGTGCTTGAGTAATAACATTTGTTAGTTCTTTAATTATAACACTTTAATTTAAGCCATATGAAAAAGTAAAGAAAAGTGGTTACAAAAATATTATAAAGAATAAAATACAATTCTATCAAATCAATGATATAAAATGTAATTAACCCCTACGTTTATAACATGTTGTCCATACATTGATATTTATTACATTAATTTCTCTTGACCTTGACAAAATTTTATTTTTTAGGAGTGATGTGCCAATGTAAATTTTAAGACAAAATGCAAAGCACTAAAAATATTGAGGTGGGTCTAATAATGTGCATGTTGGGATGGGTCCAAGAAATTATACTTATTTTCCTAGTTTTTCACACTGTGAATAGGGGATACTTGTCGGTATACAAAAAAAAATAAAAATAAAAATAAAAATAAAAAATAACTGCTAGTTACCAATATCATATTTGATCAGTAGTAAATGTCCAAAGACACCTCTCATTTTTTTTTTTCTCAACCTCTTGTCTATGCATGAGAAACAAGAGGCTTAATTGATTGCTATGTTTTAGGGGTGTGTAGTGGGTTGGGTTAACCTGCCAAAATGACAATACCCACATTGTAACATATACCGCCCATAGTAACTCGCTTATTATTGGGCAGTCTACGGTTCAGACTAGCACAATCCGCATAGTATTGGTTTGATCCGCGATTTTCGCAGAAACTACTCAAATCCTCCCGCTGTTCATCCCTAGTGTTTACTCAATTTGCAGGTTTAGACTTTATTATTTACGTTTGTAATTTTTATTTTTTTTTAAATTTTTTTTTTTTTTTTTTTTTTTTTTTTTATGGTTTACAAATTACTTTGTAGTTTTTTTTCTTGATTTTGTGATACTGTAATTTTGTGGCAATTTTTTTGCAATTTTTAGTAATGTAATGAATTTTTTTATTTTTTATTTTTCCAATATTTATTTTACTTTAAGGTCCAACTTGAAAATATTTGTCCAACCCATGGTTCTCATTAGCCCAACATGAAAAAGAGGTCCAACTTGTACATTATTGGATAGCCCATGGCTTAAACTAGTCAACCCGTGCACTCCAACCAACTCCAACACGTACATTATTAGACGGTCTATAGTTGAAATTAGCCAAACCTACATAGTATTAATTTGGTCCACAATTTTGGCCCAAACGGTCTTAATTTGTCCGTTGTCCATCCCTAGCTATGGTACATCCAATCCGTAACGCCTATAATTTAGATTTAAACTGTTGTAGCTTTTTATAAAGGGTAAATTATTGTCCCTTTCCTTTTTACTCTTTTGAGATGTTTACTTTTTAAACGTCCACGAAAAATATGTTACGTACCCTTCTCTTTTATATTGATTAAAACCCCTCTGGCATTGGTTTTACGTTTAACATTTAGTGGTAATTTCATTTACTATTTTGAGTTATATTTGAATGAATGCAATGATAATGTATTTACTTCTTAATCAATGTATTTTTATTCATTTTTGCAGTTAATTTCAATTTTTATCGATATATTTTAATATTATAATTTTTTTAACATAATTCATTTATTTTTTCGGTATAATCCTCCGGTATATAATGTGAAAAAATTTGAGTTTTTAATTACAAAAAGAAGTCAGTAAAATGTAAGGGGTTTTCCTCCACAAGTCTACTTTTAAAATCACAAAAATAGAATATTTTCACAAGTCTATTTAAAAAAAAAAAAAAAAAGGAAAAAAAAAAGGCAGATTGGATCATCTCCTACAGTCCTACTACAAAAAATAATGACAAAATTATCACTATTAAAAAAAAAAATCTCAATAACACTTTTTCCTTTTTTTATTCTCTCTCTCTCACACGCGCACGCAAACACACACGCAAACCACAACCCTTGGTCATCTGCTATCTACCGCAGCATCTGCCGTCGCCTTCGCCTTCGCAACATTGTCTGATTGTTGTCGTTGCCTCGCTATCGTCGCTGTCACCGTAGGCAGATCTAGCCTAGATCTCCATCATCTTTTCCATCCATCACTTGTTTATCGTTGTCGCAACCAGATCGGTGCCATTGTATCTTCGTCATTAGTGTCATCTCCATTCATTGTCTCTAACCTAGATCTGGTTAGATCTAACCACTATCTAGACTTAGCGGCCACCATAACTACCATATGTGCCCACCATAATCTCTGCTTAGATTTGAGAAATGATGCTTTATCTCTAATTTTTATATAAGAATTTGTTTTGGGGTGTAATTAATTTTTTAATCCTCTATAGAGGCATAATAGAGAAATCAGACCCCTTGACATTAACAATTAAGTTTTCAGACCCACAAACTTTTTAGAAAAAAGTCATTTATTATGGCCCCCTGTTAACATTTATTTACAAGTTTGTCATCTGTCATTATGCAACAAGACAAAATTTGGACAATAAAGGGTGTTAAAGTTAATGTAAACTTGTTCAAATAAATACCACTTACCTATATTACAATATTACATTCGGAATTGATGTTAACGTTGTTGCATCTATTTTTGTTTTGCAAGTTAACGCAACAACTCTCAATCTGTCTGTTCTGTGTATTACATTAACATTAACTCATTTTACCACTAGACGTATTGTATATTTTTTCTCTTGAATATTTAGCATATTTTGTGTATATTTACGTTAATGTATCTTGTTCATTTGTGTGTGTGTTAACGTTAATGCATTTTTTTTTTTTGTGTGTGTGCTTCATATTACTGTATCTTTCATTATTTGTTTTGTGTGCATTAACATTGACATATTTTGGGTGAGTTTGCGCTAACGTTAATGCACATTTTGTTGCCTCTCTCTGTATTAAACGTTAATGCATTTAATGTTGTCCAAAAAATGTGTGAAATAAAAATCACTCATAACACAGGCAAACTTAGTTACATTAACGTTAACGCGATTACAACTCAGCATATTTAACTTAATTGTGTTAATGTTAACACAATTACAACCCAGTACACTTAATTTAATTGCGTTAACGTTAACACAATTACAAACCCAATACATTTAACTTAGTTGCATTAACGTTCAACACAATTACAACCCAGCCATTAACGCAATTATTTTTTTTGCAAGTTAACGCATCATGTCACACCCCACCCCAGACACTCGTCACCGTGGGGCCGGCGTGACGTCGACACGACCTCATCTTAACGTCAAATACACAATTAAATGACAAAGGGCATACAAAAATATACAACCATAAATTCTGACCATATACAACATCTCTAACTGGGGACGCACCCATCCCTGAATTGTAATAACAATGAAAGTATAATAACAATGAAGCTCTCACAGGTTCTCCTTAGATAGCTCCTCCCAAAATATTTCCATACTACACCATCACTGGACTCTACTTAGTGCCAGTAGGGAACTGACTCCTAACTGTTGCACCTGCGAGTATACTGCCTTCTTAGTAAAATATATTTTAAAAAAATAATAATAATACATTCTAAATATTACCATAATTAAATATGGATCAGCATCTATATAATAAATCAGCTCATTTACATTCAGGGCCATCGGATCAAGAGACAAACATCAAAGACATTCCCAACCGTTGGATGAGATTTATCTTATACATCCCCATATTTTAGGGTTAGAGCCGCTGCAGCTCACTCTCTTCCCCATCCCTCTTCCTCTCTCTTTCTCTCTCTCTCTCTCTCTCCCACCTCCGACATCGCCGCTGAAATCGGCCAACCGCCACCATGGCCATTGCCATCGCCACCGCCACCGCCACCACCACTGCCATCGCCATCGCCATTGCCGTCTCCGTCGCTCTCGACTCCACCGAATCCATCATCGTCGTTCATCCACGGCACCATCCATCGCTATCGATGCCTTTCGTCGTTGCTTTCGCCGACTGGCGTCGACCCGTTGCAGAACCATCGCCGCTACTATCATTGAAGTCCGATTTGGCCAGATTTAGGTTTGCTTTGGTCTGATTTACGACCGATCGCCTTCTCTCTCTCTTTCATCGCCCTCTCTCTGTGTTTATTTTTGCCTTGATCTGCCACCGAAACCACCGCCATCGTTGCTCCATCGCCGCGCATTGCCACCCACCGCCATGACCGTCTTTGTTGCTCCATCACCAGGCGTTGCCACGCACGGCCATGGCTATCATCACTATTCCATCACAGGACATTACTGATCAGGTATGCACAAATTTCTTTTTCAAGCTTCTCAGCGACGCAAAGCTTCGTTTCTCTATTCATCCCTAATTACAGGCACTCTCCTCTCTCTTGGTTGAATCTGACTTGCCTTTTTGGTTTCTGATTTAATGCAAACATAAATGGAAGTAATCTCTTTCTCAAGCTTCTCTGCGACGCAAAGCTTCGTTTCTCTATTCATCCCTAATCACAGGTACTCTCCTCTCTCTCGGTTGAATCTGACTTGCCTTTTTGGTTTCTGATTTAATGCAAACACAAATGGAATTGGGAACACAAATCGTGAATTTTGTTTGTTGTGATAGCATCCACTGCAAAAACACATTGTTGAATTTGTGTTTACAAGTATGTGTGAAGTTCTTATTATATTCACATGAAACACATTGTTGAATTTGTGTTTACAAGTATGTATAAAGTTCTTATTATATTCTCATGGTCTCAGATTGTTAGTTAGGTAATGGGTGTGATTTTTTTAGCTTTTCTTTCTTTTGATTTGGGTTTGATTTTGTTCGATTTGTGTTTGATTTTGTTTGAAATGGGTAATACCTAAACAGATTTGGTTTGGTTATGCTCCTTGCTTCGATCTCCCACTCCGATGATTGCAAATCTACTTTATTTTGTATGTAATTATATATTGGTCTCTATTAATTTCTTGCAAGATTTGCTATGCTTGGCTCTTTTTTTTTTTTTTCTTTTTCTTTTTCAGATTAATCGTGTCTGCTGGTCTACATAGGATAAAGGTAATGGTTTTCTTTAGCACCTTATTATTTTATTCTATTTGACGGTAGTTTATGCATATTGTATACGCATTGTTTCACCACTTTTTTTTGTAGTCACCTTATTAGTCGTGTATTTTGTTTCATTAAGCTAACAGTTGCTTTAAATGAGTGTGATCTCTTTTCTTTAATTGGTTCTAGGAATTCATCTCAAACAAAGGGATGAAAAGCAGCAGTAGCTCGCTTTCATCTCATTCACGAAGAACAGCTTCTTGGAGTGGTGGAAGCTTTGGTTCCCAGATTTCTGTTTATGTTCCCAGAAAACTGGAAGCAAAGGTTAGTTTTTGTTTTTTCTTTGTTTTGCTACCAATTGTAGAGAATTTTGGCAAAGTTAGTTTCTGTTTTTTGTTTTTTTACTGTTTTTTGTTCAAATCATGATCAAATTCTTAACCGTAGTTCAAATCATGTTATTGTTTCTGGCCATATCGAGTTTGATTTGGTGCCGATTGTTGAGAATTTTGGATATGTCGAGTTTGATTTGGACATGTTTACTGTTTCTGTTCCATGTCCAGTTTGATTTGGTTCCCAGATTTCTGTTTATGTTCCCAGAAAACTGGAAGCAAAGGTTAGTTTCTGTTTTTTGTTTATTTATTGTTTTTTGTTCAAATCACGATCAAATTCTTAACCATAGTTCAAATCATGTTACTGTTTCTAGCCATGTCGAGTTTGATTTAGTGCCGATTGTAGAGAATTTTGGCCATGTCGAGTTTGATTTGGTCATGTTTACCGTTTCTGTTCCATGTCGAGTTTGATTTGGTTCCTAGATTTCTATTTATGTTTCCAGAAAACTAGAAGCAAAGGGTAGTTTCTGTTTTTTGTTTTTTTACTGTTTTTTGTTCAAATCGTGATCAAATTATTAACCATAGTTCAAATCATGTTACTGTTTTTGGCCATGTTGAGTTTGATTTGGTGCCGATTATAGAGAATTTTGGCCATGTTGAGTTTGATTTGGTCATGTTTACTGTTTCTGTTCCATGTCGAGTTTGATTTGGTTCCCAGATTTCTGTTTATGTTCCCAAAAAATTGGAAGCAAATGTTAGTTTCTGTTTTTTGTTTGTTTTGCTGCCGACTGTAGAGAATTTTGGCAAGGTTAGTTTCTGTTTTTTGTTTTTTTATTGTTTTTTGTTCCGCGAATAATGGATTGGCTTTCAGATCATGTTCAAATCATAATCAAATTCTTAACCATAGTTCAAATCATGTTCAATAGCTTTTTGGATCATGTTCCTAGAAAACTTGGAACAGAAACTGGAAGCAAATGTGAGTGCTTAAAATTTGACTCTAACAGACATTTTATTCTTGCAGAAAAGTTCATTCTTGCAGGTTGAAAGAAAGCTATATGTATGAATGATGGGAATCTCGACATTCATGCCGTACTTCTGCATTATCAATAAGTTTATGAGGCAAATCATGTGTGCATGGAGTATTAGGTGGTTTTGTTTAGTGTTCCTGTTCCCATAAAATGTGGAACAAAAATAGAAATTCGGTAACAATTCTATTTTGTTCGCAAAATTTTGATTTGAAAATTTGTGTTATAGTTTAGAATGTCAATTTTTCTTCATTACTGCCACCATATGTGGATATATGATTCAAAACATAAATTATATGTGTACTAATTTCTCTTTTCTAGAATTGTGTTTTCCTGTTCCTATTTCTGTTCCTGTTCTGTTCCTGTTCCTGTTATGTTCTGTTCCTATTTCTGTTCTGTTCTTGTTCCTATTTCTGTTTCTATTTCGGTTCTGTTTTTTTTTTTATGCATTTTGTTGTGTGGATTTAGAACTTATGTACAGATTAATATTTACATTTTTTTTTTCATTTTTCCCAAGTGCAGAAGAAATGCGCAGATTAATCAGATGAATAAAGCATCGTCTAAATAAAAGATTTGGAAGAGTGCATTTGGAACGAAAACATTTGGGTAATATTTTTTTTCCCTAGGCATTTTGTTGTGTATATTTTCTATGATTTTTTTTTTAAATTGCAATAATTGCAGTTCATTTCTATTTTATTCAGCTGTTGATCTTTGTTTTCTCCAATTTTTGAAGTAACTGATTATGTTAATTTCCATTGTGGTAGTCTCATCTTTAGCCTCAGAACCTGCATCTTCTCATGTGAGTTGATCCAATATCTTAGTTTTATTAATGTGTTCCCATTGTGATATGTTTTTTTTTTTTTTTTAATAGTCTATTTCAAGTTTTACTTTCAGTGGATTTCAAGTTTTTGAAATCGATTATATTCTGATTTTATGGAAACATATTAAGAAAAAGGGAAATAGGAACACTAAATAGAAGCCGCTTAAATTGTTGTGTATTTACATGTTAATCATAAATATACAGCTATTTGTCATCAATGAAACAAGCTTTTGGAGGGTTTTATGAAGGTGATGCGCAAGCCTGGTTGGTGTGTTGAGGACACAGATAATGGGGGTTCTTCAAAGTAACTTGGAAGGGAAATCTAATCAGTTTAAAGACTCTGCTTTAGCTGATATATTTCTCTACATTGTTAGATCAGTACGCAGGTACTTTTTGTACTTAGTTTTTTTTTACTGAAAATTTGGGTGACATTTTCTCACCAGTTTCTATTTCTGTTCGCATAATATTGGAACAAAACAAAGTATGGGAACGATTTTTTTTTTTTGTTATGTTTATCTCTAATCTCTTTTTATTTCTAATTTAATTTTTTTTCCTATTTACGTTAGGTCTACTTAGATTTATTTTTTATGTCTTTCAACTTTTTGTTTATGTACATATCTTCTAAATCTGTTTGTTGCTCTAAAATCAAGATTTTAACTTTGAAAATAGAAACTATGTTATAGATCTACTTCTATTCATTTTCAATTTATGTTTCTTTTATATTAAGACTCATTTTGTAAGTTTAATTCAAATGTTGTATAAATTATTGGGACCTTCTTGATTATTGTTTTTGTTCCTATGAAATTAGAAACAGGAACATGGTAATGTTCTTATCCTGGAACATAGCTGTTTTTTATTTTTATTTTTATTTCTTGATCAGTGTTTTTTCTCTCCTTTTTTTTTGGGGGGGGGGGGGGGGGGGGGGGGGGTGTGGTTAAGTGCCTTAATTAGTGTTTTTGTTCCCAGAAAATTAGAAGCACAAGCATTTTGTCCATCGTTGTTGTTCAAGCCATAATTGTTATCCTCTTTTTTGGATATTTTATTTGATGTTATATCTATCTATCTATATGTATATATTTATGTGTATATACGTTATTTCTTATGTGGTTTATTTATTTTTGGAGGGTCTTTATTTGGCCCTGGAGGTATGTTTGCATGACTGAGTATTGCGATTCATATAAGTTTTCATTCTTGGAACTTGAAAATATAGAATTATTGTAATAATTCTACATATAGAATGTGGAGGTAATAGATGTATTTTCTTGGACATGGTGTAAAATGCTTTCAATTGTGTTTTGTTGGACTTTGAAGTTTGTATTTTGGAGCTTGGTTTATAGTAGTTTTGATAGATTGCACTATTTTGTCCTTGATGGTGAACATATCGTGCATGTTATAAATGCAGACCATTGAATTGCAAATTATGTTTGTAGTTCTTGAGACGTTATTGATTGTCATCGCAATATATCAATTTGATAAGGTAAAATTAAGAGATTAATACACACACACACACACACACACACACACACACATATATTAATTATTAAATTTTTCTTCAAATAAAGTTGAGTTGTAATCATTAAATATTATTTTTTCGTGTATTTTTGTCTTTTTTTTTTTAAAAAAAATTGGGCGTATGAAATAGAGAAAAGAATCTATTGGAAACTATATTATTAATATTCAATTGTTAGTTATTATTGATGGTCAAATGATATAGGTGCAAAATATTAGTCTCCATTGTTAGTTATTATTGATGTTTAATGTTAGCTGTTATTGACGTTCAAATGAAATAAGTGTAAAATGTCGTATATATAGAAAAAATTATGTCAATTTTTTTGTTGTTGTTATTTAACACCCGTGCCTTCAGGCACGGGTTATACGCTAGTAAGTATATAAGCAGTGAGAAGTAAGCGATATAGATAAGTTTCATCCAAATCCATCTAGTATAAAATCATACCAATCACCACAATAAATAATAAATCACCCAATATAAGTAAAACACCACATCTCAAACACATACCTCAAACACACAACTCCACCACAACACACACTGGCTAGCCATAGTGATCGATTTAACCTCACGATCGGGAGTTGCAACGGTACCGTAACATCCGTAGAAATGCCTTCCTACGAAATATCCACATCCCTTTTGGGGAGAACTATAATCCACACCCCTTACGGGGAGAACTATCCACATCCCATAGGAAGAATCCATACCCCTTACGGGGAGAAATAAAATCTACACCCCTTTCCGGGAGAACAACTATGGCATCGTCAAAATCATCAGTATAGTTAAAAATCCACATCTCTTATGGGAAGAAATACATTTTCACACCATATCGTCAAAAATCCACACTCCTTATGGGGAGAATATAAACCACACCCCTTTAGGGGAGAATTTTTAAAATCACATTTTTCACTCTCCTTTTTAACAGTACCACCAATTTCAGAAAAAAACCAGTTTTCCACCTTTGTACCACCGATTTCAGTAAAAACTGTTTTTCCACCTTTGTTTTTAGAAAACCCAGCATTTTTAGAAAACCATATATTTTCCACTCGCTTTTAAACCACCAAAGTCAATGAATCATTTTTCAACTTTCTTTTAAAACCAACATAATTTACCAAAAATCCATTTTTTCCCAACTCACCCAAAACCTGCTTGATTCATATCATTTATAAAATTGTCCTGTTTTAAGTCACATATTTCATCATCATATATATATATATATATGAAAATAGATTTTTGCAAGAAGACAGTACACTCACCTAGCTACCCGTTCTGAACAGTTTTTACTGACTATCTTCTACCGATACTCTAGTGTCTGCGAGCCTAATAATGACAGGGCCTAAATTAATATGTTTTGTAAAATAACCGAATCGTGCAATGCAGGCCCTAAATTCCGTAATTTTCCCCGTACCCACTTTTTATTACGAAAAAATTGTTATTCGGTAAATTTCGTTTAGTTAATAACTACGATACGCATTTGTTAGTATGGATGGTGACAAAAATTATTAGAATTAACAATTCCAAATTATAATCCCGTTTGCTAATAATTCAATTTAACAACAATGGTAATCGATTTAGATTTTTACCTGCTCCGAATCGTCCGTCGGCCGCGAGATAAATTTTTGGATTTTTATTGGGGTGTTTGTGTATTTTTTCCTTTTTTTTTTTTTTTTTTTTTTCTTTTTTTTCTTTTTTTTTTGTTCTTCCGGTTTCTCTGTTTCTGTTCTGGTTCCTTGCCGACCGACCACCTACAGCCCTCTCACCGGTGATGACCAACCACCGAACCATAATCACACACGCCGTTGGACAAGAAACAAGAACGGCACACCCACCTTCATCGCTGAACGCCACCGTCGGACAGAAATGGGAACCCACATGCACCCATAGCCGATGCTTTCTCTCTCACTAACTCCTCTTCACGGCCAACCACCCTACACCGGTCACAACTGCCTACCACTGTCCGACGATGACCCACACACGATCGTCGACGATTGATGACTGACGATCTGAACAGAAAACCCACACCTCGCTGCACCAAATAGGAACAGGAGACATACACCGGTATACTCACATCGGTACCGAAACAGTGCCGATCACACACACATGCACGACAAAAATTCAACAACTGATCACCCTCCCATTCCCCATCGACGACGATCAACACACACACACAACAATGAAATGGAACAGAATGCCCACGCAGATGACCACGCCGAAGAACCCAGCACCGCTGAACCCTCTCTTTCTCTAAAATTCTAATTTTTCTCCTCTGATAGTGTTTTGATCCTGATTTGTTTTTGCATGTACCCTTTTTATATGCATGAATTGAGTGGTAAAGATGGATCGTCGCTTGCCACGTGTCCTCCTTTCCTCGCTCTCTGTCACCGACGATCTCACTGCACACACATACACAATATATGTATATATGTGTTTATATAAAAAAATTCTTTAGTTAAAATGCACTTTCCTCCCTCCAACTTCCTTTAAGATCTTATTTTAATAATTTTCAACTTTTACAAGTTTCTAAAATTTTAATTTCACCCTTAGTATTTTCAATTTTTGATTTTTAATTATCCATTTGGATCTCAAGTTTAATTTCCATGTTTTCTAAATTTTAAATTTGACCTCTAAACTTTTAATTTTTATTTTTCATTAACAAAAAATTTACCCCGAATTTCTCAATATTTTAAAATGCGACTATTAATGACGCACGTACTATGATTTGGGCCTTACACATCATCTCCCAATCTGTCGGTTTTGTGCATTCGTTAACGTTAACTCATTTTACCACTAGACATGTTGTGTGTTTTTTCTCTTGAATATTTAGAATATTTTGTGTGTATTTACGTTAATGCATCTTATTTATTTGTGTTTGTGTTAACGTTAATGCATTTTTTTTTTTTGTGTGTTTCACATTACTGTCTATTTTATTATTTATTTTGTGTGCATTAAAGTTAACGAATTTGAGTGAGTTTACGTTAACGTTAATGCACATTTGGTTGCCTCTTTCTATATTAAACGTTAATGTATTTACTATTGTCCAAAAAATATGTGAAATAAAAATCACTCACAATATAGGCAAACTCAGTTACATTAATGTTAACGCAATTACAACCCAGCACATTAACTTAATTGAGTTAACGTTAATGCGATTATAACCCAACATATTTAATTTAATTGTGTTAACGTTAACACAATTACAACCCAGTACACTTGACTTAATTGCGTTAACGTTAATGCAATTACAAACCCAGTACATTTAACTTACATTAACATTAAAAAATACACGTTTTTGGGGTCTCATTTATGTTAACGTTAACATGTCAAAACATTGTCTAGAAAAACACGTGTCCAAAAATAAAAAATGGTGTGCGTTAACGTTAATGAATATTTTCACCCCACCGCCGAATCGAACAACAACATCGTTGTTAACATTAACTTTAATTCTAGCTGGTGGTCGGCAGTGGTTGCCGGATCTAGCTAGTGGTGGCCGATGTTTTCTGAATAAAAAATGAACATCAACACCACTAAACAATACCGCCCAATCGACCATCAACACGCCCAAAAAACACCACCAACATGAACAAAACCGCCAAATCAAACATCAAACCTAGAAAAAAAGAGTGGGGGAGGTTCGAATCTGGCTAGTGGTGGTTGATGGTTGTCCAAAACGAAAATGAACACCACCACCGCCAACAACACCGCTGAATCGAACATCAACACCGCCAAAGAACACCACCAAAACGAACAACATCCAGCACCATCAGAGAAATATATGTATATATAGAGAGAAATATATATACACACACAGATGAACAAGAACTAATCCACAAATCCAAAACACCCATTTCTAAAAAAAACAACCACTAACTTCGACACGAAATCGATTAGGGAAAACTGAGAACAAATCAAACAAATCGATCACTACCTTTGACACCTTCGACAACCACCAAACAATATCATCGATCGAGCATCAAACGCCGCCGAAGAACACAACCAAAATGAACACCACCACCAATCGAGCATCAAAACCAGAAAAAAATAATGAAAAAATGAGGAAACCCAAATCTAGATTTCCAGATCTTAAAAAAAAAAAAAAAAGGCTACCGTAAACAAGAAGGAGAGGGGCAGGTCCTCGTCAGAAGAAGTCGCTCAGGGACAAGCCCACTTGAGGTGGTGGCAGGGTTAGGAGGAGCGTTGATCGTCGAGTTGTTGTTGGCTTACAGAGCTGGCACTGAACAATCGGAATCCTTGGGTGGCAATTCACCCAACGGCAAGAGGCAATGTTGGCTACCGGCACAAGATCCGATGTTCGTAACGCCGGGGACGACAACACTCATTTGCAGGTGGAGGCTACTCAAATGGTGAAGCTTCTCTTCAAAAAGCAGAGGGCCTCGATAGGTTTAGAGAGTGAGAGAGAGAGAGAGAGTGAGCTTCGAGAGAGAGAGAGAGAGAGAGGGTAAGTGATAGTTAACGTAAATAAGAGAGAGGGTTTGTTTCAGGGGTCCAACTGGTTTAGAGAGAGAGAGAATAAAGTGAAAGTGAGCAAACATTAAGGGTGAATGTTAATGTATTAGGTTTATTCAGGGGTATATGTGTCTTTTTAGTGTTCTTTTTGTCTTTTTGGATGACTAAAAATTAAACTCCATATACGAAAATGTATGATCCCTAACCAAACATATAAAAATGATTTTTTTCTAAATGGCCTCCCTATGGGGGACTATATAATAAAAAAACTCATAAAAAGAAGAAGAAGCCATGTTTGAAATAATAATTATTTTTGTACTTTTGATATAAGTTAAATAATTAACAAAGTGATCATTTTAGAAAAAAAAGACCCAACGTAGCATACATACACGGTATCCCTCCTGCCCTATATTTGGTTCGGTATGGAGTACAAAGGATTCTCAAGATGTAAATATATGACGCAAAAAAATATTTTCATACTGAATAACTTTGGAGTTGGGATTTCAGAAGAACAATACTAGAAGTGTTAGGCAGCCAAATGTGAAATAAGTTTAGTTCGGTAGTTGGACCATGCTACTAGTATTGAAAGAATGGAGGGAAAAAGTTATATATTTCATTGATTCCATTATAAGGAAGCAAACACCTTTAAAGAGAAAAATAGTAATACATTATTGCTAACCCTAGAATCTATACAATGAATGAGTTTTCTAATTTAACAAATCACTATAGTCCTAAATTATTCAATTAATCAAATTCATACCAAACCCTAATTTACCGACACTTCCTCTCAAGTTGGTGCAAAGATATCCATCATGCCCAACTTGCTCACTTGAAACTCGAAAGGCTGTCTTAACAATCCATTTGTCAAAACATCTGCAACTTGTTGTGTGCTGAGTATATACGGAGTACAAATTATTATTTCTTCAAGTTTTTCTTTTATAAAGTGTCTGTCAATCTCAACATGTTTCGTCCTGTCATGTAGAATTGGATTATGATCAATACTGATAGCCGCCTTGTTGTCACAATATAACTTCATAGGAAAACTTACTGGTCTTTTAAGCTCTTAGCACTACTTTTAGAAACAACACTCTGCTTCTTGCTCTTCCAAGTGATTAGATTAACTCATAGAAATGTACAGTATCCTGACATTGACCTTCTATTAGTGACCGAACTTTCCCAATCAACATTTGTATACACCTCAATCCCTTTCTTCTCATTTTTTTTTTGCAGAAGCGTTCTTTTCCTAGTGTGCTTTTCAGATAATGAAGAATTTGATACACAACTTCCATATGTTCTTCGTATGGAGAATGCATAAATTGACTTACCATACTCACAGCGAAAGCAATGTTAGGATGTGTATGTGACAAGTAGATCAGTCTTCCAATCAGTGTTTGGTATCTTACCGTGTCTACTGGAACGCACTTTTATATCTCCAAGTTTACCATTCGCTTCTATTGGAATGTCAATAGGTGAGCAACCACTCATTCCAATTTCTCTCAAAAGATCTAGAATGTACTTCCGCTGTGAATGTACAATGCCTTTTTTTGACCTTGCCACTTCCATTCAAAGAAAATACTTTAGTTGGAGCAAATCTTTAATCTCAAATTCCTTGGCTAGGCTATGCTTCAATCTGCTCATCTCTTCAAAATCATTTCTGGTCAGTCAGAATTATGTCGTCCACGTAGACAATCAAGACAGAGATCTTGTCTTTGGTAGATTTCTTTGTGAAGAGAGTATGATCAGATTGTTCTTGCGTATATCATTAGCTCCAAACGAACTTTGTAAATCTCTTGAACCAAGCCCTGAGAGTCTGTTTAAGACTGTATAGAGACTTTTTTAGTTTATATACTTTGGTACCAAACTTCTTAGTAAAGCCACGTGAGAGCTCCATATAGACTTCATCTTCTAAGTCTCCATTCAAAAAGGCATTCTTCACATCCTACTGATTCAGAGGCTAATCAAGATTAGCAGCAACGGACAAGAGTACCGGAAGTGTATTTAGATTCACCAATAGAAAAAAACTCTCAGAGTAGTCCAATCCATATGCTTGAGTAAAGCCTATAGCTACAAGATGAGCCTTGTATCTTTCCAAAGATCTATCTGAGTTGTACTTCACCATAAATACCCATTTTCAACCAACAACACTCTTCTCATCTGGCTGACCAACTTTGTCCCAATGAGCATTCTTCTACAGAGCTCCATTCGTCTCCAGAGATCTCATCTATTCAAAAATCGCTTCTTCCTACTCAGGAACATTTAAAGCCTCCTGGACACTATTAGGAATGACCACACTAGACACTTGTGAAATGAAGGCATAATATGAAGATTAAATATTTTGTAAGATAGAAAATTTGATAATGGGTATTTAGTGCAAGACCTAACACATTTCTTGAGAGTAATGGGAAGATCAAGCTGAGTAGAAAAAATTGATTCAGAATTACCTGGAGGAATCTTTGATGAGTCACCATGAATTTTACGATCCAACATTTGATTAGACTCTTAGAGGTGCAGTGGGATAGTGTCTTCTAATTTTTCTATATTTTTTTTTTGTTCTACATACTCCTTTGAATATACAGGACCTTTATACTGTTTCGCACACATCTCTATTATTTCAGTATTTTGATTCTGAGATGGCATTACCAAAGGTCTTTCATTGGTAGGTTCAATATTTTCAACATTTAATTTATTTGTTTCCTCAGACTTTGTATTTTCCATATCATTATCTTTCGATAGCTGGTTGTGAGAAACATCATCGTAAAAAAACTTAAAAAATGAACAATTTAAAAAATCATCTTCACTAGTGGTCTCCCCATGACGATGAGAATTGCTGTAGTAGGATTGTCCTTAAAAAATGTGACATCCGTAGACATAAACATTTTTTTTTGGAAACAGGATCAAAACATTTATAACCTCTCTGATTTGTTGGATAGCCTACAAAAATACATTTATGTGCATTTGGATAAAGTTTAGAACGTCTAGGATCGTGATTATGAACAAAGGCCACACTTCCAAAAAAAATTAGGGGAATATCAGTTGTGAGCCAAGTGGTAGGAAAACATTTGTTGAAAAGTTTAATAGGTGTTTTAAAGTTCAAAATTCTTGTAGGTAGCCTATTAATCAAAGACGTGGATGTTAAAACAACTTCTCCCCAAAGATGCTTAGGAAACTTAATTTGAAAACTTATAACTCTAGCAACTTTTAGGAGATGTTTATTTTTTCTTTCAGCCACCCTTTTTTGTTGAGGTGTCTTACACAAGAACTTTGGTGAACAATTCATTTTTCAGCAAAACATTCCCTAATACAGTGTTAAAAAATTCATTTTTATTATCACTTCGAAAAATTTGAATCTTAGTCTGAAATTGTGTTTGAACCATATTATAAAATTTTTTAAACACAATTTCAACATCAAAATTTTCGTTTAAAAGGAACACTCAAATGACTCTAGTATGATCATCAATGAAAGTAACAAACCAACGTTTCCCAGAAGGACCCAAAACATCACTATGAATCATGGTAAATAGTTTTGGTTTTTTTATATGGTTATGGTGGAAAAACAACCCAATGATGTTTTACCGACTCACAAGATTTAGACCGAAAAATAGAAAGGTTTTTATTCATGAATAACTTGGAAAACAAATGTTCTAAATATTGAAAATTTGGATGTCCTAATAGATAATGCCATAATATAATCTTATTGCCACTAGAAATAGAATTGAAACAAGTTTGTTGATCTTTCCTTCTAAAGGTTGATCCGTTATTAAAAAGATAGAGGTTACCATCTTATTTAACACTTTCTTAAGGTTAAATCCTAAAATTCACAACGAGAAGATAAAAATTTAACTTAACAATTATGATCAAGGGTTAATTTGCTGATAGACATGAGATTAAATGACAAATGAGGAATGTGCAAAACATTTTTAAGGGTCCATCAACAATTTTAACTTCTTGATTCCTTACAGAAGGCGTATATGTAGAAAAGAATTGCAAAGTGTAGGTCATATGATCGGTGGCACCTGAATCTAATATCCAGGAGCCATTAGACTTGGTACAAGCAATGGTGGTAGTGAAAGAGTTGCCTAATTGTGCTAGAAAACAAGATGGGTTAGGATTTCCTAAGGATTGGGATTGAAACAGTCTATATAGGTGCTCTATTTTTTCTTTTGCAAATGGAAGTAATTTTGACGAAGATTGCTGCCCTAGATCTGAGCTGCTAGTTTGAAATGCACGTACATATCCCCCTGACCTAGTGTCACTGCCTGGTTTCTTCTTCCAATTTGTCGGTTTCCAGTGTAGCTTCCAACAACTTTCTCGGGTATGCCACGACTTTCGACAATGGTCACAGTGTTGGATCTATTTTATATAGATTTATTTACCCTTTTATCTTCATTTTCTAGTATATTTATTAGTAAATTAAAATAGTTATTAATAATTTTAGATAATTGCCTACATAATATCCGTAAATTTATATTGGGGGTTATTTTGCATATGTTTCAAACTCTAGGGTCTTAGTAAATATTAATATATTTATACAGGGTTAAAACTGTATTTTGTTATAAAATATTGAATACTAATTACAATTATTCACCTAATGGATTGGAAAGAATCAATAAATGAGGAAATAAAAGGTTATCATGATCCTATATTTTTATATATTATATTATATATAATAATAATAATTATTAAAAATATATATGCATGCTTACTTCGATGGTGGAGAGATCAGTTCTAGCTTATTCACACATTCGGCCATTTGTTTTCCTCCAGCTTCAATCCAAAGCAAATTCAAGCAACTCAAGCTTGACCCGTATCTCCTTTCAACTACAAATTCAAGAAATCAAAGTCTAATTCAGCCAGTTCAATTTTATGATCCAGACTAATCCAAGCAGTCTAAATTTGACCCGTAGCTCAAATTCTATACCCAGAAGATATAATTTCACACTGCAAAGAAAAAGAAAGAATGAGTTGGAAGGGTTGAGAAAGAATTGGAAAGAAGACTTAAAAGAGAAGAAAGGAGAAGGAGCTAGAAGAAAAGAAAGAAATAGTTTGAAGGAAGTTTCGTAGGTTGAAATAAATATACCTATCTATTTCTAAGATGAATTTGGTAGTTTTCGAGTGTATTAGTAATATTTAATTGTGTTTTAGTGTGTTTTTATGTAAATCAGGCGTAGGAACATGAACGAGCAATAAATGAGCAAAAACGGTGGGAAGAAGGCAAAGAAACAATGATAAATACATATGCTCAGGACAACAAGCCACTACCACGGCGGTGAGAATACAGATATGGCTGTTTTTGCACAAGTACCACCACCACGGCGGTGGAGATGCAGGGAGAATTGTTAGGATTTTGGCCCACCGTCGTAGTGTGATCTCACTGCCACAGTAGTGAGCCTGCCGACATTCCCACCGCCACAGTGGTGATCCTCACCACCGCGGCGGTCACTCTACAACAAAAAAAATATATTTTTGAGATATTTTCAACACTTGTACTTAAACCCTTTGTTCCCATAATTGTAAAAAATGTTCCTACACTTGAGAGGTGATCTTTTAGCCATTCTTGAGAGCACAAAGATGAGGTTCATTATTCGGAGAAGACGAAGCTTTTGCGGACCGATCTTTGGAGACAATACTATTCCACTCTTAGATTTGATCATTCTTCCATTTTTTTTTATCTTTGTAATTACTTTTCAATATCTAATGATGTTGAATCCCTCTTGTTTTAATATGTATATGTCTAAGATCATGTAGATTATATAAATATTATCTAGGAGTTGTTGTAATTCATGTAAATACTCGTTTGGTTGAATATACGTTACTTTAATGGTTGTGTGTCTAAATCCGATTGTGTTTACCATTTTACTACAATTTTAATATGCTTGTCAATATATTAGGGTTGGTTTTGAGAATACGGGGTTTGACACTCGGGAGAGGTAACCCCGGATTCGGACTAGGGTTAAACACATCACGACGTTCTAACGACCCGGGAGGGCGTTAGAAAGTGTACAATCCATGACGTTGGGTCAAGACTCATGTGACTATGTGTTCAAAAAAATGTTCGAGGAGGACTTCGGCATCAACGCGAAGTCACATATTCATTCACTAAACACTCTGGAAAGGGAGTAAATGAGTTTAAGATATAGAGATTGTCGGAGAGGATAAACACCAATATTGTTAACTAAACGAATTCAAGCATTTATTAAGTGAATAAAATCAATTACTAGGTAATCCATGTAATTAGAATTAACCTAATAGTATTAGTTTAACTTAGTTATAATTAAAATTCAAGCAATTCTTGAAAAGTTGAGATAATATAAGACTTTGTCAATTACAGTATTCAATTATTCAAGAACGTTTCCCAGTGGAACGATACCCGATCTTAAAGATCCATTATTCTAAAACTTGACCTTGTGCACACGCGAGTAGTCATACGTGAGTGTAAAAACCTCATTGCAACAAGTTTTTGGCGCCATTGCCGGGGAACGGTGTCTTGAAATGGATTAATATTGTGACTAAATGGTTGAATATTAATCCAGACCATTCTTTTATTTTTATTTCATTTCAATTCATTCACTAATTTGTTTTATTCATTGTGATACAGTAGTGCATGTGGCGTAGTCAACGTTTGGAGCTTTTCACTCTGGATTCTGAAATTGAGCGAGCCTTGAGGTGGATACAGAGAAAGAGAGGAAATCAAACTGCTACTATAGTCGATGGAGAAGAAAACATCCAACAACCGCCAGTATCATAGGCACTTCAGCCTTCAAAACCAGATTGCCCACAACGAGTCCTTCGAGACTATTATAGATCGATGATGCTGTAAAATTTCTCTGCATTCGGAGGCAGCCCATACAAGCTAACAACTTCGAACTCAAGCCTACTCTCATTAATATGGTGCAACAGAACCAATATGGTGGAAATCTGCACGAGAACCCCAATGTTCATTTAGCTACTTTTCTTGAGATATGTGATACGGTGAAGATTAACAGTGTTGTGGAGGATATAATCCGGTTGCAGCTATTTACATTCTCACTTCGTGACAGGGCACGAGGATGGTTTCAATCTATTCAGCCGGGAATCATTAATACTTGGGAGGACCTTAGCCAAAGGTTCTTCACTAAGTTTTTCCCTCCTTCAAAGACTTCTCAGCTCCGAGGAGAAATTGCACAGTTTCACCAAAGGGATTTCGAGCCGTTGTTTGAAGCATGGGAAAGGTTCAGGGACTTATTGCGTGGGTGCCCCCAACATGGGTATCAAGATTGGTTTCAAACCCAACTCTTTTACAACGGGTTGGATGGCCAAACAAGAACAATGGTTGATACTGCCTCTGCAGGATCGTTGCTATCTAAAACCCCAAATGAAGCAAATGCATTATTAGAAGAAATCGCGGCCAATAACTACCAGTGGCCAAACGAGAGGAACACGGGAATAAAGGTCTCTTCCATTCAAGAGTCTCATCATCTCGCAACCTTATCGGCCCAAGTTTCAAGACTTTCTGAACAATTGGGTGCCTTTTCAACTAAAGATGTGTCATCAAGTCGAGAAACGGATAATGTAGCAAGTAGTTCTCAAACCGTATTTGATAATGAGTTTGAGAAATGTCACTTTCTGAACAACTTGACATATACTTTTAGGCCCACCACCAACATTCCAACTCACTACAATCCGAGTCTTCGCAACCTTGAAAACTTTTCATATGCAAATAACTAGAACTCTTTGCACCTGTACGACGTAGGATTTGCATCCTAGCGTATATGACTACTCGCAAGTGTATGGGGTTAAAGTTTTAGTATAGTGTGATTATTAATATCGGGTTATCGTATCCACAGGGATTGGTGTCGTTACTATCGAACACTGCGTTTGTCCTGACCTAACTTTAGCTAGGCTAAAAACAAATGTATTTAATTAATTAAACTAATACTAATAAAACCTAAATTAACTACACTAATATATTAATATGTTTTAGGGTAAATAATTGCCTAGGGATTAACGTGTTTACAAATACGTGTTCGATTTTGATTTACTCACGTTTACGGTGTTCGACCTATTTGACAATTTCGGTACGTAAACTCCACCGCCACCTCTCCCAACTGTAAGACAGGGGAATACATGACTTTGAGTCAATGAAGAAGTCCCCATCAACGTCTTAATGGCCCTAAGTCACGTGAGTCTCGCCCAACGTCATTGATTGCACACAATCTAACTCCCGACCGGGTCATTGGATCGTGCGTTGTATTTACCCTATCGACAATCTCCATTCTAAAACTCCATCGCCACCTCTTCTGAGCATAAGATGGGGGATATAAGACAACTTCGAGTCCACAAAGAAGTCCCCCTCAACGTCTTAATGACCCTAGGTCCTGTGAGTCTTGCCCCAACGTCATCGATTGTTCACAATTCGAACCCCGATCGATTTATAGAATCGTGGCGTTTGTTTACCCATGTCCGAATCCAGGGTTTGTCAAAACTCCATATTCTCCATTTATCTAACTAATCATGATAAACAAACAATACGATAAACACAATCAAACTACGAAGAACAAACATAAACGCAACACCGAAATCATCCAAACAACGTATTTATAAGTTATATCGTTAATCCCTACTACAATCCACATTTAACTCGTGGTCATAACCGTATTAACAAATAAGAATGAGCTAAACATTCTCACGTGATCCTAAGTTAAAGAAATAAGGAAAAAAAATCAAAGAACTTAGCCTCGTCCGAAGATAAACCGCTAAAAACGCTCACCGATTGTTTTGCCGTCTTCTCTACTTCAGGATGCGAGCTCCACCTCTAAAACTCCTAAACCCTTGCCTAAATATGGCCTAAGGTACCCAAGTTGTGGGGGGGTGGGGAGGAGGGGGGGTCTCAAGACGAGGAGAGAGGAGTGGGTATATATAAGCAAAATATCTAAATAAATATCAAGGCTGTGTAGAGGGTTTCTACCTAGGGTTCTACCGCCTAGGCAAAGGGTAGGTTGGTTTGGTGACCGCCTCGATGGTGAAGATAGCGGTAGACTAGGAAAAACATTCTGCTGGTTTTCTGCCTAGGCGGAGGGATTTTCTGCCTAAGCGGTGGTCCGTCAGTAACATTTGTTCTTTTCTCAGCATCTTCACCGCCTAGGCAGTGGTCTGGATGCCTAGGCAGTGGGCTTCCTTTAGATTTTTGCCTCCGAGCTTGTTTTTCCACCATTCTTCGACCGCTTTTGGTTCGATCTCATCGTTTTTGCTCCAATT
This sequence comes from Eucommia ulmoides, assembly GCA_016647705.1. Taxonomy (NCBI): domain Eukaryota; kingdom Viridiplantae; phylum Streptophyta; class Magnoliopsida; order Garryales; family Eucommiaceae; genus Eucommia; species Eucommia ulmoides. The sequence continues at coordinate 26,297,734 of CM028328.1, forward strand.
TTCTATTTTTTTGCCACACATACCTGATTTACACAAAAAGTAATAAAACTAATTAAAACATAATAAAATACTATATAAACGCACGAAAACTTACTTAATTCGGTTTCGAAATACGTAGGTGGATCACACCTATCAAATACCCCTAAACTTGGAATTTGGCTAGTCCTCGAGCCAAACACACACACGAAAATGAAAAATACAACTGAATTAAATAACAAACAACCTAAAAACAATCTAAACATAAAGACATCCAAGTTTTAAATTCTTTTAACGGCCTATTTATTTTTGTCCCTCAACAATCGAGAGTCATATCGAGTTCAGGCGGTAAAACACATCATATGGTTCTAGAATTTCAGTATGCAATAATGGTGAACGTTATTCTAGATCCTATAAATGTGTTAGTGCGAGACTCAATAATATAACTATACAACGATCGGATTGGATTATCCCCCAACGAAATTCATGACTTAGACCGCATAGGACTAAAATTTCCATATGCCTAATTGGGGTCCACTCTCCACTAATGTAGGTTAAGTAGTTCATAATGATCATTAGGGCATGGTTCAGTTTAAGGATTATTTGGAATACAAAACGGGTTAATGTTGTTAACTTAACATTACCCAAGGCTTAACGCTTGGCACATTCACTCTCGATCCCCCATAGAAAGATTGGAAACAATATTGAACATGCATTTAAGACCAATGTACTCACTTGTCAAAAAGAAACAAAAATTAAAAACCATATGTACACTTGATTTTTTTTTTTTCTTTTCAACGAACACCCCCCCAAACTTATTTGATTATTACAATTGAAGGGGTGTGTGAAATACAAATGAAAAATGAGAAGTGAGTACTCAAATACTGAACCAATTAGAAGTCCGTCCTAAACCCAACCGCTTATATCAAGTAGTATTTGCAATTGCTAGCTTGATTCACTCAAATGTGCCTTTAAATTCAGTGATTAAGGTTTGGAAAAAGGTCAACTGGCTAGGGTATTAGTTTATGTGCTTAGAATTGAATTTGCATTTAGGCTTCAACAAGGTGATGAGGGATAAACATATAACAGGGTAGGCTTAAAAAGGCTTAAGCGACAAAACGACTGCCTAAATCACGTCTCCTGAACTACCTCGCCTAGGATTTCGCTTCAACCTTCCCCTCAATCAAGTTCTAGAATTCTCAATGTGTCATGAATTTGGCTAATCGATAATCTTCCTCAAATCAATTGAATAACTATACATTGAGTCTATGTGCTCGTGCGAATTAGGATCTACAATAATTTTTACCAAAAAGCAAGGTCAAGCACACAGAATCACACATGCATGGGTATTACCATTGACTTTGAAAACAACCAGGGATACTTATCATCATTGGGTAACGGCCCAGATGAACATAAAACTTGGCATGCAACACAACAACAAAAAAACATAAAGACATTCTAACCGAAACACACATGCAATACGGGAAAACAATAACACATAAACTAACATACTACACATCACTTCTGAACTTAAAATGGATAGTGTTTTCAGCAATCCTAATCATCAATCTCAACATATAAAATTTAAAGCATCCTGACGAAGGGTGTTTAGAACACTTACCTGGGAGGTGAGAGGATCTCGCCTCCATTTAAATTCGACGGAGATGTATTTAACTTATTTTACCTTAGGTTGCCTCCCAAGAAGTGCGTGGTTTAATGTGCTCGACCGGACATTTTCAGAACTCCCTCAAGATTGGCAAGGTTTTTCTTTGGATGGCTCAATCTTTCAACAAAATGCCCCACCGGATTATGTGCGTGGCCCCGCACTACAAAACGGTTTGGAATCCTATCGAAAGAGATGCATCAATACCTGTCAATCTAACATCGCCAAGTACCCTGCATAAGAAACAAAAACAAAATTACAAACAAAAATTATTTACAAAATAAATGCCTAAAGTAAAATTTAGTCATTTAATCACAATAATGACAATAAACGACAAAACACAATCTCCAGAAATCATTACCAAAAACTTGGTGGTGATTGCTAGAAACAGTGAATTCGCCTAACGACCAATCCTCGGCAACGGCATCAAAAACTTGTGGGACATTGACGGGACTAGAATACGATACACTTGCTTCTCCTATCTAAAACTTAAGTTCCCGGCCGTTATCGCGAATCTCTGGAAATAACCAACAAAACAATCCCCGACAACAGCGCCAAAAACTTGTACGGTGTAGGATTTGCATCCTAGCGTATATGACTACTCGCAAGTGTACAAGGTCAAAATTTGAGTATAGTGTGATTGTTAAGATGGGGTTATCGTATCCATAGGGATTGGTGTCATTACTATTGAATACCGCATTTGTCGTGACCTAATTTTATCTAGGCTAAAAACAAATGTATTTAATTAATTAAACTAATACTAATATAACCTAAATTAACTGCACTAATATACTAATATATTTTAGGGTAAAGAATTTCCTAGGGATTAACGTGTTTACAAATACGTGTTCAATTTCGATTAACTCACGTTTATGATGTTCAACCTATTTGACAATCTCGGTACGTAAACTCCATCGCCACCTCTCCTGAGTGTAAGACGTGAGAATACATGACTTTGAGTTAACTAAGAAGTCCCCCTCAACATCTTAATGACCCTAAGTCACATGAGTCTCACCTAGCGTCATTGATTGCACACAATCCAACTCTCGACCGGGTCATTGGATCATGCGTTGTATTTACCCTATCGATAATCTCCATTCTAAAACTCCATTGCCACCTCTCTCGAGTGTAAGACAGGGGATATAATGCAAATTCGAGTCAACGAAAAAGTCCCTCTCAACGTCTTAATGACCCTAGGTCATGTGAGTCTTACCCCAACGTCATCGATTATCTACAATTCAAACCCCAAGCGAGTTATAGAATCGTGGCATTTGTTTACCCATGTCTGAATCTGGGGTTTGTCAAAAACCTATATTCTCCATTTATCTAACTAAGCATGATAAACAAACAATACGATAAACACAGTCAAACTATGAAGAATAAACATAAACGCAACACCGAAATCATCCAAACAATGTATTTATAAATTATATCGTTAATCCCTACTACAATCCATATTTAACTCGTGGTTATAATCGTATTAACAAATAAGAAAAATCTAAAGATGCTTACATGATCCTAAGTTAATGAAATAAGGAAAAACAATCGAAGAACTTAGCCTCGTTCGAAGATAAACTGCTAAGAATACTCAATGATCGCTTTGCCGTCTTCTACACTTCGGGATGTGAGATCCACCTCTAAAACTCGTAAACCCTAGCCTAAATATGGCCTAAGGTGCCCAAATGGCCAGGGGGTCTCAAGAGGAGGGGAGAAGAGTGGGTATATATAAGCAAAATATCTCAAAATATCTAAATAAATATTAAAGCTGTGCAGAGAGTTTCTGCCTATGCGAAGGGTTCCACCGCCTCGGCAGTGAAAACAGTGGTGGACTAGGAAAAACATTCTACTGGTTTTTTGCCTAAGCGGTAGAATTTTCACCTCGGTGTGATTTCCCCCTAGGAGAAAGGATTCTCCGCCTAGGCGGTGGTCCGTTAGTAACATTTGTTCTTTTCTCAGCATCTTTACCGCCTAGGCGGTGGTCTGGACTCCTAGGCGGTGGGCTTCCTTCATATTTTTGCCTTGGAGCTTCTTTTTCCACCATTCTTCGACCGATTTTGGTTTGATGTCATCGTTTTTGCTCCAGTTTCTTATCTTTTTGCCCCACACATCTGATTTATACAAAAAGTAATAAAACTAATTAAAACATAATAAAATACTATATAAACGCACGAAAACTAACTTAATTCGGTTTGGAAATACGTAGGTGGATCACACCTATCAGCGGCCACCTCCGGGTTATGGAAACCAAACTCAGGGATATGTTAGTCAACCCAACCGTCAAATGCAGCTATCTGTACCGCACAATCAAAAGCCGAACTTGGAAGATGTGCTTAGGTCATTCATGAAGGAAACTCAGACAATCTTGTGTGAAACGCACAACTGGTTAAACAAGCATGAAACATGGCTAGACTTGATTGATACAATATGTTCAAACACCAATGCCACTATAAAGTCATTGGAAACTAAAATCAGGCAACTTGCTAGAACCCTTCAGGAGCAAACCAAAGGGAAGTTTCCAAGCAACACAAAAACTAACCCAAGGGATTATAAGGCGATAAAGTTGAGTAGCGGTAAAAAAGTGGAAGCAAGTAAGCCAATCGAAGAAGAGTTGGGGGTTAGTCATGAAGTTGACCATGATAAACCAAGAAAAGTCATGGAGGAGGAAGTTGATGATAGAAATGAGAAGTTAAATGAAGATAATAAAAAGGAGAAAGATGAGAAGATGAGAGAAAAAGAGGAGAAGAGATACAAGGGTGATACTGGGAAAAATTACATTCCTAAACAATCCACCAATTCTAGCCACACCTTTGCCATATCCCCAAAGATTCCAAAAGAAGAAGTTGGACTCGCAATTTGTAAAGTTTCTTGAAATCTTCAAGAAATTACAAATCAACATACTTTTTACGGATGCATTGGAGTAAATGCCTAACTACGGAAAGTTCTTGAAAGATATCATGACGAAGAAGAACAAGTTGGAGGAATACAAAATGGTCAAAATGACGGAGGAATGCAGTGCAATACTATAAAGGAAGTTTCCTGAAAAACTGAAGGATCTAGGTAGTTTCATGATCCCGTGTACTATCAAGAAATCTCATTTCGATAAGGCACTCTGTGATCTTGGTGTGAGTATTAACTTGATGCCATCTTCTGTTTACTGGAAGTTGGGACTTGGAAGTGTGAAGCCAACCACGATTTTCCTCCAAATGGCTGAACGATCGTTAACCTATCCGAAGTGAATCATTGAGTACGTTTTGGTAAAGGTGGATAAATTCATCTTCCCGATGGATTTTGTCATGTTGGAGATGAAGGAGGACAGAGAGATCTCAATCATCCTAGGAAGGCAGTTTCTTGCAACGGGAAAGGCCTTAATTGATGTTTGAAATGGAAACCTGACGTTGAGGGTGAATGAAGAGGCGATAAAGTTCAATATTTTCAAATCAATGAATTTTTCGGATGAATCTTCCACATGCAATCAAGTGGATGTTGTTAACTCTTGCGTGAGAGAATTCTTTCTTGCAAATGTGAACTCGGATCCATTGGAGCATGCTATCATGAATTCCTTATCTATGGGGAATTTTAGTGATGAGGGCTCAACCACTGAAGTTGGTGTTGTGGACTACGTGCTTGTTTTGGAATCTAAATCTCATGATGTAGGGGATCAAATTCATGTAAAGATGATTGAATATGAGGTTAGATCTCCCGAACCATCAAATCTGCCTCACGGTGGATTAGTACTCAAGCAAATATAGGATCAACTCCGATATAACATTTTGGGAGAAAACTTGACTAATCCGGTTATAATCTCGTTATCTTTGACGGTAGAGGAGAAACATAAGTTTCTTACTATTCTAAAGCGGCATCGATCCGCCTTTGCGTGGTTTATTTAAGACATCAAAGGAATTCACCCGACTATTTACATGCATAAGATCTTGATGGAGGATTCGTTCAAACCCTCCATTGAGCATCAAAGGCGGCTAAATCCGACAATGAAATAAGTTTTTAGAATGAAGGTATTGAAGCTCTTGAATGCGGGAATTATCTATGCTATATCCGATAGCGAGTGGGTTAGCCCGGTGCAAACGGTGCCCAAGAAAGAAGGCATGACGGTGGTGAAGAACGACAAGAATGATCTCATTCCGACACGAACCATCACTGGATGGTGAGTGTGCATTGATTATAGAAGATTTAACAAAGCAACAAGGAAATATCATTTTCCACTTCTTTTCATTGACCAAATACTGGATCGTCTAGCCAGATATGATTACTACTACTTTCTTGATGGCTATTCAGGATATAATCAAATACCCATTGCAATGGAAGACCAGGAAAATAGCACCTTCACATGCCCATATGGGACATTTGCCTATCGACGTATGCCGTTTGGTCTATGCAATGCACCGGCCACATTCCAACAGTATATGATGACAATATATTTGGATATGGTGGAGGATAAAATGGATATCTTCATGGATGAATTTTTGGTCTTCGATTCGTCCTTTGATCACTGCTTATATAATCTGGCGCTTGTTCTCGAACGATGTGAGGAGAAAAACCTAGTCCTTAACTGGGAGAAGTGTCACTTTATGGTCAAATAAAGGACCGTGTTAGGTCATCGAGTCTCTTCCGAGGGGCTTGAGATAGACCAAACAAATATTGAAACAATCGAAAAGCTTCTGCTACCGATTAATGTGAAAGGTGTTCGTAGTTTCTTCGGGGCATGCTGACTTCTACCCGTGCTTCATAAAAGATTTTTCAAAGACGGTGAAGTCGTTATGTCACCTACTTGAAAAGGATTCCCCATTTGAATTCAATGAAACTTGTATGGAGGCTTTCAAAACGATGAAGGAGAAGTTGATCACGGCTCCTATAACGGTCGCTCTGGAATGAGAGGTGTCATTTGAGATTATGTGCGACGCGAGCAAGTATGCAGTTGGTGTGGTGTTAGGTCAACACAAGGAGAAGATCTTCTGATCCATCTATTATGCGAGCAAGATGTTGAATGATACCCAAGAAAGTAACACCACAACGGAAAAAGATATGCGCCGAGCATTTTTGCCTACGATAAGTTTCGGTCATATATAATTGGATCCGAAGTAGTTGTCTACATGGATCACGCAGCTATTTGGTACTTATTTGCAAAGAAAGATGCCAAGCCGCGTCTAGTACGGTGGATTATATTGTTACAAGAGTTCGATGCCGAGATACGAGACAAAAAAGAGAGTGAGAATGTTGTATCATATCATTTGTCGAGGTTAGTTCAAGAGGACGTCAATGATAAGTCCTGCATTACGGAGGTGTTCCCTAACGAACAATTATTCGCAATCGATAATACACTTATGTGGTTTGCAGATATCATAAATTTTCTTATTACCACCAGATCTGACAAGTGCCCAGAGGAAGAAGTTCCTATTCGATTCAAAGCATTCTAAGTGGAATGCGTCGTTGCTTTTCAAAAAGTGTGTTGATCAAGTGATCCGACGATATGTTCCGGAGGAAAGATGACAAATATTCTGTATCATTGTCATTCATCACCTTGTGGCGGTCACTTTGGCCGTGCCTCGGACGACCGCTAAAGTGCTTTAGTTTGGTTTTTACTGGCTATCCTTATTTAAAGATGCTTATACGTTTGTAAAAACCTATGATTGATGCTAAAGGGTGGGTAACATTTCGAGAAGGAATGAGTTGCCATTGACGTTAATTCTTGGGATGGAGTTGTTTGATGTACGAGGGATAGATTTCATGGGACCGTTTCCACCATCATTTAGCCATGAGTATATTTTACTGGCAGTGGATTACATGTCTAAATGGGTTGAGGCTGTGGAGACACCTACCAACGATGCCAAAGTGGTTCTCAAGTTCCCACAAAGAAACATCTTGACGCGGTTCGAGACTCCTTGAGTCATAATCAGTGATGAGGAAACCCACTTCTGCAACAAAAAGTTTAATACTTTGTTAACAAAATATGGGGTTAGGCACAAGGTGGCACTACTGTACGCCGAGGATTTACACCCTCAAATTATATGACTACTCGCAAGTGTACGAGGTCAAAGTTTTAGTATAGTGTGATCGTGAAAGATCGGGTTATCATATCCACAGGCATTGGTGTCATTACTATCGAATACCACGTTTGTCGTGACCTAATTTTATCTAGGCGAAAAATAAATGTATTTAATTAATTAAACTAATACTAATATATCAAAAATTAACTAGATTGATATGCTAATATGTTTTAGGGTGAAGAATTTCCTAGGGATTAACGTGTTTACAAATATGTGTTCGATTCCGATTTATTTACGTTTATGGTATTCGACCTATTTGACAAACTCGGTATGTAAACTCCACCGCCACCTCTCCCGAGTGTAAGACGGGGTAATATATGACTTCGAATCAACGAATAAGTCCCCTCAACGTCTTAACAACCCTAGGTCATGTGAGTCTTACCCAGCGTCATTGATTGTACACAATCCAACTCCCTCCCAGGTTATTGGATCGTCGCGTTGTATTTACCCTGTCGACAATCTTCATTCTAAAACTCCCTCACCACCTCTTTCGAGTGTAAGACGAGGGATATAATGTAACTTCAAGTCAACGAAAAAGTCCCCCTCAACATCTTAACGACCCTAGGTTGCGTGAGTTTTGCCCTAACATCATCGATTGTCCAGAATTCAATTTTCTCCTGGGTTATTGAATCGTGGCATTTGTTTACCTTAATCCGAATTTGGGATTTGTCAAACCCCGTATTTTCCATTTATTTAACTTTGCATGATAAACAAATAATACGATAAACACAATCAATCTACGAAAAACAATCACAAACGAAATACCGAAATCATCCTAACAACGTATTTATAAATATAGTGTTAATCCCTACTATAATCCATATTTAACTCATGTTTATAACCATATAAACATATAAATCGAGCTAAACATACTCATATGATCCTAAGATAAAGAAATAAGGAAAAACAATCGAAAAACTTAGCCTCGTCCGAAGATAAACCGCTAAGAACGCGCAACGATCGATTCGCCATCTTCTCTACTTCGGGATGTGAGCTCCACCTCTAAAACTCCTAAACCATAGCGTAAATATGACCTAAGGTGCCTAAATGGCCGAGGGGTTCACAGGGAGGGGAGAGAGAATAGTATTTATTGCCAAAGTATCTCAAAATATGTAATAAATATCAAGGCTGTGTTAGGCATTTTTGCCTAGGCGCAGGGTTTTTTGCCTAGGTAGAGGTAGGTCGGTTAACTTTCTGCCACTTTTTCGCTTAGGCGGTGGAATTCTCGCCTAGGCGAAGGAACTGCAGGTTTGCATTTTGTTTTGACTGTAATTTCTTCATCGGAACTTTGATTGAGGTGATTCAAAAACCTATGGAAAGCTAAGAAAAAATATATACAACTTCCATGTTTTGAGAGTTTCCAAAATAGGATTTCATAGTAGTCCAAAATAGCCTTGAAGTTATAGCACCTGTACTGGTTTTGCAGGTTTGGTGACCGCCTAGGCAAAGAAGTAGGCGATGGACTTGGAAATGTTTCTACTGGGGTTTCTGTCTAAGTTGAGGAATTTCCTACCTAGGCGGTGGGATTCCTTCATAATTTTGCCTCCTTGCTTGGTTATCCATCGTAACTTCAACTCACCTTCGGTTCGATCTCATCGTTTTCGCTCTAGTTTTCTATCTTGTTGTCCCACACACTTGATTTAATACAAAAAGATAAAAACTAATTAAAACATAATAAAATACTATATAAATGCTTGAAAACCAATTTAATTCGGTTTGGAAATACGTAGGTAGATCACACCTATCAACTACCATACCACCCGCAGACAAATGGCCAAGTTGAAGTTTCTAACAGGGAAATCAAGAAAATCTTGGAGAAAACTGTTCATTCAATTCACAAGGATTGGGATGTGAAACTAGATGATGCTTTATGGGCATATCGCACGACTTTTAAGACATCAATCGGCTTGTCGCCGTATCGATTGGTGTTTGGGAAAGCATGTCACTTGCCTGTTGAATTGGAACACCGTGTATTCTGGGCAATTAAGCAGCTTAACTTTGACCTAAAATCTTCTGCTGCACAATGTCTCCTCCAACTTAATAAGATACAGGAATTCCGGCACGAAGCTTATGAAAATGCCAGGCTCTAGAAAGACAAATCGAAGATGTGGCATGATAAGAAGATAGTCAAGAGAGAGTTCAGCCCGGGCCAAAAAAATTTGTTGTTTAATTCATAGCTGAGGCTGTTTCCCAAAAAGTTGAAGTCCTGGTGGTCCAACCTATTCCAGATCAAGGAAGTATTTCCGTTCGGCTCTGTCGAATTGGAAGGCGATAACGGATGAAATTTTTCGAGTCAATGGGGAGCAGATTAAGCATTACTTCAGAAATGAAGCGTGAGTTATGGAGAATATCTCCCTCATTAACGGTTGAGCTAGAATTCAGAAGGTCCAGCTAGGGATGTTAAATCAAGAAAGACATGTTTCTTGATATGTATCTGAGGGGAAAATGTTGAAACACATTGCTCAGAAAAAGTCACGGGGGGAGGGATCGAGATCTGCTAGTGATTATGACTCCTCCCGTTTTGTTTCCAAGACGGCGGAAGAACATTTTAATCGATTTGAGATAAAAAGAACTTGCATTAAACAAAGAGGGTTTGGCCTATTGGATGATTTATCAGCGGAATTCAGGAACATAATTCAAAGCCTAGGTTGGGAGCAATTCTGTCAATCACCTCCCTTTGGCGAAACCTCCTTAGTCTGGTAATTTTATGCCAATATCTTGGAGGCTAAAGATAATCGGACGAAGGTTCACAATCACGTTATAGTGTTCAGTCCCGAAAAATTCAATGAAATATTGGGATTAGGACCGTCGAAGCCATTTCCCAGGCCATATCTAGGGTACAAGCCAAGCATGGAACAAGTGGTCCGAGCCTTGACTACAGGCGATGTTCATTGGACTATTACAGGGCCGGGTCTGGCTACCTTCCCCGTAAGGTTCTTGAATCTGGTGCCTAAAATATGGCACCACTTCATTTGTGGTAGCCTGCTCCCGAATTCTCATTTCTCAGACATTTCGAAGAAGAAGGCTGTAATACTGCATTCTATTTAGAAGGGAAAGCCAATAAATGTTGGATTCCATAAATACTCATCGATTATGCATGCCATTCAGACAACAAAAGTCAGCTTCCCATTTCCATTATTTCTGACAGAGCTTTTCTAGCACTCTGGAATGGCAATCGCAAGGGATAGTCCATGGACCCTAATCAATCCCCTTGATATTGGTGCCATTACAAGAATGTAGAATGGCAGAGCCCAAGGCCCAGCAACGCAAGTAGCACAGGAGGAGGCAGGGCTATCCGAAGGCCAAGTTCCCGAGACCTCCAGCCACCCGTCAGACACCACACATCCAGATATCCAGGATCTCCGGACTGACATTCGTGTTCTTCACATTGACCAATACAACATCTGGAATGACATTACTAGTATTTGGATTTTCTTGGATTAGTAATCATGGCCGTAAGATTAGATGCAACGTCTGTTATGCGAGTACATGGGCAAAGACATGAATCTCTTTCTGCCAGTGCCGCAATTCCATCCGCACGAGTTGCAACTGCCACCATTCTCTTTCTGTCAAAATGGAGATGGTGATGACTTTCCTCCAAGTGAATGGTAGGGGGTGAGACTTTTAAGTCTTACCTCATACGTATGTGTTCGGAACCAATTTTTTCGTATAATTGTTATATACTGTATTGGGTTCGCTGCTTAGACAGTGAGGACACTATCTCGTTTAAGTTTGGAGGGAAAGAATGTTCATTCAATTTTGTTTTTGGTAAAGAATGATGAACAATTTTTTTATTTTTTATTTATTTATTTAATCTTTTTAATTTTTTAATTTTTAATTTTATTTAATTTTATTTTTTTATTTTTTTATGTATAAACTTCGGACTAAAAATGTATAGTTTTTGTAAAGGATGTTTATGTATGTTAATTTTATACTTTGTAGAAGTTTTAAATGTCTAATGTAGATTTTAATTTCTAATTTAGTTTTATTTTTAATTTTTGTTTAAGCATGTGTAATGTTTAGTTAGTGCATGTATGCTATTGTTTAGATTTAGTATAGATATGTTAATGAATTAAGTTGTATTTGTATGTTGAGTTGTAGAGTTCATCTAGGGCCATTTCCCGATGATGAAAATTATCCCCTAATTGTATATCGAGGTCAGGGGTGATGCCATTCATGTGTGTTTTGTGTGCTTAGCATGTCGATTAGGTAAAAATTATTTTGATTCTAAATTGCACGATTGCATAGACTTAGTGTATAATTATCTGAACGATTTGACACCGATTATTCAGTAATAAGTTCATGACATAAATGAGGAATCTAGAACTTGATTTGGGAGAAACTTAAGGCGGAATCCTAGGTAAGGTAATTCCGGAGGCGGGATTTAGGCCTTTAATTTTTTTGCTTGAACCTTTGTAGCTAACCTGAAATTTTTTATCCCTTGTTATCCTGTCGAAGCCGATAAACTTTTCAATTCTGAACTTATTTCAATAAATTATCCAATTAAATTTTTTCCAAACCATTTTCGCTAAGTCTAACTGATAGGTGTGATCTACCTATCTATTTCCAAAACGAAATTGTTAGTTTTTGAGTACGTTTATTACGTTTTTAATACATTTTAATATGTTTTTATTCATTTTGTATTAAAACATGTGTATGGGTGAAAAGGTATGAAATCAGCGCGCAAACGATCAAATAGGACCAAAAACGGTGGGAGAACGGTAGAAAAACAAGCAAGGAGGTAAGATTCTGAAAATAGCAGCCCACCGCCTAGATGTCCAGACCACCGCCTAGGCTGTGAAAATACAGAGTGCACGAATTCTTGCTAAACGTCCACCGTTGTGGCGCTGAGATCCATCGCCATTGCGGTGAAAATGTAGGATGTCACCAAGTCTACCGCCTTTTCCACCACCTCAGCGACCATCAAACCGACTTACCTCACCGCCGCAAAGGTCAGCTCTGAACAATTTAGATATTTTATTAGATATTTTGAGCCCTATTTAAAGCCTCCCCCTCTCTCCTCTCCTAAAACTTGGCCATAGGAGACCCCTTAGGGTTCTTATGATTTTGAGAGTGTTTTGGGGTGTGCTCAACCAATTCCGAAGGAGAAGAACGCGTTGCAATAAATGATAAGCGATCGTTGGATGGTTTTAGCGCCGAATCTTCGGACTACGACTAAGTTCTTCCGTTACTCTCTTTGTTTTCTTAACTTTGGTAGGATGTTGAGCATGTTTAGCTCAGTTTTTAATGTATAACCCAGTTAAGACCATAAGTTAAACATGGATTGTAATAGGGATCAACGTATTATTTATAAAAATGTGATTTGGTTGAGTTTGTGTTTCGTTTATGGTTGTTCCTTATAATTTTGATTGTGTTGCTGTGTTTTCTATGATTATATACTATTTTAGATATATTGAGAATACGGGTTTTGACACTCAGGAGAGGTAAACCCGGATTTGGATTAGGGTAAACACAACGCGACGATCCAATAACTCGGGAGGAAGTTGGAGAGTATGCAATTGATGACGTTGGGGCGAGACTCACGTGACCTAGAGTCATTAAGATGTTGAGGGGAACTTCTTCGTTGACATGAAGTCATTTATTCCTCTGTCTTACACTCGGTAGAAGTGGCGAGGGAGTTTACGAACTGAGATTATCGGATACATCGAATCCCATTAACATTAACTAAAACGAAATCAAACGCATTTAAGTAAATAAAGTTAATCCCTAGGAAATCTACTCCCCTAAACAATATCAATATAGTATTTATAGTATAGTTAATTAAATTAGTATTTCAGTTTAGTATTAGTATAAATTAAATTCAATTTTTAAGTGCCTAGATAAAATTAGGTTATGATAATCGCGGTACTCGTTAGTAATCTCAACCAATCCCTGTGGATACGATACTCGATCGAAATGTCCAAATTAATTAAGTGAGCGATCGGGGTTTCGGACGAAGTTTTATTGGTTCAGTATTAATGTATTCACTTGTCATGTTTTAATTCCACTTACACGCCCCTACAATTATACAAAGTTGAATAAGTTTGGGGGTGTGTTATGTCAAAAAAACAAAAACAAAAAAAAACAACTATGTGGATATAGTTTTTATTTTCATTACTTTCGACAAGTGAATACAAAGTTCTTAAAGTCTTGTTCAGAGTTGTGTTCTAAATATGTGGGGTTACGAGAGAGAGATAGGGACAAGCGTTTATGCCTCAGGTATCGTTCAATTGTAACGATTTTCTATTTTCTATTCCTGTGATACCCTTGGTCATGTTCCTGTGAATGTCCGAACCTACATTGGTGGATAGTTGAGCCTAATCAAGCGTATGGTTTTCCCGAATCCTTTATGGTTTAAGTCATGAGCTTAGCTATTGAATAATCCAATCCGGTATTTGAATAATTATGTACCAGAGTTCTCTCATACACACATTTTAAATGGATTTATAATGGTTTTTATTGATATTGAGTGTTGAAATTCTAGAACAACCCTTGGTGTGTATTATTTTCCGAACTTGATCAGATTGAAGGATGTTGAGGAAGGAACAACTTGGTTTCCTCGATTGAACCTGAAACTCGCATGTGCTTACTTCTTGTTTGTTGAAGTTTATTTATTTTTAGTATAGCAGTTAGTCAATTACTATAGTTAGTTTAACATAGTGTTAGGGTGTTTTGCTCGAGGACTAGCAAAATTCGAAGTTTGGAGGTATTTGATAAGTTGAAATATACCTATCTCCTTCTAAGCCGAATTTAGTAGTTTTCGAGTGTATTAGTAATATTTAATTGTGTTTTAGTGTGTTTTTATGTAAATCAGGTGTAGGAATGTGAACGAGCGACAAACGAGCGAAAACGGTGGGAAAAAAGCGAAGAAATGATGAAAAATACAAGTGTTCGGGATAGCAAGCCACCGCTACAGCGGTGAGAATGCAGAGAAAGGTTGTTTTTGCACAAGTTTGACCGTTGCAGCGGTCAAATCCACTGCCATAGTAGTAGAGATGCAGGGAGAATTGTCCAGTTCTACCGTCGCAGCGGTAAAATCCACCGCCGTGGTGGTGAAAGTCCAGAGAGTTAGGATTTTGGCCTACCACCGCAGCGTGATCTCATCACTACAACAGTGAGCCTGCTGACATGCCCACCACCGTAGCAGTGATCCTCACCGACGCGACGGTCACTCTACAACAGAAAAGAAATATTTTTGAGATATTTTCAACACTTATACTTAAACCCTTTGTTCCCACAAATGTAAAAAATGTTCCCAGACTTAAGAGGTGATATTTTAGCCATTTTTTAGAGCTTAAAGAGGAGGTTCATTATTTGGAGAAGATAAATCTTTTACAAACCGATCCTTGGCGACAGTGGACTATTCCACTCTCAGATTTTATCGTTCTTCCCTTGTTTTTATCTTTGTAATTAGTTTTCCATATCTAACGATGTTGAATCCCTCTTGTTCTAATATATATATGCCTAAGATCATGTAGATTAGATAAATATTATCTAGGCGTTGTCGTGATTTATGTAAATACTCGTTTGGTTGAATATACGTTACTTTGATGGTTGTGTGTCTAAATCCGATTGTGTTTACCATTTTAGTACAATTTTAATATGCTTGTCAAGATATTAGGGTTGGTTTTGAGAATTTGGGGTTTAACACTCGGCAGAGGTATCCCCGGATTCGGTTTAGGGTTAAACATATTACCACGTTCCAACGACCTGGGAGGACGTTAGAAAGTGTGCAATTCATGACGTTGGGACAAAACTCATGTGACTATGTATTCGAAAATACGTTCGAGGGGGACTTCAACGTTAATGCGAAGTCACATATTCATTCACTAAACACTAGGGAGAGGGAATGAATAAGTTTAAGATATAGAGATTGTCGGACAGGATAAACACCGTTATTGTTAACTAAACGAAGTCAAACATGTGTTAAGTAAATGAAATCAATTCCTAGGTAATCCATGTAATTAGAATTAACCTAATAGTATTAGTTTAACTTAGTTGTAATTAAAATTCAAACAATTCATGAAAAGTCGAGATAATATAAGACTATGTCAATTACAATATTCAATTATTTAAGCACGTTTCCCAGTGGAATGATACCTTGTCTTAAAGATCCATTATTCTAAAACTTGACCTCGTGCACTTGCGAGTAGTCATATGTGAGTGTAAAAACATAATCATAACAAAGTGCTAGAAGGAACAAGAAGATGTGAAATAAAGAAAAAATATGGTAGAAGTAAGAAACGTGTACGCAATATTTAAGTCTCCTCAAGCCTATAAATAGGTCAAAAGAAGTTGAGAAAAAAAAATATAAGGGACCGAACGAGAAGAACAATAAGGAGAACAAGAGAAGAAGAAAAAAAAACAGAAAAAAAAAACAACAACGTCCAAATCCGTGATTTCTTCTCCTTTTCTATTTATCATGTCTTTCTTTATGAATTTTATATTAGTTATATGTAACTAAATTATTTAGATTGAGGCTGAGTCTTCAAGTCCTAAAGATGATTTCATTATATTTATAATTATTCAGGTTATATATTTTGGATTGTGTATGATGAATAAAATTCATTATTTTAACGAATATTGTTAATATGTGTTTTATTCTGATCACCTATTGTGCATGTTAGGATTGTTTTTGTTGAGAAGATATGTGGATCATCATATGTTCTAAAGCAACAAACATATATATTTATTTTCATGTGAATTAATTTCTTGGATACCTACGATAAACATCATATTTTAGGGTCCGTATGATGCTCGAGTTCTCTTTGTGCTTAAAGGATTTTTAATATGTTGACCATTGCACTTTAGGTTCTTATTAGGAATACACGTTTTATGTATACACCATGCATATCACAAACTTCAAAAAGAATATTATACAACATATTGATGGGACATCACGGATATGTTGTAAGCATCTTCATTAATATACACCAAAATATAAACCTGATTATAACTTTGATAAATTATTATTTAGTAGTGGATAACTTGGTCCTCACCTTGCTTTTCATTATTTGTATTCTGAAAAAGAATTCTGAAAATACATTATTGTTAGATTTATTTTAATTCTTTGAAATTTGTGATTTAGTTCAATCCTTGTGGAGATGACCCTTGCTTGAACCACTATACTATAAACGATTTGTGTACTTGCAAGGTTAAAATTATTAGAATTTTTTATAGTTTATTTTGGCTACTAGAAAACAACCAACACACACCAAGGCTTGTGCTTTCTTCCTTGCCTATCTCCTTCTGAATCTGTACCTCGGGCCACAACAGTAGATCCTTCACTATCTATTTTTGGTTCATTGATGTTCTTCAACATCACTTGCTACCAGACTTGTTCTCTACTTACTTTGGAAAAGACCTCCCATTTCGTCAGCAAGGGTTGCTTTCCTAAAATATGTCCTCGAACCTCATTGAGTTCTTTGTTCAAGCAAGCCAAGAAAATAAATACCCGGCTTCTCTCAACCTTCATTTTGTACCGAGCACTATCATTTGGATTTTCCCATAGTTCAACCGTTAACATATCCAATTTCTACCAAACCATCATCATATCATTATTGTAGGCTGTTAACTCACGATTGCTTTGCTGCATCTTCCATATTCGTATGTTTAATTCGAGCAATTGTGGGTGATTGTCCAAATCTGAATAGGTTTCCCAAACGGCTTCCTAGACATCGCAAGCTATCGGTAGGTACAAGAAGGGTTTTCCAACAATTGGTCCCATGGAATTGATTAGCCAGGTAATCACCATTGAGTTTTTCGAACGCCACTACCTGTATCTCAGATCGTCGGTGGCTAATGATGTCACTTCGCCATTCAAGTGCCCAAGTTTCCCTTTGGCATCGATCACTAGTCGCATGGACTTAGACCACCCAAGGTAATTCTTTCCATTCAATTTGTTAATGGTGATTTGAAGAAAGTTTTCAGAAAAGGTGGCACCCGTAAAAGGCGGCTGTGAAAAAACAGTCGAATGTGGTGGTTGCACAGCTTTCCCCGACGACATCGTCGGAAACGACGATTGTGAACCGTTTAATGACATTACTAAAAGGGACAGATGCGATCCCCTCGACGCTGTAACCCCATTGCTGCTATTCGATGAAAGTGATGTGATTCTCTCGCATCCGTCATCAAGGGGATCACTTCGGATCCGTCGTCATGGTTGGGTCTGGTTTCACAACTCCACTTGTATATGCATTATTTTATAGGAATCCTAACTGAAAAGGACCATATTTTTTAAGATCCGAGGTGCACCATATTCGATGATCCAAATTTGAGCATTAACCAATTGGCGTCATCTATAGGAATGACTTATTATTTATGAATTTTGAGAAATTTCATGATCACTCATAAATCTGAAATCATGACTAGGGACTAAGAGACTGAAAGGGAATAGATTCACATATAGCAAATCCAAGTGTGGGTCTATATAGTGAATCTCTTGCAAGACTAATAGAGATAATTAGGGGGATGCAAGTTATATCCTAAGCGAATCTGCAGAGCATACAACAATTGTCCGGTCATACTCAACTAGTGAATCTCATACACTACTAAAGGAGATGGTGAGGGAGATGCAAGATATCTCCTAAATGAATCTGCGGAGCATATAAAAAGTAACCAAGAAAAATCAACTACCACCACCACCGCTTCTACCATAGGACTATGTGTCTCCCTATAGTGAAGCATATGTCATAGCAGAAGAAAGAAGAAGATACCAATGAGAACGGTGTTTGGAGGATAAGTTGAGAAGGGAATAACATGAGCTAAGAAACAATTAGAAACGGTTTCAAAGAAAACTATTTTAGAAGCTGGGGATTGGGATCGAGAAATTAAAAACCATAATGACACCATTGGTCAATTTTATAGGAGAGACAAATAGGCTACTAGGCTGGATCACCTTATGGCTTACTACTGGGACCGATCCCAAACATTTGACTGTGAACGTTAAGCTCATTGTGGTGGTTTATCTACCAGCTTATAATGCCATCATCGAAAGCTCGTGCCTAAATGCATTGAAGCCATCAAATCAAATTATGATCTAGTGATAATATTCTTAACCAAAGAACAAAGTTGGTGAAATAAGAGGAAGTGAAGGATTATCTCGAGAATACTTTACGATCGAGATGGTTATTTCTCAAATATTACAATAGAGCCAAGATGACAAGGACAATGCACTCTCTAGGGACATGTTATAAAAATCGAGGGAGAGAAAGTAATAATTAACTCAAAAGAAGAGAAGGCTCTACAACCTTGACCAAAGCCTAATGAAAATTTGGTCTTTATTCAACTACCCCACCTAACAAGGAACAAATTGTGTAAAAATGGAATTGAAAATACACGAGGAATTGAAAAAGTGAATAATTGAGATCTTAGGGCTCAACCATGACGCGTTTGCCTAGTCGCATGAAGATATACCTGAGATAAATCAAGAACTCATGATTTGCTAACTTTTCATAGATCCAAACCATTATTTTGTCTTGGAATTTTTCAAAATTTGGATCAAAACGACAGAAGATCATCGCTGAAGAAGTAAATAAGATCCTTGAAGCGGAGATGATTGAGGAGATTAACTTACCACTTTGTTTATCCATAATGGTTCTAGTTAATAAGAAGACTGGTAAGTAGCGCATATGCACGGAGTTCAATGATAAAATATGTGTGAAAAATAACCATGTGGATGTTGTGGCACCGAAAAATCATTTTTGGGAAAGTACTTCTTTCTTGGGAACCAGTACTATGTTTCTTATCCATTCAGAATACGTGCAAACATCTATGAGGTATGCTTCAAATTGCTTGGTGAGTTTTCCTTGACTTTCATACTGATGTCTGCTCTTATTTTCTTTGGCTTTTGCTTGACAGGTTTGATTCATTCCTTGATAGGCAGCTTGTGGGGCATGATATCGGTTGTCAGTCCTACCATGTCGTCATAGGACCAAGCAAACACGTCTTGGTATTCTTTCAACAATGTTACTAGGTCTTCTCTTTCTTGATGGTCAAGGCTTTCCCAATATTGGTCTCTTTTGGATCTTTTAGGTCTCCAAAATTTATAGTTTTTTTCTTATTTTGGCTAGGAATTGATCAATTTTTGAATTGTTCTAAGGCCTTTTAAATTTCTTCAATACTCTCAGGGGTGGGGTTATTCTATGTTTTTATTTTTATTAACTTCCAATTCACTTCCTTGTCAAAATTGTACTCTTTAAATAAGTGAGTTTCATTATTAGATGGGTTACATGCGGATGTTCTTGGGTATCTAAAAATTAAACATAAACATTAAACTTTAACATGATATTTTTTAAAATAACCACTTTCTTAGGTAAAAGGAAATTACATAAATAAAAGCTTACAACAGGGATAATCTCAATCGTCGGATGGCTAGTCGGACGAGAGAAAATGTTACAACTCAATTTTTTTTACCAAGGTCCTCGGCACACAGGGATCGAGCGCACTTCCTAGTTGTTGAGTTTCTTTGTGGACACCAACCTTTGGACAGTCTTTTCTTTATTGTCATTTTTCCCTAGGATTGTACATAATGCTTTTTCGTGGTCCAGTAATAGGTTCTACGTCATTAGGTATGTCGCTAGATTAGGAGCGGCATTCCTCAGAACCAACATGAACTTGGTCCCATTTTTCTCCTCTTCTTATTCAGATCGGACTACAATAATTGTAAATGGGAAGGTGATCTTTATGTAAGGGATTAACGTGGGCTTGCATTCTTTGTAGGATTTCTTGCCAAACTTCCTTCTTCTACTCCTAACATACCCTAATCCATGGGTGTCCCGGTTTTGTTTTTTGTTTTTATATTTATTTTTTATTTTTTATATTTAACGGGGCTTGAATTCCCTTTTCGTGCTTTCCTAGACCTATACCCAAGTCAAAATCCATGGCAATTAGGTGGGTGGCTACCATTGTTGTGGAGGCTGATAATCTGGGTACAGATGGTGGGTTTCTCTTGTGGACATATATAGTATTAGTGATGTCGAAGACTTGGAATGATGTTGTTAGTTCAGTCTGCTCTTTTACCACTACCAGTGCGGTTGAAGACTGGTAGATGGCATTCATGTTTGGCATGTATGATTATAATATTGTCTTAGAAGACAAACTTCATCTTTTGGTGGAATGGCGATGGTACCTCCCCGTTCGAGGGAATCCAGGGTCAGCTAGACTACGTTGTAGGTTGACGTTATGTCTGGCACATGTAGGTCTACTTGGAACGTGATTGGGCCAATTGTAATAGGAACTGTAACTTTTCCATTAACTCTTTTTTTGGCTATCAAATGCTGGGATTGGTATTGCGGTGGCTCTAATCTGATTGTCATCGATCTTTACCTTCTCAAGTATGCTCAAATGGCATATATTTAGTGTTGAGCCATTATCCTGAAGAAACTGGGATAGGGCAAAGTTATTATATTGTATCGATATGTTGACGTCTTGATGTGCCCCGTCCCTTCTTATGGTATTTCATTGTCAGTAAAGGTCACGAGGCTGGTACTAAGGATATTCTCTACTATGTTAGCGACGTGGTCCTTTGAAAGGAAACGAGGCGCATGATCCTTGTTGAGGACCATCATTAAAGTAGTTTGGTGAACTCTTCCAAGGCCATCAATAGTGACAGCATCGAGATTTGTGCTGGTGCCTTACTCAATTACTCGACAATTAGGTACTTTGTATTCTTAACGGCTTTTAGGAACTCTTGGACTTTTTGCTCGATGATTGGCTTCTTTGTGACTCCCTTGCATTTGTGGATTCTCTATCAGGGACTTTTAATAGGTTTTGTGCTATGAAAACCCTCCCACTTCTGGTGATCTTCATTTGACTTCTCCTAATAGAACTTCGGTCCATTCTGGTGTGTTTGTCTTCAGAGTAGTAGAATAGTTCCACGATACCTTCTTCTAGCTTTTACTGGCTCTTGTTTGCTTTGAATACCAACATGGTTTCTGGTTTGATGGCTACTTTCTTGCCAGCGACTTGTGGCTATACCGTGAAAATAGAGGCTTTGGCATTCCACACATTCTCAAGGTCCACTTGCATGAACCCGGTCATAGCCAATCTTTATGATAAAATAGCCATCTCATAATAGTTCTTTGTTAGCCCTCCGGATGTTTTGTTTTCTAACCCGTCTGTTGGTATATGTTCTAGTCGGTGTAGGAGTATCAACCCACCATCACTTATCACGAGTCCTTTTTGAAACCCAAATTGACTTAAGCATTCTAGATATTACCCCTCTCGGCGTGTCCCTTGGTGTTGTGTTGGTCGATACGAACTAATAGTGGTCATTTCCTATGCTTGATACTTTCTTTGGCTATAATGGTAGCAGATAATGTGAATGTTCTTCTTAGGCATTTGGCATAGTAAGAAATAGCTTGGTCAGACAACTTCTTCTTTCTTTGGGAAGAATATTTCTTTAGCCTGGATGGGATCCTTGAAGCGGTGCTCTATACGGTAACATTTATCGGTTTGATGGTTGGCTGCGCCAAAGTTATATATGCAAAAGTGGTTAGGGTGAAAGTTTGGAGCTTGCAGGTTTCGGGGATGAGGGGGGGCCAGCATGGGCATTAGGAACTTGTGGGTTTCCATGATGAGTCAGAATCGGCGTGTGTATTTTGTTCTTCAAACACTCCTCGAATATCAGGTATAGAGGTACTGGTAAAAGGGTGAACTGTCTCTGCTCCCTGGTGGAAAGGTAAGGTTTAATGTTTTCACAACAACAAATCAGCTGGGGGTAGTGGTGGTGGAGCTCTATAGGGAGTATGGTATAGGCTGGGATTGTATATCAAGGCTTGAATATGAAAATAGAAAATTGGGGAGGCCTTTGGATTAGCAAGGCTCGAGTTTTATACTTTGGGACATTTTGTTGCTGATGGCTAACTTAAAACTGATAGTTTTGATGAAGGTTTCTTTGGTTGTGGACAACCATTGCTACCTCTGTATCCTTTGTTCTTGGCAGTGTCGATCTATTGGTTTTACTATCAACCGAATTTTGTATGCTTAGACTTGACCCTCTACAAAAATATCCCCAGTAGAGTCTCTAACTAGCGCACCCCAAAAAAGGGATAGAAAAAACCTTTATTTTTTAAAAAGCTTTTGGAAACACATTTTTTTAAAATCTCTCTTTCTCTTTCTCTCTCTCTCTCTCACACACACACACACACAAAAAAAAAAGAAGAATTTTTGGGACTTTTTTATGCGCCAGTTAAAAAACAAAAACTATTTGGGCCATGTTTTTGAGGAAAAATAGTTGCCACCTTGGATTGGGTTAGGGTGTGATAGGTCACCGGAATTTTTGAAAAGGCCAAAATTTGACTCCCAAAAAAAGAAATGAAGGTCCAACCGAAAGATTCAAAAGTTCGAGAGTCGATTATTATTGGGGAAGATGTTAGGCATCTCAAAACATCCGTCCGAAGATAGTACCTTTGTTTAAAACTTCTTCAAATAAAATAAGTCTAAGTGATTTAGGTTTGGTTCTAAAAAGAACTTATTTTCTTTTATTTATTTTATTATTTTTTTATTAGAATTTTTTTTTTAATCTTTTTCTTATTTTACTTTTTACTTTTTAGTCTTCTTTTAGAAAAGAAACAAAAACAATAAAAGAAAAATATACCACTTTTAGACCACCTCTAGATCGTTATTTGGATCGATAGGTTTTGGCCTCTGGCGGATATTTGATATGGTGTATTTGAAAGTTTCATTACTTTGGTAGGAGAGAGGATGAACATGTTTTGATGTATGCGAAAAATCATTTTTTTTCTTTTTTGAAAATAATTTGTTTAAAAAACAATTAAGGATAGGGAAGAGATTTTAAAAATCTTTTCTAAAGAAATTTTATAGGAAAAAAGGAAGATTTTTTTATATTCTTGGAAAACATAACCAAAAGAGAGGGACTTTTTTCCTTTTTTTTTTTTTTTTTTTTCTCAGTAGAATTTAAAAGACATGTAAAATGAATTTTATAGACAATTTTTAAGGAATGGAGAAAGCGTTGACCCTAGATGTTTTGATGGATAAATTAATATTGATATTTTTATGAAATTAATGGTTTTATTGAGTAATTTGAAAATTAAGTTCCAATTGAGAAAATGAGAAAAATAATAGATTTCAAGATGACATTTGATGGAAGTTCAAGATGGTTGTAATGAATACATTGAAGGATGTTTTTTCAAAAATGATTTTTTGTATTTCTAGGTAAAAATAATTCAATACTTTTTATATTTTTAATGAAACCTGATTAAGATCACACATGACACGTATAAAATAAATTGAATTATGTGGAATATGGTTAGAATGAATAAATTCAAGTATCTAAATGTTTTTCCTAAAATATTGTTCAAGAAAATATTTTAAAAATGAGAAAATGGTATTTTTTTGCTTGCACGGTTGATCGGTAGACAAGACAGTCAATTTGCAAATCTTAGGACTGGAGATTTTGAGGATTTTGGCCTGAACGATTGACCAACGGAGACCCGATTTACTAGAAGAATCAATACGGGTGTTTTGGGGGTTTAGATTTGACGGTCGACTGAATGGTTTAACGGTTGATTTACAACCTAAAATAGTGGACCGTCTAGTTGCTAACAATTGGAAAATTAGCCATTTAGGATACAATCAGTCGACCAATAGCATTACCGATCGATCGAGTGTGTATTTTCTATGTGTTTGACCACACCATTTTTTGAGATCTTCAAACCTAATCTTAAGCCTTCAAATGTTTTAAAATCAAAATTTATGTGGTTTTGACTATATTTTATGAGTATACTGTATATTTTGAAGATCTTATTGTTTAATCCTTATACTTTTTTATAGTATGAGATTTACTGGGATAACTATTTTCTATTTTTAAGTGGTTTGAATCAAAATCTTTTTGGGACTAATTTGAGAGTTTTAAAAGATTTTTCTTTTTGGATTAAATACTTAAAGATTTAAAGGGATATAATATATAGGCTCTATATAAGGCATTTATGGGCTTATCTTTCGAAATATAGTCGTTATAAACAGTATTTGAAATCTATATATATTAACTTGCATTTTTTAAGAAAAGTAATCAAGAACAAGAGTTTTAAATTAGTTATTTCGAAAAGAGAAAATCATTTTTGCTGAAATATATATTGAAGAGAGATTTTTGTAGAAGTTCTTCATCAATGCATTTATTGTTTTTGTCACTGGCTTTTGTGCAAATCCTTGTCACTACTGTTTTCAAAGAAACTTGGATGAGATCTATCCAATTACTTGTATGAGCTTGTTGGTAGCGCGTAAATATACAGCTACTTACTCTCGCAAGTATACGAGGTCTAGGTTTTAGTATAGTGTGATCGTTAAGATCGGGTTATCGTATCCATAGGCAAAAAACAAATGTATTTAATTAATTAAACTAATACTAATATATCCTAAATTAACTACACTATTATGTTAATATGTTTTAGGGTAAAGAATTGCATAGGGATTACAAATACGTGTTCGATTCCAATTTACTCACGTTTACGTTGTTCGACCTATTTGACAACCTCGGTACGTAAACTCCACCGCCACCTCTTCCGAGTGTAAGACGGGGGAATATATGCCTTTGAATCAACGAAGAAGTCCCCCTCAACGTTTTAACGACCCTAGGTCACGTGAGTCTAGCCCAGCGTCATTGATTGCACACAATCCAACTCCCTCCCAGGTTATTGGATCGTTGCGTTGTATTTACCCTATTGACAATCTACGTTCTAAAACTCCCTCGCCACCTCTTTCGAGTGTAAGATGAGGAATATAACGCAACTTCGAGTCAACAAAGAGGTCCCCCTCAACGTCTTAACGACCCTAGGTAGCATGTGTCTAGCCCCACGTCATCAATTGTCCACGATTCAAACCCCGACCGGGTTATAGAATCGTGGCGTTTGTTTACCCTATTCCGAATCCGGGGTTTTGTCAAAATCCCGTATTCTCCATTTATCAATCCAAGCATAATAAACAAACAATACGATAAATACAATCAAACTACAAAGAACAATCACAAACGAAACACCGAAATCACCCAAACGACGTATTTATAAATATAGTGTTAATCCCTACTACAATTTATATTTAACTCGGGGCCATAGCCGCATGTACAAGAAACTAACGAGCTAAACATGCTCATATACTCCTAACATAAAGAAATAAGGAAAAACAATCGAAGAACTTAGCCTCGTTCGAAGATAAACCGCTAAGAACGCTCCATGATCGATTCGCCATCTTCTCCACTTCGGGATGCGAGCTCCACCACTAAAATTCCTAACCCTTGGCTTAACTATAGCCTAAGGGGCCCAAAAATGCAAGAGAGGGAAGAGAGATTACCGGCCAAGGGGGAGGAGAGGGGATATTTATTGCAAAAATATCCTAAAAATATCTAAAAATATCTCAAGACAGTGCATGGAAAATCCGCCTAGGCGGTGGAAATTACGCCTAGGCAGAATTAGGTCGGTTAAGTCTGATCGCCTGGGCGGTGAAGTAGGCGGTGGACTAGAGAACATTCTGTTGGATTTTCGCCTAGGCAGTAGAATTTTCGCCTAGGCGAGCGGCTGTCAGTAGCCCTTCTACGTCCTCTGCTGGATTTCCGCCTAGGCGGTGGAAATTTCGCCTAAGCGGTCGTCCGTCAGAAACATTTTGCTCTTCTCAGCATTTTCACTGCTTAGGTGGTGGTCTGGACGCCTAAGCGGTGGGCCTGTTTCATCTTTTAGCCTCCGAGCTTGTTTATCTACCGTAACTTCGAACCGCTTTGGTTCGATCTCATCGTTTTAGCTCCAGTTTCCTATCTTTTCGCCCGACACACCTGATTTATACAAAAAGTACGAAAACTAATTAAAACATAATAAAATACTATATAAATATATTCGAAAACTAACAAATTCGGATTGGAAATAGATAGGTTTTTCACACCTATCACTTGTAGTAATCTATTTTGAGATAAATTATTTTCTATCTTTGAATACTATGAAATATCTAGTAAAACAATTTTTGTCTGTTTAATCTGGTGTACATTATCTTTGTGTTTTAATTGAGTAAAATCATATTTGAATTCTCACATAATATTTTGGGACATTAGTTGAGCATATATTATATTGTGGTGGTAGAAGCCCTTATTGTGGAAAAAAAAGGCGTTTTTTAAAAAAAAATTATTTTACTTTATTTTTTATTTTTTATGTATTTGGTGAGTGTGGGATGATTAGACATATTGTGTAAGTGTTCGGAGGGGATTCTCAAACACGTAAAATGATCTAATGACTTCGAAAGAATTGAACGAGGAGCCGTATAAGGCGAAAATCTCATGTACGATTCTGTAAAATGGCAGTAAGGGTGATTTATCTGTCAACTTTTCCACTATCACCCAAAAAACGAAACTCTGCCTTACGTAAAATTACCAGAGTCCAATTCACCTCTGTATTTGAAATCACTACTTATATACCCAGTATTAGCCATAATTCACAAGAGCATTCTGTATTCTTAGTGTAGACACGACATTTTAACTGTCCCATAAAAATATTTTATGCTCTATTTTTTGTTTTATCTTTTATTTTGTTTTATTTTCAGAAAATTTAAAATAGAAAATAGAAATGAAGAAAAAGAAGGAAAAATTAGAAAGAGAAAGAGAAAAAGAGAGAAAAAAAAAAAGGAGAGAGATATTTGGTTAGAGAGAGAAAAGAGTAGAAGAGAGAAAGAGAGTTAGCGGAGAAAGAGAGTGAGTGAGAGAAGAGAGAGGAGAGAGATTTGGTTAGAGAGAAAGAAGAGAAAAGGGGGTGGGGCTAGCAGCTAGAGGAGAGAGAGAAGAGAGAGATAGAGAAAGAAGAAGTCAAAGAGAGATAGAGAGATTTTATGAGAGAGATAAGTAAAGGAGGGGACCCAATTTTGCTGGTCAACAAGTCAAAAGGAAGAGATGCGCACATGTGGTGGCTTCCTACACTGCCATGTGTCATATTTTTGCCCTAGTCTTTCTAGAAGTCTCTCCTAAGATGTTTTTCTCCTTCTTAGTCAAATTAAGGTTAGAATTTGGTGTCTAGTTTTTTAGTGTTTTTCATTCCAATTTTTTTCCTATAAATAAGACCATCCCCTTCATAGTTTAAAGACACAAAGATTCAAAGTAAAACCCTTTAGAGAGATTCGAAAATTGAGAGAAAAAATATCTTAGAGAGTGATTCTTAGCGAGAGCCCTTTTGGGAAGTCGTCTACGAGAGAGAAAAAACTCAAGCGTTGCGAATCT
The DNA here is from genome assembly GCA_016647705.1 of Eucommia ulmoides. Lineage (NCBI taxonomy): Eukaryota > Viridiplantae > Streptophyta > Magnoliopsida > Garryales > Eucommiaceae > Eucommia > Eucommia ulmoides. The sequence continues at coordinate 26,325,638 of CM028328.1, forward strand.
TGGTGAAATGAGGTATATGTTTTAATTTTTAATTCTTTTATTGTTTCTCACAATATTAAATTCCTACTTGTTTATTTATTTTATACTTGTCCGATTACTCGATGAAAACGCCGGGACGACGTTTACAATCTGAACCTCCGAGCGTTAGACAAAGACACCCTTTATCTCGATGTTTCTTTTATTGTATTCTTCTTTATCTTATTGCAATTTATATACAGAAAAAAAAAAAAAAAAAAAAAAAAAAAAAGACAACAACTATAAAATAAGTCGTTCGATAATACGATGAAAATGTCGTGACATTTTTCTCTTGCTTAAACTTAATCCCCAAATGTTTGGTTTGTAAGAATAAAATAATAATAAATCTTAATTTGTAAGAATTCATCCTTACAAATCTTAGGATGAATTCGACGATTCGATAAATCGTGGGAGAGTTTTCAGTGGCCTTGTTTCAATTATCCAACTAAAGTGGAATTTAGAAACAATTGGTTTTAGAAAATTTGTTCCCTGAGTAAACCTTTTCGTGGGATTTCGCCTAAGTTTTGAAAATATTAATTCTGACAAACTTTGTTTTCGTGATCTTCTCTGAATTCTCATCTCCATAGAATTTGAGAAAATTTCAAATTAGGATTTTCTTGAATTAATTGGGCAAATTTAAAAAATATATCATTTTCATCTAGCTCACATATTTATCATTTAGACGGCATGTTTAGGACACTTTCACCATTTACATATTTCTTTTATATTTCATTACATATAGGTTCTTTTAGATTTAATAATCCATATTTATTTCTTGTATCATTTAGATGACATGATTAGGACACTTTTACCACATACACTTTTCCATATTTCATCACGTATAGGTTCTTTTAGATTTCATAATCCATGCTACATAGTTACAACATGTACAACACTTCTAATTTTCATATATATTAGATAATGAAATCATTTTCATGCATAATCAATTTAATTTATGTAGTTTCCTTGATTTATTCACGTATTGATGCGATTTTGTATTGGCAAGTTTAAATTAAAATCATTATTGCATAAAAATTGTATTAGTAGTTTCTTAGGTCACTTTTGCATAAATAAAACAATATTTTTATCATGCTAGTTTTTGCATTTATACTTCATACTTTTTCACTTATATTAATTGCTTATTTAAATTAAAGAAATCCCTCATAAACATAAATGAAACCACCCCTTGGGGATCATCCTTATCGAATTCTTTAATATTTGATAAGAGGTCACATCGGGGGAATATTCCCAAAAATACCAAATAATTGCCTCGCCTTAATTTGAAAAATGCCAAAAAGATTTTATAAGACGAAAAAGATTTGAAAATAAATTAAAATGTTTTGGACTAAACTAATTGGACTTAATTGGATATAAGGTACCATTTTTGGACAGACGTCTTGGGATGCGTAATACCTTCCCCGAGCGTAACCGACCCCCAAGCTTTTAATTGAATCTTTGGTTTGATTGTATTTTTTGGAGTCAATTTTTTCTTAGGTCTTTTAAATTATTTTCTAAAAATTCAGTGACTTGACACACCATTTAAACTCAATGCGAGATTATGACTTCATATTTTAAAATGGCCTAAGTATATTTTTTTAGAAAATCAGAGCTTTAAAAAACCCTTTCTTATTTTTACGATTAATATTTCATATTATTTTTCTTTTGAAAAATTGGGGTGCGTCAGCTGGCGACTCCACTGGGGATAGTCAGAAGATCGAGCCTAATATATCCAAATAAGTACTAATCCATGTCTAAATGTTATATTTTATTTCGTTACATTTTCCTTCTATTTGGGAAATAATTTTTTATTCTTCTCTTCTTTTCTATCAGTTTCTTATATTGTTGTAATCCCTTCGTCACAAGTACGGTTGTCTTGTATTTGTCTTGGGGAGTCTTAAAAAACCAATTGAGTTCAAAGTATCCAATACCGTTTAAAGTTAAAAGAATTTTCATTTATTTGATCGGTTATTATCGAAATTGAAAACTTTGAACTCAGATGGGTTTTAAGTCTACATAAGATCCACGTAGACTAATAGGTGGCCTTATTACAAGAACAAGACAAGACAGGAAAATTGGTCCCAAAAAAGTAATTCTGATTCCTCTCATCTGAAGTTCGGTCTTTACTCGCAGTCGAGCTTAGAACCATTCTAAGATGGCATCTGAAGGCAATCCTGAATCTCTGTACACAACCCAAATAGCTCGGATACAAGAAACTATCGACATGTTTATGTAAAAGTTTAATGAACTAAGCCAGCAACCTCAGTGCCTGTTCCCTTGTCTCGCGGAACTCCCATGACTGAATCATCGAATGGAAACCCTCCAAGATTTCAATGTTGAGTCCGAACCCGACTGGCCCAATCTTCTTGGTCTCGATCTATATGGACCTCAGATGGGCCCTTATCTATTAGCTTATAGAGCATCAACATATCCTAGCCAAGGGCGTGTCTATCAGGCCTCACTCGAAGGCTTGACCCCATATGCATCACAGATCTTCATTCACCCGGAGAGAGTCATTGCTCTACGCAATGATCCAAATGCCAATCAGCCGACCCTGATCATTGAAATTGAAAACAGATAATAAGAGAATGGAACCTCTACAGCCTGGGTTTTGAAAATAGAGGAATTAGAGAGAATCGTAGAAAAGTTTAAAAGAGAAAAGTCTTATAGAAAAGCGACATATAAGGAGCTATTAGCACCGCCCCGGGTGGTGTATTCAAAAAACTTTGTAGTCCCGAAGTTCATAAAATATGACAATAATGGCCCCCCATAATGGTACATTAGCATATACAAGGAGGAATTGGGAGTTCATGCTAGGAATGAAGATCTTTGCCTAAAGATGTTCTACTCATCATTGAAGGGACCGACCCTTAGCTAGTACATAACTCTAGACTTATCACAGATTAAAACTTTTGAGGATCTGGTTGAGGCCTTCTATGAGAAATATGTGAACAACAAGGATGCCATGCCGAATCGTAATACCCTGTACCAGATATTGAAGAGAAATGAGAGCTTTTGGAGGTACACTGCCCGCTCGAGGGTAGAGGCTGGTAAAGTTATGCCCAGACTAAGTGAGGAGGCTCAGTTATATATATTCAAATTGATTCAGAAACTATTATTCTATCAAGGTTATTAGCCCAGTAGAATACCCAAGAGGGTGGGTGAATTGGGTATTAAAAAAATATATCAGAATAAAACTTGAATAAATCAAATAATTAATTTTATGCCTAAATTAATTATTATCTTTATACCATAGCGGAATTATAATAAATCTAAGTGCACACCCAAACAATAAAAATAAACAAATTAATAATGCAGAACACCAAGATATATCCTGGTTCACCAAGCTACTCTTGGCTAGTCTAGTCCTCCGAGCCCTATGGAGGTCGCACCCACTAAAACCAAGATCCCTTTAAAGGTAGGAACCAAATCCGCACAATGATTCTTTTCAAAGGCTCAAAATCAACCTCTACTTTTTACATGCACAAGAATAACCTTTACAACTTCATTTTCCCAGGTTTAGGAATACCCTCTATTTTTTCAAGGCTCAAGAATAACCTATCTTTTTACAGACTAAAGATTAACCTAATTCTTTTTATCACTACTACTCAAGAATCAAAACCTCTCAAAACACTCCAAGTATTATTTTCACAGGTAAGGATGGAACCTTTACAATTCACTCACACTAATTCTATTCAGGAAGAATTAATACCTCAATCTCTTTACATGAAGAGACTGAAACCCAGCTACCCTTGATTAAATACCCCCAACAGTATTTAATCCATCACAACTTACCAATACACAAATTGATAAGAAGTAAATCTCACTTAGGAGCTTCTACCACCCCAGATAAATAATAACTCAATTAATATCCTAACTAGTGATAGAAAAATATGAGATACAAAAATCTGATTTTAACAAAAATATGGGAAGCAAATTGGAGCACGTAATCAGATTCAAGAAATTGTTTATAAAAATATTTTCTTCAAAAATCATAAATAATTTCTAAGATCAATTTCCAAATATAGAATAATAAATAAAACGTTAAGTAATATGGAAAGATCTCACCCGGAATCTACAGAAATAATGATTAGAATAATGTAGCTTTAAATCTGGTAGTAGTAAAGATAAACAGTAATTGATTTTCAAGATTGTCTCTCAGAAAAGGTCACAATATTTCAGAAGGATAACTCTCATAAAAGCTCACAAATAATATGATATGATTTATCTCTTGTTTTCTACTTAATTGCTAATGAAATTCATAGGTCTATTTAAAAGCATATGTCATCAGCCTTCTACCGACTAGTTTACAAGTGTCATGACAATAAAAAGCTCTTATAGACTCCTTATAACATAAGAACTTCATTTAGGTTCAATTTCAATTAAAAACAACTTTCAAATCTTTCAATTAAATCCCCAAAGCATTTCTCAATCTCAATTAATAAGAATAGAAATTATTTCAAGTACCAAATTGAGAAACATTAATATTTAATGTACTAAATTAATAGGATTTAATTAATATATGAACCATATCTTAAATATCACCAAATCCCTTAAATCTCTCTCAAATCCTAACAAGAAATGGCTAATTTTAGATATGATTTCGGATCAAACATTATCCTGAAATAGAGCACTCAGTCGACTGGAAGATTCTGGAAGTAGTCCGTGCAGTGGATCGATCGACTGCTTGGTCGACTCTTCAATTCGGAGAGTTTGTCAGGCTTTTACCGGTCGACCGCTCAGTCGACTCTTCGATTTAGAGAGCTCAGCCACCATAGGCTAGTCGACCTGTCGGTCAACTCTTCGATTCAGGATATTTCATCTTGTTTCTCCGGTCTACTCCTCAATCGACTGCTCTCTCCTGCATCTTTTCTCTGATCTCGTTTTATACTCTCTTTCTTTTACGATTTCGCCCCTTTATCAATTTTATCTCTTAAATAAGCTCCACTAATATTCTTATATTTCATTTTAGTCATTCAAAACTATTTCTTTTCAAATCACATTGGAGCAAATAATTATACTTAACAAAAAAACACATAAAAGATAAAACTCATTTTGTGCCTTGTGTGTGTTCCTAAATGGGATATTAAGAGTTAATATTTACCTGGATTGTTTTCCCTAATTTCTTGAAACTCTTAATACATCTTCACCATCTTGATATCTTCATTTAGCATCCATTCAATTTGACATCTTCATTATTGGAACTTTAAATCACTAAAATACTTGATCAAACATTAGTTCTACCAAAACATTAATACTTAATTGTTCATCAAAATCTTAGGATCAACAAAGGTCATTCAAGCATAGTAGTGGCTTCCTTCGGCGATGCAATCAAGTAAGTCGAAGTGATAAAAAGAGGGATAAGGAGTGAAAATATTGAATAGGCCTCGCCCGATTCGACAAAGTCATCAGCTCCACCGAAGAAGAAAGAGAATAAGATGGCTATTGATGTTTCTCACTGGCAAACCCCTTACCAAAATAGCCCCCAAGCTTCATATCCTCAAGATTACCCTAACCAAAACAACCAATACCATAACCATCCTGTTCAAAATTGCCAAAATGAAAATTACTCCTAGAACCTGCTATATTCCCAAAAACGTCCACACTACTACTAATACCAGAATGTACCTTCCCCTTACCAAAACCACACTGTAATATTCTCAAATATTAGAAATTAGAATTGTAAAGTTGTGAGAGAAATTAAATAAAAGTTTGGTGCAATTAAAATTTTCTTGTGAAAATCATAAAATTTAGGTGCTAAATTAATGGAATTAACTTAAAATTAAATATTTAATGGTCCACCATCATTTGGGCACATTATTTTTGGCCCAAAGTATACATTTGGTCCACTTAAGACTAATTTAAAAATACCAAAAATAAAAGGTCCGAAAATTGATAAAATATAAAACCTATTGTAAATGGTTAGAGCCTAAGTTGTATTAGAAAGGCCCAAAATTAGTTTTGAGATAACTCAATACCCAAGTTAAGATCCATACCCATATCATAATCCATAACCCATGACCCAAGACCCTACGCATATCAAGACAAAAAAATAAATAAATCTAGAATTCACGTGAGAGGCCAAGGACCAAGACAAAAACCCCTTTTCACTTCTCTTTCAACCTCCATCAGCATAAGTGAAGAAAAGAAGAATAGAAGAGTGAGAAAGGGAATAATGAAGGTCTTGAGAGATTTAGAGCAAAAGATTTGAGAAGATCCATAGGTAAAATTAAGTCTTGGTGGAGGATCAAGGTCAAATTTGGTAAGTTCCTAAACCTAGAATTCTTTTTTAAGAGTTCTAGCTTGAAATCACCATGCATAAAATCTTATTTTCTTTTTAAAGTATGGTTTAGAACTTGAAGTTTGTTATTTTCGATTTTGGGAGAGAAAATCTGAGAAAAACATGATGTAAATGAACCTTAAATGAATTAGAAAGGTTGTATATTGGTTGGGGATGACCTATAGGCCTTAGGAAAGTAAAAAACATAGTTTAGGAGCATTGGGTATCAAAAACGAATTGATGAACCGAAATCTGCAAGTTTCAAATTCTACACTCGATTAATCTGAACAATGTATCTTCAAAAATTCATAATAATTTGTAGAAAACTCAGAAAAATATGAAATATATTGCAAATGAAACTAGACTCAATGAGGATCATGTTGAGATATTATATGCTATGTTTTGAACATGATATGGTACTTTTATAGACCCCAAAATGTAGCTGAAAATAACCTCGTAAGATCTGAACAACATTGTTTATTGAACTTCTAAATATTATAACTAAATATAGAAAAATAGAAATTTGGTGATTCAAAGTGAGTTTTAAAGCTTGATATGTATATTTTCATAGAAAAATATAAAAAGAATAGAAAATTACTTTTAATAGTGGTAAAAGGATTGAGAAACTTGACTGCTCACAATAAATTGCTCTCGCAACGCATGATACCCTGTTAAGAAATAATAGGATATTAAGGGTATACGCATAAAGTATTGGTGTTAATGAGAGGATGTTTAATTTTGCTTCCAGTAGCTGAGTATGCTAAAGTAGGGAGATTCGAGATTACTAAGTGACTACCCGCATCTCAAGGTACCGAATTCTATTCATTATCTTATGTGTTTTTTAGCATGCATTATTTGTATGTGTTCTTTGGTGCTTATTTGAAAAATGTGTTTTCAAATGAAGTTGGAATTGCCGTAAAAAGGTAAAGTTTGGGTAAATCTAGTATTATAAAAGAAATATATACTTATTTGGTAAATATATCTGGCTGGGTGATATTGTGATGATATCGTGTGAGGACCAAGGAGATTGGGTCACTGTGGAGCTGACCTTGGGTACAATCCCTAAACTCGTGTGGGGGATATTCCAGGTTACTTGAGTATCTCACTAAATGGTATAGATTCCCAGTGGTACGATTTGGTAACCAGGTATTGCAATAATACACTTGTTGTGTATTTGTTTTAAAATTTTCTACTTGTATTTTATAAGTACATGTTTTATTACGATATACAAGTGCATTATATATTGTTTTATTTATAAAGTTTCAGCTAGAGTATTGTGGTTTATAAAATCAAGTATTTTTTATCAACATTAAAAAAAATGTAAGAAAATGGATGAATTTCCATACTGAACACGTTGAACTTATCCCCATTTTCCCCTTTCCTCAAGTAGTGCACAAGATAGTGAGCATGAGTGAATTATGGTCTGAAAGTACACTATATCAAGTTTCTAGCTTCAGTATATTTGGATCATTTTGGTACTTTCTATCGCTATGTACCTTTTTATTTTAAGCATGACATGTAATAATGGGCCATGTAAGGCCCAAACATTTGGACTATTGATTTGTTTATAAGCATTATTAACTATGTGTCTATTGATGCTGCTAAGAGCTCCATAGATGATATAGAGGCCCAATCCAATAATTTAGTTTGTTTTGATTACAAAATTTCACCACAATATTATTAAGTGTTCCGCTAGGCATACTTGGTAACTGTAAAACAAATCGATGCTAAAAAGGAACACACCTAGTAAGATTAGGTAAATAAATAAAATTAAGCATCAATGAAGAAGAAAAATTGACAATAGGGTTATCGGTAGACTACTTATGTTGGTCGTCCTGGGGCTTGATTCACGACCCCAGGGTTTGGGGTGTGACACATACTCCCCAATACTATCCCCAAGTCTACCAAATACCTACTCACCACGCATATCAGCCAAACCAAAACCCCTCAGCTCAAATTCCTACCAATAACCTAAATCCAGGAATCTAATAACACCTAGGCTATCCACCTCGCGCTACTACCTGAAACTTTCTAAATAATGAAAAAAAAACCACTAGACCTTCCAATCTCCATCCCTGAGCTGTACCGAACCTGTATGAAGGAGGGGATGCTAACAGCTCTTCCATCCTATGAGCTTAAGCCAGTGAGTAAAACCACTTCTTTAAATACTTTTTGTGAGTAGCACTCGAAAGCCAAAAGCACATACGACCAAGCAGTGCTATCACTTGAAAGGCAAGATCTGAGAGTTCATACGGATGAGGGCCCTCACGTTCCCCAATAAAAAGATTGAGTCTGCTACACTAAATTGCTACCTGAATCTAATGCCTGAGCATGCACCTTCAGAGAGTGGTAAAGTCGATATTTTTACAAAAATGTTGGCAGAGATGAGAGTGAGTCATGTACCCGAGGCTTGAGTTAAAAAATCTAAAGGCTGCAAAACTGGGGTTCTTGTTTAATTTCAATTTGCTAGGTGTTTTGATAAAATTGGGACGTTTTCGTGTACTCATCTTTCAATCCCGTTGGTCTTTTTGATGGAAAAAGATTTTCTCAATAATGTTTTTTTTTTTTTTTAAAAAAAATAAATCAATAAATATAATATTGTTTTATCCAAACTATAGTATAATGTTTGAATCTTACTCTTTCAGATACCCAAAATTACCTTTATATGTTATATGTGATGTGACTGAGCGATGATGTGAAGATATGATTTCAATATTATATTTTGCCAAACGATGGTGAGATCGAAAAGGCCATTAACAGAATCTAGTAGCAATTCTAAAGTACCGAGGATTCAAAAGTTAAGATTAGCATTCATTGTATTAAATTAAGCTATATCCTAGGGTCCTTTAGTGCTTTGATAAAATCAGGTGTAAACATCCTAGCTCGCCTGCTGTTGGACCTAATAGCTAAAAGAGAACACAATCATCCCAGGTTAATAATCCCAATGAACAAACTCTTAAATGTAATACTGTTATCGAATCATTTGATGAAGATCAAAGCCAGAAAAATGAGAATTTGTCACCATCAAACAACACAGTTCGATACCAAATTTACTCTTTCATTGATGGATCCTCGGGTTACAAGAAGGCTTCAATTCGCAAAGAATACCAATTTCATTTCTAAGCTCGACTGTACCCGAACCATTGTAAGTTCGATCATCTATTTCTAAAAAAATAAAAAATAAAGAAGAAGAAGAAGAAGAAGAAGAAGAAGAAGAAGAAGAAGAAGAAGAAGAAGAAGAAGAAAGAAAAGAAAAAGGGAAAAAGAAGAAGAAAAAAAAAAGAAAAATGGAAAAAAAGGGGGGGCCAAAATAATCAAACCATTAACCAGGCAAGAAACACTGGTGCAAATATGGAAGCGATTTGAAGAAAAAAGAAAGAGTTTAGATTAATTCTCTTAAGGTTTCTGCTTCAGGCCAATTTGGTGGTAAACGAAATTTTTTCGGATCAGAACTTGATGAATTTGAATGGAATTCAAATTTATGAAAAGAAACATTGGTCGTAGTTTTCAAATGTATTTGAACCATATTCTTCTGCAATCCGACTCAAAATCTCACAGAAAATCATATCGGACATTCAAGGTACTCATTTAAGTAATTTTCAATATTTTTCCAATTTTTAGACTAAATCAATTTTACAAGACTTGAGAAAATACAGAGCATGCAGGAGTATTAGAACCCCAAGCATCAAAGCGCCTAGAATTTTGGAAACATAGAAATCTAGTGGAAACACAGAAATCTAGTCGGGCAAGTCAAGAAGACCTAGATGAGGTATGTTGGGCCCTTTTCTAAGTTGGAAAATGAAGTATTTTCATTAAAAATAAAGAAAAAATCTTATCAAATCACCTAGAACATAGCCTGTAAGCCGAGTGACTATGACAGAAAAGGGGAGAATAGAATTGCGAGTCATCAAAGGTAACCAATTTTTTTAGATTAAAGATTTTGTTTTGGAAGTGTTATCTTGTCCACTTACAGGGGTCTAAAAAAGGCTTGGAGTATAGATTTCTTTATCACTGGGTCCTCCCACTTTCATACCGAACTCAAATTGGAAACTCTCATTCCTGAAAATTCAGAAACTCTAAATGAGTATCCGGGTATGTGTTTTGTCCTAAAAAGGGCATCTAGTGAACTACGCTAAACCTAATCCTTGACGTAATGCTCAAGTACTTAGGTAATTCAAAAAGGTTCGGTCATTGAAGTGTAAGCTCTGGCCCTAAGTTGGGGCACATTATATGGAATTGGCCCATTTTCGCACCTAGGGAGTTTTTGAGCTTGACAGCCCAGCCGTAGGCTAGGGTCCATTTTATATCTTGCCATTATTTCATACTTGCTTCTTCATGACGACTTCTTATTTTGCACTCAGCATCTCCCTGATGGTTTTTTCTTTTTTCTTTTTGGCATTTTATGTTGCATTAAGTCTGTATGGGATGGCTTTTTTATTTTTGTCTCTTCATGATGACATTTATTTTTGCATCATATTTCTCTGTGATGACTTTTCATTTTTTGCAATATTCTTCTCCGTGATGGCCATCATTTTTTGCATCATATCTCTTTGTGATGGCTTTTTCATTTTGCATTACGCCTCTCCGTGATGACTTTTTCATTTTTTATTTTGTCTCTCTGTGATGGATTTCTATTTTTGCATTTTACCTTTCTATGATGACTTTTTTTTTTTTTTCATTATACCTTTCCGTAGTGGTTTTTCATTTTTTGTTTTACCTCTCCATGATTTTATTTTTTTTTTGTTTTTTTTGTTTTTTGCTTTGAATTATGAATCTCGCTAATGGCTTTTCATTTTGAATCTCAATGATGGATTTTCGTTTTCGTATTACGCCTCTCTGTGATGGCTTTTCATCTGCATTCTGCCTCTCCATGTTGGCATTTCATGTTGCACTTTGCCTCTCTGTGATGGATTTTCATGTTGCACTCAGCCTCTCTGTGATGGTTTTTCATTTGCATTATGCCTCTCTGTGATGGTATTTCATGTTGCACTTTTCCTTTCTGTGATGATTTTTTTTATTTTTGAATTTGCCTCTCCATGATGGCTTTTATTATTTTGTGCTACCTCTTTGTGAGTGCTATTTTATTTTGTATTCATTTCTCGCCCCACTTGGGGCGTTCAGGGAAATACGCTAAACTTGATCCTCGGCGTAACGCATAGGCACGTAGGTAACTTATAAAGGTTTGGTCAGCTAGGAGTCAAGCTCAACGTTATGTCTCATTTTTGCTGAGCCACAGGCTGGGGCATATTTTATACCTTTGGAATGTTTTTATCGCCCCAACTATAAGTATTGTCATGAGTCATTTTCATTATTCGAAACAATCCTCTAAACGAACACCTGTTCGTCATGAGTATCATCATGTGTCATTTTTCATTACTCTAAACAATCCTCTAAACAAACACTTGTTCGTCATGAGTCATTTTTTTTCATTACTCTAAATGATCTTTTAAACGAACATATGCTCATCTTGAGTATCGTCGTAAGTCATTTTTTCATTACTCTAAATGATACTCTAAATGGATATGTATTCGTCAAGAGTATCATCATGAGTAATTTTTATTTTTTATTTGTTTATTGTAAAATCCATAAAATGGGATGATCAAAGTGATGTGGTCCCCAACCTTTGAAAAACAAGTGAAACTCGCATGACAAAGAGGGGCATCTGTAGACATGACATTTTGACCATCCCTAAAAAATATTATATGCTTTATTTTTTATTTTATCCTTTATTTCGTTTTACTTTTAGAAAATATAAAATAGAAAAAGGAGAAAAATAAAATAGAAAAATAGAAATAAAGAAAAAGAAGGGAAGAAGAGAGAGAGAGAAAAAAAGAGAGGAGAGAGAGTAAGGAGAAAAGATGAGAGAGAGAGAGAGAGAGAGAGAGAGAGAGAGAGAGAAGGCGAATCCAAGAGAGAAAGAGAGAGGAGAAAGATTTGGTTAGATAGAGAAAAGAGAAAAATAGGTGGGGCACGCAGTTAGAGGAGAGAGAGAAGAGAGAAAGAGGAAAAAAAGAAAGAGAAAAGAAGTCAGAGATAGAGAGATAGAAAAGTAAAGGAGGGGGATCATTTTTGCTGGTCAACAAGTCAAAACGAAAGGATATGCACATGTGGCAGCTTCTTATGCTTCTACGTGTCCGATTTCGGACTTAGGCTTTCCAGAAGTCTTTCCCAAGATTTTTTTTTTTCTCTTTTTAGTTAAATTAGGATTAGAATTTGATAGCCAAGGCTCGTTTTTTAGGTTTTTTCATTCCATATTTTTTCTATAAATAAGACCCTCTCTCGCATGCTTAAGGATACAAATTTTTAGAGAGAAACCCTTCAAGGAGATTAGAGAGTAATTCCTAGAAAGAGCCATTTCGGGAAGCCATCTGCGTGAGAGAAAAAAATCTAACCGTGGCGAATCTAGGCCAGAATAGGCGTGGTTTTTTTTTTTTTTTTTTTTTTTAATATTCTTTCATTGTTTCTCGCAATATAAAATTTCTTCAAGATTATTTATTTTGTAATTGCTCGATGACTTAAAGAAAACGTCTGGACAAGATTCTTCGTTCTCAATCTGAACCTCTGAGTATTAGATGAGGACACCCTATATGTCTTTTTTTTTTTTTTTTTTTTTTTTTTTGCAATTCGTATAAAAAACTAAAAAAAAAAAAAAGTGGTCCAATGATCTGATGAAAATGCTGGGATGGATTTCTAATGCTTAAACTTAATCTTCGAGTGCCTGGTGAAGGATGTTTTCATTTTTTATTTTTTCTCTTTTTCCGTTATTTGTTTCCTTATTGTCCTTATTATAAAAAATAGAAATAAATAAATAAATAAATAATAAAATCTTAGTTTGTAAGAATTAATCCTTACAAACCTTAGGATGAATTCCATGATTTGATAAATCGTGGGAGAGTTTTCTATAACCTCGTTTCAATTATCCAACTATAGTGGAATTTAGAAACGATTAGTTTTAGGAAATCTCTTCCCTCAGTAAACCTTTTTGTGGGATTCTGCCTAAGTTTCGAAAATATTAATTCTGATCAACTTTGTTTCTACGATCTTCTCTCGATTCTTATCTCCAGAGAATTTGAGAGAATTTTAAATCGGGATTTTCTTGAAATGACTGGGCAAACTTAAAATAGATATCATTTGAATCTGTATCATAAATTAATTATTTAGATAACATGTTTAGGACAATTTCACCACTTACACTTTTTTTTTTTTTTAACTAACATATAGGTTCTTTTAGATTTCATAATTCATATTTATTTCTTATATTGTTTAGATAACATGTTTAGGACACCTTGATCACTTATACTTTTTCATATTTCATCATATATAAGTTCTTTTAGACTTCATAATCTACGCCACTTAGTTACGACATGTACACCACTTGCACATTTCATATATATTAGATAATGAAATCATTACCACGCATAATCAAATTAATTTATGTAGTTTGTTTGATTTATTCACGTATTCATATCATTTTGCATTAGCACGTTTAAATTAAATCATTACTACATAAAAATTATATAAGTAGTTTCTTAGGCCATTTTTGCATAAATAAAATAAAATTCTTATCATGCTAGTTTTTGCATTCATACTTTATACTTTTTTAATTATTTTAGTTGCCCTTTTAAATTAAATAAATCCCTCATAAACATGCATAAAACCACCCCTCGGGGACTATCCTTATCGAATCATTTAATATTTGATAAAGGGTTATACCGGAGGAATATTCCCAAAAATACCAAGAATTTGCCTCGCCTTAATTTGAAAAAAGCCAAAAATATTTCATAAGAAGAAAATGATTTTAAAATAAAATAAAATGGTCAGACTAAACTAATTGGACTTAATTGAATATAAGGTACCGTTTTTCGACGAGCGTCTTGGGGTACCTAACACATTTTTCGAGCGTAACCGATCTCTGAGCTTTTAAATAAATATTTAATTTGACTGTGTTTTTAATTTATTTTCTAAAAATAAGGTGACCTAGCATACTATTTAAACCCAATTCTAGGTGGCAACTCCTTGTTTTGAAATGCCTTAAGTATTTGTTTGAGAAAACCGACGCTTTAAAAATGCCTTCTTATTTTACGACTAATATTTTATATTTTCTTCCTTTCAAAAAATTGGGGCGCGTCACTTAATAAAAGGGGTAAGGGTTAAGGATTTACCCGGTGTCAGATATCACATTGTTCGTGGAACCATAGATGTTGTCAGATTCAGGATAGGTTTAATTCTTAGCCTGTAAAAGGATTAGATTTGATTATTATATTGTAAAAAGATTATGTTTGATTCTTGCCTGTAAAAGGATTAAGTCAGTCTTTAACCTGTTAAAAAGATAAATCGTTTTGTTCTTAGCCTGCAAAAGAATTATGTTCTTTTTTAGCCTGGTAAAAGGAAAATTGTAAAGGTTTGATTCTGAGTTTGGTAAAATAATTAGGTTAGTCTTGAACTTGTGAAAATGATTGTAAGCATTTAATTCCTACATAAGAAAGGAATCAAGATTAGTGGATTCTGAAATCCCTACAGGAGCTATTGGGACTAGACGTAAGAAAGAGTTGCTTGTCGAACAAGGATAAATTTGTGTGTTCAATTTCTCTATCCCTACTTGTTTGGTTGTCTATCTAGAGAAAGACGTTTCCGCTGCAACTCAAGATAATAACTACTTAAGAAAACTAGTGTTTTGATTTATAGATAATTTATTTCTTTAAATTTTATAACTATGCAATTCACCCCTTTTTTGGGCCAACATAAAGGACTTTAACATCTCTGCTTAAAAAAAAAAAAAAAAAAAACATAATTTGTTAGGAAAATAGGAAGACTTTTTTTTTTTTTGAAAAATATAAAATATAAATTAGATTCTTTGAATACGTTTTTTTCCTTGGAAAAATATATTTTTCTTTGATTTTTTAGAAGAGATTAAATGGAAAGAAAATAAAAGAACCTATAAAAAACATCTTTTACTTTGTGTGTATTTGGAACAAGGTTTTTGTATTATTATTTTATTTAAAACATAAATGAAAATTTAATATGATGGAAGAAATATGCAATGCAAAAATGAGGGATTTTTTTCTTTTTCTTTACCAAATTAATCTAAACTTAAAATCCAGTTTAGGGAAATGTTATCCTAAACCCACCGTTTGAAGTTTCACACATGGTAGGAAATCTAAAGTGGTGGTATGAAAGACACTCTCCTTCCCAGATTTTAAGTCAATATTTTCTTTTAATATATATATATATATATATATCTGTGTGTGTGTGTGTGTGCGCGTATTAGAAAATGCAAATTAAAACATGATTACTACAATTTTTATTTTTATTTTTAAACGAAATGACATTATGACAAGTGAAAGAAAATACCATAGCAAACAAAGTTAAGTAACATATTAGAAACTTGCAGTGTTTCATCGAGCCAAGTGGCCACATCAACTTTGCCACAAGAATGCTAAACCAAAAAATGTTGGGAAAAAATGTGTGTAAATTGAAACCTATATATCCTTACAATGTTTCATCGGGCCAAGTTGCCCCGTCTACTTTACTACAAAGATACTAAAAGAAATAAAGCACTGGAAATTAAAGTTCATAAAATAAAATCTATGTATCATTATGGAATTTCGTTGGGCCAAATGGCCACGTTTGCATTGCCGAAAGGAACCTAAAAAAGTACGAAAAATGAAAATGGAAAAAATGAAACCTATGTATCCTTACGTTGTTCGTCGAGCCAAATGTCCACATCTACTTTACCGCAAGGACACTAAAAAAAAAAAATACAAGAAATTATAAGTACATAAAATGACGCTGCGAGACGAAACTAAATGCAAACGTAAATTAACACTAGGAACATAAAATGACTGCCATTTTTTAGTGCTCTTACGATGTTTCATTGGGTTGTATGGAAACAACCATATTTTCTTTTATATAAGAACATTATTTTAGATTTTGTATTTTGGGTCCTTTATGTCAAGCGGTTTAAATAAAAAGTAAAGTGAAGTAGTAAATACGAGGGACTTACCCTGAATTGAAGGTCGGTCTTTGTTTTTTCTTTTCTCTTATTCTTCTTCTCTTTCTTTCTTATTCTTTTCTTTGAAGTTTTTTGTAATACTTTTCTTTTTCTTCTTTTTTAATTTTCTTCTTAGGGATTTTAGAGAGGGAAATGGGTGAAGAGCTTTTTCGGTAGAAATTTCATAAGCTAAGAAAGTTGTGTGTGAAATGGGGGAGAAGGGGCTTTCTTTTATAGGCAGCCCATATCCGCTCATCTAGGGATGCGCTCGTATACCTAGATCCACTTGGGAAATGTCTAAAAACCCTCCCCAAATTTCCCTCGTTCAGTTCAAAGAGGGATCCTATCTTTGTCTTCTTCTAAAATTGGAGGGGAGGAAGCAATTTCAATCCTAAGGGCACCTTTTTTTTTTTTTTTTTTTTTCTTTTTTGGTGTGGTTTTTTTTTTTTTTTTTTTTAAGTTAATAATTTTTTTTTTTACTTTTTCAAAAATTGATTTGAAAAACAGGAATTAAAATATCAAAAAATTGATATGATTCACCAATTTGTGAAAGAAAAAAATAATAATAGGAAATTGCTTGCCAATTTGATCAATTCTCGAAAATAAAAAACATTTGGGGTCAAAATAGAAATTGCTCAAACTACATGATTTCTTGAAATTAACACTTGGGGACTGAAATTTTTATAAAGTGATATACCCTTGATAATATATTCTCAATTGATTAACTTAATCGAATTTTTTTTTTTAAATTTTTTTATTTTGACCCCGAAGTTTTCTTTAACTCTCAAAACTCAATTGGAACTTTGATTTGATTTTGATTGTAATTAATCAGTCCTAAAAGTTTTAATTAAAAACTTGAAATGGAAAATTTTCTCTTTAAATATTGATTGAATAATTTTTTGGAATTTCAATTAGGTCCTTACACTTTCCAATTTGAAGAATTGCCTCAATTGGTTTATTTAGGGGCCTACTGGGAATGTGAAATTTTCATTAAACGTATTCTGAAACTAATTGACATTTCAAAGATTAATATTTAACTTTGAGCCTTGATATTAATTTGTTAGATTTTAAAAAGATTTTAAATTTAGTCTCGTAAGTTTATCAAAGGTGCCAATTGTGACTCGAAAATCTTAATTGGAAGATCTTTTTGATTTAATTGGCTTTTGAGCCTTAATTTAAATCTTTGAGATTGAGTCATTGCTTTTCCAGTTTTCTTATTTACCCTCTTATGTTTTCTCAAATTGTGACAATTGTCTCTTGCATTAATTATACGAATCCTTGAATGGGCCTTCATTTATTTTTTGGAAAAAATACTATATAGTCTACTTAAAAGGCTCAAATTACAAGATGATCCCGCTAGTTTTATTTTTACCAAACAGTCCTATGAAATGCGATACTTGTTACCAAGCCATCTTTTTTTTTTAAGTAGACTTTTTCATTTGACGGTTTTGCCCTTCCGTATATATAAAAGGCATAAAGTCACAAGTAGTTTTGATTCGACGAAGATTTCGGATCAGATTTTCTTTGAGCTTGATGAAGATTTTGCATATTTTGATTCGACGAAGATTTTGCATCAAGATTTTGACTAGCTGAACACGTTGTATCAAGTTTTTTGTAGATTTAATTTTGATTATTGATTTTTTTGGATCATTTATGCTGTAACGTTAGTTTTTTTGGATCGTTTATGTTGTAGTGTAATGAGAATAGATATTAAATTTGAGCTAAAAAGAATTGCGTGGATCAAGATTTTTAAATTGATTGTGCAACAATGTGATGTTGAATATAACATGATGTTATATTCAACATCACATTAATTCGAATACTTGTGGAGTTTTCAAGATTCTAATTGCGTGGATCAAGATTTTTGAATTGATTGTGAAATAGTGTGATGTTGAATATAATATAATATTATTTTTTCAATGTGATGCATTAATTTTTAGAAAGAGTTTCGCAGTAGTTATTTTATGTTTTTATGATAATATATGATGTTGAATGTAACATCATATTATTTTCAACATGATATTGATTAGTTGTATCCATTTTTTCATTTGAATACAACATAATACCATGTTGAAATATAACACAATCGTGTTATATTCAACAAGGTTTTATTTATAAATATTATTTCTTTTTTTCAAAAATATTTTTCTTATTTTTTCAAGAATTATCATGTTTTAAAACAGGATGATATCGTGTTGAATATAACATGACCTCCTGTTATATTCAACATGGTATCATTTTCAAACAGTTTTTTTCAAATCATTTTGTTCATATACAAGGAATTAACACAGTTATGACAACATGATACCATGTTGAATATAACATGATGTTATATTCAACGCAAGTTTGGTAGTATGAAAATATTAAACCATTTTCAATTCAAAACTTAACGATATTGAATATAACATGACATCGTGTTATATTCAACATCAACTCGTGTTGCCCACGAGAATTTCGTTTGTTTTTTGCTCGAAGCCTGGATATTCTGTTGTGGATATAATGATGTTGAATATAACATGTCGTTTATATTATATTCGTTACTTTAGAATCTATCTCCTCAGATGTTACAAATTTCAGATCTTTTATCCAATGAATTTAGCAATCAATTTGTTCATAGTTATTACCCACGACTAATCGATATGTGTTTTGGTAATTTGATGAAAGATTTTTGAGTTGCGACGGTAAGGGAATTGAGATTTGTTGGAACTTTTTTCAAATATTATTGTTCTCGTCAGTAAGAATCAATGATGAATATGTGTTTTACTCGAGATTTATGCAATGAATCCATCTGTTTTTGTTGATTAGAGGATGAATTTGGAGTTGTGATGCTATAGGAAAAAAGTTTTTTTTGCGAATGTAATGAATCTCAGGTGAACAGTAACGGAGGAGTAAAATTGTTCAAAAAATAAAAAGGACTATTTGGTAACATATTTTTGGAAAAAATCTATGTTGTAGTTTTGTCCTCTTTTGAGGACCTTCTGGTAATTAACCATTTTTTTTTAAACCGAACGTTATATATTGCCTTCCTCTTTATCTCTATTTTATTTAAATATTTTATTGTTTATTTATATATATAAATTTTTATTGTTTTGATTTTTGTTTTCTTTTTATTTGCAATCTTGCATTGCACTTGGGAAGGACAAAATACAATATCTACTGCTATCATCGAAAAAGAAGCCATTACTTTCACCGATGAAGATTTGTGTGTAGTTTATACACCCTAATGTTGCCTTAGTGGTGACGTTGGAAATTGTGAATTACAAAGTTTTACGAGACTTGGTCAATGGTTGAAATTTAGTAGAGATCATCTACCTCGTTGCGTTTGATAAAATGAGAATTGACCATAATCAGTTGAAACCATTAATGATGCATTTGGTTAGTTTCGATAGGGAAACGGTAAAACTGCCCAATTGGATTACACTCCATCTCGTAGCAGGATAAAGCTAAAGCACTTGACTTTTGACGCACGATTTATGATCGTGGACTGCCCATCAGCAGACAACGCCACAATCAAAAGTCCTTTTTGAATGCATTGAAGCTCATCACCTTGACGTACCATTTGATGTTGAAATTCCAGACTAAAAATAATGTCAGAAAAGTTTGAGGTAGTCAGAAGGTGGCCTATGAATGTCGTGTGTCCGAGTTAGAGATCCCAAAATGGAAATCAAAAGCATCAAACATGGAGAAACATAAAATGGAATTAAAACTAACAATTAACAAAATATCGAAAACATGGTCCAAACGAGATTACGTCAAGCCCTAGATATAAATTCTAACTCAACATAGGAAAATTCGTGGCTAATATTTTCCAAAAATATATAGATGCAAACATTTTCAACACAATATCCACAAATACAAAATTTAATAATGATTAGGGTGAGAGAAAGGATGAGAAAACTCTTTTGTGTGTAGATAAGTTTCAAATCTTCAATAAATTTCGATGATCTTCACTCAAAGCTCCATCTCTAGCAATTTTTGTGCTTCGAATGGAGTTTCCCCAATGGTGTTCTCTTTAGTAGTAGCTGGTTCAAATACGCGCTACAGGGGAGAAAAAGCCCTCTACAACATGCTTTGGGTAGTGCCGACACCTATTCGTATTTTCTCCATAACTTTTGTGTCCAAACTTTGATTGAGGTCATTAACAACTATATAGAAATCTAAGAAATAGATTTACAACTTCCATCTTTTGAGGTTTTCCAAAATCGAATGGCATCGTGCCCAAAATTGGTCTTGAAGTTTCTACACCTGAACTGCAAATGAACCATTCCAACCCAATTCACTTCATTTTGCCACATTTTCACATTTTCACCCAATTATTTGGAATTCCTACAAAAAAAACACAAAAATATATCAAACTAACAAAAAAGCTTAAAAACTTATAAACATTTTAATCTAAAAATACTTGATTTTTTTATAAATAAACCACTCATCAAATATCCTCAAACTCAAATATTTGCTTGTTATCAAGCAAAAGAAAATAAAATAATATAAAATATAAATCAAGTACTAAGGTTCTAAGGATAAAAGTGTGAGTGTCATATCAAATCAGCAACCATCCAAGAATCTTCGAAGCCACATAATGGTCCAAGCTCAAAGGAAATGCATACATTGGGATTATCTAGAATTTTAACTTTAAGCATTGATGTGTAAGTGTGTGTACAATCACTCTCACGCAACCAAACGAGCCTCGGATATATTTATGTGCTAAGGAGATAATGAACAATCTCTAGATAGTGACTGTAAGAACAACCATAAGCCTATTTTTCATGTCACTTTCCATTAATTATGTGTAGGTACATATGTCATTGGAGATCAAAAAGACTTTGAGGGTTGTAATGTATGGCTAGAGTAGAAGGTAGATGAGAATGTTATTTTTATGTTCAAATCACCCTAGGCATGTATCACAACATATGGATCTTACAATATTTCCAAGATTTTTTTTTCACCGACTCTCATTTTCATCACATGTCTTCTTTCAATCGACCCCACAAGGTATTATTCAAAAAATAAACAAACACACACACACACATTTATTTTTTCATAAAAAGAACAAATAGGTAAAAAATATAAGCTACACCCCAAACTCAAAATCAACATTGTTCTCAATGTTGCAGGACAATACAAGAAAGTGACTCAACTCATCACCCAATTGCTTGCTTGTTTGTTTGTTTGGTTTTTTTTTTTTTTTTTTTTTTTTAATAGCATAAGTGACTCAAAAACAAAATAAAACACACAACACACAACTCATTCCACTAATGACTATTAAAATACTGCTCATGCTAGTCCTTACACTCAATGATCTATGCGATAATGACAATTAGTGATAGGTTTAGGATAAATAATTTTCAAGGGTTAGCTTTAAAGGCTTAAACGATCCAAAGAAAAGCCTAAATCCTCTCTCCATTAACACATGACCTAGAATTTTGCCTCAAGTTTCACTCAAATGGGTTCTAGTGCTCACAAGATGCCCAAGCCTACCTAAACCACATAAATGTTCTCCAAATGCTCAAAAGACCAAGTGATCATGACTCATGGTGCTCAAATTTAATGAGTCAAAAGTGTACCTTAATCAACACAAGTTAAGCACACAAAAATCTCAATGCAATACATTTCAGAAGATCTAAGAGAATATCATGTGTATATACTCATTATTGATATCAAGTCATTTTATTGCAACAAAATTCACAGTTTATTAAAAAAAAAAAACATAAAAAGAAAAGCAAACTGAAAAAAAGGCCACAAGAACACAAGTTATAAGAAGAAAAGACATACACATAAGTATTTCCTAACCCAACAAACATAAGTCAACATGTGTCTTACCCCCAAACTCAAAGCCAAACATGTATTCAAATTAAGTATAAGGGAATGAGGATATGTACTGGGGAGGCAAGATAATCTCTCCTCCTAGTATGGTTGATGGTGATATTTTAGGTAAGGTGACCAGTGTGAGACCTTTTTCCATAGCTTGTATCCTTAGGCTCAATTATTTGAAAACTTGGGTTACCTCCCAAGAAACGCTTGGTTTATTGTCCTCGACTTGACAACGGAGAATGGCTTATCAAAGAGTGGCTTCTACCAATAGTATGCATCATATAATACAATAAATGGGTCTTCATTTTGAATATCCTCAAGGTTGGCGAGACATGGAAATGATTGGCACGTATGCTCAACGTGACTCAACTCTGACATTTGTGCTTAGTGGGCATGAATGAACATTGCTTGAGGTTGTGGAGGACAAGTGAGTCACATCGGATCCTCGTAGATGTAGTCGTCTTTGATCGGCCTTAATTTTATCTCGTTATTCCCATGTCATCCTAGTAAGCAATTGTTAGCCAATTTCAGTTATTCAACAATCTAGGTCACTCGTGCTCTCTCACTACCTTTCCCGAGTGTCAAGTGAGAGAATATGCAAATACTATAATAGTGATGTTCATATCTAGTATTTAGGTGAGAACATTTATTGTACCTTGACCATATAGATTACTCAGTCTTTAATAATCTCCCAATATATTAAAACTTACGTTGTGCTTAACCTAAGTCCAAACCCGAAATTACATCTCCGGAGTGTCAAATCAACCAAGATATCATATGGTAGCATAAATTGTAAGCATTAACAAGGAAAATCCAATTGAGTCGATATTCTAGTTGACAAATCTAGAACATGAACACCTCCGGTTTCACAAGATCCAAAATTCCCAATTCGATTGTCTAGGTGTTGATCTTCTCCAGGTCTGACAACAACCTAAATTATGTACTCCCAATTTTGGTCACAAACTTAATCTCGTTCAAGAATAAAATTTATAACCTAAAATCATCTAATTCATTGGCCACGTGAATTAAAAGAATTAAACATGGAGACGCATAAAATGGAATGGAAAATAACAATTAACAAAATATTGAAAACATGGTTCAAACGAGATTACGTTAAGCCCTAAATATAAATTCTAGCTCAACATAGGAAAATCCGTGGATATTCTTTTCATGAAATCCATAGATGCAAACATGTTCAACACAATATTCACAAATACAAAATTCAATAAAGATTAGGGTGAAAGAAAGAATTAGAAAACTTTTTTGTGTGGAGATGGACTTCAAATCTTCAATAAACTTCAATGATCTTCACTCCAAGTTCCCTCTCTAGCAATTTTTGTGCTTCTAATGGTATTCTCCAATAGTGTTTCTTCCCCAATCTCGCCACTCCTCGGGTTTGAGGCTTAAGGTGGTATATAAAGGGCTCAAGGTAGTGTTTTCACATTGCAAATGACACTGTAGCAGAGTTGGGCGCGTTGCAGTGCACTTTTGGGCATGGATCACTGATGGGAGAAGACTAGAGGAAGAAAAAGCCAACTATAGCATGCTTTAGGCAGTAGTTGGTTCGAATGCACGCTATAACGAAGAAAAATCCTGCTGCAGCGCGCTTTGGGCAATCTCGATACGTATTCGTATTTTGACCATAACGTTCACATCCGAACGCCGATTAAAATGATTAAAAAGGATATAGAAAGCTAAGAAATAGATATACAACTTCCATGTTTTGAAATTTTCCAAAATTGAATTTCATCATGGCCAAACTTTGTCTTGACGTTATTGCACCTGCACTGCAAACGAACCATTCCAACCCAATTTACCTCATTTTACAATATTTTTACTTTTTCACCCAATTATTTATAATTCCAACAAAACAATACAAAATATATCAAACTAACAAAAATGATTGAAAAATTATAAATATTTGAATCTAAAAATACTTTATTTGTTGGTAAATAAACCACTCATCATTGGTACTCACTAATCAATCGCTAAGGGTGATTCTACACCGACCAGAAACTCAAGGCATCTACTCAAACGATCAATAGAACTCTGGGAGTTCTATGTGGAGTACTGACCAAGGATAGAGATCAAAAGTAACACACTAATAGACTTCATATCATAATTTAGTTTTCTCGAGAAAAGGACCTCGACGAAAGTTGAAATGATTCTAAACGCCAAGTAAATTGCCGATAGTTGGACTGTGCATCTAGACAAATCATCTAACCAAAATGATTCAGAGGCTAGGATAGTGATCAAAACTCCTGATCTTGACATCCTTAAATAATCCCTAAGATTTGGATTCATGGCCACGAATAACGAGGTCAAATAAAAAATATTGATTTTCTTATTGAGAATCCTCAAGGAACTCAGAGTAGCCGAGGTGGAGTTCTAGTACGATTCACTACTTATAGAAATGGGGAGTATGAATACAACTTAAAAAAATGATGGCCTACTTAAAAACAAATCCAAGTTGCTCATACAAGGGTTCTCGATGGCAACTATCAAGCAAATCCCTAGGGAGGAGAACAAGCTCATGAACTCATTGTTTAATTTGGCCTCTGCCTTTGAAACTAAAGGGTAGATAATAGTTCTAATCCATAACGTGCCACGACCAAGTTATGAAGAAGCTAAAAAGGCAACCAAATTGGATCGACTATATTTTTAACTACCTCGATATCAGGGTCCTTCTTGATCAAACAACGGAAGCTCGAAGAGTTCAGTATCGGGTGTAATGGTATGCCTTGATTTAGGGTGTCATGTACAAACGATCTTTCATAGGCCTACTTCTATGATATCTACACCTGAGTAAGAGTCATTACATACTTAAGGACACCCACGAAGGAATCTATGGCAACAATTTTGGGGCAAGATCCTTGCCTAGTAAGCCATTGCCAAATGATAAAAGTTGATGCTCAGGATTTGGTAAAGAAGTGTGATAAGTATCGACTTTACCAGTTGACCATCAATGTTCCAACAACCAGATAACCCCTATGAAATGACTATGGCCCTTTTCCCAGTGGAGGTGGATATTCTCGAACCATTTTCAATAGCTATCGTCAAGAAAAAGATTTTGATCGTAGCCATAGACTACTTCACAAAATTTGTTGAAGTTGAAGTCGTGGAAAAATATTGTCTATCGGTTTGATTGGGAGATCCCCAATCATACAGACAAGTAGAGATACCCAATCGAACCCTCTTACGTACTCTAAAGACTCGTTCATAAAAATCTAAGTCCGAGTCGGTCGAGGAACTTCTTTCAATTTTGTGGGCTTAGTACCTGATATCGACTCCCGATAGGGAAAATACCCTTTGTAATGGTATTAAACACTGAGACAGTAATTCCCGTCAATATAGGAGTACCAACATACCAAGTAGTGCACTTTAACCTCAATTTAAATAATGACGAGCTTGCACTAAATTTGGACATGATAGAAAAAAATAAGGGAATGAACATATGTACGACAAACATCATATGGCCCAGTACCACGACAAACAAGTATAACCACGAGCATTCAAAGAATAGGATTTGATTCTACAAAAAGTGACAAATACAACCCGGGATTAAGCAGAAGAAAACTATGCCCAAACTGACAAAAACCATAAAGAGTCACTAATGTCGTCCGCCTAGGAACTTACGAGCTCGAGACCCTAAAAGGTCGACCTTTACGAAACCCTTGGAATGTGGAACATCCTATGAAATATTATTACGACCCAAAATTCTTTATGAAAGGTGTACTTTGTATTCTACTTACTAAAAATTCATTTTCGATTGAAGTTGCTACAAATGTTAAAGAACTACGACCCGATAAGCAATATATCAACAATTCCTCCCTAGGGTAGTGGGTAGAAAGAAGTGTTCGACCACAATTCCGAGACGAACTCTAACGGCTAGCCACCCAACATATTGCAACAAGGCTGTCTCGGCAATGACCCAAAAAAATATTCCTAGTATTTCGATTATACTTGAATGCCCCCGACAAATTGGGAACAACCGAGTAGGAGGATCGGGATTCAAATGGATTCAGAAAAATAGGGGCTCTTTACTCAATATTTTGTGTTTTCGCCCAGTATGATAACACTTAACTCCTAGTCAATATCATTTTAAATTCTTATCGTTATACATTTTTACTCGACATTATTACTACAATCATCAGTACATGTCTTTATCCCAACAACAAACTAAGGAACATAAAAGAGATATGTTGAATTAATTCTTATAAAATAAGAGAGGGGGAGGGAAACCCCTGTAAAAAATGACCCCTAAATATTCAAAACAAAACTTCTTATCTTTTTTTTTCTTCTTCTAGGGGGGAAGAAAAGTCTCCATTGGCTAGGAGTGGTCTTCTCGTCCTTGGAAGATTAACCCTTCACTTCCAAATAGTCCCCAAGTTAATCAAAAAGTTCTTGGGTCTTTGCCTTTTGTGCCTGGCTCTGCGTTTCCACTCGACCCTAGAGCTCTCTCTCATTTTACAAGGTTGCCTTGACGTTAGCCGCCTTACATTCCTCTTTTTTCAAACATCTCCAGAGTTTCGAACATCTCTAAAACTGCAACATAATGGCTAGAATCCAAGGAAATATAGAGAGCCAGAAGCTCTTCGATTTTACGTAAAATGTTATGGGACCTCTCTTCTATATTTAGCTCCTAGATGAGGATCTCTATCTACCATGCATTGTGGACTTGCTTCTCTTGTTGCTATTCTATTTCATAGTGGATGGTATCTATGGTGTGAAGAGGAGAGGAGTACTATAAATTACAAAAAGAGCTCTTAAAGGGACAAATGAGAAAGACTAGAGACAACAGTACAGTTTAAATAAATAGACGAATGGTAGAATATCAAGAGAGTAGAGAATTAAAGTTGACCATTGACAAGACTGGTGAATGGAGAATCTCAAAAGGTTGTACTAACATCAAGAAATAAATACTGTCCTCAAGAATGCGTGAACCAAATCTTGTTTGGCATACAGATACCAAGACGATATATGATACTCTCCCTATCGAAATCTGACTTGGATATTATTCATCTAATAGTATTCCCGAACACATTATGTTGTATACAAAAATAGGGGACATCTAATGAGGAGAAATCCAAGTAAGGTCTAAACCATCGCCACATGTCTATCAGGCACGTTCCATACATGAGGATCACAAAATGTACAACCCCTACGAAAGCTACGACCTAGAGATGACTACTGTCAACTACTATTACGATTGGGATCCCTCCCAAACATGATTACTCTCAAAGTCACCCCAATAAATCAGGAGAAGGCCCTTGGCCGGAGTGATCTACTCTAACCATAGTCATCAACCCTGATTTATGTCTGTATTGTAATTCCTATTCATGGGAATTTGTAACTGCTTATTCTCGTTAAGGAAAGAGCCATTATTGTTCCTAAAATAACACTTCATCATATCGTAATCTACCAAATCAGACGTGTTAATAATAATAGGCCATGATTTAAGGAAAGACTTCAAGGCAACTCTTTTCCCACTTTCAAATATCAACAAAGAGGGGCGAAGTGAGGTACGCAAAATTTTTCCTAGTGAGTACTCGACCAAAAAATTCATTTTAGAACATTCGACTAACTCTCACACTAGAGGTGCAATGCCAGTAGACCCACCCACGATGCATTATTTTGCAAAAACTAGAATTAGAAGAATTGCGTAAATCCGAAACCCAATGTTTTATATCTCACAAAACATATTTTTGCTTCATCCATATATATATGTATATGTATATATTTGCTTTTTACAATAAGGTGTGTTCAGATAAACTTAT
Organism: Eucommia ulmoides; assembly: GCA_016647705.1. NCBI lineage: Eukaryota > Viridiplantae > Streptophyta > Magnoliopsida > Garryales > Eucommiaceae > Eucommia > Eucommia ulmoides. Next base: position 26,353,509 of record CM028328.1, read on the forward strand.
GCGCACCTCGACTAATCACCTTCTCGATGACCTTAAGTATGCACTCCCCAATGTTATATTTATATATAAAATTGAATCTTCTTATTATATAAGGTAACGATTAACATCATAGAAACACGTACACAAGGCTATATGCATTTGACTCTACTTTTTAGTTCATATTTTATCCTTTAATTCAACTTTGCTAGCCCATTCAGTAAATTATTCATTCCAGGTATGATTTAACAAAATTGAACGATTGCTAATTATTAATTTTTTTTAAGTTAGAGTTATTTTTAAATCCGTCTTTAGATACGAGTTATACATCAACTATTTATAAATTACGAAGTATCCATTTATATATAAATAAAAAAATATAACAAACAATAAATTTTATATGTCTTGTATTGTCGTAATATGTCTCGATTACATTGGGATAAGTCTCCAAAACATCTAAATATTTTTCAATTTTTAATCATTTATATAAGATATGTGGTGATATCTAATATGTATTCGTGGAGTGTCGTATTCCTTACATGTCAAATGCATATCCTAAAAGATTAACCTAAAAATAAATATGTGCACTTTATAATCACAGTCGGAGAAAACATGCTGGAAAACTAATATTTCAGTTTAGCCTAATGTTGTTTTTGTTAGATTTTTATCCCACAGCGCTCATCTAAGAGTTGCTAAACCACTAAATAAATCAAATAAGTTACTCCACTTAGTACCATATGGTTTTAAGTTGGAACCTCCTCACATAATATCAAGAGCAAGTCTTTTTTCGACCTGTTCTCCCTAAAATTTTTATAATCCCAAAGGTTCCATTGCAGCCTTCATTATTCTACCGAGACTTTTCCCGCTACGGTATCAACAAACACTGCACTATTGTCTTCATCTTGCAGAGACGAATACAATGCCACCCAAATCATCAACTAGGGATCGAAATCCATCTTATAATATGCCATCAAAACCGTCTCGATGAGACGATTCAAACGAAGAAAAAATCAAGGTCGTACTATACTAAACGCGCCTACATGCGTAGCTAAAAAATCCCAGCCACTTCAAAAGTCAGATCCACGTGCCAGGCTTCTATTTGCCTTTATTGTGGCTACCACATCGACCCTAAACAGCCCAGTCAGTAGCCTAGTCAGTACCACCTCAACTGCCACGTCGATGCCACGTCACCATCCACATCAGTTGCTATGTTAGCATTGTATGCTATTTTATTTCCATATGGTCAAAATGTTAGCGTTGACCAGCCTTAACCACCACCATGTCAGCGTCCAGTCATCCAATCTCTACCATGTCATCGCTTTATTTGTGAAATTTATCTTAGACCTATTCGGGCATTTTTTGACTGGTTTTCTCCAAATTTGGAAGATTCCTGGGGTTTTTCAATGTTTGAATTCTATTTCTAGCCTCTGTTTTGTAGTTTGAGGCTCATAGTATATATTTTCTATTATATCCGCATGGTTCCTATATCGGTTCACCCATTTCTCACCCGATCCTTGAAGATTCAATATTAGTTCCTAAACAATTTCAGCATTACCAATTTATCTATGATCTTCGTTTAATCAAATTCATATGATATAGTATAGTTCTCGTTATATTGTTGATTTGGTTCATCATAGAGATTTGGTCGGTTCAAGGAGCTCTCAATCGGTTTACCAAGAGTATAGACCAATTTATGGACAATTTTGGCATTCTGAATCCATCCGTGACAACCGTTTCTCCAGGTTCAATAGCGATGTATGTGGGTTCTTTGCTCATTATCAATGCTAAAAAGGGTTCGGATCCTACCTCCCCTACTATTACCATGTCTATTGCAGATTTGACCTCACTCTTCCTTCATATCTTTTCCAAAAATGGTAATGGTACAAACCTTTCCTCTACTCTCTCACTTACTATAGGTAACTCTTCTTGGTTATTTGATTCTGTCTGTTGTAATCACATCACATCTGATCCCAATATTTTTTCAACAAAATTCTCCTCAATGAATACCCCTAGTATTTATACCGTTGATGGTTCTCAAATGTCTGTTATCCATACCTGTCAGGTTTCTACTTTCCATCTTTCTATTCTCGATACGTATTTGATTTCGAAACTCACCTTAAATATTTTGTCTATTGGAAAACTTTGTGAATTGGGATTTGAAGTCATTTTCTAATAATGGTTGTCGTGTTCAGGATCCTCGAACGGGAAAAACCCTTGGGATTGGTCATAAGGTTGGACGCCTATTTGAACTTACCAGTTTATACATTCCATCTCCAACTCCACCACCACCACCACCACCACAATTACATGTCCCTTTATCAACCTGTGTGAAGTGCGGTCTTGCCTCTCTACTCTTAATCTTCAGGTTCTAGTCAAGAGTTCTTCTTTTGCTTTAGGGATCCATTCTCTTTCATTGCTGGGTTGTCCTTTGAGAGTTATCCATGTTCGTTACCTGATCCCCTATGTTTAGAACCATTATCCTAAGGGTTATTTCAAGCTTAATGTAGATGGGGCTTTTAAAAGTTCTATTTTACATGCTTCTTGTTCGCGCCGGGGGGGGGGGTATTCGAGATTTCAGGGGTAAGATGCTTTTTGCATTCAATTCTCCTCTTTTGGTCCAATCGAGCTTTCTCACTGAGTTACAAAGTTTATTCATCGGTATTCAAAGGGCTCTCATTTTGGGTTTTCATCCACTTCTTTTGGAAAGTGATTTGTTGGCGCTTATGCAAGCTATAAAGAAAGGTTGTCCTATTTGTTCGGTGTCGATTCTTTGGAATACTATTAAATTTTTTCTTTTATCTTTTGATATTTCAATTTCCCAAGTCTATCGTGAATGTAATTTTGTGGCGGACTATCTAGCCAATGTCATTACTAGTAGTGTTGTTTTTTTATCGTTCCGAGAGTTCCTTACTTCCTTCCGTTCGTTCCATCTTACGGGAGGATCAACAAGGACTTTCTCGTCTTAGGATGTAATCCTTTTTAATTTTTGCAATCATATACCCTAAGGGCTCTTTAAAAAAAAAAACAAAAAAAAAAATATGCCACCTCACCACCACCACCAATATTCTCCTCATCATTATCATCCTTATCTCTACAACCACCAGTGTTTTTATCACTATCCTAAATTTGAAAATTTTAGTTAGGCTACACTTCATCTAACCAACTCAAATCGCTTATCTGTAGCGGTCAGTTAGGTTCAGTTCAGCATGAGTCCTTCAAATGTATCCATTGCCTACTTGCAGAAGAACCAACCCTACCTTTCAAAGAAAGCCAGTCTATTTTCCTTTCACCCTTTGAACTAATTCATTTCGATATTTGGGAGCCTTCTCCTCATGCCTCGATAGGTGGTTGTTGTTACTTTGTCATCTTTGTGGATGACTATTCTCGATATACATGGTTGTTTCTTATGAAGCATCGATCTGAACTATTCCAAATATATTCTGAGTTTTCCTCTATGGTTCAAACCCAATTTTTTAGAAATATCAAAGTTTTCCACTCAGATAATGTAATGGAAAACAAGGATCGTGCCTTTCTTAACCTGTTTCGCAAAAATGTTACACTCCCCCATTGCTCATGTCCTAGTATTTCCCAACAAAATGGATTGGCCGAATGTAAATATAGACATATTCTTAACATAGTTCATGTTGTCCTTATTTTTTTATCATGTCCTGATCGTTTTTTGGGTGATGTTGCCTTCACATCCATCTACACAATAAACTATGTCCCTTCAACTACAATCTAAAATTAGTCTCCATTTGAGCTTCTTTTCAGTAAACCTCCCAATTACTCCGAACTTAGAGTCGTCGGTTGCATTTGTTTTGTTCTTCTCAAACCACATGAATACAACAAACAGGATCCAATGGCTCGTCTATGTTGTTTTCTTGAATATAGCATCAAACATAAAGGGTATCAGTGCTGGGATCCCATTTCTAAAATTCTTCGTATCTCTCGACGTGTCTTTTTTTTGGGAACATCAAATGTTTTATTCCTTACGATAATTTGACATGTAAATCATCACCAACTCCAAATTATTTACTAATCCATCCATTAAGTTATTTTATGAGGATACAGTTCCAAATACTATTGAGTTCACTCTATTACCATCAGTTGAGCCCAGCCATACACCTTATGTTGAGTCAACCCCAGAACTACCTGTTGAACCCACTTTAGAACCACCAGCTGATCTTACCCCTCTACCTCCAGAGACCATGCCTGAAACCTCTCATATGGCCGATGATTCATTACTGCCTTCATCTGAGACCTGCGCCCCAGATCAACCCTGTCGCTCTACTAGGGTAACTCATCATCCATCTTATATTACGAAATTTCATTGCTTTTCCACTATACTTCATATGCGTAAGCCTTAGTACTAAAAGAAGTCTAGTATTAATCATCTTTGGTAGAAAGCAATGGATGAAGAACTTCAAGCCCTACTTGTTGCCAAGGGATGCTTAGGAATATGGAATTGACTATGAAAAGACATTTGCCCCAGTGGCGAGGCTACCATATGTCCGTACACTTCTTGTCGTCGTCGCTATTTGAAACTGGACTCTCTTTTAAATGGATGTCAAAAATACATTTCTCAATGGTGATCTTCTTGAAGAAGTCTATATGCATACCCTATATGGTTTGAAACGAGCTCCACGAGCTTAGTTTGCCAAATTCAGTACTACCATTCATCAGTTTGGGTTCACACTTAGTGGTTATGATTCAGCTCTATTTATTCGCCATACTACCAATGGTATTATCTTTCTTTTATTGTACGTGGATGACATGATTATTACTGAGGATGATCTACGCAATATTTTAGAAATTAAAAAAGTTTCTCAGTGGACAATTTGAGAAGAAAGATTTTGGTGTGCTCACCTATTTTCTTGACCTCGAAGTCTCATCCAGTTAATATGGATATTTTCTCTCTTAGGCCAAATAAGCCTCAGATCTTATTTCTAAGGCTAGGATCACTGATTTAATAACTGCCACTACTCATCTCGAGTCGAACATCAACCGTACTGATGTCGATTGGGTCGAAGACCCTACCAAAAAATGTTCAATTGTTGGATATTGTTTCTCCTTGAGTAATTTTCTCATTTCCTGACGTAGTAGAAAACAAACTGTGGTTGCTCGCTCTAGCACTAAAGCTAATATTATGCCACAACTGATGCAACTCAAGAACATCTTTCGCTTCGATGGTTACACACTGGCATGGGCATTTCTTCTCCTACTGCTACTAGCCTATACTTTGACAATAAGAGTACTATTCAGATCACTCAAAATGATGTCTTCCATGAGCGAACAAAACGCATAAAGACTAATTTTTACTTCATCCATCATCACATTCTCCAGAATACAATTTGTCTACAATCCATTATTTCAGCCGATCACACAACAGACATTTTCACTGAGGCTCATCCATCAAGACGTTTTCACTCTCTAGTTTCCAAACTCAAGTTCATCTACCACTTACTACCTTGAGTTTGAGGGGGGATGTTAATGTAATAATGGGCTTGACCCACTTAGCCCATTAGGGCAAAACTTTAACCCCCCTCCCCCACTTTCCCTATAAATAGTTGTGTTCATTATGTATTCTTGTATCTCTTTTACATATATCAATACATAGATTCATTCTCTCACTTTTCAATAATCTTAACATGGTGTCAGAGTCATGGTTATGTGTTGATTCTAAGATTTTGATGAACAATTACGTATTAATGTTTTGGTGGAACTAATGTTTGATTAAGTGTATCAGTGATTTAAAGTTCCAATAATGAAGATATCAAAGTAAACGGATGCTCAATGAAGATATCAAGATGATGATGAAGTATTAAGAGTTTGAACACATTAGGAAAAACAATCCAGGTAAATATAAACTCTTAATATCCCATCTAGGAATACACACACGGCACAAAATGAATTTCATCTTTTATGTGTGTTTTGGTTGAGTATATTTATTTTCTCCAATGAGAATTAAAAAGAAATACTTTTGAATGACTAAAATAGAATATAAGAGTATTAGTGGAGTCATTCAAATATAAATGTAGATAAAGGGGCAAAAATTAAAAAAGAAAGTAAGTTAAAAACGAGATTAGCGAATAGATTCAGGAGAGGCCAGTCGACCGAGGAGTCGACTGGAGCAAGTAGATGAACTCTGTGAATCTTCCAGTTAAGTGGACGGTTGACTGATGGAAGCTTGGTGAACTCTCTGAATCTGCGAGTTGAGTGAGCACTCGACCAATGTAAGATGGGCAAACTCTCTAAATCTGCGAGTTGATCGATAAAGTGCATTGAATACTTCCAGTATCCTCAAGTCAACTAGGCAGTCGATTGAATGTGCAATTTCTGGATATTGGCTTATCTGATTTTAAATCTAAAAGTAGCTGTTTTTGGTTTAGATTTGAGAGAGATTTCGGGGATATTCTTAACATTTGAGATATGGTTCATATACATATTAAATTCTTTCAATATGATTCATTAATTATTAAAGTTTCTTAATTTGGTACATAAAATGAATTTTATACTTATTTGTTTTAATTGAGAAATACTTTGGGAATTTAATTGAGAGGTTTAAAAGTTGTTATTAATTGAAATTGAAATTAAATGAAGTCCTCATGTTATGAAGGGTCTATAAGAGTATTTTATTGTCATTACACTTGTAAACTAGCCATTAGGAGACTGATTACATGTGCCCTTATATAGACCTGCGAATTTTCTAAGAAAGCTAATGATTCTATTCATTCTAAAAGATAAAATCAATCTATATTTGAGAGAGAGTTTATAAGAGTGATCATTTAACTATACTGTGAGTTGTTCTGAAAGAGTGATTCTGATAATCAACTGCGATCAAATTATGTGGATTCCAGAATTGAAGCTCTATTGTTTTCGTCATTAATTTTATGAATTTCGGGTGAGATCTTTCCATATTGATTATTACTTGTTTATTATTGTCTTTGGAAATTGATCTTAGAAGTTATTTTTGATTCTTTAAAGAAAATATTCTTTTGAATAATTTCTTGAATCTGATTACGTGTTCAAATTTGCTACCTATATATTATTAAAATCATATTTCTGTATCTCACATAATTCTATCACTAGTTGGGATATTAATTGAGTTTATATATATCTGGGGTGGTAGAAGCTCCGAGTGAGATTTACTTATCAATTTTTGTATGGGTGAGTTGTGACGGGTTAAATATCATTAGGGATATTTAATTAAGGGTAGCAGGGTTTCATTCTCTTCCTGTAAAGAGATTAAGGCATTGATTCTTCTTAGATAAGAATTGCGTGTTTGTGAGTGATTTTGTAACAGTTCGATCCTTACCGGGTAAAAGGATATTTGGAGTGTTTTAGTGAGGTTTTGATTCTTGAGCCTAAGTGTTAAAAAGAATTAGGTTATTCTTTAACCTGTAAAAGATAGAAGTTATTCCTTGGCCTTTGAAAAGAAAATTGTAAAGATTGATTCTGAGCCTAAAAAAGAATCAGTGTGCGAGTTTGATTCCTACCTTTAAACAACTATTGGTTTTAGTGGGTGTGACCTCCATGGAGCTCGGGGGACTGGATTAGCCAAGAGTAGCTTGGTGAACCAGTATAAATCTCTGGTGTGCTACTTTTTTAATTTGTCTATTTTTGTTGTTTGTGTGTGCACCTAATTAATTGATTAATTCTGTTGTGTTATAAAGATAATAATTAATTAATGTGTAAGATTAATTATTTGATTTATTGATTTTTATTCTGATTAATTTTTAACTACCCAATTCACCCCCTTCTTGAGTATTCTACTAGGCTAACAATTTGTATCAGAGTTGGTTTAGCTCGAATCTATTTTGCTAACAAAGATCACATGGCACACATAGTAGGCACACTAGTTGAGGGGCAGTCTATGCACCAACCACCTTTGTTTGCAGGTGAAAGTTACTTGTTTTGGAAAGACAGGATGATAGCCTTTCTTCAGGTTACAAATTATGATGTGTGGCTAACAATCAAGGATGGTCCATTTATTCCAATGGAAAACGGAGTTGAAAAGAAGAAAGAACAACTCACTGCTTCCGAAAAGCAGAAACTCTCTATTAATTCTCAAGCTATCAATATTCTCTTTTGTTCTTTAGATGCTAATGAGTATTCTAGAGTTTTAGGTTGTAAGTCCGCAAAGGAGATGTGGGATAAGCTACAAGTCACCCACGAAGGGACAAGTCAAGTGAAGCAGTAAAAAATCAATGCACTTATGAGAAAATTTGAGCTGTTTAGGATGAAGGAAAATGAATCGATTCATGCGATGTACACTCACCTTAACAACATATGCAACAACATGAATCAACTTGGAAAACTATACTCCATGGAGGATAGAGTACGAAAGGTCCTAAGGTCCTTGACAATCATATGGGAGTCGAAATTGACGGCAATCGAGGAAGCCAAGGATCTTGGCAAATACGACATCAATGATCTAATTGGTAATTTGATGACTCATGAATCGGCAATCAAAGGCTATGAGGATGATACCGAAAATAGCAAGAGAAAATCCTTGACACTAAAAGTTAAAAAAATTGAAGAAGATGATAACAGTGATGATGAAAGCCTTGATAGTGAGCAAGAGAAGAATGTATCGCTTCTCACAAATAATTTTAAAAGAATGACTCAGCGCACATTCCGTGGGAAAAGAAATCTCAACATGTTCAAAGTGGAATGCTACAACTGTCATAAAACCTATCATTTTCAAAATGATTGCCCTGAACCGAAGAAGGATAAAGAAAAGGAGAAGAAGAAGAAAGAAAAGAAGAAAGCAAGGAAGAGTAAGAAAAAATCGATGAAGGCTACTTGGGATGATATTGATTCGGGTAGCTCGGAAGAATCAAATAGTGAGGATTCATCAATACTTGCGTTAATGGCCACTGGTGGTGAAGTAACTGAGGCCCCGTTTGGTAACCATTTCCATCCCATTCCGTTCCCAGATTTTTGGGAATTCTGTTTGGGAATAGCGTTTGGTAATTTTTGTTTCCGTTTCCATTTCATTCCCATTTGAGAATTGTGCCCACTTTTTTCTTAAGAAATGAGAAACAAAAAAAAGTTGTTTCTCATTATTCCCATTCCATTCCCAAAACCCATGATCACTATTCACCTACCGGCCAGCCACCGTCCGCCGCCGCCGGCCACCGTCCGCCGCCGCCGGTCATCTCCGGCGACCGTCGCCGGTCACCGTCCGGCCGGAATTTTTCCGGCCACTTCCGGCAGTCGCCGGCGACGGCGCCACCGCCGTCCGGTCATCGCCGGCGGGGGCACCGCCGTCTCCGACGTCGGAGAACCGTCGCCGGAGCACCGCCTGCCGGCCGGCGACGGCGCCACCGCCGGCCGGCTAAAACTGAAATGAGAAAAAAAAAAAAAAAAAAAAAAGGGATTTTAGGATAAAATCGTTACCAAACACAATTCCCTTCCCAAAATAAAAAAAAAATTATCGTTACCAAACGCAATTCTACTCCCAAAAAGAAAACAAAATTCCCATCCCATCCCATTCCATTCCCATCCCACTGCTGGAATTGAAACAGAAACGGTTACCAAACGCCACCTGATTGTTCAAGTTTTTATCCTTTAAATTTTGATGAATTATTTGATATTTATCAATAACTTTCACATGATTATAAAAACTAGTGCTAAAAAATAAATGCCCTTCAAAGTACAATTAACACATTAAACAAGCAAGTAGTGGATTATGAATTTGAAAACAATGAGTTGAAATTTAAATTGATGGATTTACAATCAATTGTTCTTTTGGGAAGTTCACGTGGAGTTTTTGATAAGACCGGTGTTGGATTTCAGAAAAATCTTAAACAAAAACGCTTTCATAAATTCTTTTCTAAAATTAAGGATCTTATTAGATATTTTAAATGTAACGTTGTGGGACATACTATTCGAAGATGTTTTACAAAACTATCTAACTATAGACAAGTTTGGGTTCCGAAAGGAATAAAAATTATCCCGACTAACATGATCGAACCCACGTAGGATTGGTACCACTTAGGAACTATTTGAGATACTCCTTGCAGATTATTCTAAAAGCATCAATAAGTAATGAAAAATGGTTCCTGGATAGTGGTTGTTCTCGACACATGATGGGAGATAAACGTAAATTTACATCTTTGACACGTAAAGATTGAGGTCATGTGACTTTTGGAGACAACGTAAAGGGTAAAATTATCGGTATAGGTAATATTGGTAATGGTACTGCTATGATTAAAGATGTGTTATTAGTTGATGGACTTAAACATAATTTGCTTAGTATTAGTCAACTGTATGACAAAGGATATAATGTTATATTTGATCATGATAGATGCATCATTAAGAATAGTCATGATAGCAGTATTTTGTTAGTTGCATCACGTTTTGAGAATGTTTATACTTTCTCTTTTGATAATTTTAATTCTCAAAATTTATCTTATTTAAATGCTTTATTTGAGAATAGTTGGTTATGGCCTAGAAGACTTGGAAATGCTAGTATAGAGTTAATTTCTAACTTATCTAAGAAGAGTCTTGTACGTGGCCTACCTGATTTGAAATATGTGAAGGATAAAGTATGTGATGCATGTCAATTAGGCAAGCAAGTTAGATTATCATTTAAGAAAACGATGCACACGTCCACGTCTAGATGTCTTGAATTATTGTATCTTGATTTATTTGGGCCTAACTTTGTCGCTAATTTTGGTGGTAAGTTCTATGCATTTGTTATTGTTGATGATTATTCTAGACTTACCTGAGTATACTTTCTTGCTAAGAAAAGTGAAGTTGCTTTCATTCTTACTAAATTTTGTAAACGTGTTCAAAATAAGAAACAATGTTCTATTATTAACATTTGTAGTGATAGAGGAAGAGTATTTAAGAATGATAAAGTGATAAATTACTGTGATGAGCATGGTTGTGCTCACAACTTTTCTGCACCAAGATCACCGCAACAAAATGGTGTAGTGAAAAGAAAGAACAAAACGCTTCAAGAGATGACCAGAACAATGCTAAACGAAAATCGCTTACCAACCTACTTCTGGGCCGAAACGGTAAGAAACCTTTTGTCACGTGGTAAATCGAGTATCAATTCGTAGAAGGTTTAACAAAACTCCATATGAAATCTGGAATGGTAAGACTTCTAATATCTCATATTTTAAAGTTTTTGGATGTAAATGTTTTATCTTGAATGACAAGGATAATCTTGGAAAATTTGATGCTAAATCCGATTATGGAATTTTTCTTGGATATGCTACTAACAGTAAAGCTTATAGAGTCTATAATAAACGTACTTTAGTAGTAGAAGAAACTATGCATGTTGTTTTTGAGGAGGCTGATCCATATTTGTCGAGAAATATTTTGGATGATGATGATGCAAGTATCTTAAATAACCAAAACCAAGGAAATGATTCAATAAAGGAGTCTCAACAAGAGGAGAAACCTAATGAGAATGATTCAACTTTACCAAGAGCTATAACGAAAGTACCATGGCATTCAATTAAAAAAATCATTGGTAATTTCGAAAAAGGTGTAAGTACTCGATCTTCTCTTAGGGATATAATTAATCTTACTTTCTTATCTCCAATTGAGCCTAAAAATATAAATGAGGCACTAATTGATGAATTTTGGATTTCTGCAATGCAAGATGAATTAGTTCAGTTTGAGCGGAACAAAGTATGGTGTCTTGTTCCGAGACCGAATTTTCATCTAGTTATTAGTACTAAATGGGTATTTAGAAACAAAAATGTTGAATTTGGTATGGTAATTTGAAATAAAGCAAGATTAGTGGCACATGGCTATGATCAAGAGGAAAGAATTGATTATGATGAAAGTTATGCTCCTGTTTCCAGACTAGAAGCAATTAGAATGCTACTCGCCTTTGCATGCTCACGTAATTTTAAACTATGTCAAATAGATGTAAATGGTGCATTTCTAAATGGCTTTCTAGCTGAAAAAATTTACGCAGAACAACCCCCGGAATTTGAAAGTGAGAAATTTTCCGATCATGTATTTAAACTCCGTAAGGCTTTGTATGGATTCAAAGAAGCTCCGAGAACTTGGTATGAGAGACTTAGCCAATACTTGATTGAAAATGGTTTTCGAAGGGGTATTTGTGATATAACACTATTTGTAAAGCAAACTGATTCTGATATTCTATTAGTACAAGTATATGTTGATGACATCATTTTGGATCTAATAATGAGGATCTTTGCCAAGAGTTTTCTAAGATAATGCAGGTTGAATTTGAAATGAGTATGATGAGAAAGCTGAATTTCTTTCTTGGATTGTATATTAAGCAAACCAAAGAAGGAATATTTGTGAATCAAGCTAAATACACCAAGAAGCTATTAAAGAAATATGACTTGGAAAGAGCTAAAGAGTACAAAACTCTCATGGCAACGGCTACAAAAATTGAAAAAGACGAACGGGCAAAAGCGTTAATGGAAAGATGTATCAAGGTATGATTGGTAGTTTATTGTATTTAACTACTAATAGACCTGACATTATATATAGTGTTTGTCTTTGTGCAATATTTCGGTCTTGTCCTAAAGAATCGCACTTGACTGCGGTTAAGCGAATTTTTCGTTATTTAAAGGGGACGACTGACCTAGGATTATGATATCATAGGGGAAGTGATTTTAAATTGGTAAGTTACTCCAAAGCTGACTTTGTTGGTTGCAACGTTGAGCGAAAAAATACAAATGGATCATGTCATTTGTTAGGAAATGCTTTGGTTTATTGGTCAAGTAAGAAACAGAATTTGATAGCTTTATCCACTACTGAGGTTGAATACATGGCAGTTGGTAACTATTGTACACAAATTTTATATATTAAGCATCAGTTAAATGATTTTGGAGTTTGTATGGAGGAGGTCCCGATCTTTTGTGATAATAAAAGTGTTATATGTCTAAGTAAGAATCCTATACAGCACTCACGACCTAAGCACATAGAGATTAGACATCACTTTTTTCATGATCACATTCAAAAAAGGGATATTATTATTGAGTATATTGATACCTCTGACCAACTTGCTGATGTCTTTACCAAACCGCTAGCGGAAGATCAGTTTGCGAAAATCATTCGTGGTTTGGGAATGGTTAGGCATAATGATATTTGCCTAGAGTGACTTACTTGTTTGTTGTTTTCTCCTTCCCTACCTAAATTGTTTTTTGAAGATGACAAAGGGAGAGAAATTAGTGATATTTTATTTAGGGGGAGAATCTAAAAATGTGTGTTTTAATCAAAATGGAGAAATAAAAAATTATGCTTTATTGAGTAATTTTAAATTGTGTATTATTGAAATCTTCATTATGATGCTTAAATGAGTTAAATAACCAGTCCTCGGAATAAGGGGGAGTGTGGTTATATTTCATTTTTAAAGAAAATATCAAAGTTAATTGTCATCATAAAAAAGGAGGAGATTGTTCATTCCAAGATTTTGATGAACAATTAAGTATTGATATTTTGGTGGAATTAATATTTGATTAAGTGTTTCAGTGATTTAAAGTTCCAATAATGAAAATGTCAAAGTAAACGGATGTTAAATGAAGATATCAAGATGATGAAGAAGTATTAAGAGTTTGAAGACATTAGGGAAAATAATTCAGGTAAATATAAACTCTTAATATCCCATCTAGAAACACATATACGACACAAAATGAATTTCATCCTTTATGTATGTTTTGGTTGAGTATATTTATCTGCTCCAATGAGAATTAAAAAGAAATACTTTTGAATGACTAAAATAGAATATAAAAATATTAGTGGAGTCATTCAAATATAAATGTAGATAAAGGGGCCAAAATTGAAAAAGAAAGTAAGTTAAAAACGAGATTAGAGAATAGATTCAAGAGAGGCCAGTTGACCGAGGAGTTGACTGTAGCAAGTATATGAACTCTCTGAATTTGCGAGTTGAGTGGGTGGTCGACCGATGGAAGCTTGATGAACTCTCTAAATCTGTGAGTTGAGTGAGCAGTCGATCAATGTAAGCTGGGCAAACTCTCTAAATCTGCGAGTTGACCGAAGTAGACCGATAAAATGCATTGAATACTTCCAGTATCCTCAAGTCGACTAGGCAGTCGACTGAACGTGCAGTTTCTGGATATTGCCTGATCCGATTTTAAAACCAAAAGTAGCCGTTTTTTGTTAAGATTTGAGAGAGATTTCGAGGATATTCTTAACATTTGAGATATGGTTCATATACATATTAAATCTTTTCAATATGGTTCATTAATTATTAAAGTTTCTCAATTTGGTACATAAAATGAATTCTATACTTATTTGTTTTAATTAAGAAATATTTTGGGGATTTAATTGAGAGGTTTAAAAGTTCTTATTAAGTTAAATTGAACTCAAATGAAGTCCTCATGTTATAAAGGGGTTGATAAGAGCATTTTATTGTCATGACACTTGTAAATTAGTCGTTAGGAGACTGATTACATGTGCCCTTATATAGACCTGCGAATTTTCTAAGAAAGCTAATGATTCTATTCATTCTAAGAGATAAAATCAATCTATATTTGAGAGAGAGTTTATAAGAGTGATCATTTAACTATACTGTGAGTTGTTCTGAAAGAGTGATTCTGATAATCAACTGCGATCAAATTATGTGGATTCCAGAATTGAAGTTATATTGTTTTCGTCATTAATTTTATGAATTTCGGGTGAGATCTTTCCATATTGATTATTACTTGTCTATTATTGTCTTTGGAAATTGATCTTAGAAGTTGTTTTTGATTCTTTAAAGAAAATATTCTTTTGAATAATTTCTTGAATCTGATTACGTGCTCAAATTTGCTACCTATATATTATTAAAATCATATTTCTGTATCTCACATAATTCTATCACTAGTTGGGATATTAATTGAGTTTATATATATCTGGGGTGGTAGAAGTTCCGAGTGAGATTTACTTATCAATTTTTGTATGGGTGAGTTGTGACGGGTTAAATATCATTAGGGATATTTAATCAAGGGTAGCAGGGTTTCATTCTCTTCTTGTAAAGAGATTGAGGCATTGATTCTTCTTAGATAAGAATTGCGTGTTTGTGAGTGATTTTGTAACAGTTCAATTCTTACCGGGTAAAAGGATATTTGGAGTGTTTTGGTGAGGTTTTGATTCTTGAGCCTAAGTTTTAAAAAGAATTAGGTTATTCTTTGGCCTATAAAAAGTGTAGGTTATTCCTTAACCTTTGAAAAGGAAATTGTAAAGTTTGATTCTGATCCTAAAAAATAATCAGTGTATGGGTTTGATTTCTACCTTTAAAGGAATCTTGGTTTTAGTAGGTGCAACCTCCGTGGAGCACGGGAGACTGAATTAGCCAGGAGTAGTTTGGTGAATCAGTATAAATCTCTGGTGTGCTGTTCTCTTAATTTGTCTATTTTTGTTGTTTGTGTGTGCACCTAATTAATTGATTAATTCCACTGTGTTGTAAAGATAATATTTAATTTAGGTATAAAATTAATTATTTGATTTATTGATTTTTATTCTGAATAAGTTTTAATTACCTCATTCACCCCCCCTCTTGGGTATTTTTCTGGGCCAACATTATGGGTCTCTCATTCTCTCGTAGTCAAATTATCTGTGCAAACCAGAGCCAAAGTTGTAGATCTCTCATTTCCTCGTAATCAAATCATCCGTGTAAATCAGGGGTTGGACTTAAGAGCGGGTGTTAGATTTCTGTCCCACATTGCTCATCTGAGAGTTCTCAAACTACTATATAAATCAAAGAAGTTACTCTACGTAGTACCATATGGTTTTAAGTTGGAACCTCCTCACAATTTTAATGAATTAATGACGTTTGATATCAGCATGTTTAATTAGTTCTCTACCAGTCAGCCCAACGTGTGACCAATCGGCCAAACGTGCCATAATAATTCCTTGTATCTTTAGCACATTACAAAACTGAATAATAGTGTACGTTGGAGGGTCTATTTTGTATCCACTTGCTGGAAACAACTCTTTTGCAGACTGTTACGTACCATAAGCATACTGTAAAAATCAACAACAGAAGAAGAACAAGAAGAAGAGGAAAAATATCGTCTCTCTCTATATATGTCTCCTCTAGTTTCCTAACTCCGGCGCAAATCCTAACTACTCTTGTTATTCAACTCGTGTAATTGGTTTTTGTTTTTAATTTCAGATTTGTAAGAATGGAGTTTTGCAATCAAGAATCTGAGATTTCACCCCACAAGAAAATGGGGAGAGGAAAGATCGAAATCAAGAAGATCGAGAACACGACAAACCGGCAAGTGACCTTCTGTAAGCGCCGTAACGGCCTCCTCAAGAAGGCCTACGAGTTATCAGTGCTGTGCGATGCTGAAGTGGCCCTCATCGTCTTCTCCAACCGAGGCCGCCTTTATGAGTACGCTAGCAACAGGTCTTATATATTACTATCCTTTAACCTCAGCTCATTCCATTTTTCCAATATTTTATGCAATTTTTGTTTTCTTTACCATGAAATCCTCCAAGTTCTTAGTTACTGAGATTTCTTTTCTTCTGCTTCAACCTTGAATTTCCAAATCCAATTTTTTTGGGGTAAAATCTCAAGAGTTAAAAATGAGTTTTATTCTTTTTTACCAGTATTTAGCTTTCGCATTAAGTGATTTTTAGAAAATTATTGGGAAAAAATATTCCTGACATTCCCTTTTTTTTTTATATATATATTTTTTATTTTTTGGATATATATTCAGATCTGCTAAAAAACCAGAAGAGAAACAGTAGGGTTTGGGAAGATGCCAAAGTTTTGGATATCGGATCCCTTGTTTTCTCTCTCTCTACCTCTCACCTAAAGCCTAAAAAGGGTCTGCTACAATGCTGTCAAGCTCTCATTTGCCCATCCCCTCATTACTTGACGCTACCTTAGTAAGTTGTCAGCTCAGCATATATAATCAAGATATAAATCAAATCTGAAGTTTCAGATTAGGGTTTCAATTGAAATGAATGTTCTTAAAACTGACTAAAGTTCAATCTTTAGCGAAAATAATCCTTAGGACATGGTTACCTAATTGGTAATTAATTAGGGCTAATTCCAAAAATTACAATATAATTAGGATTACGGTTCGTGGCGTGATCCAATACCTCGTATATGCATCATGCGTGTCTTGTCTTTAGCCACCTAAGAATCTTTATTTATTTTTTTATTTTTTTTCTTTGGTAAAGTCTGAGAAGATTTTTCATATCCAAGGTTACATGAAGACGGTCTGTCATATTCCTTCACAGTGCTTCTTTCATTTCAAATTTTTTATCTAAAAAGGTGAAAAATACCACTTTAAAGTTTCGTTTTATTCAAATTTGCCTCTCTCTTCCTTCTTCAATTTTGACGTTAGGAAGCATAAAAGGTGTATACGATATAGAGAGATCGGCAGCAGAATGATAACCAGGAGAGAGAGAGAGACCAAGAACATTGATCGCATTGGTTGTACAAGAATCATAAGTGATATGGGATATATTATAACGTTAGTGTTCCAATTTAATAAAAAAAATAAAAATACATATAATTTTCCTTCAAATTTTTAATTATTATTATTATTTTTTTTTTACATAAGTTGGGGAAGGGATTAAACTTTACACTTTCTGTAAGAGATGTAAGCTAGATATCCACTAAGTTAAAAGACATCCAACCTCCTAATTTACAAAGATCAAAGATATAATTATCTATTTTTTCTAAATCACAATAACCTTCACTTCCAAACTTCAAAAGATCCACAACGTTCTAATTTTCCAATCTAGTCCCCATATTTTTGAGTTTGTACCATTCACATCCTTACAGTTCTAATGTTTCACTTCCTTACTGATTCTCTCTTCGTGCCTTTCACATCCTTGTTTATTTTGTTTTTTTATGAAATAAAATCTACGGCATTGTTTTGGGTAATATACTATCCCCAAATTTCTAGTCTTGGTTATGTTATTACATTAGGCTGGTTCAGTTGTAGATGATTTATATTTGGTGTCCACTCTTTCAGACGTACTCTTTTTTCTAATCCCTCCGTAAAATATTTTACTATCAAAAGAAATAAAAACAAACCGTATATCCAATATTTTCTAGTATTGCATATAGGGTTTCTTTTGAGAGAAAGAAGCTCTGAGATTGGGGGTCTTTACCCCAAAGCAAACCCTAGCGCCGCCTCCA
This sequence comes from Eucommia ulmoides, assembly GCA_016647705.1. NCBI lineage: Eukaryota > Viridiplantae > Streptophyta > Magnoliopsida > Garryales > Eucommiaceae > Eucommia > Eucommia ulmoides. The sequence goes on from CM028328.1 coordinate 26,371,594, forward strand.
TATCGAAACCCTATATCCGCCTCCCCTGCCGCGCCGCCTTCACAACCATTCCACCGAGCTTAATCGCAACCAAGAATCGTGTCCCTGTTCTTGCAACCCTTGCTTTGCCTCCCCAACCTTCGCACGATTCCATATCTGCAGCGCTTCTCCGCCTTCGTCGCGTTGATTGTCAACGGCTTCCAACTCCGTCCCTCTATCAGCGCCAATGGGTGTGACATTGATTCCGCTTGGTGGCAATGAGTACAGAGCCTCGACGGCAGATTGGTGTCGATCTCACGATTCGATCTGTCTACTCTATTCTTCTTCGCGGTGAAGTTGGAGCATCGAGGGTGCTGGTTTTGCAGCGGTTTGGAGCTATGTGCGCGGGTTGATTGGCGATGTGATTCTTGGTCATAACAGTGAAGGGTGCCGGCGAGGGGTTGGTGGTGCTTATGGCACCACCAGGTTAGATGGCCTTGGATAAAACTCAGATGCTGATGTCGCTGCAACCGGCTCCCAGGTCTTTTCTTTCTTTTGCTCAGAAATCTTTTGCATCTATTCATTCCGTAGAAGTGAAATCAATAGTCGAATTGAAACCTCTTGCAATTCATAAGGGCGAACCAGCGGTTTTCTTTTCCCATCAAGATATCGAAGGTTTGGCTAAACCGTTTTGATGCACCCTAGTGGGTAAATTCTCCCATGGCAAACCGTCCTTTTTAGATTTGTAAAAATTCTTTTTGAAATTGGGTTTGATTGGCAAAGCTAAGATTGGTTTTTTAGATCACAAACATGTTCTTATTCGATTAACTAAAGAAGCGGACTTCAAAAGAATTCGGTTAAAAGGTAAGTGGTTTGTTGTTGGTTTTCCAATGCATATTTTCAAATGGACTAATGTGTTTCGATGCCATTTGGAGTCGACAGTGGCTCCGGTTCGGATTTCTCTACCTAAACTTCCTATCCACTTTCAAAATGTTGAAAGCATCTTTTCAATCATCCAATCATTTGCTATTCCTTTGAGATTGGATTCTGCTACTGTGGAACTTTCTCGGCCTCATCTGGCCCGAGTGTGTGCTAAAATCGACCTCCTTAAGCCTCGGCCAAACCGAGTTTGGATTGGTAAAGGTGATGAAGGTAGTGAATTTTGGCAACCAATTGTTTTTTAAAAGATTCCTCTGTATTGCACACATTGTTTCCATCAAGACCATGAGAAGAGTTCATGTAAGTTAATTTCTTTACCAAATGATCTGAGGCAAATTATTAATGGGAAATGATCCAAAAATAGAGTTAATAACCAAACTATAGTCCAGAAGGAAGCCAAAAAAGGTGGCGATATTGTTTCTGATGAAAATATTAATACTTCTCAGCCAAAAGGAAATCATGAGGAAGTTGAAGTAGTGGAGACAGGGGAAGTGACAACGAACATTGAAGATAATAGTTTAGTTGATGGTCAAAAAGAGAATGTTTTGTGTGAAGTTGAAGTAGAAAATGGTCCCCAAACGGAAGTAACCCCTATGCTGATCGGAGAAGATTGTAGAGGCAAAGGAATGGAAGACACTCCCAAGCATATTGAAGACACTCTCAAGCATGGCACATGTTAGGGCACTAGTTCTAATAAGAATATTAGTATTTCGATTGGGGAAGCAAGTAGAGGTAAAAAAATTGTGTCCAACACTCGAAGCATTGGGGACAAGAATGATTCTCCTATAAAAGCCTTTTCTGATGGCATGATTTTGGAGGTTAATGAGTATTTGAATCAAGATTCAGATTCCCATCAAATTTCGACTTTCTCTCCAAGGCGATTATGTGAGAATGTCAATCTTGATGAAGATGATTTGCAGCTGGTTTCCCATAAAAAAAAATAAATAAATAAAAATAAATAAATAAAAAAATAAAAATACAAAGATTGGAAAAAACAAAAAAAAATTACAATTCTCTATTAGAGGTGTTTCTACTAGATCCGTGGGTAGATTATCGGGAAGAAGACATCATTCAGGATATGCGAGTGATTTTTGTACTGGGATGAATGATTTTTCTATCAGTTTTGGCCTAATCCCTTAATAGTGTTGTTTACTTGTTTTCTTTTATGAATGGATTTTGTTTTTGTTAGAAAAAAAAAAAATAAAAGTTGGAAAATGTATCAATAGGTCTGTCAAAAGTTAACCTGAGAGGTGTTAGTTCGGTTGACAAGGGAAGGTGTCTTCTTTTTTTGTCAACCAATGTTCGACTCTCCTTTAGATCACTTCAGGAATTAAATTTTAAATTTAATAGTCAATGCATTAGGGCAATGTGGGAGAGCACCTTAAAATCGTCTGATGAAGTGATTAGTCGAGATACGTCCGGACACACCTTAAAAAGAAATAAAAAAATCTGTCAATAGAAACTAAAATGTGAAGAAATAATCCATAGTTCACTTTATAGTTTCTCATTTATGATACATTATTATGACTTCTGGTAATTGCCGTAAAAAAATTATTACTTATTAAAGTTTTTAGTAAATAACTTACAACAATTTTGATATCATTTCCAACTTAAAATAAATTGAAAAACACATATATTTTAGGAAGGGCAGAGAGAGACGGAAACAATTTAAGAATAGGAACAAAAAGGAAAGGCAATGGGGTTTCTGGCGCTCCATTTGGTGCATGGGGAAGAGCGCTTGTACAGCAGTGTGTGTCGCGTAGTGTATATTGCCTAGAAGTGAAAGGACTACCTAAGATAAAACAAAAATTTGACAAAAGTCCTTCCCCTCAAACCTACTTAGCTAACCTAGGAACGGCAAAGAAATAAGTGTTTAAAATTCTATTTAAACCGCATGAAGACATGATATATTTTTTTTTCCTTGTTTAAATGAGACCAGAGGCATTTCTTGGTTTTACTTCTTCTGTACACACACCCACAGAAAAAAAAAAGGAAAAATGATAACAAAAAATGTAATAAAATAATTGTTGAAAACTTTGAAAACTAGCTAGTTTTAGTAAAGAATTTTTCTTAAAAAAAAAAAAGAAAGATTTATTAATAGAGGTACAATATGCAGAAAAAAGTAGGGTTAATACCAATTGACATTCTCTATCGTTTAAAAATTATATGGAATAAAAATTATGAAGTCTCCAAACTAAACTCATTTTAGGGTTAATACCAATGTCATTCTCTGTCGTTTAAAATTACCTAGAATACTCCTAACAAACTAAAAAATTATGAATTCTCCAAACTAACCTCATTTTCTGTCTAATTTCTAACCATAAGATTGTATTTGGGTAGGGAATTTGGGAAATAGATTTCATTTATTCAGTTACTATGTTAAACCCTAGTCTCACTAGGAAAATCAAATTCTAACCTTACTAGTGTTACACTAGTCATCTTATATATATAGACTCGTTTTATATCTCTGTAAATAAATCTTGCTTATACATCAATACAATTCTCTCATATTTTCTCAATATTCTGCCTCTCAGTTATTCTAACATGTTCAAAGAATTTTACAAATCATTTTTAGTGAATTCTTTATTTGAGTGCTATTAGAAGGGAATTATAAATCATAAAACTTGTAGTCTAGTGAATATGTCATACATTCTTTGTGGAATGTCTAGAGTTCAACCCCCTTCCCCAACATTTATACTAAAAAAAAAGGGGAATTATAAAATCCATTCATTTGTAAAATAGGAGAATAAGATGAATTTGTTAATCTCTTCAAAACACATGTTATTTTTAAATCTTTCTAAGATGATTTTTTTTTTAATTCCTCGTCCATTTCTCTTCAGTCTTATTTTTCATTTGTAATTATCTTAATTTCAAAATTCTCTCTTCTCTCTATATATTATATAATAAAATTATATTTATAAAGTAACTATAAAAATCGTATTGTTAAAATATTGTTGTATAATTAAAGTTAAATTACTAAATAAAAACTATATTAGTTATAATTTCATATTTTTTAATATTAAAATTTAATAGATTTAAAAATTCTACATACAAATACATGTATATCCAAATAATCCAAATAAAGAAACTATGAAATTAAATAATCAAATTCTTCATCTAAAAAAAATCACCCAAACAAGGAATTTGTAAATGACAAGATTTCAAAATCCAAATTTTTTAAATTCCATCATTTACAAATTTCATGAATTTATCAAATCTCTTACTTAGACGCAAACCGAATGTTAATAAAAAAATTAATGCTGATGTAATATCAAATTTTAGACTTTCCATTCATATATAAAATAGTAATTTTTTTTTTTCCAGGTGATATTAGTATTCTTAAACATAATTACATCACTTTACTATTTGTCTTTGTAATTGAAGTGTGTATAGAATATGCAATGGTAATATAATATATGGGCTTGGCCCATTAAGTCAAAACATTAATCCTAGAATTCCTTTAGTCCCCTGTAAATATCCTTATTGTAAATCTTTATATTGTACTTTTCTTAATATCAATACGATTATTTTATGTTTTCCATTTCATCTCTTAATTATTCTAACATGGTATCAGAGCCTATTCTTCTTGGCCTTGTTCTCACTAAATTTTTCCTAACCCTAATCGTTTAAGTTTTTCGTTATGTCATTGCCCATGTTATTTTCATTATTCAATACCCCAACATCATATTCATCATCACCATCAGACTTATTTTGTGAAAACTATTTCAATGACACCAAAATCACCGCCATTTGGGTTCTTTTTTATTATAGATCGATTCCTGGGTAATTTCAGCATTTTGAATGCATCTGTGGCCTCGGTTTCTCCAGATTCATATCGTACAATACACTTTATTGTATATTGTTTATCCAGTTCAAGAAAGATGTCCATGGGTTGCACTTCTTCGATCATTCTCAATGCCAAATAGGATTCGGATCCTACCTCTACAACTGTTACCATCTTTATTGCAGATATGGTTTCACTCTTCCACCAATTTTTTTCTAAGAATGGTACAAATTTCTCTTGCTCTTTCACTTACTACAAGTAATTCATATTTCTTCTTTGATTCTATTTGTTCTAATCATATGACATATGATCCTAACATCTTCTTATCCAAACTATCCGCTATGAATACCCTTACTATTCATACCCCTGATGGTTTTCAAATGCGTGTTACTCATACCAGTTAGATTTGTACTTCACATCTTTCTATTCTTGATATGCATTGTATTCTGAAACTCACCTTAAATCTCTTACAGTTGGACAACTCTGTGAATTGGGATTTGAAGTCATATTTTCTAATAGTGGTTGTCGTGTGTAGGATCCTCAGACAGGAGAAACCCTTGGGACTGGTCGTAATGTTGGACATCTCATTGAACTCAACAGTTTGCACCTTATACGTCAAACCCCACTTCCACCACCACCCTAGGTTCGTTCATCAACCTGTGCAACCTAACCACCACTACCACCATCCTCCTCCTCATTATCATTATCTTTATCTCCATCGCCGCCACTGCCGTTATCCCCGTCCTATATTTGGGATTCTTGGTTAGGACATACTTTATCCAGCCGACTCCCATTGCTTATCTCTAGTAGTTAGTTAGGTTCAATTCAAAATGAGTCCTTCAACTATATCCATTACCAACTTGCAAAACAGCCAACCCCACCTTTCAATGGGAGTTAGCCTATTTATCTTGCACCCTTTGATCTAATTCAATCTAATGTTTGTGGGCCTTCTTCTCATACCATAATGGGTGATTCTTGTTACTTTGTTATCTTTGTGGACGACTACTCTTGGTATATATGGTTGTTTCGTATGAAAAATCGATCCAAACTATTCTAAATATATTTTAAGTTTTCTTCTATGGTTCAAACCCATTTTTCTAGAAATATCAAATTTTTTCGCACAGATAGTGTAATGGAATACAAAGATTGTGTTTTTCACAACTGGCTTCGCAAGAATGGAATGCTCCCCCACCGCTCATGTCTTGGTACATCCTAACAAAATAGACGAGTTAAATAAAAACATAGACACACTCTCGACATAGTTCGTGCTCACCTATTTTCTTGGCCTCGATGTCTCATCCAGTTCAGGTGGGTATTTTCTATCTTAGGCCAAATATGCTTCAGATCTCATTTCCAAGACTGGCATCACTGACTCCACCACTGCCACTACTCATCTCAAGTCGAATATCAGACTCACTCCACTAAATGGTTCACCTCTTCTAAATTCTGCTCTATATCGCCAACTAGTTAGAAATTTAGTATACCTCATTATCACTCGCCCATACATTGCCTATATTGTCTATCAAGTTAGTTAGTTCTTGTTTGCTCCTCGGACTACTCATTATTCGACTGTTCTTTACATTCTATGGTATGTCAAAGGTACCTTAGTTCACGGAATTCATTTTTTAGCCCAGTCTACTCTTACTTTACAGGCTTATTCTAACATCGATTGGGCTGAAGATCCCATCGACCAACGCTCAACCACTGTTTATTGTTTCTTCTTGGGTAACTCCCTCATTTCTTAGCGCAATAAGAAATAAATTGTGGTTACTCGTTTTAGCACTGAAGTTGAATATTGTACCATCGTTAATGCAATACAAGAACTATTTTGGCATCAGTGGCTCCTTGCTAACATGAGAATCTCTTCTCCTACTTCCATTGTTTTACATTTTGACAATAGGTTTGATATTCAGATCGCCCACAATGATATCTTCCATGAGCATACGAAACACACCGAGACTAATTTTCACTTTATCCGTTATAGTCTTGGCCCATTAAGTCAAAACCTTGACCTTAGGGTTCCCTTAGTCCCTATAAATATCCCTCTTGTAAATCTCAGTATTGCACTTTTCTTAACATCAATACGATTGTTTTATGTTCTCCATTCCATCTATCAATTATTCTAACATGCAGAATGCATGCAATGCAATGTTTTTTTAATCATTTTACCTACTATCTGCATTCTTTGTCCAATACCACATCAAAAACTAATAAACACAACACCACCACCATCCCTCCGTGAAATCAAATTATCGAGGGGTTTGGAAAATCAAGACGATTCATCATCTTTTATTGACCATTAATAGCCTAGCATCACCTCACAAGTCACAAGCCTACCATCACTTTTCTGAGCAATCACAATTCTGTTGGTTTTGAATAATCGAGGATTTACCGCCACTATTCCTTTGTCTCTTAGATATGCTCAGACTGGGGGGTTTTGGACATTGGTTGGAGATGGTAATTGGTGGCAATTTTTAGTGTGTGAGATGGATTTAAGGTTGTTTTGCGAAATAAAAAGTGTTGGTCCAGTGAGCTAGCCAAGAGGGGGGGTGAATTGGGTAGTATTAAAAAATTATCAGAATGTAACAATTCAAAAATCAAACAATTAATTTTATCCTAAAATTAATTATTATCTTTTATAGGCTCAGAATCAACCTTTACAATATCATTTTCTTAGGCTAAGGAAGAACCTCTACTTTTTACAGGCTAAAGAATAACCTAATTCTTTTTAACACTAAGGCTCAAGAATCAAAATCTCATCAAAACACTCGAACTATCATTTTCCCAGGTAAGAATGGAACCTTTACAAATCACTCAAATTGTAATTTTATTTAGGTAGAATCACTACCTCAATATCTTTATAGGGAGAAACTAAAACCCAACTACCCCTGATTAAATACCCCCAATAATATTTAACCTGTCGCACTACTCACCAATACAAAATGATAAACAGAAAATCTCACTCAGAGCTTCTACCATCCTAGATAAATAATAACTTAATTAATATCCCAAGTCTAGTGATAGAAAAATATGAGATGGAAAATTTTGATTTTAACAAGATATGGGTAGCAAATTAGAACACGTAATTAGATTCAAGAAATTGTTTGTAAAAATATTTTCTTAAAAAATCAGAAACAATTTCTAAGATCAATTCCCAAACAATAATCAAATAATGCAGTGAAATAATATAATTGGAGAGATCTCACTTGGAATCTACAGAAATAATGATTAGAACGATGTAACTTTAAATCCGGTAACAGTAAAGAATAATAGTAATCGATCTTCAAGATCGTCTCTTAGAAAAGCTCACAATATCTTAATATAATAACTCTAAGAACAGCTCTCTTGATATTGATTAATTCTCTCTCATTAATGATATAAGAAATTCGCAGGTCTTTATATCGGAATATGAGATCAGCCTTCTAACGGCTAGTTTACATGTGTCAAGACAATTAATAACACTTATAGACCCCTTATATCATAATGATTTTATTTAGGTTCAATTTCGCTTAAAAATAGCTTTCAAATATCTCAATTAAATCCCCAAATATTTCTCAATCTCAATTAATTAGAATATAATCAATTTAAAATACCAAATTGAGAAACATTAACATTTAAGGAACCATATTAATAGAATTTAATTAATATGTAAACCATATCTTAAATATAGAAAATATCCCCGAAAACTTTCTCAAATCCCAACCAAAAATGGCTATTTTTAGATATAATCTCGGATAAAACAGTATCCTGAAACAGCGCGTCCGTTCGACCGGTCAGTGGACTGCTCAATTCAGGTTGTAGCCAAGCCATCGCTGTTGCGTTCATCGATCGACATGCTTGTCAACCTGTAGAGTTAGAGAGTTTGCTTTTCCTTCATCGGTCGACCTCTCGGTCGACTTGTACATTCATAGAGTTTAGCCTTCTTAGCCAGTCGACCGAGAGATATAGGATCTTTTAGCTGCTTGGTTCGGTCGACTTATCAATCGATTGATGTATTCTGGATTTCTTCTCTGAACACATTTTTTACTTATTTTCTTTTATGTTTTCACCCCTTTAACCATTTTCTCATTCAAATTAGCTCCGCTAATATTCTTATATTCCATTTTAGTTATTTAAAATTATTTCTTTTTAAATCACATAGGAGAAAATAATTTCACTTAATCAAAACACACATAAATAATAAAATACATTTTGTGTCATATGTGTGTTCCTAATTGGGATATTAAGACTTAAGATTCACCTGGGTTGTTTTCCCTAATTTTTTTAAACTCTTAATTCTTCAATGTCATTGTTTACCATCCAATTAATTTGCATCGTCATTACTGGAACTATAAATCACTGAAACACTCAACTAAAATGTTAGTTCCACCAAAACATCAATACATAATTGTTCATCAAAATCTTAGAATCAACAATACAGCACACAAAAATTTATACTGATTCACCAGGCTACTCTTAGCTAATCCAGTCCCCGAGCTCCGCGGAGAGTCGCACCCACTTAACTCAAGATTTCTTTAAAGTTAGGAACCAAACCTTCACAAAGATTCATTTCTCAAGCTCATAATAAACCTTTACAATTCCATTTCACAAGCTAAAAAATAACCTCTATCTTTTTACTAGACAAAAGATTAACTTAATTTTATTACAGGGAGAACCACAACCTAGTCATTTTTTTACCTTAGTGGTGGCGAATTATTACTTCAAAATTGTCACCGCAAGTGTACGGGTCAAGTTTTATAGAATAATGAATGAGAAGGGTTATCGTATCCACAGGGATTGGATTAGATCGTTGCTAAGTACCGCGATTGTCATAACTGGATTTTATCTAAGCGATTGAATTTTGGGTTTTTGTTTTAAGAATATAAACTAAACTAATAACTAATTAAATTATAATACTAATGATGACGTTTAGAGGAATAAATTATTTAGGGATTGACTTCGTTCACTTAAATGTGTTCGTTTTAGTCTAGTTTACATAAATGACATTCAAACTATCCGACAATTTAGGTATCGTAAACTCGCTCAATACCTCTCCCGAGTATAAAGTGAGTGAAAATGTGACTTCGCGTTAACGCCGAAGTCCCCCTCAATGTCTATACGACCCTTAGTTGCATGAGTCTTGACCAAACCTCATGGATTCCACACTTTCTAACGCCCTCCTGGGTCGTTAGATCGTCATGATGTGTTTAACCCTAGTCCGAATCCGGAGTTGCCTCTCCCGAGTGTCAAATCCCGTATTCTCAAAAATTTACCCTAATACCCTGAAAAGTATATCAAGATTGTAATAAAATAATAAACACAATCGGATAAAGACGAACAACCGATGACAAAACACGGATTCAAACAAACAACATTTTCATTAACTAATCAACCCCTAAATAACATATGTTTAGCTATACAAGATCAGTACCAAATATTCAAGATTTGAAGAGAAAAACAACATTATACAACATGCAAAGTTAAGAACAAAGAGAAAAATGAAGAAAGGAAAGCAAATCTTAAGAGTGGGGTGTTCCATTTCTGTTGAAACCGCTCCGATCTTGTTTCTAGTTCATCAAAATGTGTTCTTCTCTTTGGTATTTGATCAAGAAGCTCCAAAAATGTCCAAAATTATCTCCCAAAATGTAATAGGGTGTTTGGAAAAAGAGGAGATGGTATAAGGATAAAAAAATATCACAAAATATCCCAAAATATCAATTATTTTAGCTGTCGGACCGCCGCGGCATGGGAAATGAAGAGAGTTTAGCAATTCTCTACTGTTTGACCACCGCGGGGGTGGTGTCACCGCTGCGGTCATGACACCCTTTGGTATTTTGGTTGTAACTTTATCGTCCGAACTCCGATTGAGGTAATTCAAAAATCTATGGAAATCTAAGAAACATATATACAACTTCCATGTTTTTAGTTTTTCCAAAATCGAATAGAATCGTATTCAAAATTGGCCTTGAAGTTATTGCACCTGTACCGACTTTGCCTCTTTTCACCCATTTATTCAAAAACCTATAAAACAATATAAAAACACATTAAACTAACAAAAGTGCTTGAAAACACAAAAATATTTGAATCTAAAAGTACTTGATTTGTTGGTAAATAAACCACTCATCAAATACCCCCAAACTCAAACGTTTACTTGTCCTGAAGTAAAAACACACAAACAAGAAAATACAACAATTAATTACGAAACTGAAAACTAAAAATGAAAAACACTGAAAACAATAATGTGTAAGTTTTGAATATCATCTACCGGCCAAACAATTTCTCCCTCATCGACCCCTAATCCTATCAAGTTCAAACATAAAATACACAATGTGGTGTTCTAGAATTTCAACATTCGATAATAGTAAGCACCATTATAGATCCGGTCCAAAGTATGTGTGTTAAAACTCTAATATATAACTATCCGTCGATCGGATTGGATTATCCACCAAATAAGCTTCTGACTAAAACCCAAGAGTATAGGGAATCCATAAGTTTGACCGAGTTCTATTATCCACTAATGTAGGCTTGGAAGTTCATAAAGATCAATAGGACTTGGTTCAGTTTTAGGAAAATGGCCAAGGGTATATCGGAAATAGAAAATAGGTTAACATCGTTAACTTAACAATACTTGAGGCACATGCTTGACACTCCCACACTGAAAACCCCACAGATAAAATTGAAACAACCCTGAACATATCATTTAAGAATGTGGCACTCACTTGTCAAAAGAAACGGAAAATAAACCGTATTTACATGGGGTTTTTTTTTTAACGAACACACCCCCAAACTTATTCGGTATTTATAATTTTAGGGGTGTGTGAAATATGAACGGAAAATGATAAGTGAGTACTCAAATACTGAACCAATTAAAAGTTCACCCTAAACCCAACCTCTCACATCAAATAGCAAAACGCTAACTTAATTCACTCAAATTTGTGTCTTCGGTTCAACGATATAGGTTTAGAAAAAGTTCAATTAGCCATTATATTAGTTAAGTGTTCGGAATTGAAACGGATTTTAGGCTTCGATAGGGTAACGAGGGATAAACATTTAACAAGGTAAGCTTCAAAGGCTCAAGGGATAAAATTGAATACCTAAATCACGTCTCCCGAACTACATCGCCTAGGTTTTTGCCTCGAATTTCTCCCAAATCAAGTTCTAGAATCCCTATTATCATGAATTTGGGTGACGGATAATCATTTTCAAATCAATTGGATAATTATACATTGAGTTTAAGTGCCTGTGCAAGTAGGATCTACAATAACTTTTACTAAAACAATATGTCAAACACGCAGAATACACATGAATGAGTTTTACGCTCAACCTCAATAAAAAACCAGGAGACAGACTCATCAACGGGTAATGGCCTAGATGGAGTACAAAACTCAGTACAAAAAAACAACTAACTTAAACAAACTAATCCTAAACAAACAGGCATACATAAAAAATAATAAAACATAACTAACATACTAAAATATTACACATCACCCCCGAACTTAACATGGGTAGTGTCCACAATGACCCAATCATCATTCTCAACATATTAAATATAACATGCTGACGAATGGGGTTTAGAACATGTACCTGGGAGGCGGGAGAATCTTGCCTCTGAATCAAGTCAACTGTGACGGATTTAATTTATTTTTGACCTTGGGTTGCCTCCCAAGAAGCGCATGGTTTCTTGTCCTCGACCCGACATAGAGAAGTGTTCGTCAAAGAGAGATTTTTGCCCATAGTAAGTGTTGTACAACACTACATATGGGTATTGATTTTGTACACCCTCAAGACTGGCAAGATAAGGCACTGATCGGCTCGTGCTTTCAATAGGACTCTTTACCAGCTCATGCTTTCAATAGAATTCTTTACCGGCTCATGAGCATGGTGGGCATGAAAAAGTGTTGCTAATGGCGGCAAAGGACAAGTGAGCCACATCAGATGAACATAGATATGATCATCTTGGATCGGTGGTGGCATTACAATGTGGATCTCCAATGGTGAAGAATCACAATCGGCAATCCAATCTTGGGTTTCCGTCTCATTCGATTTGTCATCGTTGAACTCACCCAAGCTCCTTCCGCTTGTATCCAGCTATTCCCGGTGGCTTTCACATTCAGATGTGACTTGTGAATTTCTTAGTGCCACTGCTTCGGACTCGGCTTCAACATAGCAGATAAGTTGACCGATTTGCGTCTAAAGAGACGTTACGGTCACATCGATTTAGGCACAGACCGTCTAAATATTGTTAAGACGATCCTCGTGCTCGTTGAGTCGATCATGCATTTCCCTCAAGAAAATTTGAGTTTCTCCCAAAACTATGGCAAACATATCTTCTAGGGTAGGGGAAGACTCCACATATTGATCCGGAGTGTCAATCCATGGCGCCGAAATGGTGGAATTACCTCCCAAGATTTAGTAGCTTGTTGAATAATTCTAACAGTGAGAATCATACTCGGTCATGGCTTCCAACAATCGATAGGCTTCGTCCGCAGTTAGTTAGTCGAAAAAAGTGGTACCGTTTTCTCTTTCTACTCACGTTCTGGTTACGGCTAGTAACCCATCGAGGAAGTTCAGTAGTTGACACTTTCTCGAGAAACGATGATATGGGAATCAGAGTAACATATCCTTGTATTGATCCCAAGCACAATAAAACGACTCGGAATCTTGTTGAAAGAAATAAATGAAGACTTGTCGATGATCTATCTTCAAGCACCTCGTAAAACAAAACTAAACTAAAAATAAAAATTATAAAAAATATACATGCCTAAATTAAAATCAAGTTATTTACTCACAATATCAACAATAATCTAAAAACCAATCCCCGGCAACGGCGCAAAAAACTTGGTGGCGAATTATTACGTCGCCACCTTTTTTGCAAGTGTACGGATCAAGTTTTATAGAATAGTGAATGAGTAGGATTTTCGTATCCATAGGGATTGGATTAGATTGTTACTAAGTACCGCAATTTTCATAACCGGATTTTATCTAGGCGATTGAATTTTGGGTTTTTGTTTTATGAATATAAACTAAACTAATAACTAATTAAATTATAACACTAATGATGACGTTTAGGGAAATAAATTATTTAGGGATTGAATTCATTTACTTAAACGTGTTCGTTTTAGTCTAGTTTATATTAACGACATTCAAACTATCCGACAATCTAGGTATCGTAAACTCGTTCACTACCTCTCCCAAGTGTAAAGTGAGCGAATATGTGACTTCGCGTCAATGCCAAAATCCCCCTCAATATCTATATGACCCTTAGTCATATGAGTCTTGACCGAACCTCATGGATTGCATAATTTCTAACACCCTCCTGGGTCGTTACATCATCATGATGTGTTTAACCTTAATCCGAATCCAGGTTTACCTTTCCCGAGTGTAAAATCCCGTATTCTCAAAACCAACCCTAATACCATAACAAGCATATCAAGATTGTAACAAAACGGTAAACATAATCGGATAAAGACGAACAACCGATAACGAAACACAGATTCAAGCAAACAACATTTTCATTAACTAATCAACACCTAAATAACGTATGTTTAGCTATATAAGATCATTACCAAATATTCAAGATTTGAAGAGAAAAACAACATTATACACCATGCAAAATTAAGAACAAAGAGAGAAATGATGAAAGGAAAGCAAATCTTAAGAGTGGGGTGTTCCACTTCCATCGAAACTGCTCTGATCTTGTTTCTACTTCATCAAAATATGTTATCCCCTTTGGTATTTGATCAATTAGATCCAAAAATGTCCAAACCAAAATGTTCTAGGGTGTTTGGAAGAAGAAGATCTACAACTTCTATGAACTCCGATTGGTATTTCGTCTATAACGTTCTCGTCCGAACTCCGATTTAGGTGATTCAAAAACCTATTGAAATCTAAGAAAAATATATACAAATTATATGTTTTGAGTTTTGCAAAAAATAGAATGGAATCATGTTCAAAATTTTCATTGAAGTTACTGCACCTGTACCGACTTTACCTCTTTCACCCATTTATTCAAAAACCTCTAAAACAATACAAAAACACATTAAACTAACAAAAGTGTTTGAAAACACACAAATGTTTGAATCTAAAAGTACTTAATTTGTTTATAAATAAACTACTTATCACTTAGGCTCAAGAATTAAACCTCACACAAACACGCTCCAAATATTCTTTTACCTGGTTAGAATTAAACCATTACAATTCACTCACAATTCTATAAAGGTAGAACTAAAACCTTGTCTTTTTATCCTCTAGTCAAAGATAAAAACCTCAATCTCTTTACTGGGAGAAATTAAAACTAGCTACCATTGATTAGACAGTCCTAATAGTATCTAATCCGACACTCAACTCACCAATTACAAATAATTGATAAGTGATTTTTTCACTTGGAGCTTCTACTACCCCGAATAAATTCAAACCCAATTAATTTCCCAATACTAGTGATAGAAAATTGAGAATTTCAAAATCTGATAAATAAATATGGGTAGGAAGTAGTTAAGCACATAATCAGATTTCCTCAAGAAATTGTTTCAAAAAAATAATTTTCAATAAAAAAATCCAAAAAATAATTTCAAAGATCAAATTCTAAATAATAAATAATAAAATAAAGTAATAATTAATAGTAAGTAATTTGGAATTATCTCACCAGGATTCCACCGAATGAATAATAATTAGAATAACAATGACACTTCAGATCTGTAGTAGCAATAATCCACAACAAATATTTCTAAAGAACAAATCTCAAGAAAGATATCACAATGCACTCAGTATGATTACTCTTAGAAAGCACAAGAGCTGAATAACTTAGAATGGTTTGATTATCTTGATTTCTGATTCTTTTCATATGTGAAATCCGCAGGTCCCTTTAAAGCCACTTGAAACAAGCCCTATAACGGCTAGTTCTCATAAATAATGACATTTAATTATACCATTAGACCCTCTATATCATAATGATTTATTCCTAGTATAATTTAATTAAATATCTCTTAAAATATTCAATTTAGTCCCTCAAACTTTTACTCAATCTCAATTAGATAAGACATAAATAATTACATGTACCAAATTGAGAAATATCAAAATTATTTGAATCATATCTATAGGGATATTTAAATATTCATTAAATAATTAAAAATATATCAGATCTCTAAGATATCTCACATATCTTCACCATAAAATGGCTAGTAATAACTACTTTTTGAATAAAATCCAAAATTCTATAAATCCTGAAACAACTTCTTCTGTCGACCGACTAAGGCCCATCTGTCGACCGCCCGAATCAGGATGTATCCAAGCCAAAAACTCTTTGTCTATATTCATTTATCCATTGAACGATTCAGGATGTTTTACTAGTCGACCTATCTGTCGACTTAGAGATCCAGAAAGTTTTTTTTTTTGTCATAGGTCGATCTACCTGTCGACCGACCGATTCAGAGAGTTAATTTTTAAAGAATAAGTCAACTTACCTGTCGACCGACCATTGCTAGAACACCTCTCCTCAATTTACTTTTATTCAATTTTTTCGACGTTTTTGCCCCTTTAACCGATTTCTTTTCTTAGTTAGCTCCACTAAAATCTTAAATTCAATTTTAATCAATTATATTTATTTCTTTTTCAATTACACATAGGAGCAAATAATTTAACTAATTAGGATCCTATAAAAACACACAGAATTTGGAAAAATATTTTGTGTCGTGTGTAATCCTAACCGGGATATATTAAGAGTTAGAATTTAACCTGAGTTATTTTCCATAGGTTCTTCAATTTCTTCAAA
This sequence comes from Eucommia ulmoides, assembly GCA_016647705.1. Lineage (NCBI taxonomy): Eukaryota > Viridiplantae > Streptophyta > Magnoliopsida > Garryales > Eucommiaceae > Eucommia > Eucommia ulmoides. The sequence continues at coordinate 26,388,021 of CM028328.1, forward strand.
CTCTTAATCTTCCATCATCTTTGTCATCATCTTAAGCATTGTCACAATATATTTATGATCATTTTCATCACTAGAACTAATAAACTGAAACACTAATAAAATCGGTAGTTCCACAAAAAACATCAACATTTAATTGTCCATCAAAATCTTAGGATCAACAAAAACCTTTTTGTTTAAAAATCATTTACGTTGCGTTTGATATGATTGAATGAAAAGGAATTGAATGACAATAGGATTGGAATCACTGTGGTATTAGACTGGAATGATCATAACTATTCATATTTTCGTGACAAAGGGATTAAGTGTGGTATTGTAATACTCATTCTCATTCCAATATTTGGTTAGTATTAGGAAAAAATTAACTATTTTTTTTTTTTTTTTTAAAAGAACATTCAAATATAGACCAAATGAAACCAACATTAAATATAAACCAAATGATCAACACCATTGTTTCCCTATTCCTTGGATTAAGTAATACTACATTTTACTGAAGATTTGTTTATCCCATGATTTGTTGAATTAATGAATGCTTAGGAATAGGAATGAAAACAAGTCACACCTACGAAACATGTGAATAGAATTGTCATTCTTGTAACCATTCAATTCTTTAATTGAATCTCGCATACCAAACTTCACCTTAGTATATGAAAAAATCTAGCATTCTAGATTTGAAAACCGTTCAATTTTTTTTTTAATTTTTTTTTTTATAAGCAAACATAAGTACAAAATCCTAAGGTAAGGTAGATCATTACAAAACTATTAAAATATAGTAGAGTTAGTAGAATAGATTTCTTCTTCTTCTTTTAATTTTTTTTTTCAAGGACTTTGTATGGTAAACTTATTTTCCCTACTTAATTTCTTATACTCTACTTTCTTTGTTCACCATAATAAATCTCTAGCCTTCTCTTCTATTTCCTCATTGGACTCTTGTTACTAATAAATCTTAACATACTATCATAGTCTAATCTCATGGATGGAACTTTAATCTCATTCACAACGACCGCGGATCCAACTCCCTAGCGAGTTGACTGGGAGGCTATAGGGACACACAGTACCTCTTGTCCAAGGTTCGGGACTGAGGACTAAACAAAACTTTTTAGTCATTCATATAGTCATAGCGTCTATACAGTTTTTGCTTCCGTACAACTTTGATTTTTGGTGTTCGTAAAGTTTTGACTTCTATACAACTCTGATTTGATTTTTCTGCAACGAATCATTGTATCTCTTCATGTATTTGATTTTCTTCCTCCTTCGTATTCAATTTTTTTGGGCATTATTAATGGTTTTAGAAATGGATGATTCGTTTTATACTATTAGTGTGAGATTGAATGTGAATTGTTTTCATACTGGAGTTATGTGACGAATTTTTTTCTCAAAAGCAAAACGAAATGAAGATATATTAGTGGTACGTTGGTTAAACTTGATGATCAAAAAAATAAAAATTATGAAGTTTCGTTAGACACTTGAGAGGCAAACAATTCGAAAACTATCACTTGGATCAACTACCCTCTTGATTATTCGATTGGTCTGCAATTGTATGCATATGCCAAAGAGACCTTGGAACATCTATAAAGGTTGTACATGCAAACTAACTTTAGGAAAAAATGTCAATTAGAATCAGATATTTGAGGAATGAAATATAACGATAAGATTATTTGGGAAAGCTACTCTGTTATGACATATCTTTGGGATCAATTGGCACTCTAGGAATCAATACATGTTTTCAATGTTTTTGTCTTGATTACTTGTTACACATGCTATGTCCATGAAATTTAAGTATAGATACTACATGATCATGCTATGTACAAACATAATATGCATATTTAAGCTAAGATCAAAGGGTGTTTCAAGAAGAAATACCTACTTAGGGGTAGTATTATTCCCTAAGTAATTACCTTCATTTACTCCTTGATCTTCTTTGGTTGTCCATGATTAGTTGCCGTAAGTTGCTCGAGTTCTTCCTCCAAAAACCTCAAGAACTTCCTCTGGGGAAGATTTTCAGTAGAATTTCAAGGCGTTGTTGAATAAAAATCTCCCTAGAGATCCAAGAGTGGTATTTGAACCTAGAGAGAGAAGGTTTGGATCCCAGACCCTTTCCAAAGGAAAATAGAGCCCTTATTTATAGGCTCGGGATGCGTACTTATTAACTGATGTGTAGGCTTACCCAGCATGTTCCTTAGGCAGTGTTTGTCTTAGGGGATCTGTTTTTTATCACCTTTGAATAGATTTGGAGTGTAAGGGAAGATCCTCAAAGATTTGGTAATTATTGGAAATCATTAGCAATGATTGGCAATCATTACCAATCATTGTTCTCTCTCAAATCCTATTGGTTTCACATGGGTGCATTAATGGCAATATGTGACACTCCCGGTTAGGTTTAGGAGCAATGTACCGGTTAGTTTCACTATTTCGGTTTAGTTGCCATCAATGCTTTCAAGATGTAATGTTTGTAGTCTTTGATTTGTCACTTGGAAATTAATGCTCTATGATGAGTCATTACTTGGTGGGAAAACATTCGGTTAGTTTTGGATTGAATCAGGTTAGTTTGCCTCGTAACTGATAATTGGATTTCAAGGTTTTAAGTTATTTTGAGATATTTTGCTCAAAATATCTACATGCGTTGAACCTAGTCTTGACATGTCATCCTAAGAATTTAATGATTTATGGCATGCAAATTTAATGATCATTAAATTCCATACTTAGGTGGCGAACCAAATTGGTTTAGCTTTGATAACGGTTGGTTACATCTGAAGTGACTTGGTTCCTTACTTAGATATTTTTGTGGGCAAATTCTGGGAAGCATCCTTTGGGATTTTAATGCTCATTTTTATGATTCATTATGCTTGGTTGAGCCCTCGGTTGGATGGGCTTTGATGGTTTGTCAAGATGACTTTGGTTTGGTTAAGTTCAAACCAAGTCCAAATCCTTAACTACTTTGGTAATTTTGGATTTGTCATGAAATTTATGTGTTTTGATCAAGTATTTTGCCTTATTTTTTTTTGGAGGATTTTATACCTTAATTAAAAAATTATAAAAGTATTTTTTGTGTCAAGAAGATGAAACCGGTATTAATAATAGTTTTAGGGGTAAAAATGGGTAACAAAGGTAATTGACAAAATTTCCTTAAGCGAAAGTGTAGTAATTAATTTCATTCATATTAAAAGTGAATTTATGAAAAATGAACCTTTAATAATGTCATTTTAGCCCTTAACTTTGGGAACTTTCGAGGTTGACCCGAAACTTTTACTTATACTGAATTCAGTCAAATTGACAATTTTATACTTTTTTTTTTTTTTTTTTTTTTTTTTTTTGGGGGGGGAGGGGTTTGTAGTATTCAATATTCAATGTAATCAAAGGAGTAAATTTGTTCCATTTAAATATCAATTTAAAATTTATCCGAATTTGCACTTTAGACTTACTACTTTTGCCAAAGTAAATAGGCGGGTCAAAATGAGGTGTCTACAGCTACCCCTCTTGGTCATGAAAGTTTACTCGTGATGATAAAGATAGGAGACAATATTTTAGGCCACCATTGAGATCAATGCTTTTACCATATCGATCCTGCGATGAACAAAATTATCTAAAGGATTGCTTTAGTGGAGGGTTTTGCCATACCTATCTCATGACAACAAGATCATATAGATGGAAGCTTTAACGGGTGGTGGTCTCACTAAACTGATCTCATAAGGATAAGATCATGTAGATGGACGGTTTGATGGGGGTTCTCACCACGTCGATCTCATAAATATAAGATCCTATAGAGGACATTTTAATGGGGGGTCTCACTATGCCAATCTCATGAGGATAAGATGATGCATATAGAAGCTTTGATAAGGAGTCTTACTACACTGATCTCATAAGGATAAGATCATATAGATGGACGCTGATGAGGGGTCTCGCTACACCGAGATCATGGAAAGGATGTGCTAATAAGGGGTCTCACTATACCAATCTCATAAGGATAAGATCATGTAAATGATGTGCTGATGTGGGTTCTTGATACACTAATGTCATAAGGATAAAATCGTGAAGAGGTCGTGCTTATGTGGGGTCTTGCTACACTAATCCCGTGTGGAGGATGTGTTGGTGTAAGGTCTCGCTATATCGATCTCATAATGATAAGATCGTGTAGATGACGTGCTTATAGGGGGTCTCGCTACATTAATCTATTATAGATGATGTGTTGGTTTGGGATCTTGCTACACTGACCTTATAAGAATAAGATTATGCGGAGGACGTGCCAATGGAGGGTCTCGCTACACTAATCCTAAGAAGATACGTGTTGGTGTGGGGTCTCGCTATACCGATTTCATAAAAATAAGATTATATAGAGGATGTGCGGATGAGGGGTCTCTCTACACTGATCCAGTGTGGAGCACGTGTTGGTGTGGGGTCTCGCTACATGGATCTCATAAGGTTAAGATCGTGTAGAGGATGTGTTGATGGGGGTCTCACTACATTGATCCCGTGTAGAGGAGATGTTGGTGTGGGATCTCACTACACCAGTCCCATAAGGATAAGATCATGTAGAAGATGTCCGGATATGCGGTCTCACTACACTGATCCCGTGTAGAGGACGTGTTGGTATGGGGTCTTGCTACATGGATCTCATAAGGAAAAAATCGTGTAGAGCATGTATTGATGGGCGGTCTCGCTACACTGATTGCATGTAGAAGACGTGTTGGTATAGGATATCGCTACACCGATCTCATAAGGATAAGATCGTGTAGAGAATGTGTTAATGTAGGGTCTTGCTGCACTGATCCCGTGTGGAGGATGTGTTGTTGTAGGATCTCGCTATACCGATATCAAAAGGATAAGATCGTAGAGAGCACGTGTTGATGGGGGGTCTTGCTACATTCATCCCATATAGAGGATGTGTTAGTATGGGATATCGCTACATCGATCTCAAAAGTATAAGATCGTGTAGAGGACGTGTTGATGTGAGGTCTCGCCACACTGATCCTATGTAGAAGATCTGTTGGTGTGGGGTCTTGCTACAATGATCTCATAAGGATAAGATCGTGTAGAGGATATGCTGATATTGGGTCTCACTATACTGATCCCGTGTAGAGGACATGTTGTTGTGGGTCTCCCCACAACAATCTCATAAGGATAAGATCGTGCAGAGGAAGTGCTGATGTGGGGTCTCGCTAACTGACTTGGTTCCTTGCATCGATATTTCATGGGAAACTTCTATGAAGCTTCATTTAGGCTTTTAATGATCATTTTGAAGTCATTATGCTTGGTTTGGCCCATGGTTGGATGGGCTTTGATGGTTTGTCAAGATGACTACAGTTTAGTTGATTTCATAACAAGTCCAAATCCTTAACTATTTATGTAGTTCGGGATTTGTCATGACATTTTCATCATTTGATCAAGGCTTTTGGCTTTATTTTTTAGTGGATTTGATACCTTAATTGAAAAATTATAGAAGTAACTTTAGTGTCGAGAAGCTGAAATCGGAGGTAGTAATAGTCTTAGGGGTCAAAATGGGTAACAAAAGTAATTGACGAAATTTTCTTAAGCTAAAATATAGTAACTAATTTCATTCACATTAAAAGTTATTTTATAAAAAATCATCCTTTAATAAAGTCATTTTAGCCCTTCTTTAACTTTTATTCATATAGTAACTAATTTCATTCATACTAACTTGGTAGTATTCATTGTAATCTAAGGCATAAATTTGTTCCTTTTAAACATCACTTTAATGTTCATCCGAATTTGCGCTTTAGACTAGATACTTTTGTCTACTTAAATAGGCGGGTCAAAATGGGTTGTCTACAGTATCCCTTATATAATTTGGACGAGATAAGAGTATCGAGTATTGCTGTTTCTAGTGTTGTCGTTCTTTTATTTGACTTCCTCTTCTTCTAGTTTTATTTATTGCATTATCGTCTTGATCTTGTTTCAAAATGTTCTTTAATGTAGTGTTTATAGGGGCATTAGGATATTTGCTAACTTGTGATATTTCTAAGTGTAGTGGTTGTGACATTTCTGATTGTAGTGGTTGTAAACTGACAAATTTTTTTTATTGTAGTGACTTCTAACTTGTTTAAGTTAAAGTTTACCACAAACTGATGGACGGCATTATGGATCAACTAATCAAATGCCTAACTGATCATATTACGGATATGGTCTCTAACCGATGACCACGTCAACATCTTGCTTTTGAAAAACTCCTTTGTGACCTTGTACCTAGCAATACAACTGTGCTTTCCAAAGAGTGGGTTATGCCCGTTGGGTTGCTACAACATTAAACATGAGGTGAGGGTCAACGAAAAATGAAACCCAATAAGAAAATCCAGTAATATACTGAAAATAGTAACATACTTTTATTCCTGCCTAGGTAGCTATCTGTGGTGAACCAAAATTAATCTTTACGCAACAACCCAGTAACCTGGAGAAGACTTCATTTTTTTCTAAGATCTTACTTTTTTCATTAAAGGTAAGAAAATAAGGACCTAGCACTAACTCGAGCCCTACATCATTTGTCCCTACCAACATAGACTACAAAATGAAGTATTAGTGAGCTCTAGACAAAAAAGTGGTATTGTCCCCAGTGGGTTAGACAATTATCTTTATTGGGTAGCAACACAATCTTCTTCCTACGAAACATGAACGAGTACGTGTTGGCACGGCCATGGTGAATAGCCTCTCGATCAAATTGCCAAGGGCGCCCCAGTAAAAGATGATATGCATCCATGTCATGTCACAATCTATCTCATCAATATAGATTGGTCCAATAGAAAATGAAACCAAGGCACGACACGAAACAGTTTATTAAGCCAAGCTTGCTTGTATCGTTTAAGGTGTTGTTCTACTCTCAGATCCAATTTCTCCATTGTCGATTCAGACAACACATTCTCACAACTGCCAGAATCCATAATAAATCAGCAAACCTTCTCTCTAATCGTGTACGTGGATTAAAAATGAGTAGTACGCCGCCAATCATCATCTGGAGCATAGGGAATCAGAAAGGTATGTCGCAGCATTAATAACAGGCCTACATCACCCTAAAAAAAAAAAAAAAAAGTCCTCAATTGTTGTGTCATCATAAGTATCAAAAAATGGCCCTGTATCGGTATCCAGATCATTAGCGAATAGTCCCCTAGCGTTAGGATTCGCCTTATGACAATCTGCTTGTCGATTTCCCATTTCTCTACAATTAAAGCATCAAATTTTGCCACCAAAGCAACCTTGTGGAGGGCCGCCACCAACATGATTTTGTAGGAGAATAGGCAGTTGTCGTTTAGGTCCTATTTGTGGTTGGGTAGATGAGCTGCCACATTGATTAGTAAGCTGCTTGAATCCACTATTCATTCGTTGGGCTAACACTTTCCCAGCTTGTAGCGCTCTCTAATGTGCTTCAGAAACTATCATTGGGTCAAATATATTAAGAACGTCTTGTAGTTGGAGCCACAACAAACCAATATACCTGGAAACCAATTGGGTATATCCATTCGTACAAGCAATTGATAGAAGTCGGCGGTGTAGTCGTCGACTGATCAAGTCCCCTGACATAAGAGTTGAAAACGTTGATACAGTTCACGCTCATAGTTGTATGGTAAGAACGCTGCCCATATATGCTTCTTGAACTTTTCCCAATAGACGATTTTTTACTTGCCGGTACGTGACTTAGTTGTCTTTATCTGCTACCACCATGCTTATGCCCTACCACGCAGTCTCATTGTGATTAGGGGAATATGACGAGGATTTGGAACCTCATTGAATTTGAGAACTTCTTCCACTATATGTAGCCAATCTAGAAATTCGTCAACCTGGAGTCCACCATAGAATTCTGGAATTTTAACCATGAAATCGGTCTCCCATTATTGATCTGCTGGCCGAGGTTGGTCATGGGGGACGGCAAAAGGGTTTTCCCCATGGTCAAAATCGTCATCAGCTGAAGCGAACTCGTATCGTGGTTGTGGTTGTTGAAGTGCAGCCAATTGTTGGGTTAGTTGGTCTACTTGTTCCTACAATTGTGCAATCTCTTCTCTCCGGAGCACATCTTTCATCGGGGCATCATTGACACGTCTCCTTGCTGGCATGTTGCAGGATTGTACCAAAGCTGATACCAATTTGATGCAGCATACGTGGTGAAAAAAGATTACGGATCAAAACTCGTTGATTCATGAAGAATACCAAGGAATTGATTGAAAACCGAGAAAACTCAATATAAATTAAAGATAGACTGTCTTGCCATCAAGCGACTTTAAAAACATTATAAAAGAAAACCCTAAATGCATAAATTATAAAAAAAAAAAATGCAGAAAAGACACTTAAATTATTGAAAAATTGCAAAATTATCCCAAGTTTCGGCGTAAAATAAAAAATTGCCATTTTTACCTCTGAAACGATGGAATTTGGCTAAAATCACGTTAGGCGCTGAGCATGGGCTAGCGATGTTTCTCCGAAAACCGTTTCCACCCAGAAAAGTAGTATTTCCGTAAAAAACGGCCACAATTGACTTTCTGGTCAAATTGCGCATGTTTAGGTCTTTTGGGCATTTGGGTGCTCTCTTTTGGCCAAGAAATCCCACTCCTGTTGCACTGCATCAATTAGTTACAAAACCAATATGTGAAAAGTTATTTTCCTATCGACATATTGTAATGACACGAAACACTTATACTGGTACGCTTGCTAAACATGATAGTATAAACAACACTAAGGTAGTGTTTGGTTGCATGGAATTGAAGTCTTGAAATTAGAATTAGAAATGAACCCATGTCAAATGTAAAAATTTACATCTGTTCATTTTGATTTAAAAATCCATAGGCTTCAAATTTCAATGTAAAATCTGAAATATTGGCTATAAATATGGTATTGTCAAATTTAACGAGAATGGTTATGCAATATTTTGAAAAGACTGTACAAGTTGTCTTTTGCCAACATTTTAACAAAAGAAACTCAGATTTATCATTTTTATGTTTCCAGTGCAAGATCTACGATAGAAAAGTACAAGAAATCTTGTATTGATTCCACAAGTATAGGATCTGCATTCGAAACTAACACTCAGGTATAATATTGCTTCTCTCATGAATGAATGATTTCTTCTTTTTCTTCCTCCCTATAATGCATGTCCGCCAGTTTGTGGCAACAAAATTTTACGTGTTTTGCACTTGAAGCGGCAAGCTTTTTGCTGCTCTCTCTTTTTTTCTTATCTTTTTCTTAACTGTTTCATTTTTCGGAACCTTAGAAGGTAAATATCCTTTAGAACAATTAATGCCTTAAGAAAACTCCATTTTCCTTTCTGTCCTTTTTTTTAATAAATTGATAAGCCCTTCTTATATTGATAATGAATGCTTGTGTTGTTTATATATATATATATATATATATACACACGTCTGTATTTGTGTCTGTATATATATAAATTATACATATATTATAAGATGGATTTAAAGTATATAAGACATGCTGAGTAAGAAATATTTTCGAAAAAATTGATAACCAAAACTGGAAGTAGCTTTAGGGTAATAAACTTTCGCCAAAACAAGGTTCTTTTTTATTTCTCTACAAACTTTACCCTTCTCTCCCGCCACCGCACCCCTTCTCTTTAGTATATAAATAAGATGGAAATTTATTTGCTTCCAAAACCTTGGTAGAAGCCAATATCAGCATTTACTTTCACAAAAACAAACACACAGATGAATCATACCTTATAGCAGCAGTAGAATAATAATGAAAGCATAACAGTTTCCATGAAACTACAAATGGCATTGGTATGACAAAACCACATAACAACAACAATGCTAACCATGATCACAACATTAAATTTTGTTAATAATATCTATTTCTTAAAATAGCCGGAAATATATCGTCGTTAGAATCTACTTTCGCTAATAGTTGTTCGGAAAGACAAAGAGCATTAAAATTCATGATCGGAGAATACACCCAGCTCATTCATCACCGCTTTTTGGAAGAAGGATCTTTTTACGGATAAAGACATTTTTGGTCTCTGAGAAATACTTTGGGTGTTCAATTGGCCCCTAAGAAATGTAATTCGACAATTTGGTCCTTAACATTTTAAAATAGTGTCCAATTAACTCTTCAAGCGAATTCTGTAAAATCAATCTAACAGTCAACGTTAGTTTAAGGGTATTTTGGTCTTTTCATTTATTATGATTAATTTGAAAAGCCATCTAAACTTCAAGGGATCAAAATATTTTTTTTCTATTTTTTATTATTCTTCCCGCTCAATATTTCTTTAAACTTTTAAATACGCTTCCTACCCCCATATTAATAGTTTATTCTTCATTTTCACTTTATATTTTTTTATTATATATATTTTTAAAAAAAAATACAAAACAATTAAAAAAAATTATTGACCATAATTACAAGATTTAGTACATTCAAACATTATATTGATCGATTCCAACACTGATCAAGAGAATTATTTTTGTATTTTTCAACTATAAAAAAACAGAATAATATATTCTAAAAAATAAAATACAAACAATACATCATGTTCTAAAAAATAAGAACAATATAACAGATCCTAAAAAAAAAAATACAATATATCAGGTCCTCTTAAACAATCAGAACAATATAATATGTTCTTAAAAAATAGTACAATACATCAGATCCTGATAAACAATCAAAACAATACAACAAGTCTTAAAAAAACAATACAATACATGAAGTCCTAAAAAAACAATATAATACATATAAAAAAATAGAAATCAACCATCAAACCTATCCTAAGAATTTTGTGCTAAAAATAAGAGAGTAGAACATAATCATATTTTATTTTTTGCTCCCATATTAAAACACAAATTTGAGAACAAAAATACTAAAACGAACACCACTACCAAAACGAACAACACTACCGACAAACACCGAAATCGAAAACGAAGAACACCGCCGAACCTTGGGGTTTCGATTTCGATTTCGAAATCAAAACAAGAAATCGAAATAAAAAAATACCGCCGAACATCGCCACTAAAACGATAAACACCATCGAAATCGAATAGGGTTTCGATTTAGATTTCGAAATCGATTTAGAAACTAGGTTTCGATTTCAATTTTGAAATCGAAACAGGAAATCGATTTCAATTTCGAAATTAAAACCGAAGATCATGGCACGAAAAACACCGTCGAACACCACCACCAAAACGACGAACACCACCAAAATCGAACCTTAGGGTTTCGATTTCTATTTCGAAATCGAAACAGAAAATCGATTTCGAAATCGAAATTGAAATTGAAATCGAAATCGAAAAACATTGTCGAACATCGCCACCAAAACGACGAACACCATCGATCACAACGTAAAATACTATTTATTATAAACTCACCGATGGTAGCTGACTGGAAAGTAGTCCAACTGTCGACGAGGCTCCGGTTACCTTTTATCACCGTATTTTTTATTCCATCTCCGATGAACATAAGCATCTTATTCTTCCTCTCCACCTCTACATACTCGTAGTAAGCTCTGGCTTTATTGTGTATCACGAACCTCGTCACACTCGAATTCGGCGCCGCCCTCACCGCCTCTCCGACCGTCGTGAAGTTACCACTCCCGTCCTTTGCCACCACCAGATCGAATTTGGTTGCGTTCACCGCCGCCTGGAGCAACGCTCGATCCTTTTTCTTAATCCACCTCGGATAACCAGTGTAGTATTCTGGGAACGTCTCTCCGGCAGGGGACTTCAGAGAAGACGATGACGAATTCAATTTCTTCAGAATCACCAGAAAATTGCTCACAGTGGCGGTGAGGGAGAGCAACGGTGGAGAGGAGGAAGACCTAAAAAAAATTAAAGAAAAAAAACATTTGCACCCCCCTAAGTTTAACAAAATATGTAAATAGGTCCCTATACGCGCGAGGATTAACACCATCGTCCTCGCGGTATTGACTACTCGCAAGTATACGAGGTCTAGTTGTAATATAATGGACCTTGTAAGATCGGATATCGTTCCACTGGGAATGACGTGTAATTCGGTTGAGTATTGTGATTTAAATAGTTTCATATTATCTCGACTAATCAAAATTTGTTTGTTTTCTATTTAATATAATAAGATAAACGACAACTATTAGGTTAGTTCTAATTACACTAATTACTTAGGTATTGATTTCTTTCACATAATGCATAATCGACGTCATTAAGTTAGCTATAATGGTTTTCTATCTATTCCGACAATCTCTGTATCGATAACTCCTCCGCTACCTCTCCTGATTGTAAGACGGGGGATTACACGACTTCGTGTCAATGAATAAGTCCCCTTCAACGTCTTTACGACCCTAGGTCGCGTGAGTCTTTAGCCAACGTCATGGATTGCATACGTTCTAACGCCCTCCCAGGTCGTTAGAACGTGACGTTGTATTTACCCTAGTCCGAATCCGGGGTTACCTCTCCTGAGTGTCAAACCCCGTATTCTCAGTTTATCAATACAAGCATAATATCAAGAATAATGGTAAACATAATCAGATTTAGACAAATAACACATTAAAGTAACATTAATTCCTTCAACTTAACAATTACATGATTTCAACTACACCTAAGTAACATTTAACTAGTACTACAAGATCTTAGCCATATAACATACAAAATAAGAGGGATTCAACATTCTTAGATATGAAAAAGTGATTACAAAGATAAAAACAAGAGAAGAACGATCAAATTTGAAAGTGAAATGGTTCACCGTCGCTAATGATCGGTCCGCAAGTGATTCTTCTTTGCTCGAATGATGAATTTCCTTCTTGATCTTCAAAATATAGCTTAAGAACTCTCTACTAGGGTTAGGGTTCATCAACAACCTTTTTCAGACGTGGGAAAGGGGTATAAATAGGCTTAGGGGTTAAAAAATATCTAAAGAGATATTTTAGACTGTTCTACCAAATGCGCCTAGGCAGTAGAAACTTCGCCTAGGCAGAGTTTAACTCGGTTAGAATTCTGCCTAGGCGATGGTTTATTTGCCTAGGCGGAGGACTAACTTCTTCTCTTCTTTCTTTCTGACGGATTTCCGCCTAGGTGGTAGAAACTTCACCTAGGCGGATTTTCAGCAGTTCAGCACTTCCAGCAGTTCAACATATCCAGCATTCTGACGGATTTCCGCCTAGGCGGTGGAAACTTTGCCTAGGCGGAATTCAATATTTCAGCCCTTGCAACTTTCTGATGGATTTCTGCCTAGGCGGTGGAAACTTCGCCTAGGCAGATTTCAACTTCTCAGCGCTATCAACCTTCTAATGGATTTCCGCCTAGGCAGTGGAAACTTCGCCTAGGCGGATTTCAACATTTGAGCATTTGCAACTTTCTGATGGATTTTTGCCTAAGCGGTGGAAACTTCGCCTAAGCGGATTTGCACTGTTCTTTGAAACCTCATTTTTTTTATCTTTTGGCTACCATTTTCTCCACCATTTCGCTTAATTTTCCAATTGTTTCCGTACTTACTCCTGACTAATAAAAACAGCTCAAAAGATATTCAAACTTCAATAAAATACTGAAAAACTAGCAAATTCAGTTTAGAATTAGATAGGTATTTTACACCTATCAGTCCCATTCTATTAGTAAGCATGAAATAACGTATTTACCCTTGGTTAGACGTCATGTGCTTGTCACGTGACTTTTTTCATCCAAAATCCCCAAAGTTTAGTAACGGAACCCGACCCAAGGGCCAATTAGACACTATTTTGAAATATGAAGGGCAAAATTATCGAATTGCATTTCTTAGGGCTCAATTAGACACTCAAGGCATTTTTCAGGGACCAAAAAGATCTTTATCCTATCTTTTTATAGAAAACTCAAGAGAAGCCATTTCAGGACCACCAAGAAACAAATGGCCTAAGTTTAACTTCAGGACTTTTGCCAAAATCCAAAAACTAACCTGACCTTAATCAAACAAATTATTACATAAGGAAAAAAAATGCATCCAAACTATCAAATATTTTGGATAAACATGTCGAAGGTGGGTCTAGACTCCTTGCACATAAAAGAGAAACTCTTGGGCCTTGTCTAGGCTCCCTAGACACATATTTGTCAAGACGTGTGCATAAGGAGCCTAATGTTAGAGGTTCAAATTTCGCCAAGAATTTTCCGCGCCTGTGATGGCTGAGTTGCCTACCACTAGTCGTTGGCTCATTTGTTCCTGATAAACACTCTGTCACGCCATCCCAAATGCGCTCACATGCACCAGAAACATTAAGAACACAAAACAATTACAGCTACAACCAACCTTTTTTTTATTAACAAGAAAGCACTTACACAATTCTGGGTAAGGGTTGTAGAAACACTCCAAACTCACAACATGTCCTTTACAAATAAAAAATACAGACATATATATAGACAACATTGCAGTTGACAACCCCAACTGCTAGGTAACATGCACAAAACTTCCCCCCTACATGCTAGACATGTGGCTGGACAAGTGGTAACTGCCCTCACATGCTTGACACATGACCCATAAATTGCTACCCTTAACCAATTTTCGCACATTGATTAAGTCTCAGTTGCCCAACTCAGCCTATCATGCCATTGCATTTTGTTGTGTCACTGCACCTAATGACTTGTCACCACCGTATGCATTTTTCGCACTAGAATGCACAATTGTGCCCAACGATGCATGATGCTGCACACATGACACTGCTCACAATGTACCGTTGTGCCTACGTTCTGTCTTCTTGCCTTAGTGTCGCACAAAGGTCTTCTGTTGGTTTCATGCCTCGCCCTTGAAATCCCATCCTAGCATAACCCTTAGGATTGCCTTGCACAATATGCCAATGTCACCAATGTGCACCCACATTGACCAATAACTCACCATTTTGCCAACGCATGTCGAACAGTTTGGTCCAACACCACCCTATTCCTCCAACACATGTTGCCACATCTTGATACTCATTGCCTTAGCCATGTGCCTAGCTCTTGACCATTGATATGCCACACCCATAGAACTGATCCTAGCATTATGCCTAGGATCACCATCATAATGCCCGACACTCGCTAATGTTATGCCACGACACAAATTTCCACCAACACGCCACGCCACGCCATGCCTCGGTTTATGCCTCAAACATATATTTTTGGGTAATCCTTACCCCAAGCTTCCTACCATTTTTAAGTCGTGCCTTCTAACTTGCCTTGCCGTGCGACGCCCCACAATGCGCTTAGGCTCTTGCCTTGCCTTGGCTCTGGAGGGAAGGGCACCCGCCTTATAATAATTTAAACAAAATAATCCAAGTGAAATGATTAGACTTGAAAATACCCAAGAAGTCATAATGGAGTTAATAGTGAGCCCCTGCATACAATTGACTCTTTGGTTTAGTCAAGCGCCCACGTTTTGTGCCACGTTACCCCAACTGCGCATCACTGTGTCGAAAGTTTACCAACCGATATATGTCCTATGTCCAATATCTGTCTACCTTTGAATTTCAGTCAACCTCCGTGCATATTCCATGTCGACCCCTCTATTTGGCACCACGTGTGTTAAGTTTGGTTAGCAGTATGCACCAAGTTGATGCTTTCATTGCCAATACCTTTCGTTTGTGCCGCACGAACCACGTCCAAAAGCAAAGTGCACCAAGTCCGTGTCAAATTTTCCTCCAACTTCGTTAGGGGAAAACAAACCACCCCTAACAAAAAAATCTGACACCCTCGTTGGACCAACCATAGCTCGACCCATTCATATATGCTAATGTTGTTGCCAAAGGCTTCTCATTCTGCTCGCAACTTTATCACCAATATTGTTGTCACAATTATTTGTGACCAAATTGACCACCAACCCATTCGCTCTCCCAGCAAACCTCGTTTGGAAACTAATTGACAAACAACCACCTTTGGTTATGTTTCACTGCAAAAATATGGTGGTTTTTAGTACCTGTACGGTAGAGCGTTTGTTACGCGCTTGCGTATTGACTACTCGCAATTGTACGTGGTCAAAGTTTTAGTATAATGTGATTGTGAAAGATCGGGTTATCGTATCCACAAGGATTGGTGTCGTTACTATCAGGTACCGCGTTTGTCATGACCTTACTTTATCTAGGCTAAAAATAAATGTATTTAATTAATTAAACCAATAGTAATATAACCGAAATTAACTATACTAATATACTAATATGTTTTAGGGGAAAGAATTGCCTAGGGATTAACTTGTTTACAAATGCGTGTTCGATCTTGATTTACTCACGTTTATGATGTTCGACCAATTGGACAATCTCGGTATCTAAAACTCTCATTCCTTCTCTCCTGAGTTTAAGACGGGGGATATAATGCAACTTTGTATCAACGAAAAAGTCTCCCTCAACGTCTTAACGACGCTAGGTCGCGTGAGTCTTCCCCTAACGTCATTGATTGCACACAATCTAACTCCCAACTAGGTCATTGGATCATCGCGTCGTGTCTACCCTATCGACAATCTCAGTTCTAAAACTTCACCGCCACCTCTCCCGAGTGTAAGATGGGGGAATACATGACTTTGAGTCAACGAATAAGCCTCCTTCAACGTCTTAACGACCATAGGTCACGTGAGTCTTGCCCCAACGTCATCGATTATCCATAATCCTAACCCCAACCGAGTTATTGGATCATGGTGTTTGTTTACCCTAATCCGAATCCGGGCTTTGTCAAACCCCGTATTCTCCATTTATCTATCTAAGCATGATAAACAAACAATATGATAAACTTGCAGCCATAACCATATTTACAAATAAGAACGAGCTAAACATGCCCACAATATCTTAAGTTAAATAAATAAGAGAAGAAATCAAATAACTTAGCATCATCCGAAGATTAGCCGCTAAGAACGCTCAACAATCGTTTCGCCATCTTCCTCCATTTCGGGATGTGAGATCTCCCTCTAAAACTCCTAAATCCAACCCTAAGTATAGCCCAAGGGGCTCTAATGGCCGAAGAGAGAGAGAGAAAATGACGGAGGAGAGGTGATATATATAGGCAAAATATCTCAAAATATCTAATAAAAATATGTAAGTTGTGCAGAGGCCACCGCCATGGCAGTGAGTAGGTCGATTAGTTGATCACCTAGGCGGTGAAGACAGCGGTGGACTTGGTTGACATCCTGTATCTTTAGCACCGTGGCGGTGGTATCGCGCCATGGCGGTGGATGTTCAGCAAAGATAAGTCATTCTCTGTATCTTCACCACCGTGGCGGAGGTCTGGATGCCACGGCGGTGGACTTCTTTCATAATTTTGCCTCCGAGCTTGTTTTTCCACCACTCTTCGACCGTTTTTGGTTCGATCACATCGTTTTCTCTCCAGTTTCCTATATTTTTTGCCCACATACCTATTTTATACAAAAAGTATAAAGACTAATTAAAACGTAATAAAATACTATGTAAACGCTTAACTAACTTAATTCGGTTTGGAAATATATAGGTAGATCACACCTATCAGTACCCTTGTCCCAAATCATCTACATCACTTAGCAGATTTCAGACCGTACTCTGTCTTGTAGTTGTCCGACAATAAGATTTTCTTAACGCACTCCATCCCATATTCGGAGTCTTCATCCTCTGATTTTTCCTGAACCTGCGCCGTCAGTTTTTATTTCCTTGGACAATCCTTCATCTAGTGAGGAGCGTCACATATAAAACAATTGCGGCTTTTACCCGCAGCCATCTAGGGTTGGGTTTTCTAAGAGAAACCCTCAGAAACAGTGGCCGCAACGCCTTTGTTCTTTCATTCCTTAGTTCCTCCATTATTGTTTATACTGTCTACTACGACAACACCTTTTGTAGGTCACGCACACTGTGCTCCCTCAATTCAACTTGTGCCCACGCTTGCAAGCCGTAGCTAAAGTCGATGAGCTTATCCTCTTCTGACATGTTTTTCACATCCAACTTCAAAGAAGTAAATTATTTGACATACTCATGCACAGAATCAATGTGCTTGAGTCTCCGTAACCGATCTTGAGCTACCCAACTCGATTTCATTGGAACGAATTGCTCCTCCAATTCTGTCTCGAAGTTAGCCCATATTTTGATTTCTACTCGTGCATAGTCCTCCACATGAGTCCACGACTACAGCTTACCATCACCGGCCATATAAATACTTGACGTGGACACTTGTTCGTCTTCATGAACATGAGCAATCCAAAAATATTGCTCAATATTCCATAGGAATTCTCCAATTCCTGGGCACACCATGTGCAAGAAAATGCCTTTAGGTCGAGCAATACTTTTACCCGTGCTTTCTTCAACAATAGCTTTCTTTAGCAGTGCAAGATCCTCCTCAGCCTGCCTAAGGTTTTTTTTCCAAATGTCTGCCAGCAAAACCATGTCCTCGTATATAGCCTTGATTCTCATAGTTGCGTCAAGGCCAAAATGCTCAAACGAGATCCCCATATTGTTAATTTAAGCATGTAACTCAACACACTAGACAAATAGGCTTTGCTCAGCACTACTCGTCGTTGTTCCCATATAGACATTTAATGTTGTAAGACACTCATTTGTACTTGATGTAGAGGTTATCTCTTTCCAACTCATTGCAATACATTTGGCACTAAACGTCTCTATGAGAAGCCTTATTTAGAAACCTATCGATAAACATCCACCTCTGGTTATGTTTCACCACAAAACATAGGATTATTTCTAGTATCCCATGTCCCAACTCAACTACATCATTTCAAACCGCACCATGTTTAGTTGTTGTCTACCAACAACATTGTGTTAATGCACGTCATCTCATATTCAGAGCTTTCATCCTTTGATTCTTCCCGAACTAACACTGTTAACTTCAATTTCTTGGAAAGTACTTCATCTAGCAAGGATCATGACATATAAAGTAACCCCAGCTTTTTCCCAAAGCCTTTTTGGGTTGGGTTTTTGAATAGGAATCTTGAAAATTCTAGCCTCCATGCCCTTATTCTTCCATTACTTTGTTTATCCATTCGTGTTCTTTTTGCTTTTTCGTCCTAACTTTTGGTCAAGCTTCATGTCATCTTTTATCAAGTTGTAGTTGGTACGGCTGCCTGCTAGCGCTACAGCAATTTGTAGGTCACACACACCCTACCCCCTCAATTTATCCTCTGGCCATGCTTGCAAGACTGAGGTGAAGTTGAAGTGATTTTCCTTATCCGACATGTTCTTCATATCCGACCTGAAAGAAGTAAATTCTTTCGCATACTTATGCACAAAATCTATGTGCTTGGGTCTCCGCAATCGATTCCTGAGCCACCCAACTGGAGTTCGTTGGAAGGAATTTCTCCCTCAATTCCTTCTTCAAGTTAGCCCACGTATTGATTTCTCATCGTGGACTATCCTCCACACAAGTCCTCCACCACAATATAGCATTATCGGCTATGTACATGCTTAACAAGGACACTTCCTCATCTTCGTCAACATAATAAATCCAAAAATATTGCTCCACCTTCCATAAGAAATTCTCCAATTATTTGGCACTCTGTACAACCAAAAATGCCTTTGGGTTCAGTACTTTCACCCATGCTAGTCTGTCCCTCGATACTCTCTGCCCAAGAATAGCTTTTTTCAGCAACACAAGATCCTCCTCAGCTCGCCTAATGCTCATCTTCGAAATGTCTTCCAGCACAACCGTATCCTTGGATAAAGTCTTGATTCTTATAGTAGTGTTACAGCAAAAATCCTTAAACAACATCCTCATATCAGCAATTTCAGCTTGCAACTCAGCGTGCTGGATAGACAAGCTTTGCTCAATACTGCTCGTAGGCGCTCCCATGTAGTCTTCTAACACTGTAAGACACTCGTTTGCACTTGATGTAGAGGCCATCTCGTAGCCCTATGATGGCTAAGTTGCCCACCAACTAGTCATTAGCTCATTTGTTCCTAGGTAACACAATGTCACACCAACCGAAATGCACTCACACTTACCGAAAACAATAAGAACACATAATGATTACAGTCTAACCAGCCATATTTTTATTACTCAGCAAAAACAAGAAAACACTTACACAATTCTGGCCAAGGATAGTTGGACCACTCAAAACTCACAGCATACTTTTTACAAATCCTAAATGCATACATATATATAGGTAACATTGCAGTTGACAACCCCAACTACTAGGCAACATGCACAAAACTGCTCTGCTATATGCTGGACTTGTGGTTGGACGATTGTCAAGGCAATTAGTTACTTGGCCAATTTTCTGGCCGATACCCATAACTACCCTCACATGCTTCACACACAATCTATCAACTACCACCTTTAACAAAACATTTCCCATTGGTTAAGTCATAGCTGCCAAGCTCAGTCTGCTTGAGCGTAATGACTTATCATCGTTGTATGGTTTTTGCACACATGAACGCACTGTTACGCCCAATTGTATGTGGCTCACAACATAGCGTTGAGCGTATATTCTGTCGCCTTGCCTTCTGCAATACTAAGGTCTTCCGATTGTTCCATTCCTCATCCATGAAATCTAATCCTTGCATTGAGCCTAAGATTTTATTGCACCATACGCCAACATTGCCAATGTGCATCCACATTACCGAACGACGCACCATTTTGCCAACACGTGTCCAATAGCTTGGTTCAACGCAAGCTTACCACAAGATTCTCACCATGTGTAATTTGTGCCTTACAACTTACCTTGTTGTGTCGACTCCTCACATCACGCCAAGGGTCTTGCCTTACCTTGGGTCCGGAAGAAAGGGAACCCTCTTGTAATACTTTAAAAAAAAAATCCAAGTGACAACAATAGACATGAAAATATCCAAAGAGTCATAATGAAGTTAAGAATGAGTCCTTATCAACGGTTGACTCCTTAGTTTAGCCGTGCGCCCACGTTTTGGTGCCACGTTACCTCGACTTGACACCATCATGTTGATATTTTTCCAAGTGAGTTATGTCCTATGCCCGATATTTGTCTACCTTTGAACTTAAGTTAACCTCTATACATATTTTATGCCAACAACTCTATTTGTCCCAGCGTGCACCAAGTTCGGCAAGCAATATGCACCAAGTTTATGCATTCGTTGCCAACGCCTTCTTTTGTGTCACACACACCACATCTGATAGCAATATACACCAAGTCTTTGCCAATTTGTCCTCTAGCTTGGTTAAGGGCAAATAAATCACCCACACCAAAAGAATTCGACACCCTCGACAAATTGACCCTAGTTCCACCCTCTAGTTTGGTATTCATATAAGCTAATGTTCATTCTAAAGTCTTCTCATTTTATCTGCAACTTTGTATCCAACATTGTTCGTACAATCTTCTCATTCTGCCTGCAACCTTATCTCAAAACATTGCAACTCATTGCAATGCGTTTACCACAGAAAGCCTCTGTAACCGAGCGAACCACCAACCCGTTTCTCGTTTAGAAATTCCTCGATAAACAACCATCTCTTGTTAACTTTCACCACAAAAAATAGGGTGGTTTCAGGTACCCCATATCCTAAATCAGCTACACCACATAGCTGATTTTAGATCGCACCTGATTGTTGTCCATCAACAACACAATATTGACGCTCGCCGTCTCACATTTGGAGCCTCCATCCTCTAATTTCTCCTGAACCATCACCGTTAGCTTCTCTTTCCATGGATAATTCTTGGTTGGTAAGGCTTCCTTCTGTTGCCACACTAATTTGCGAGTCAAACATGCCTTGCCGCCTCAATTTAGTCTCCAACCCTGCTTACAAGACTAAGGTGAAGTTGAAGAGCTTGTCCTTCTCTGACATGTTCTTGAGGTTAAATTCTTTGACATACTCATGCACAGAATCAGTATGCTCAAGTCTCAGCAACTGACCTAAGCCACCCAAATAGAGGTCGTTGGTGGGAATTACTCCCTCAATTTCTCATTCAAGTGAGTCCACGTCCTAATTTTTGGTAATGCACTGTCTTCCACTTGAGTCCTCTACCATAGCATAGCGTCCCTGGCCATGTATATGCTTTACATGGACACTTGCTTGTCTTCGAAAACAAAACAACCTGAATATGTTGCTCCACCTTCCACAAGAAATTGTCTAATTCTTTGTCACTCCGCATTGCTGGAAAATGCCTTTGGGTTCGGTACTTTCACCTATGCTGGTTCATCTCTCGTTTGTACTTGATGCCAACAATGGCTTTCTTTTGCAACGCAAGATCCTCCTCAAGCTGTTTGTCAATCATTTTCCAAATGCCTGCCAGTGCACTGGATAGACAGGATTCGATTAGCACTGTTCGTGGGTACTCCCACATAATCTTCCATTAAAACAGGTTTGAATTTCTCCTAAAAAAAAATTCCCTTGTCATGGTCGTTTCCCACCAACTAGTCATTCGGACCAACCCAAATGCACAACAAAATGTCACACCAACCCAAATGCACTCACACGGACCAGAAATGGTAAGAACGAACAACGATTACATCCGCAACCAACCTTAATTTTTTTACTTTGCAAAAACAATGAAGCACTTACATTATTTCGGTTAGCAATATGCACTAATTTGATGCATCCATTTCCAATGCCTTCGTTTATGCCGCATACACTACATCCAGTAGCAAAGTGCACCAAGTCTATGCCAATTTATCCTCTAGCTCGGTCAGGGGCAAACAAACTAACCCCATCAAAAGAATCTGACACCCTCATTGGATTGACACCAGAAACCTCAATAGGTTATAATCTGAACCTGCCAAACTTGTTAGCTCCAAGGGGTATCGCTATGGTGTCAGCCAAAGAACCTCCGGCGTTAAAATAAGTTAATCTGTCTATGGTAAAAAAACTTTCAGTATGTAAAAAGCAGTATGTGTCAATTACCTGACATTTATCTTCTTTATATTAACCATTTATCCTCATAGCCCTTTCATTACCACCACTCCCTCCAAGATCCCTTCTTTCTCCTCATGGAGACTGTCCATGATCCCACTATGGGACATTAGACAAATACACCTCTCTTCATGCATGGGATCGTGGGGGTTCTCAAATAACTGCTCAACGGTCTTCACCCATTGGTCTTATCTACTAGTGATCAGGCTCGTATTAGGAGGCCTTTCTCTATTTAGATTAGCCCAAACATGGTTGGTTTTCTCGCTAACCCTCTTATTTTATCATGTGTTGGGCTTCCTTAGTAGATAAATTCTACAGCATTTGGGCCACTAGCACAGTCGGCTTATGGGCAACTTTTGGGTAATTTCCTACGGGTCGAATTTTACTACCTGACGCAACCCATTATCACCCTACCAGCCTCTAAATATCGTGGGACGGAATTTTCCTCATATCATTTTTCCTACTAACTTTTGTGGTGACTCGAAGAGGGGAGACGAAAGATCACTCTCTTCCCATAAGTTTTTCCTCCTACTATTCAATTGTTTGATTTTTTTTTTATCGCATTGTTCGTTTTCATCTTTGCCCAATTCTTCTGCTTTGAAAATAACCTACACTTCTTCACTTAGTCCGATTAAGGCTGGTTTGTAGTCAACCCCTATCTTTAAGAAAAGGAAGATGACCAAGGCTCGTTCATCCACCGAAATCCCAGTGAACTGGGGACATCATGGTGCGAGCGAGTTTAAGGTGGAATGGCTCGAATATTTCTTGAACACATTCAAAATCCCTCCCTCAATTGAAATTAGGGTTCCTTCATAAAATGTGCATCCCTACTCCTACAAACAGAATGAAATATGCTTATTTATATGGATGTTCGAATACAATCTTAGACTCCCTTTCACTCCATTCCTTCGTAATTTATTCCGTCAATTAGAAATCACCCAAGCCTAACTAGTTCCAAACGGGTTTCGCCAAATCACGGGTGCTCTTGCACTGTCTCGGGAGGTTATATTATTCCAAGATCAAACAATACTCCTTCTTCACTTACCTTCCTTCTGTCGTAAAGGATTGGAAGAATTGTTATCCATTCTTCAAGGGAAAATGAGAGTTTTCCTCCGAGGAGATAGAGCAGCCCCCAGTTGTATTGCGACATTTCAATTTTCCAAGTAATTTTCTCTTCCAATTTTTGTAGTTTTTTACCTTCATTTACTACTCTTACTTCCGTGGTATCCTCACCTCTTTATAAATTACAATGCATAGGTAAAAGTGCTTGCCAAAGATTTCGTCTGATAGCAAAGGTAATCAATCAATTGGAGAAACTCTTAACACTACAAGATCGACCCTACTAAGAGCTCGCTTACAAACCCTTTGTGCCTCCTAAGATGGATAAGTCTCTGGTCGACAAATGGTGCAAAATAATGCTGCCAAAAAAATCCTAGCACGTGTAACAGCTTCTCACATGTCAGAAACCTTCACAACCTACAATTTGAACCTACGAAACTAGTTAGCTCCAAGAGATACCAGTGTGGTGTCGGCCAAAGAATCTCCGGGGTGAGAATAAGTTAATTTGTCTATGGTAAAAAAAAAACTTTATGTATGTAAAAAGCGGTATAAGTTGATTACCTGGTACCTATCTTCCTTATATTGACCATTTATCCTCACACCCCGTTCGTTACCACCACTCCCTCCATGATCCTCTCTTTCTACTCATGGAGACTGTCCGTGATCCTACTATGGGACGTTATACAATTACACCCCTTTGAATGCATGGGATCGTGGGGGTAATTGGATACACAATGACCTCAATAAGATGTACAAAAACAATACCATTGTCTACTACATCAGGAACAGTGACTTTAGATGCGACTAAGAAATTGTGTAACGAAGCTTACGGCAATGATGTTAGAGCATAAATGCATGCGCGACGGCTACGGCTTGTAGAGTAGAAATGAGGTGACGTTGTTGGAGTAGAAATGAGTGCACGACAGCTAGTGATGGTGGCCATAACTTGTGGGAACACTGTTGGAGCAAAAATGCATGCGGAAGCACTATTGGTGGAATAGAGATGCATTGTGGCGCTAGTGGTGGACTAGACAAGACAACATGGTAGGGTTGCTCGTGGTGGACTGGGTTAGGTTTGGGCTATGGTTTTCGACTGTACAGGCACGAGTGGTACAAAAATGACCTCAATACACAATGACCTCGATAAGATGTACAAAAAAGATACCATTGTCTAGTACATCAGGAACAGTGACTTTAGATGCGACTAAGAAATTGTGTAACGAAGCTTACGGCAATGAGGTTAGAGCATAAATGCATGCGCGACGGCTACGGCTTGTAGAGTAGAAATGAGGTGACGTTATTGGAGTAGAAATGAGTGCACGACAGCTAGTGACGGTGACCATAACTTGTGGTAACACTGTTAGAGCAAAAAATGCACGCGGAAGCACTATTGGTGGAATAGATATGCATTGTGGCGCTAGTGGTGGACTAGACAAGACAACATGGTAGGGTTGCCCGTGGTGGACTGGGTTAGGTTTGGGTTATGGTTTTTGACTGTACAGGGCACGAGTGGTGGCAACTAGTTTTTCTTCGCTCTCATTCTAGCTCTGAAAAAAAAAAATTGATAGTGGAGACAAAAAGAATTATTTTAGTATTGTTATGATACAACATAGATCTACACTCTACTATATAAGCTAAACTGATAGATTAAATAATGAAAATATATTGTCTTAATTAATTGACCAATAAAATGAATATTATGTAAAATATTAAATACTAATAAGTACTTCAAGGGTTCCACCTATGATTATGTATACGTTTTTGATTTCGAGGTCACTCAAACCTTCGGGAACAAGATAATGTATCCTAAATGCACCTCCATCAACCACGCTTCCCACTAAAAAGAGACGTTCACCTCAACTATCATCCACAAAACTTGATTCAAGATAAAATAGGAAACTGCTACCACTGGCGTACCAACTTGGGACAATGTCGGCACTTATTATTAAACTTTCCCCCTAATTATTTCTTTTGCCACCTCTAAGTTATGGGTAAGTGCGCCCTTAAGATCGTCTGATGAAGTGATTAGTCAAGGTCCGCCAAAGCTGACCCAGACACAACTTACCGTAAAATCGGGAAAAAAAATTACATTAGATTTCTAACTTTAGAAGCCAAATTGTTCAATCCAAAGCATTTCCATTTGCATAAAACATTTGTCTGTTCCTTC
This sequence comes from Eucommia ulmoides, assembly GCA_016647705.1. Taxonomy (NCBI): domain Eukaryota; kingdom Viridiplantae; phylum Streptophyta; class Magnoliopsida; order Garryales; family Eucommiaceae; genus Eucommia; species Eucommia ulmoides. The sequence goes on from CM028328.1 coordinate 26,413,920, forward strand.
TACTATGAGTTATTCTCTTGTTTATGATGAGGGAAAAATTTCCACATGCAAACTAGAGTGACGGAAGACAAAAGAAGCGAGTTGGACCTGCCCAAGAGGCCCAACCCGAAAAAGGAAACTCAGTAGCGAGTAATGGGTTGCTGCCTTGATAGCCAAAGAATGAGGCGTCTAGCCTGCTAAGCATAGCTTAACCACGTGTTGGCCTATTCGGGGCAGGACAAAACCACCCAAGGAGGGCCCAATTACCAGATCTAAAGGTGGTAAGTCAACGGTAACTGTTACCTCACCTACCACCCTCCCCATGCACTAACACGATTGATACAACTTCCTGTAATGGGAGCACAAGCTACATTTACGGAGGTTGATTATGGAACATGGAGAGAATCATGGCGGGAACGATTACCAGAGGTACGGCATACATATACGGCGGGGAAGGAGGTATCTCAATATTACTCTAAATTATTGTTTAGCATTAATACTCTTTTCAGAGCAACTTAACCTAATTCTCACGCCAGAGGTTGTTTGGCAGACACCATACCGGTTTTTCCCCATAGAACTAACTAGTTTTGTAGGTAGAGTTGCAGGTTGTGGAGGATTCCGGCACATGAGGCCTGAGTCACGCACCATGTAATTTTTGGCAACATCACTTTATGTGCGCGCAAGCGCATGAACATTGTCTGTAAATGTGTTAACATGTATGCATGAGGATAGAAACATTTTTCAATTTCTCACGTCATATTCGTAGTTATGCTTCGGCTTAAATCCTGATAACATCCCTACACACCCATTCTCTCAGTTCTACCAACAAGAAGCAACCAAACTACGACGACAAATTCGTGATATGCAAAATTCAAATAGGTAAGTCAATTTTTAACAATTTATATTGAACACATTATAGGATATAGGTATTGAATTATATTGAATTATATAATATTTTCATTTCTAGACATATTATGGGTGAGGCTCTTAGCTCTTTGTCGTTCAAGGATATGAAGAATTTGGAAAGCAGACTGGAAAAGGCCATCGCGAGAATTAGATCAAAAAAAGTATTTCTTCCCTCTTCTTTTTAAGTTCTCTCACTTTCAAAAGTTCCGTTGAAGTTTAGAAAATGGTAATATTTAATATTATTTCACGGCTAACATGCTTGATATCTACCAGAATGAAATGTTGTTCGCGGAAATTGAGCATATGAAAAAGAGGGTAAGTAAACCTTCATCTCCTTACATTTACGAAATTTAGAATTTTTCAAAGATAAAATTCATGATCCTTATACGATATTTAATACGAGATTATATGTCACTCTGCAGGAGATTGAATTACAAAATTCTAACATGTATCTACGAGCAAAGGTCTCTCTCTTTGTCCAGTGTTTGTGCGTTCAAATTGCGTTTAGTGGGTGGAAAAATGATGGGAAAAAAAAACACTTGTTTAGTATGAATGGAAAATGGGAGAAAAAAAATAGGAAGAAAAACACACAATTTTCTAACTAATTTTTTTTTCCACGCAAATTTGAAAAGAAAATGAAATAAATGAAGAAGAATGAATAAAATTACAATTATACCTTTAATAATAGAATTTTTAATTTAATTTTATAAGATATGAAGATAAAATAGTAAATTATACTAAAATTGATTATTTTTTTTATTTTTTATTTTTTTTTATTAACCAAATAATAATAAGGAAAATAATTTTTCTTTGACAATAAATAAAAATATTATCCTTTCATGTTGTTGTATTTTTATTTTTTTTCAATACAACGATACCCTAAAAAATGAGGTACTAATTTTCGGGAAAACATTCGGTTTCTGCAGATAGCAGAGAATGAGAATGTACAACGGAAAATGAACGTGATGTCGGGGTATGAGTATCAGTCTGACATGACTTCACAACCATTTGATGGTAGGAATTTTATTCCAGTAAACCTCCTTGAGCCTAACCCCAACTACTCTCGACAAGACCAAACAGCTCTCCAACTCGTTTAAGTAAGATTTCTCATCCATAAATTGACATGTACACAAGGCACCCTTGTTTAACTACTAGACTTGATTCCTATAAAAAGATATGCCTAATTCTTTTGGCAACTCTAGACTTCATTAACTGCTACAATAATCATGTTGTTAAAAGATTAGGTAGTAACAACTCCCAAAACATGATGTTGAATCCGACATTGCTTGTATTACCTCATGTATATATAAGTTTAGGGAGTTGTTTACACTTCCAACATTTTTTAAGAAAAAATTACTAAACTAGAACTGTTTTGAACTTATTTACGGAAATCGACTCACCCGCAGATGTGATCCCCGGGTTCGTGGGCCCGGACGTATACCCGGGGTTCGAAACCCCGGGTATACAAAAAATATAAGAAAAAAAAAAAAAACGTTTTTAACCAAGAAATTTTTAAAATTTTCGACAACTTTGAGTTGATTAACGGTGGTCTATCAATATTTTAAATAAAAGTAATTTTTTTGTGCATAAATTATGTTCAAAACACTCTATAATACTTTTAACAACACTAAAAAGAGACAAGTGGATGAATTTTAAAAAATCGTCAAAATTGACCAAACGAGCTGATAACGGCGAATTGTTTTTTCGGTAATTTGGCATTAACAAAAGATTGTATGTCTGTAACAGAAATAAACTAAATTTTTTGTATATAAATTATATTCATAACACTACATAACAAAACTTAAAACACTAAAAACGGACTAATGAATAATTTTTAAATAATCGTCAAAGTTGGTTGAATATAATTGTTTCGATGACGATGCAATTTTTTTGAAAATTTTGAGTTAACATAGAATGGTCGTCTATCCGTAATAGAAATGAACTTAATTTTTATTTTATACAAACTACGTTCATAACGCTAAATAATAAAATCAAGAACACCAAAAACATATAATATGGTATCGAGAGAAGATAAAACTTACGTAAAATAACAGAAAAAGTTTGGATGGATATAATTTTGCGCTCAGTGGTCCATTTTGGGCGATATTTTTTTTTTTTTTTTTGATTTCGGGTATTTTTTCGAGATCTAGGCGTTGCAAACGCCATAGGCGGTTTGGTCGAGTTTTTTTTTCAAATAAAGCTCGTTTTCACCTTCCATTTTGGATTCGAAATGTTAGGTGACTAAATTTATAATATTTGTCGTGAGCGTGCATCTTGTCCCGTTAGTAAAATCGAAATCTTCAAAAAGCAGAGTGATGATTCAGATCAGACCCAACTTTCAAAAAAAAAATTGCCCCTAACGGACCACCGAGCGCAAAGTGATGTCCATCCAAACTTTAAAAAAATTGCATCGTCATCGAAATAACTCTATCTGACCAACTTTGACGATTATTTAAAAATTATTCACTAGTTCGTTTTTAGTGTTTTAAGTTTTGTTATGTAGTGCCATGAACATAATTTATATACAACAAATTTGGTTCATTTTTGTAACGGACATGCAATCTTTTGTTAATTTCAAATTGCCGAAAAAAATTTCGCCGTTATAGAAACAGCTCGTCTGGTCAACTTTGACGATTTTTTAAAATTCTTCCACTTGTCTCTTTTTAGTGTTGTTAAAAGTATTATGGGGTGTTTTGAACGTAATTTATGCACAAAAAAATTAGATTTATTTAAAATATCGATAGACCACCGTTAATCAACTCAAAGTTGTCAAAAATTTAAAAATTTCTTGGTTAAAAATGGATTTTTTTTATTTTTTTTATTTATTTATTTTTTTGGGTTAAACCCGGGGTTCCAAACCCTGGGTATACGTGCAGGCCCACAAACCAGGGGATCACATCCCCGGGTGCGTCTATTTTCGTAAATAAGTTCAAAACAGTTCTAGTTCAGTAATTTTTTTATAAAAAAATGTTAGAAGTGTAAACAACTCTAAGTTTAGGAGTAATCATTCTTTTTGAAGATGTCTTTTGAGAGTGAGTTAGGCCCATTAGATTTGTATGAGAGGGAGAACTCTCATTTGATATTGGATGTGTTGAATCCCCCATCGATGTTGGGTCTCCCGATATTCATTTACAATGATTTATCAAAAAATTCACCATACGCGTGAAGGGATGTGTTGAATTCCACTTCGATGTTGGGTCATTCCCCCGATATCCATTCACTGTGGTTTGTCAAAGTTCACCCTGCGCATGAGTGGAAGTGTTGAATCACATCTTGCTTGTGTTATCTGATTTTGAGCTATATATAAAATCTAGGGCAATTCTTATCTTACATTTTTTGAGAGCAAGTTAGCCCATTAGAAAAGTTTGCTAGTCCATTGATCACATTTTATGTTCCACAATTTGCTTAAAAGATTCAATTATTTACACTAATCACCAAAAAGTAAACGATTTTTCCTTCTTTATTGTTAATTTCCTAATTGATTCCCACTGCAGCTGATACCGAGTAAAATCTGTCTCTGGCCTACAACAACAAGAATCCTATCTTCCAACCCAAGGAGAAGACATCTTTGAAAATAAAATCGTAATTCACTGGAACTGTAAGAAAAACCCAGTAAAACAATGTCGATTTTATCTATCTTGACCTTATTTTAACACGGCAATGCTTGAATGATTTACCCTACTATTTTGAAGCAACGAAACTCATTTTTCAAAGTAATTAATTTCTATTTTCAAATATTTCTCTATGATAGTGTACTTTCTTAGAACAATCATGTTATTATTCAAAGTGTTAAGATAATTAAGAAGTTGGGAACATGAACAAAATATTGATATCATGAAAAAATTTACAGAGAATACATGATATACACAACTATTTATAAGTGAAGTAAAAAACCCTAGGGTTAGGGTTTTGCCCTAATAGACCAAGTGGGCCGAGCCCATATATTTCATTAACATTCTCCCTCAAACTCAAGGCGGTAAGTGGGAGGTGAACTTGAGTTTGAAAACAAGAGAGTAAAAGCATCTGGGTGGATGAGCCTTAATGAAAATACCTACTGTCTGATTGGCTAAACTGACGGATTGTAAGCGAACCGTATTCTAGAGAATGTGATGATGGATGAAATGACAATCAGTCTTAATATGTTTTGTACGCTCATGGAAGACATCATTGCAGGCAATTTGAATAACACTCCTAATGTCACAGTGTAGGGTAGTGGCAATAGGAGAAGAGATACTCATGTCAACGAGTAAACATCGAAGCCAAAAATGTTTTTTAGTTGCATAAACTATAGCACGATACTCAACTTCAGTACTGGAATGAGCAAACACAGTTTGTTTCTTACTATGCCAAGAAATGAGAGTGTTGCTCAAGAAGAAACAATAACTAGTGGTTGAACGTCTGTCGGTGGGGTCTTCGGTCCAATCGGTATCAAAATAAGCTTGTAAAATGGAAGCAGATTGAGCTGAGAAATAAAGTTCATAAAATGAAGTACCCTTAACATATCGAAGGATACGACGAACAACCAAGTAATGAGTAGTCCGAGGAGCGAACAAGAACTGACTAACCTGATGAACAACATAGGTAATGTTGGGGCAAGTGACAATGAGGTATAACAAACTTTCAATTAGTTGGCGATATAGAGTGGCATCAGAAAGAGGTAAACCATAGAGTGAAATAAGTTTGATGTTTGCTCAAGAGGAGTAGTGGCAATGGTTGGGTCCATGATCCCAACATTAGAAATGAGATCCAAGGCATATTTGGCCTGAGAGATAAAATATCTATCTGAACCAAATGAGATTTCGAGATTAAGAAAATAGGTGAGCACGTCAAGATCTTTCATCTCGAATTGTCCGCTGAGAAACTTTTTGAGTTCAGAAATACCGTGTAAATCATCTCTAGTAATAATCATATCATCCATGTATAATAAAAGAAGGATAATACCATTGGCAGTGTGGTGAATAAATAGAGCCGAATCATGAGCACTAGGTGTGAACCCAAATTTGTTGACCCAGTGAGCTACCCAAGAAAGGGGTAAATTGGGTAGTTATAAAAATTTAAATCAATTTAAATATTTAAACACTTAATTAATCAAATAATCAATTTTATCATATATCAATTGTTTTCTTGTTACGCAGCGGATAAGTGGTTAAACTACGTGCACAACCGAACAAAATGTAAACAATGCAGAACACAAAAATATATCCTAGTTCACCAAACTACTCTTGGCTAATTCAGTCCCTCGAGCTCTACGGAGATTTGCACCCTCTAAAACTCAGATTCCTTTTAAAGGTAGGAACCGAACTCTCACAATGATTATTTCATAGGCTCAGAATCATCTTTTACAATTCTCTTTTCACGGGTTAAAGAAGAACTTTATTTTTTCTTCAAGCTTAAGACTAACCTAATTCTACTACAGAAAGAATCACAACCTAATTCTTTTACCAGCCTAAGAATTAAACCTTACAAACCCTCCAAGTATCATTTTCACTGATAAGGATGGAACCGTTACAATTCACTCAAAAACATGAACTCTTTTTCGAAAGAATTCACATCTAATTCTTTTCAAGGAAAAAGAATAACCTAATCCTTTTATCCACTAGGTAAAGATCAAACCTCTATCTTTTCCCAAAAAAGATTGAAGCCCAGCTACCCTGATTAGATACAACTAAACTATATCCAATCTGCACAAACTCACCAATTACAAAAAATCACTAAGTTTCTTCCCACCCGGAGCTTCTACCACCTCAAACCAATTAAACTCAATTAATGTCCCAGTAACTAATATGTGATAGAATTAAGTAAGGAATTCAATATCTAATTATAATATGTATAGGTAGTGCAAAATTAAGCACGTAATCAAATAATCACAAAAATCATTTTAAAAGCATTTTTATGCTCTTCAAAGTTCGAAAACGATTATACTAAGATCTTATCAACCAAGAAAGGAGAGTAATATGAATTCACATTAAGAATAATAGATTTGAAAGATCTCATCAAAAAAACATCGAAAGATTGAAATAAAAATAGCAAGACAACACAAATTCGGTGACCCCAAGACAATCAGCGTTTTTAACTCAAGAACTTCATACACAATTGATCTCACAAACAATATCTTGAATATATCTTAGAATAAAAACTCTTAAAAAACTCAAGAACTTTGATAGTTCTTGATTGATTTGATGTTTTTTATATGAAATTCGCAGGTCTATTTAGCATATTTATTTAAATTGTTTTTAAACAAGCTCTCTAACGGTTAGTTTTCTTAAGATATGACATTTAAATGCACCTATAGACCCTGTATATCATAACCATTCATTCTTGGTATAATTTACTCCGATATGGCTTTAAAATCTTTCAATTAAGTCCTCAAATTAATTCTCAATTTCAAATCAAATAGATAGGAAGTATTAACTGTACCAAATTGTGAAACACTTCAAATCTCAAGAATATTTGAATAAGATATGACAAAAAAGACTAGTTAATGGGTAGTATTTGAATAAATCTTTAAAATCCTCGAAATTCTAATAAGATAGTCAATTAATCGATCATCAGACCATCAGTTGACCGATCGATACAGGTTATAAGCCAAGGCATTTCTCAAACAGTGGTCAATTGACCGATCCCCCAAGGGTCGGTTGATCGATCGATTCAAGAAGCATTTCTAGACCATTTTTAAGCTCTGGTTAGTTGACTGATCCCTTACAGTCAGTTGACCGATCAATACAAAGAGTTTCATGTCGGTTAATTAGTTGACCAATCTCCCCTGGTCGGTTGACCGATCAATTTAGAGACTTCTCAATTTCTAGCCTACACCTATTGGTTGACGGACCTTTCACCCGTTGGTTGATCAATCATTGTTGGAACATTCATTCCTCAAATTATTTCAGCTACAAACTTCGATGTTTTAATTCTTTAATCGATTTCTTTTCTCGGTTAACTCAATTGACACTAATATTCAATTTAAAACACTAATCTTGCTTTAGTCAATTTTTATTTTTCAATTTCAAATTAGAGCAAATAATTTAACACTAATTAGGACCTTAATTTCATCAAATTAAACACACATAAATATAACTCATTAATTTTTGTCGTGTGTATGATCCTAATCGTGATATATTAAGAGTAAAATAGGTTTGAGTTGTTTTCACCTAATTTCTTCATAATCTTCAACATTTTTCCTCTCTTTAATATCCAGATATATCTTCAATAATTACTTCTTGATTTGAACTTTAATGAAACTTTTAAACTAAACACTCAACAAACATATTAGTTTCACCAAAAATATCAATCCTTAATTATCCATCAAAATCTTGGGATCAACAAAACTGATGAATGGTAGTGATTGAAACACTAGTGGCCATGGAGATAAGGATAATGATGAGGAGAAGAATACTAGTAGTGGTAATGAAGTTGCATAGGCTGATGAAGGGACATATGGTTGTGGTGGTAGTGGAGTTGGAGCTAGAAGGTGGAAATTGCTGAGTTCAAATAGACATCCAACTTTATGACAAGTCCCAAGGGTTTCTCTTATCCGACGATCCAGCACACGACAACCACCATTATAAAATATGACTTCAAAATCCAATTCACAAAGTTGTCCAACAGACAAGAGATTTAAGGTGAGCTTTAGAATCAAACACGTGTCAAGAATAGAAATGGGAAGTAAAAACTTGACCAGTATAAGTAACATGCATTTGATAACCATTAACGGTATGAATACCAGGAATATTCATAGCGGAGAGTTTGGTTGTACTGGGATCAGATATCATAGATTACAACAGGCAGAATCAAATAACCAAGAGGCTTTACCTATAGTAAGTGAGAGAGTAGGGGAAAGGTTTGTACTATTTTTGGAGAATATATGATGGAGGAGTGAAGCCAAATCAACAATAGACATAGTAACAGTAGTGGAGGTAGGATCTGAACCTTATTTAGTAATGATAATGATCGAATAACCCACAGACATCTTTGTGGAATCTAGAGAAACTGCTATTACGGGTGGATTTAGAACACTAAAATTGTCTAGGAATCGTTCTATACTCATGGAAAAATGATTTAGAGCCCCTTGAACTGATCAAATATTCGTGACGAACCGAATCAATAATATAAAGAGAACTACACTGTATGATTCAAATTTGATTAAATGGAGATCACAGATAGTTCCAGAATGCAGAAATTGTTAAGAATCAAATATTAAATCTTCAATAACCGGGTGAAAAACAAGTGAACTAATGTTGGAACCATACAAATATAACAAAAAGTATATTTTGTAAGTCTCAAACCACAAAACAGAGTCTGAAAACATAATCAAAATGTCCAAAAACCATAGGAACCGATCTAAGTTTGCAAAAAATGGGTAAAAAAAGGCTTAAAGAACTCTAAAGGATATTACCTCAAAGAACCGGTGACGTATCAGGTAGGGGTTGACTGGGCGCTGAAGTGGCAGGTCAACATGTGACGTGGTAGTCAAACACAAACGTGTCAATAACGTGGTGCTGATGTGGTTATAACATGGCACTAATGTGGCGATGACATGGAGCTTACGTAGAGATTACGTGGTGGCTGCAAAATTCTAAGTGAGTGCTCACTAGGCAACTGGGGATGACATGGCAGTAACCAAAAAGACAGAGTGGAGGCAACACACGTGGATCTGATGCAAGCTGAAATACAGATCTTCTGTCCACACGTGAGAGTGTGTGTAGGGTCCGATGGCCTTGATTTTTTCATTGTTTGAATTGTGTCGTTGAGATGATTTCGATGGTATATTCTGAGATGGATTTGGGGCACAGGTTGTGGCGATAGAGCCCAAAATCAGAGATGGCGTAGCTTGGTGGTACTACAGGCTGTGGGAGGCATGTAAGGGCGCATTGGTACTCCGTTGGTAGTGATTTTGGTGGTGTTGTACTTGTATCTGCAAGATGAAGATGGTAGCGTGAAGATTGTTGATACCGGAGCGGTAATGAGGCCTGTAGTAGGGACGAAAAAAGAGAAGGCGACGGCAGAAGCTTTATAGCATGTTTGGTTGGATGGAATCGGAGGCGGAATGGAATCGCATTCCGCCCTCAATTCCTATTCTGTTATTTGGTTTTCCAATGGAATCACTTTTATGATTCCATTGGAATGAAATAGGGTGAAACATGATTCCATTTGAGATAGGGTAGAATGAGATTCCAACCCAATAGAATCAACATCTTCAATTACAAATAACCCTTGTATTTAAGCCCTTGAAAATTGAGAACAAAAATTAAAAATTAAGAATAGAAACAAAAATTAGAAAACATAAATAGAAATTAGAGAATAGAAAATTGGGAATAGAAACAGAAATTGAGAACAAAAAATTAAGAACAGAAATAGAAAATTAAGAACATAAACATAAAATTAGAGAATATAAAATTGCGAAGAGAAACTGAAAATTGAGAACAAAAAATAAAAATTAAGAACAAAAATAGAAAATTAATAACAAAAAATTGAGAACATCAACTAAAAATTGAGAACAAAAACAGAAATTTAGAGAACAAAAATTTGAGAACGAAAAATGAAATTTGAGAACAAAAATTGAAAATTAAGAACAGAAACTGAAAATTGAGAATAGAAACAAAAATTGAGAACATAAACTGAAAATTGAGAACAAAAATAGAAAATTAGAGAACAAAAAATTAAGAACGGGGACTGAAAATTGCGAACAGAAACAGAAATTAGAGAATAGAAACTGAAAATTGAGAATAAAAATAGAAATTAGATAACAGAAACTTAAAATTGAATGAAATAGTGAAATATAATAAAATGAGGGAAGAAATGGAATAGTGAAATATAATAAAATTTTGTAATAAGGGCATAATGAGAATTTTATTATATTTCATTCTATTCCTTCACTCATTTCATATCAACCAAACAAGAAAATGGAATAATAATTTCATAAGGGCATAATGAGAATTTTACTATATTTCACTATTCCATTCCTTCTCTCATTCCATATCAACCAAACAAGAGAATGTAATAGCAATTCCATTGACAATTCCATTCCATTCCTTCTCTCATTCCATTCCTTCTTCCATTTCATTCCACCCTCATTCCATTTCGTTCAACCAAACGAGTCATTAGGGTTTCAAAAAACTCTATTTTAGAGAGAACAAGTCTAGGAAAGACTTTCTCTTAATACCATGTTAAGATAATTGAGAAGTGGGAAACATAGACAATGTATTGATATTATGAAAAGATTATAGAGAATACAATGATATACACAACTTTTTATGGGAAAGTAGGAAACCTTAGGGTTAGGGTTTTGCACCTAATGGGCCAAGTGGGCCGAGCTTATATATTACATTAACACAATGAATATATTAGAAAGGATGCTATTATTGGAAGTTTAAACCTAAACCTCTGTCGGGGGTGATCATGGGTAGGGCTGAGTCGACCTAGGGGTGGGCTTGACCTAGTAAATTATGAGAATTTATTAGGCCCAAGCCTGGACCTAGCCCAATCATTATGCCCTAGTTCCCTACCCAAACATGTCTATTGTAAAATGTCTCAAACCAAAGCACAGTCCTAAGGCTAACCCGAACCTATATTTTTTTGTATAATTTAATAAGTAATCACTAATATAGCAAATAAAAACTATAAAATACATTCATTCATAGTATCTACCCATATTAAGGGTCAATTACTCTATACCCCCATGGTTAAGTCCATTTTCACTTTACCCCTCTGTACTGTTTCGTTCGCCACTTACCCCTTTGTGGCTGTTGGACTAAAATGCAACCATAACTTCGTTGGCAGAAAATGTATAGGGCTAATTACACTTTAAACCCTATTGGTAAAGTGTAATTCACCTAAATGTGTTTGATTATACGTCTCATTTCCCCACCCCATTTATTTTTAGACGTCTCCCCATCTATCGCTGTTGAGCCTCGCACATCCTCGTGCCACCATCATAACCATTCTACCCTCGTCACGCCCCCAGGTAATATTTTCTCCCACACTCTCACAATCACATCTCTCTCTCTCTCTCTCTCTCTCTCTCTCTCTCTCTTATTCTTTCAGTTGATGAACCATTAACCCCCACTACCACACCATCAATTTTTTCAAATTTGCCTGCTCCCTTCTCTTGCTTACTCCTACTCTCCTGATCTGAACCCTAATACCATGAAGACCCTGATGCCGAACAACCACTACAAATCTGAACACCTACGAATAGCAGATTCGAACCCTAACACCTACGAACAGAGATGGAAATAAGTAAAAATGATTTATGTGGGTTTTTTTCAATCAGATTTTTTTTTAACTCATTTTTTTTAACCAATTTCATGATTATACCATTGAATTAGAGTAATTTATGTCTCTTTTTCTAATTTTTGCAATTTCCCTAATTTATTTTTCAAATTTAACAATTGGTTTAGGTATTCACCTATTTCTGTTCATGCAATTGGCATGTCTTCTACATGATTACCTCTCCATTTGATTTCAATTTTTGTTTGTTCAAATTTTCTCTAATTTCAATAATGGGTAAGATGATAATGCATGCACTTTTGCCTCCACTAAGGTGCTTACAATTACTGAGGCATTTTCTTCCCAGGATATAGTAATCACAATCCTTCGATACCAGTACTAGAAATCATAGGATACGACGATCAAAACAAGTGTTGAACTCTTACTCAAGAATAAACTAATATGGACTTAAAGTGTATGTGTAGTGCACGATGTCCTAAATTTTCATGCACAAATAATAATGCAAACTTCTTTATTTATAGAGTAAACAAATGAGTAATTCCAACACATCAAAAGTCTCACTTTAGAGGCACTATGAATATTTTAATATCACTAATATTAATCACGTGTAACTCCTTATTTAAAATGAGTTACAAATATGAAAGGACAAATCTTATTTGGCTAGAAGAATTGGTAAAATCAATTAAAAAAATCTAAAAATGATTATCTCTTCTTGGATCAACCCAAGTTCAAACCCAAACACATGACCATGACTCGACTTGGGTGTGCAATCCAAAATGGATTAAATATGTTTCATACCTAGTGTGGTATTACTCATTTTACATACTTCAATCAACTTCATGGAACTACTTTGAAAGACAATTTCTCATTCATATGATAATGATTTTTGACAAATCAAAAGTTCGTATTCTTTTTCTCAAAATTCATTTTTGTCTAACAGTCCCCCACATTAATGAAATTGACTAGATAAACAAGCATATGTAATGTAGACACAAGAGAGAGAAAGAGAGATCAATAAGAAAGCAATTGTATTGAGATAGGTACCTTTTGGCCTTGATCCTTACCTAGTGAGATTCTATAGAATATACTCGGCCAACCAGTGAACAAGATGTTTTGAACTGTTTGTCCTTTGGTGTAAATTGTAGTGGTTATTTTGCTATACCACAACTGTACGGGTCAAGTTTTAAAAGTATAGGGTGAGTAGAGTATCGTATCCACATAGATTGGCTTAAATCGTCACTGAGTACTGCGATTATCGTAACCTAACTTTATTTAGGCATCCAAATTTAATGTTTGTAAAAATAAAACTAAAACAAATATAAAATAAAAAGTAAAATAAAATATGAACTTCCTATGCATAATTGTTCTAGAGGAGTTTGACATCACTTTGTTAAACGATTCTAATATAATTCATGCCCAATCATTAACCATAGGTGTCTAAATTAACCTCACTTACACCTCATGAATGTCATGTAAGATAATTTGTATAATTAATCCAATTGATATCTCTATTCAACTCAACTAATTATCCAATCTTTAAGTCTCATCCATCAAATGACTACCCAAATTATATTAGCCTCTCGCACTCAATATAATAAGGGTTGTAGTTCTCCAGTTTCATTATGCAAGATTATCACCTCTCAAATGCCTAATCTTACATGTCTATAATATCTAATTTACCTTTCCCATAAATTAGCAAATATGCATAAAGAAATACAAATGATTGAAACATGAAATCCAATTAACAGAATCTTAAAGTCTCAGGGCATAGTTCATATAAAGCTATTCAAATCTCGCTAGATAGAAACTTTAACTCAACATAGTGGAATCCATGCTAATCTTTTCAAAAAAATTATAAATGCAAACATGTTCAACACAATATCACAAATACAAAAGTCAATAAAGATTAGCGTGAGAGAAAGGAAGAGAAAACTCTTTTTGTTGAGATGAGCTTCACATCATCAATAATCTTCAATAGACTTCAATTTAAAATCCCTCTCTAGCGTTTATGTGCTTCCAATGGTGTTCTCTTGTACAAAAATCTCTCAAAATCGCCTCACCAATGGTGTTTTGTCTCCTAAATTCGCCAACCCTAGGGTTTAAGGCATAAGATTGTATAAATACGGTTCAAAATAGGTCCCATCCATATTTTGGGGCCGCAACAGAGCTTTTTTTCCCATTGCAGCGCGAAGTTTCCAACTTGTTGGGATAGAACCTTTGCGTAGCGAGCATTTTTTCGTTATAGCATGTAACTTTTGAAATCTAACCATAACTTTTTCGACCAAACTCCGATTTAGATGATTCAAAAGGATATAGAAAGATAATAAAGAGATCTACAACTTCCTAGTTTTGAAGTTTTTCAAAATCAGATTGCTGCATGGTTAAATTTGGTCTTGAATTCACTGCACCTGCACTACTAACAAACCATTCCAACCCAATTCACCTCATTTTACCACATTTTCACCTTTTCACCCAATTAATTGTAATTCCTACAAAACAATACAAAAATATATCAAACTAACAAAAATTCTTGAAAATTCACAAATATTTGAATTTAAAAATATTTGATTTGTTGGTAAATAAACTACTCATCAGTAAACTAAGATAATAAAATCACACTGTTATCTCTAAACATTGTTCATTCTATTGTTTCATTTATTTTGGCCCTGAACACCCTGGTTATTTCATGAGTGCTCTAGAGAATTTAGCTTTCACATTCTCATAAAACCGTTCCAGTTCACACTCATATAGATTATATTTTTAAAAACTCCTTAAAAATGTATTATCTAATACTTTCTTAATAATATAAAGTTTTTTGAATCATCACACGTATTTCAATCATCAATATTTTATCATAGGAATGGGTAATAGATAGTAACTCTATGCAGTGATACATGCAACCACATTCATAATTTGGTTGTCCCTTAACCTAGATCTTAAGATTTCAGGTCAACTAGGTTAGGTTTCCATTATGATGAATATTTTCTAATAGGTTTAGCTTCATTTCCCTTAATGATCAGTTAATTCTCTCTCTCATGTTTAACCTTTAGTCAACGGATTCGTAACGTTAGTTTTTCATTTTAGAAAGTCAATTTTTACAACCTCATTTTGAGAGTAACTATCTAATGGTATTGTGTCTTCAATAAATATATATATTGAGACCTTCCATTATATACAACTTTGAGCTTTATCAATAATTTATTATGTATCACGACGTACATAAATTGTTGACACAATATTATTTTTTATTTAAAAATAAATAAATAAATATGAAAATTATTTATTTTCACAAGCTTTAATGTGGACCTCCAAATTCATGTTTACTTAGGGAATCTCAATAATGTCGTATCTTTTTCACATGTAATGATATATCAACCATTAGAAAATAACTTGACTTAGTAGTTTTTTTATAAACTACTAGTCAAATTTATTGATCTTGAATTTATTTGACATCATATTGTCAAATCATACATAAATTTATTTGACAACATTACAGTGTCAAGTTACACATGTCATTGCATCATATTTACATATATTGAACAAGTCAATAAACTTTATTTATTGCCATAAAATTAAAAAACCAAAAAATGGGGTTACTTTTATATATTTTTC
The DNA here is from genome assembly GCA_016647705.1 of Eucommia ulmoides. Taxonomy (NCBI): domain Eukaryota; kingdom Viridiplantae; phylum Streptophyta; class Magnoliopsida; order Garryales; family Eucommiaceae; genus Eucommia; species Eucommia ulmoides. The sequence continues at coordinate 26,429,643 of CM028328.1, forward strand.
TTATTTCATCTAGGCTCAATTTACTTCTAAGACACTAAGTATTGGATACTATTAGATGGAATATTATTTGTTCATTTAAACAAACTTACTCCCTTAGTTTTAGGTGGAACTATATATCTTCGAGAATGATGTATTCTACGATTTAATAATTAAGGTCATATATACATTCTCAATTTTCATTTCATCCTTTTAAAAAAAATCATCAGTTTATCATGACACCCCCAATTTTAATTATTTTTAGATTGACCTCATACCAATATTAAAATATATTTAATATGTCTTGTTTAATAGCTTATGGAATACATATTCCCCCACAAATTCTTGAATTATCAATAGAAATATTAAAATACTTCTTTCTCTTCTATTTTTCGTAGATTTCACACTTCTTTCAAAAATAAGTTTTCATCAGTTTGATGTCACACTCAAGTCTCATATTTATGACTTGAAATTACTTTTGTGTACTTTTTTTTATTAATATTTGACTTAGTACAAGTCTTATAATTATGCTTAAAGTTTTTTGTCAATTATATAGGCGCGCGCGCGCACACACACACATATATATATTCTTATAATTATGATTAAGGGTTTTTGTCCATTATATAGGCGCTCACGTACACACACACATGTATATGTATATTCTCTTCTATTGGCCCAATTTAATTAAAATTTGATGTATTGATTTAGTATGGAAAATATTCAAATGCTCAATAATAAAATAAATTAAAATAAAATAAAATATGCTTTTCATTATTTTTTTTATTGATATTATCAATAAATAGAATAAAAGATTTTCATATTTTGAATCATCAAAATATAATCAAGCAATAAATATGTATAACATATAACACATAAAACTCTATTATTCAAATTCACATATTTAACAAAGAATAATAATTTATGCATCACAACATAACAATCCATTGTAAAATTTCTAACATGAAATATTTTCCATAACAATATAAAAACACATATAAAAAAATTGTTACCACTGCATATACCATCATGACATGTATCAATTAGTAATAATACCCCAAAATTTGTTTTAAGATTGTTGGAAATAATAGTGAAAATAATAATTTTTAATTAATTTAATTAAATATTAATTAATTTTATTTTCAATAAATATTTCTAAATATGTCACAAATATATGTACAATGAAATAATACTCAAATATATTTAATGAAATTTTTTGTTGAATGAAAAATATTATAAAATGTAAAACAACTCACAACAAATATTCGGAAACCCAATACACGCGACAGTAAGTATTCTAATTTGTAAAATACATAATTCCAAAAATTTTATGTCAATCTAGGTTATCGATTAATAATATTTTCTTAAAGAACATTTTGTCTCTACTAAGGTGCTTACAGTTACTCTGGCGTTTGCTTTCCAAGATAGAATGATCATAATCCTTTGATACTAGCACTTGAAATCAAAGGATACAAAGAACAAAACAAGTATTCATTCTCTCTCAAGAATAAAGTAACACAGACTCAAAATATTTGTGTAGTGCAAAATGTCCTAAGTTTTCATGCCTAATTGATAATGCACTTCTCTATTTATAGAGTAAACTGTTGGGGGGGGGGGGATTTATACCCACGTTTGATAGAAGCCAATAAGTGATGGACGGGTCTGGTCAGGTAAAAAAATTCGACCCATAGGAATGGCCCGAAGATTTACATATGATATTTGTGGACCTGAAAAAAGGCTTATGATCAGGGACCCAGAGAAGTTTTGTAGTGGGTACTAAAAAATAAACAATTATCCAATGTGTACATCAAGGTAATTAAGGGAATGTATAAATGTATTGTCACTAGTGTTCAAATAGGAGGTGGAGATACTTATACATTTCCTATATATTAATATAGACTTATATCAAGGATCATCTTTAAGTCCTTACCTCTTCGTTCTAGTGATGGATGAACTCACAAAACATATTCGAGATGGAGTACATTAGAGTATATTGTTCGCAGATGATATAGTATTAGTTGACGAACGTAGAATGAGTTTTAATACTAAGTTAGAAAGACGGAGAGAAGCTTTAGAGTCTAAAGGTTCTAACGTTAGTTAAATCAAGATGGAATACATGCATTGTAATTTTAGTAACAACTGGAGAGATGTTGGTGCGGTCAAAATTGGAGATGAGGAGGTGTCAAAAGTTTATCATTTTATATATTTAGGTTTAATGATTCAGAGTGCTGAGTGTAAAATACCTATCTACTTCTAAACCAAATTTGGTAGTTTTCGAGTGTATTATTAATATTTAATTGCGTTTTAGTTTGTTTTAAGTTAAATTAGGTGTAGGGACATTAACTAGCTATAAACGAGCGAAGCGGTGGGAAAACGGTGAAGAAACAAAGTTTCAAGAACAGTAGACCCACCGTCGCGGCGGTGAGAATGTTAGGAGATGCTGAAAATGAACAAGTCCCACCACCGAGGCAGTAAAAGTGCAAAGAGTTAGAGCCTGTTTCACTGCTACAGCGGTGATCCCCACCACCGCGGCGGTGAAAGATTAGAGAGTTATGAGGGGCAGCCGACATACCCACTGCCGCGGCGGTGAACTTTGCACAAAATTAAGATCTTTTTAGATATTTTCAGATATTTTTGGATCCTTGCACCTATAAAATTTGTTCTCCCACTTACAATAAAGCTCTTTGGACATCCTTAACCCTTAGGACTTGGTCCTTGGACAATCTTGAAGAGCTCAAAGAGGATATTCATCATCCAGAGAAGATGAAACACTAGCGAATCAATCTTTGGCGACAGTTGACCACTCCACTTTAAGATTTGATCTTTCTTTCTATGTTTCTATCTTTGTAATTTAATATTTTATTGTAAATAATGATGAATACCTTTTGGTTTAATGTTTCATTGGTCAAGATCATGACAGATTAGATAAATATTAGCTAGAGATTGATGTTATATGTTTCCTTAATAGTTGTTTATTTAAATTCGATCGTGTTTATCATTTTATTGAAATTTTAATATGATTATTAAGGTATTACGGTTGGTTTTGAGAATACGAGATTTGTTACTCAGGAGAGGTAACCCCGGATTCGGGCTAGGGAAAACACAACGCGACGATCTAATAACCCAGGAGGGAGTTGGAGAGTATGCAATCCATGAGGTTGGTTCAAGACTCACGTAACTATGTGTTCGAAAAGATGTTTGAGGGGGACTTTGGCATCAACACGAAGTCATGTATTCATTCACTAAACACTCGGTCGATGGAGTGAATGAGTTTTAGACACCGAGATTATCGGATAGGATAAACACTGTTATTGTTAACTAAACGAAATCAAACATGTATTAAGTGAATAAAATCAATCCCTAGGTAATCAACTTAGTTAGGATTAACCCACTAATTGTAGTTTAATTTAGTTTTAATTAGTTTAATTTAAAACATTGATTGAACTATCAGGATAATATAAGACTATGCAAATTGCGGTATTCAATTATTCAAACACCGTCCTAGTAGAATGATATCCAATCTTAAAGATCCATTATATTAAAACTTGACCTCATATACTTGCGAGTAGTCAATATGTGAGCGTGTAAAAACCTCGTCGTACAAGTTTTTGGTGTCGTTGTCTGGGATGGTATTTTGAAATGGATTGATATTGTGACTAAGTGGTTGAATATTAATCTTTACAATTCTTTTGTTTTATTTTCTTTTAAATTTTTTATTTCATTTGTTGTGATCAAGCAGTACGTGCAATGAAGAAGAAGTTTGGAATTTTTTACTCTTGATCCCGAGATCGAGTGTACGTTGAAAAAGATAAGAAGAGAGAGAAGTATCCAACTTCAATACAATGACTCAAGATCCAATAAAGCATTCTATACCAAATTCCTTGTCTATGAGGGATTTTGGTGAAAAATGCTCAACCACGCAGGAAGGTGTTATAAACTACGTCCTATTTATGGAAGCTATACCGAAAGACGTACCAAAAGTCGTACCTAAATCTATACCTAAAGCCAGCACACCTTTTGCGGATGATCGAGCCCGTTTCGGATCAAGCAAATTTCCTTTCGGTTCAACCGAACTGGAAGGTGAAGATGAGAAGATCAAGTGCTATATCAAAAATAAAAAGTGAGTTATGGAGAGTATCTCCCTCGTTGTCAATGATCATGCAATTTGCTAAGTCCAGCTAGGGATGTTAAATCAAGCACGCAACGTTTTTTTTTATATGAAACTGAGGGTATCAAGTTTTACCCAATTTTTGCTACTATTTATTTTTTGGAGGCCGGAATAGTCTCAAAGCATGTTTTGAGGTAAATTAAGGAGTGAGGGTACTTGGAGATGTGTTTCACACTTAAAATCGTTGAACAAGCGAAGTGAAAACGTATGGTGTGGAGCCTTGGTGTGAAAACTTGAAGAAAAAATTAAAATCCAATAGCAGGCTCACCGCCGGGGCAGTGGATGCACTACCACGGCAGTGAAAATGTAGGATGTCAAGTTTTCAGCATAAACGCCTCACAGTCGCAGCGGTGAAACAACAAAGTGTTAAGTTGTGAAAAAAACGCTTCACCGTCGAGGCGATGATTCCACCATCGAGCCGGTAAAACGACAGAATGTTCAGGTCTTAAAAAAAGTGCTCAGATCGCCGCAGCGTTGAGGCCTCTGTTTGATTAAAGCCATCTCACTAATACAAATATGCCACAACGTTTTCAGAAACTCCAAAATATCCTTATTCCCATCATTCCAAACCGTTTCAAACCCTCAAATTCGTCATTCCATTTACAAAATCATCCACCAAAAATCAATTTTCAACCCCACTTTCGCGATTTTCATTCTCTATTGGATTTTGGTTTGATTTTTGGTGATAAACTAAGTTTCTATGGATTGTTAAATTTTGTGAAATGAAATTGCATGCTATATTTTTGATTTTTTTTTGAAACCGTTGCAATTGGTGTATGTACGAGATATCAAGATCAAATCTACTAGCTCATGTTCGAGCGTGTTGGCTTTGACATGAGTGCTTATCTGGCTATGCCGCATGTGCCGCCACACCTTTTGCAACTGCCACAATTTCCATTCCAAAACGATAGTGGTGGCGATGACGCTCCTCCAGGTGGACAGTAGGAGATAAGACTTCTATGTCTTGTCTCCTAGGTATGTGTTCAAACCCAATATTTGTTCATGAATGCTATAAATTGCTATTGGGTTCGCTGCTTAGACAGTGTGGACACTACATTATTTAAGTTTCGGAAGGGTGTTCATCCATTTTTGTTTTTTATAGAAGAAGGATGAACAAATTTTTTTATGTATTTAATTTGAATATTTTATGTATACATAGTTAAGTTTTATTTTAATTTCCAAGTTTTTGCATGTTAAATGCTTAGTTTAGTGTATGTATGTTAGTATTTAGACTTAGAATATATATGTTTATGTATGAAGTCATATGTGAATGTTGAGTTGTTGAGTTCATTTGGGCCATTTCCTGATGATGAAAATTATCCTCCAATTGTATATCGCGGTCAGGGGTAATGCTAGTCATATGTGTTGTGTGCTTAGCATATCGATTAGGTAAAAATTATTTTGATCCTAAATCGCACGATCATAAGGACTCAGTGTATAATTATCTGAACGATTTGATGCTGATTATTCAATAATAAGTTCATGACAGAAATGAGAAATCTAGAACTTGATTGGGGGAGGTTTGAGGCGAAATTATAGGTGAGGTAATTCTGGAGGCAGGATTTAGGCCTTTATTTTTATCGCTTGAACCTTTTAAAGCTAACCTAAAAATTTTATCCTTCGTTACCCTGTCGAAATCAATAATCTTTTCAATTCTGAACACGTATCAATACTCTATCCAATTAAATTTTTCCAAACCATTGTCGCTAAGCCTAAGTTTCAAATTGAGTGAAATCAAGTTAGCATTAATTTATGCTACTTGGAGTGAGCGGTCGGGTTTCGGATGAATTTTTATTGATTCGGTATTAGTGTATTCACTTGTCACTTTCTTAATCATTTTTGCACACTCCTAAAATTATAGAAATTCAAATAAGTTTGGGGGTGTGTTACTTAATCCTTTTTGCATACTCTTAAAATTGTAGAAATTCAAATAAGTTTGGGGGTGTGTTATGTGTCTAAAAAAAAACTATGTGACTATAGTTTTTATTTTCATTACTTTCGACAAGTGAATACAAGGTTCTTAAATTCTTGTTCAGGTTTGTGTTTATGTGGGGTTACGAGAGAGTGATAGGGATAATCGTTTGTGCCTCGGGTATCATTCAATCTTAACGATTTTCCATTCTCTATTCCTACGATATCCTTGGCCATTCTTCAAAGCTAACCAAGCCCTATTGATCTCTGTGAATGTCTTAACCTACATTAGTAGATAGTTGAGCCCAGTCAAGCATATGGTTTTCCTGAATCCTTTAAGGTTTAAGTCATGAGCTTAGCTACTGAATAATCCAATTCAGTATTTGGATAGTTATATACTTGAGTTCTTACACACACACATTTGCAATGGATCTAGAATGGTTTTTATTGATATTGAGTGTTGAAATTCTAGAACACCACCTGGTGTGTGTTATTTTTCGAACTTGATCAGATTGAGGGCTGTTGAGAGAAGAACCACTTGGTTTCTTCGATTGAACTTAGAACTTGCATGCATTTACTTCTTTTTTTTTTATATTAATTATTAGTTATTTAGTGTAGTTAGTTTAATTTAGTGTTTGGGTGTTTGGCTCGAGGACTAGCAAAATTCCAAGTTTGGGGGAACCGAGAAATGGCGAAATTGAAGATGATATTTCACATAGAGTCAAAGCATGTTGGTTGAAGTGTTGGAGTGCAATTGGGGTGATTTGTGATTTCAGGATTCTGTTGAAACTTAAAGAAAAATTCTACAAAATTGCTATAAGACTAGCACTTCTGTATTGCTCAAAATGTTGGGCAGTAAAAATGATACATGTCCAGAAAATTGGGATAACATAAATGAGGATGCTATGATGGATGCGTGGGAAGATGAGAATGGATAAAATTAAGAATGAAACACTTAAAGAGAATTTAGAAATAGCTCCAATCAAATAGAAAATTAGAAGAAAAAAAAATCATTTATAATGGTTTGGGCACGTGTATAGAAGACACATTGAAGCACTAGTGAGAAAATGTAATTTAGTTGAAGTATAGGGGCTACTAGAGGAAGAGGTAGACCTAAGAAGAAATTGGTTGAGACTATAAAAATTGATTTAATGACATTAAACCTGACTAAAGGGATGACCCTTGATCGATCACTATGGTGTAAATAGGTTTATGTAATCGACCCTACATAACTGGGACAAAGGCCTTGTTGTTCTTGTTGTTGTCGGAATAGACCCGAAGATCATCTCTTGACCAAGTGAATCGGCCTGAACGGAGTTGGGTTTGCCCACGAAAGAAGTCCAACACATGAATAGATGAAAGCGCTTGAAAGAGACCCAAACGTGTATAGGCTAACATAAATAGAAGAAGGTTCCCTAATGGGGTGTAATTGTAAGCGAGTAAGATCAACAGTGGAAGGCCACTGGGCGATCGACCTAAAGCCTCACGATCCCATGCACACAGAGAGTCATAACTAATTTACAGTTCGTATTGAGATGATGGATAGTTTCCATGGCTTTAAAGAGTGGATCATGGAGGGAGTGGTGAAATGAATGGACAACGTAGAATAAATGGTGTATATATGAAGGTAGTTATCAAGATGCCAAGGTAGCATTTTTTATATACTGAGAGCTTTAAACTGTAAAATAGATTAATTTATTCTCACGCCAGATGTTATTTGGTCGACACCACACTGGAATCCCTTAGATTTAATAGGTTTCGTAGGTTACAGTTTTAGGTTGTGGCAGTCTTTTGCACATGGCCGAATCTTTGCATGTGTGAGAGATTTTTGGCAACATCATTTAGCGCCGTCTGTGGAAAAAGAAACAAAAAGAAGATCGCCATCAAGATGAGCCAGTTAGGACCTAAAGGAGCAGGTCTGCGTCAGGGAAATGAAGTCTCGCCACAAGCGAGTAGTAAGGTTCCAATGGAAGTTTTAGAGAGAGTTCACATTGTTCCTTGTCCTGAGGTACAAACCACTGACTCAAGAATTGATGCTTTGATAGAGAAGATAGTTGAAATGGAAGACATGTTAAGATAGATGCCACAACAGATCGTTGGGAATGTACAATACCCCTTCTTTCCAGCAATGATATTAGGGAATAGGCAGAGTTACCAAAGTCCCTGGACCCACAATCGCAAAGAGGACAACTTTTTTAGAGAGATAATCAGCAACCACCTAGCAGAAGAACCGTTACTTAGTCTAACTAAGACAATGGATTCTTATCAGCAACACTGGGGCCAAGGTGAGAGGGACTTACCCGTTAACGGGCTGGAAAAATTGATGAATGGGACTAAGACACTATTCACCTCGAACATCTTAGAAGTACCTTTGTCAGATAAGTTCAACCCAACTATGTTTGAAAAATACGAAGGGAAGACGGACCTAGTTGATCATATTCTTCAGTTCAGGATTGTGATGGCACTTTACGAAGTAGGTAATTCTGTGCTTTACAGAGCCTTTTCTACCAATCTAAAAGTATCTGCTTTGGAGTGGTTACACAAGCTGCCATCTAACTCCATCTCATTATTTACTAACTTCGGGAAACAATTCATCGACCACTTTATCACGTGCCAAAGGCTAATGGAAGGTGATAATTATAGGTTAGCCTTACGACAAGAGAATAGGGAATTATTATGCCAGTATATGAATCACTCTAACAAGGAATTAATGTGTATTGAGGATTGTGACAAGAACCTTATCATAAATGTGTTTACCTCGGGATTGCGATATGATTGATTTCAAGATTCACTTATAAAGCACAACCCGAAAAGCATAACGAAGCTAATAGAGAGGGCAAAGCCTTATATGAAACTGGAAGACGTTAAGTATGCAAGGGAATGCAGGGTATCAATGAAAGATAACCCTGGATCTAGTGAGAAGGACAACCAAAGAACCATGGATAGTATCTCGGACAGGTAGAGAGAGCGTCCGAGAAGCTCAACATCAAGAGCAGAAACACGTTATGAGTTGAACCTCACAGGATTACCGATGCTGATCTCCATAATTCTTCATGAAATCCATTAATCAGAGGTGGTTCAGTGGCCTCTTAGAATCCAAACAAAGTCCAACAAGAAGAATAAATCCAAATACATCGAATTCCACAAAGAACATGGATATGATACATATGGTAGTTAGGACCTCCAAAAGAAAATCAAATGGCTTATCGATGTGGGTCGGTTATGTGGCTATTTGTAGGAGACAATGGAAAGGAAGAGGTTGAGGAGTGAAAATCATCACAAGTACCATAACAAAAAATGGAAGGACGACGACCATAATAATGCTCATGGAGTCATTTACATCATAAACGCTGCTGGTCCTTTTACTAGAGAAACAAACTACGAATGGAAGAAGAAAGTCTGTGAGGTAGTGGTAGAACGATATTAGGGGGAGGCAATGTCTTTGGCCGAGAAACCTAAGTTAATCATCATATTTAATGATGAGGATTGTGAAGGCACAGCCCATCCTCATGATGATGCTTTGGTAATAACGCTTTGGATCTCTAGCTTCTAGGAGAGGAGAATCCTGATAGTCATAGGTAGTTCTGCTAATATTATCTTCATTAACATGCTAAAACAGATGGGCATCCCTAGCTCAAATATTGGGTTGACCCAAACAGTGATGGTTGGGTTTAATGGTGACCTAAGCTCCTCTAAAGAGAAGATCACCTTGTCTGTTATAGTAAATAAGGAAGAGGGTGGATTTACCAAGGTAATGGAATTCATGGTACTGGATTCCACATCCCCATACAATGCAATGAGAGCTGTAGCGTCTATATTTTATCAGTTCGTTAAGTATACAAAGGAGGGAAAAATGGTTGTCATCCGCGGAGACTAGGTAGCATCCAGGCTGTGTTTCGCGATACCTATGAAGGGGAAAATAGTGATCTAATAACAATTAAAGATGGAGCTGGTGAGGGCTCTGCCCAATAGCTCAGCTTAGGAGATAGACAATTTTCGAGAGCATCCCAGTGTCCTTCAATTGGCTGAAAATGTATAGGAAATAACCTTTTATCAAGGAATGAAGAAGTCAATGACAGGTACATTGTTAAGCCAATTTGAAAAAGAAAAACTCAAGTGGTTCCTGGAAAACGTTTAGACGTATTCGCTTGGGCACCAAAAGATGTGAAAAGAATAGGTCCTGAGGTGGTGGTTCATTGTCTTGACATCTCAAGATCTTATCCGTCGATCAATGATAGGTGTAATTTATCTATTTATTCCCAAGCCGATTTTGTTAGTTTTCGAGTATTTTTATAGGGTTTTTATATGTTTTAATACGTTTTTATTCTTTTTGTTGTAAATCAGGTGTTTGGGGCGAAAATGGATGAAAATGGTCTTTAAACGATCATATTGAAACAAGAATAGTGGAAGAACGGTGGAAAAACACAAAAAATGGGGAAGTTCAGACTTGAAGCCCACCACTGCAGCGGTCACTTTGTAGAGAGTTGCCTGTAACCCCCAACGCCACAGCGATCAAAGTACAGAGAATTACCTAAACTCTCTACATTTCCACCGCTGCATCGGTGAATCCACCGCTGCAGCAATTCATAGAATAGGAAAACCTTCTGTTTACTCACTGCCGCAACGATCATCCCATCGCTGCAGCGGTGAAGCTACCGACATACGAACTACTGTGGTGGTAAATCCACTGCTGTAGCGGTCACTCTATAGATATTTTAGATATTTTAAGTATATTTTGAGATATTTTGAATTTTATAAATATCGTTCCTATTTCCCCCAAACAAAATGTGGATATTTTCGGGAGTCTTAAGAACTCCAAGGCCATTCGACCAACAGAAGATCACAACTCGAAGAAGGAGAAAGCATTCTCGGAGCGGTTCTAGCAACGGATCTTCGGATAACAACTAGTCTCCTCGTTTCTCTCTTTCTCTCTTAGTTTGGTTGAATTTTGTTTTTTATATGTTTAGCATAGTTCTTATGGTATATTTGGTTAGGGCCATGTATAGCTACACATACATTGTCTAAGGATCGATGTACTTCACGAAAATGACATTTATATAATATATATGTTTCATTAATGGTTGTTCATGTTTATCTGATTGTGTTTGTCATTATTCCATGTTTATATACTTGTTATGATATACTGAGAATACAGGGTTTGATACTCGGGAAAGGTAATGCCGGATTCGGACTAAGGTTTAAACACAACGCGATGATCTAATAACCCTGGAGGGAGTTAGAAAGTTTACAATCCGTGACGTTGGGGCGAGACTCATATGACCAAGTGTCGTATAGACGCTCGAGAGAAACTTTAGCATTGACGCAAAGTCACATATTTATTCACTTTACACTTGGGAGAGGTAGTGAATAAGATTTCGATACCAAGATTATCGGATAGGATGAATGTCGTTAATGTAAACTAAATTGAAACGAACACGTTTAAGTGGACGAAGTTAATCCCTAGGCAATAAAATCCCATAAACGTCATACCACTATATTAGTATATTAGATTAATTAGTTTAGTATGTATATTATAAAACTATATTTTTATCGCCTAGATGAAGTTAGGTTATGATAATCGTGGTGCTCAACCACCGTCTAATCCAATCCTTGTGGATATGACAACCCTTACTCTTCCCACTCTACTAAAACTTGACCTCTACACTTACGATGAAAGTAGCGGCGTATTCACGCGCTACCAAGTTTTAGCGCCATTGCCGAGGATTGGTTTTTAGATTGTTGTTGATATTGTGTGTAAATAACTTGATTTTAATTTAGGAATTTCTTTTGTTTATAACTTTTTTGTTTGTAGTTTTGTTTTTATTTTTCATGCAGGGTACTTGAAGATGCTAGATCAACAAGTATTCATGCATTTCTTTCATTGGGATTCTGAGACGTTTTACTGTGCTTGGGATCGATACAAGGAATTACTATTTCAGTTTTTGAATCATTGTTTCCCGAGGGAGTGTCAAATACTAAACTTACCGATGGGTTACTAGCCACAACCAGAATGTGGGTTGAAGGAGGAAATGGTACCACCTCTTTCGACCAACTAACTGAGGACAAAGCCTATCGGGTACTGGAACACATTGCCAAGTATGATTTTAAAATTGAAATTATTCACCAAGTCACCAAAGCTTGGGGGATTGTTTCAATACTACGGCGCCATGGATTGACACTCCAGACCAAAATGTAGAGTCTTTCCTGCCCTGAAAGAGATATTAGCTGAATTTATGGGGGAGACTCAAGTATTTTAGATGGATATGAATGACCAACTAAACAAGCACGAGAATCATCTTGATAATATCGAGATAGTCTGCGCCAAAATTGATGAGACTGTAATGTTTCTTCAGACACAAATCGATCACCTTATCTACTTAATTGAGGCCGAGTTAGACACGGTGGAACCGGGAGATACACAAGCCATATCATGTGAAAGCCACCGTGAGGAATTGGAAATGAGCGGAAGGAGCTTGGGAGAGTTTAACTTTAATGAATCGAATAAGATGGGAACCGAAACATGGATCAACGATTGTGATTCTTGACTATTGGAGATCTACATTGTGATGCCACCACCAATCCAAGACAATCACATTTACGAGAATCTAATGTGGCTCACTTGTCTTTCACCGCCAAAAGCAATGCTCTTTTATGCCCATCAAGCACATGAGCCAGTGGAAAGTCTTGTTGAAAGCTTGGGCCAAACAATGCCAAATCTCACCAGTCTTGAGGGCATACTGAATCAAGACCCATATGTGGTATTGTACGACACGTACTACGAGCAAAAATCGCTATTTGATGACCACTTGTCCATGTCGGGTCGAGGACAATAAACCACGCACTTCTTGGGAAGCAACCCAAGTTCAAAATAAATTAGATCTGTCACTGCCGACTTGATTTAGAGGTGAGATTCTCTCACCTCTCAAGTACATGTTCTAAACCCCCTTCGTCAGCATACTTTATTTCTAATGTTGGGATCACTGATGGGTCACTGTGGACACTGTCTGTTTTACCTTCGGGAGTGATGTGTAGTATATTATGTTTTATTGTTGTTAATTATGTTTTATTATTTCAATGTATGCATGTTTGTTTAGTGTAGGATATGTTTATGTTTATATTCGTTGTTGTTGTATGCTGAGTTCTGTGTTCGTCTTGGCCCCAACCCGATGATGATATTACCCCTTGGTTGTTTTTCCAGGTCAAGGGTAATGCCCATTCATATATGTTCTGTGTGTTTAACAATGCGTTTTGGTAAAAGTTATTGTGGATCCTAATTTTCACGAGCACGTAGACTCAATGTATAGTTATTCAATTGATTTGAGGCCGATTATCGATTAGCCAAACTCCTGACAATTTAAGGATTCTAGAACCTGATTGAGGTGAAATTTGAGACAAAATCCTAGGCGAGGTAGATTAGGAGATATGATTTAGGCATTCATTTTGTCTCTTGAGCCTTTGAAGCTTACCTGGTTATATGCTTATCCCTCGTTACCCTATCGAAGCCTATAATGTCGTTTCAATTATGAACACATAACAAATACCCTGGCTAATTGAATTCTTTCCAAACCTATATCGCTAAACCAAAAGCACAATTCGAGTGAATCAAGTTAGCATTCATGTATGCTACTTCAAGTAAGAGGTTGGGTTTAGGGAGAACTTTTAATTAGTTCGGCATTCGAGTACTCACTTGTCATTTTTCTTTCGTTTTAACCACACCTATGAAATTGTAATAATCCAATAAGTTTGGGGGTGTGGTTCATGTTTTAAAAAAAAAAAAACATATGTAAATATTGTTAAATTTTTTTTTTTTTTTACAAGTGAGCACAGAGTTCTTAAATGATTGTTCGGGGTTGTTTCGAATTTATCTATGGGGGTTCGAGAGTGATTTTGTGCCAAGCATTGTGCCTCGGGTATCGTTAAGTTACCAATGTTAACCTGTTTTATATTCCTGATATACCCTTAGCCATGTTCCAAACCGAACCAAGTCCTTCTGATCTTTTTGAACTTCCAAGCCTATATTAGCGAAGAGTGGAACCCAATCAGGCGTATGGATATCCTAATCATTTATGGTTAAAGTCGTGAGTTTCGTTAGTGGATAATCCAATTCGGTCAGTGGATAGTTATATTATTGAGTTTCGCACATACACGTTAAAAGGATCTAGAATGACGTTTACCATTATTGAATGTCAAAATTCTAGAACATCACATGGTGCATTTTACCACATGAACTCGATATGATTTGGGGTTGTTGAGGGGAAAATGTTTTGGTCGATAGATGAATTGAAAACTCACAGATCGTTATGTTTAGATTGTTTGTGTTTAGGTTGTTCATGTTATTTAATTTAGTTGTGTTTTTCATTTTAGTGTGAGTGTTTTGCTCGAGGACTAGCAAAATTCAACTTTGAGGGTATTTAAATCTATTTATTCTCAAGCCGATTTTGTTAGTTTTTGAGTATTTTTATAGGGTTTTTAAATGTTTTAATATATTTTTTATTCTTTTTGTTATAAATCAGGTGTTTGGGGTGAAAAGGGATGAAAATGGTCTTTAAACTATCATATTGGGACAAGAACAGTGAAAGAACAATGGGAAAACAAGCAAAATAGTGAATTTAGACTTGCAGCCCACCGCTGCAGCGGTGAAAATACAGAGAGTTGCCTGTGACCCCCACCACCGCAGCGGTGATCCCACTGCTGCAACAGTCAAAGTTCAGAGAGTTACCTAAACACTCTGCATTTCTACTGCTGCAGCAGTGAATCCATCGCTACAGCGGTAAATAGAACAAGAAATCCCTTTGTTCACTCACCACCGCAACGATCATCCTACCACTGCAGCAGTGAAACTGCCGACATACCCACCACTGCAACGGTGAATCCACCATTGCAGCGGTCACTCTGTAGATATTTTTAGGATATTTTGAGATATTTTGAATCCTATAAATATCTTTCTTATTCTCCCCCAAACAAAAGGTAGACGTTTTCGGAAGTCTTGAGAGCTCCAAGGCCATTCGACCAATAGAAGATCACAACGCGAAGAAGGAGGAAACGTTCTCGGAGCGATTTTAGCAATGGATCTTCGGATAACGGCTAGTCTTCTCGTTTCTCTCTTTCTCTCTTAGTTTAGTTGAATGTTTTGTATATGTTTAGCATAGTTCTTGTTGTATATTTGGTTAGGGCCATGTATTGCTAAACCTATATTGTCTAGGGATCGATTTACTTAACGAAAATGTCGTTTATATAAAATCTATATTTCGTTAATGGTTGTTCGTGTTTATCCGATTGTGTTTACTGTTATTCTATTTTTATATGCTTGTTATGATATATTGAGAATACGGGGTTTGATACTCGGGAGAGGTAACTTCGGATTCGGATTAGGGTTTAAACACAACGGGACGATCTAATTACCCAGGAGGGAGTTAGAAAGTGTACAATCTGTGACGTTAGGGTAAAACTCATGTGACCAAGTATTGTATAGATGCTCAAGTAGGACTTCAGCGTTAACGCGAAGTCATATATTCATTCACTTTACACTCGGGAGAGGTAGTGAATAATATTTCGATATGGAGATTTTAGGATAGGATGAATGTTGTTAATGTAAACTAAATTGAAACAAACACGTTTAAGTGGACGAAGTTAATCCCTAGGCAATAAAATCTCATAAAAGTCATCCCACTATATTAGTATATTAGATTAATTAGTTTAATTAGATAATTAATTTAGTTTATTTATTATAAAACTATATTTTTATTGGATAGATAAAGTTAGGTTATCATAATCGCGGTACTCAACGGCCGTTTAATCCAATATCTGTGGATACGACAACCCTTACTCTTCCCACTCTACTAAAACTTGACCCGTACACTCACAGTGAAAGTAGCGGTGTATTTACACACTACTAGTCAGGAAAAGAGAATGATGTTCAGTCCGGAAAAGAAAGTGGTGATCAAGTCAAAAGTATAGAGGTTGTTCGGAATAGGGTATATGAGGGACGTGATCTACCCGAGGTGGCTAGCCAACCCAGTGTTGGTCAAGAAGAAGAATGAAAAATGGATGATGTGTGTGAATTTCACTTAACTTAACCAAGTGTGCCCAAAGGATTGCTATCTGATGCCCATAATAAGATTAAATGGTAGATGGGGCGGCTGGGCACAAACTTTTATCTATGATGGATGCTTATTCAGGCTATATTCAGATTTGTATGTACCACCAAAATACGGAAGAAATGGTATTCATTACCCCAAGAGCTACATATTGTTCCAAAGTCATGCCTTTTGGTTTGAGAAATGTGGGGGCGACTTACCAGCGGCTAGTAAACCTCATGTTCTAAGAAAAAATTAGAATAATTATGGAGTTCTACATAGATGACATGCTTGTCAAGAGTTCCAAGAAAGAGGATTACTTGGAACATCTGGAAGAAGCTTTTGTGATACTACGAACGTATAATATGAACTTAAATCAAGAAAAATGTGCTTTTGGTATAACATTGGGCAAGTTTTTGGGCTTCGTGGTAGATAGGACAGGGATTATGGTCGACTCAGGATAGATAGAAGTTGTTCGAAACACGAAGTCCCCTACACCAATACAGGAAGTTCAAGTGTTGACCGGAAGATTGGCAGCTCCAAACAAGTTCATCTCCAAATTCACCGATACATGTGCTCTTTACTTCAAAATTTTGAAAGAGAGTAAGAACTTTCATTGGGATGAGGCTAGTGGATGAGCTTTACAATCCATCAAAGACTACCTACGCTCTGTAGAAACTTTAGCCAAGGTAGACCTTGGAGATGACCTCTACTTATACTTCGCGGTCACCACAGATGCTGTAACGGCCTGATTTCCTAGGGCTGCCACGCGGTTTAACTCTACAACAGACCAGTTTCCCAGGTCTGCTACACGATTTTTTTCCTTGGACAATTAAAACTAAAACTAAATGTTTAATATTTTATTACATAAATCTGAGATTTTTACAATGCAATGATGACAATTATAATTTGTCGATTTATCAAATCAATTTTACAACAGTGAATAATAAATACAATTATTATAAATAGAAATTTAAATAAAATTCCTGTCGCCGTTTACTAATAATTATAATTGGTAATTATAATTATAAGTTGCGATAATTACAATCATAAACCATATACTAATAAGTTACTATTAGTTAGTTAGCCATATACTATTATCGCCACTTATTTGGTTTATTATAGTCGCAACCATAATAATAATGGTTTAGCGTTTCAACATTTCTCCTATAGAGTGGTAAAAAAGAAAAAATTACTAATAATTATAATTTGTAATTATAATTATTGAATCATCAAGTCAATTTTTACAATAGTAAATGATAAATACAATTACTACAAATTTAAATAGAAATTCAAAAAAAACTCTTGGCACATTTTCATACTCATCGGCCCTGCAATCAAAACTTTGGGATGGTAAGCCAACACTCAGTAGAATTTCAACCTCTCCAACACGCGCATTTAATCAATTCCCAAATAAAACACATAGACATGTATCTTACATATTTTTCACATAATACGTATTTATAAATATTTCATAAAAAACAACAATTATAACAATAATAACATAAAACATATAATACATAGAGAGATTATATATATATATATATATATATATATATATATATATATATTAAAAGAGTTAGAAATTTTACCTGAAATTTGAAACCAAAATTCGAACCGAAATATTCCGAGCCGTTAACTATATTTTATTTCCGCTCAAAACCCTTTAGAAGCTTTAATATTATGTAATCCTCAAGTCTAAACCTTCAGAAGCTTTATTATTAAAAGTGTTATAACTCTAAGCAACCTATATATATGCATTTCCCCAAATCTGGCCCTTCTTCTTCTTCTTCTTCTTCTTCTTCTTCTTCTTCTTCTTCTTATTATTATTATTATTATTATTAATCATAAGTATACACGTATACATTATAACATATGTTTTATGTTGTTTCTTTCTATACGAAGGAAACAATATAGATCGTTAATTTATTTATTTATTTACACAATATCCCCTTAAAATAAAAATAAAAATATTAATTATACTCCAAAATACTTAAAAATATATTTTAAATAATTCAATAGTCGTAGAATTATTAAAGGTGAACTTAAAATTAATATTCAATCTCCAAAAATTATCAAATATTATTTATACTATAAATTTTCAAAATAATCAAATATTATTTATACTATAAATTTTCAAAACAATCCCAAAATTAAATTTCAAAAATATAAATTTTGGAGTATTACAATGTACCCCCTTAATCAAATTTTATCCTCAAAATTTCGTTCGAAACAATAATAATTCAGAATCGTACCGTACTGGTCATAAAAGTTATATTTGATTCTAGAATAATTGTTCTCTATGTAATGTCCCGTAACCGAAAGTCACCCACATTTCATAATCAATAAAATCCATTCCACAAATCACTATATCTGCATTCGCAATGACCCACATTATATCTAACAACTTACGAACAAAGTGTACTTAGGTCGGTAACACCTAGCACAGATAACCTGCTGACAAAGAATCTTATATTTCTAAATTCTTCCGCTGCAAACTCTATTAAAAATAACAATAATAATAATAATATATCTTTAAAATATCACATTAGTTTCACTGGATTGAGTCTATCTCAATTTCGATAGATCCACGACCTCGATAATGTTTTCACTTAGCATGACTTTTTAAGTCCATTGTAATATTCCATAACCAGCATTTGTCAATTTCATTCGACATTTCAAGCCAACATATCGCAGTCAATATCATAACCAATAGATAGCCCAAATTCCTCGTGGACTATCCCGTGAGACTAAAAATATCAATAATAATTCAAACATCAAATAACGGATTTTTTTAAATATGTATAAAAACGCATAAATACCCTCAAATACATAAATACGTCCCATAACACGTAAGTCTTAACCACATAAATACATCCCAAAACACATTAATGTGTCTTAACCACATAAATTCATCCCAAAACACGTAAGAAGATATCAATTATATAAATATATCTCGAAACACATAAACACCTGTCAATCCCATAAATACGTCTCGAAATACATAAATATATCCTAAACCGTATAAATATATTTGGAATAATATGTCGCAAACATATAAATATGTCTCAACCACATAAATACGTCTTAAACACATAAATACCTCTCAATCATATAAACACATCTCAAACACATAAATACATCCCAAAACCTATAAATACGTGTTAAATTACAAAAATCAGATATGTCACAAATGGTCAATATTCACTTAATATGTATATAAAGATATTACACATAACCGCCAAACATTTCAATAATTACCCCATACTCCGACTCCACATATTATTAGTAGTAGAAAAATATATTTCCGAATATTTTATCAGTGTATTGTCTTCTTAATACAAAAATATTTTATGGATCAAGTGTTTTGATCAAAATTCATTTTTCAGTAAAATATAACTAAACTAGGCAGTATCCAAATCCCAACAAAAATCTCATCATAATAGAACAAATGAATTGAAATCGACAGATAAATTATCTTTTATATAATAAAATATCGTACTTTCTTGTTAGTCATAAGATTGTTTTCCTCGTAATCGGGAGTTATAACGGTACGGTAATCTGTCCATCTCTGCAATCTAAGGCTGCAATCAGTGTCAGGGCCATTTAATATCTCCTATGCTACGAGCCAACATGTGGTATAAACTATTATATCATGATGATAATCATCATCGTCAAGAACAACAACAACAACAGATATCAACCATCTATGGGACTTGCCCTTTTGTCAGGTCACAATACAATGT
The DNA here is from genome assembly GCA_016647705.1 of Eucommia ulmoides. NCBI lineage: Eukaryota > Viridiplantae > Streptophyta > Magnoliopsida > Garryales > Eucommiaceae > Eucommia > Eucommia ulmoides. Next base: position 26,449,517 of record CM028328.1, read on the forward strand.
CCTCAGGACATTCCCTATTATTAGGATCAACAACATCCCGCAGGACATGTCTTTCTATCGGGATCATACTATGGCATAGCCGGATAATAAAAATCACTTTCCACATTTAAAAATTTACTTGATCAGCATCACGTTATAGAATAATCCATTTTAATGAACTTTTTTTTTTCTTCAAATTTTAGTACGAAAATATAATTTGATAATTTACATATAAGACAACACACTTACCTTATCAGTGTACGATCTTCATAATATAAAAATAATTTATGGATCAAGTACATTTATCAAATATCACTTTCCAAAATATAAAATAAATATAATCGCACACTGAGTCGAAATAAAATTCCACAACTGCCATCATAATAAAATGATATATTTAAATTAACCACCTAGATTATTTTGATATATGATAAAATACCGCACATATATTTTCCTATTAGCCATAGGATCGTTTCATCTTACGATTGGGAGTTACGACAGTACCGTAATGTGTATAATTGTGCCATCTAAGGTGGCTATCAGTGTTAGAGTCATTTAATATCTCCAATTATAGGAGCAACATAATGATATAAACTATCATATCAACAACATAATCAACTATTTGCAGGACTTACCATCATGTCAGGTCTCAACATATAAACAACATAGTCAACTACCTGTAGGACTTGCCCTCCTGTCAGGTCACAACAACAACGTCCTACAGGACATGCCCTCTTGTAAGAACCAACCACATCTTACAAGATATGCCCTCTTGACGAGACGACTATAACATAGTAGGATAATAATAAAAAAAAAATCCACCTTTCAGATTTTACTTTATCCATTTAGCATCAGAAAATTATCTATCTTCATTAATATTTTCTTTTTCAATTCAATATGAAAATATAATTTGATAATTTATATAGAAGACATTAAGCACCTTTAAATTGATATTTTCAATTCCACGATAAATCATATAGTCCGCGATTAACACGACACTCGCCCAGTCTTACTTAATTTACTATTGGTAAGTTGCATTAATTGTAAACCACCTAAGATGTTAATATGTTGTGTATTAGATCATATTATGTTTATCTATGGGCTTTTTCCTTCTAATCTCAACAATTTTATTTTTGTGTTCCTGATTATATGCGTGTGGACACGTTTCTATTGTTTCTGTCAAATTAATGTTCAACCATTTGAAAATTATCATCATATAAGTGACAATTCACGTTACTGCCATATTGATCCGACAGTCAAATTGTTCAACATAAGAACCATCGATGTACACATCTATGCATAAAAATAAAATAATGAAACAAAGATAGACACTAGGAGGAATGATCTAATAGATGAAAAAACATGGCTCTAGAAAAATACACAACTTAAAAGAACTGACTCTGTGCTAGCAAATTTATGATTTACCCAACCTTTGTCAATTCTGAATCAACCAAGAACCATTGATTCCTAATGTCCCCCTGAAAGTTAATAAATAAATTCTATAGGCAAATGCATCAATCATAAAAATCTCCTGGGATAATTCTAAAAATGTTGATGATCATATAATTGACTTAGATGCTCATTCAATTTCCCTGTATACCTAATAAATTGGTCAGATATTGATGGATCAACCCTATCCTATCCTAATAGTTGAACCTCCAAATTCAAATGATATACTGAGATTGGTCCTAATCTATATTTGGTAACATATAAGGTCAGCAACAACATCAAATGCCCCAAAACTCAAAATATCCATTGAAAGAATATGCAAATGCCTCTTAATTTCACTCCAAAATGACCACCAATAATAAAGAGATTATGTGCACCCCCCAAATCAAAAAATTTCGAACACTTCTCCAATTAAATTTTCCAGGCCATTAGTTCCACAATTAAATTTTTCATTTATTGCATGAACACAAATGAAATGAGAACCTTACTCAAACATTTAACTTCCAAAAAGTAAATAAACACCAAATTTATTCCTCTATTCTACAAGAAAAAAGATCAACATAACCACCCGATCCAAAATAAGACATCCTACTAGTAATATTGAATCCTATCTAATAACCCATAGATTATACAAAGTAGCACAAAAATGAACAACAATACCAACATACATAACTATCGGTTCACAAAGTAAACAATGTGTTCAATTAAAACTATAATGACCGAAATGAAATTTTGATCAAACTTTAGGGTTACAAAGTGTCAAAACCAACTTTTCAAGAACATATTTGAAAGAACAAAATCAAGTCTCTAATAAACAATGACCGCATGCAAATCTCATGCAATTGTTTAGTTTTTTTCTTTTTTTTTTTCTCTTTTTTTCATCACAAGGAACCGCAAACTGAATAACAACTAATAGGCCTCAACAATATGAACACAAATTAATTCAAAAATCATCATAGCATCCTTGCATTTTTAATTTTTTTTCTAGTTGTTTCATTTTCACCACAATAAAAATTATTAAATAGAGCAACTGTTTCAGTTCTGATCAAAATTTAAAGCCCCGTTAAGTTACTTACAAGTCTCCAATAATATAGACTCTTAATATCCCATTTAGGAACACACACACGGCACAAAATGAATTTCATCTTTATGTGTTTTTTGGTTAAGTATATTTATTTGCTCCTATGTGAATTAAAAGGAAATATTTTTGAATAACTAAAATAGAATATAAGAGTATTAGTGGAATTCATTTGGATATAAATATGGATGAAGAAGTAAAATTGTAAAAGAAAGTAAGTTAAAAACGAGATTAGAGAAGAGATTCTGGGGAGGTTAGTCGACTGAGGGGTCGACCGGAGAAAGTGGATGAACTCTCTAAATCTGCGAGTTGAGAGAGAGGTCGACCAATAGAAGCTTGGCAAACTCTCTGAATTTGCGAGTTGACAGAGTGGTCGATTGATGGAAGCTTGGCAAACTTTCTGAATCAGCGAGTTGACTGAGAAGTCAAGCGATAAAGTGCATGGGCTACTTCCAGTATCCTTCAGTTGACTGAACGCGCAATTTCTGGATATTGGTTGATCCAATTTTAAATCCAAGAGTATCCGTTTTTGGTTAAGATTTGAGAGAGATTTCGGAGATATTCTTAATTTTTGAGATATGGTTTATATATAAGTTAAATCCTTTTAATATGGTTCATTAATTATTAAAGTTTCTCAATTTGGTGCATAAAATGGATTCTATACTTATTTGTTTTGATTGAGAAATACTTTGGGGATTTAATTGAGAGTTTTAAAAGTTGTTATTAAGTCAAATTGAACGTAAATGAAGTCCTCATGTTATGAATGGTCTATAAGATTATTTTATTGTCATGACACTTGTAAACTAGCCGTTATGAGACTGATAACATGTGCCCCTATATAGACCTGCGAATTTTCTAAGAGAAATAATCATTTTATTCATTCTAAGAGATAAAATCAGTTTATATTTTTTAGAGAGTGTTTATAAAAGTTATCATTCAACTATATTGTGAGTTGTTCTAAGAGTGATTTGGATAATCAACAGTGATAAATTTGTGTTGATACTGGAATTGAAGCTACATTATTTTCATCATTAATTTTGTGGATTCCGGGTGAGATCTTTCCATATTAATTATTACTTGTTTATCATTGTATTTTTGAAATTGATCTCAAAAATTATTTTTTGATTTTTTAAAGAAAATATTCTTTCAAACAATTTCTTGAATCTGATTACGTGCTCCAATTTGCTACCCATATAGTATTAAAATCAGATTTCTGCATCTCACATAATTCTATCACTAGTTGGGATATTAATTGAGTTTATATATATCTGGGGTGGTAGAAGCTCCGAGTGAGATTTAATTATCAATTTTTGTATTGGTGAGTTGTGACTGGTTAAATATCATTGGGGATATTTAATCAAGGGTAGCTGGGTTTCAGTCTCTTCCTATAAAGAGATTGATGTAGTGATTTTTTCTGGAAAAGAATTGCGTGTTTGTGAGTAATTTTGTAATGGTTCAATCCTTATCGGGTAGAAGGGTATTTGAAGTGTTTTTGTTAGATTTTGATTTTTGAGCCTACGTGTTAAAAAAAAATTAGGTTATTCTTTAGCCTGTAAAAAGTAGAGGTTATTCCTTAGCCTTTGAAAAAAAATTGTAAAGGCTGATTCTGAGCCTGTAAAAGAATCGGTGTGTAGGTTTGATTCCTACCTTTAAAGGAATCTTCGTTTTAGTGGGTGCGACCTCCGTGGAGCTCGGGGGACTAGATTAGCCAAGAGTAACTTGGTGAACCAGTATAAATGATGTGTTGCTTTCTTAATTTGTCTATTTTTGTTGTTTGTATATGCACTTAGTTGATTAATTAATTTTATTTTGTTATAAAGATAATAATTAATTGAGGCTTAAAATTAATTATTTGATTTATTGATTTTTATTCTGATTATTTTTTAATTACCCAATTCACTCCCCTCTTGGGTATTCTACTTAGCCAACAATTGGTATCAGAGTTGGTTTAGTTCGAATCTATTTTGCTAACAAAGATCACATGGCACACATAGTATGCACACTAGGTGAGGGGTAGTCTATGCACCGACCATCTTTGTTTGCAGGTGAAAGTTACTTGTTTTGAAAAGACAGGATGATAGCCTTTCTTCAGGCTGCAAATTATGGCGTGTGGCTAACAATCGAGGATGGTCCATTTATTCCAATGGAAAATGAAGTTAAAAAGAAGAAAGAACAACTCACTAGTTCTGATAAGCAGAAACTCTCTATTAATTCTCAAACTATCAATATTCTTTTTTTTTTCTTTAGATGCTAATGAGTATTCTATGGTTTTCAGGTTGTAAGTCCGTAAAGGAGGTGTGAGATAAGATACAAGTCACCCACAAAGGGACAAGTCAAGTGAAGCAGTCAAAAATCAATGCACTTATGAGAAAATTTGAGCTGTTCGGGATGGAGGAAAATGAATCGATTCATGAGATGTATACTCGTCTCAACAACATATGCAACAGCATGAATCAACTTGAAAAACCATACTCCATGGAGGATAGAGTACGAAAGGTCCTAAGGTTCTTGGCAAAAATATTGGAGTTAAAAGTGACGGCAATCGAGGAAGCCAAGGATCTTGGCAAATACGACATTGATGATCTAATTGGTAATTTGATGATTCATAAATCGACGATCAAAGGCTACGAGGATGATACCAAAAATAGCAAGAGAAAATCCTTGGGACTAAAAGTTAAAAAAATTGAAGAAGATGATGACAGTGGTGATGAAAGCCTTGATAGTGAGCAAGAGAAGAATGTATCACTTCTTACAAACAATTTTAAAAGAATGACTCGGCGCACATTCCGTAGGAAAAGAAATCTCAACATGTCCAAAGTGGAATGCTAGAACTGTCGTAAAATCGGTCATTTTCAAAATGATTGCCCCGAACCGAAAAAGGATAAAGAAAAGAAGAAGAAGAAGAAAGAAAAAAAGAAAGCAAAGAAGAGTAAGAAGAAATCGATGAAGGCTACTTGGGATGATACTGATTCAAGTAGCTCCGAAGAACCAAATAGTGAGGATTCGTCAATGCTTGCTTTAATGGCCACTGGTGGTGAGGTAACCGATTGTTCAAGCTCTTGTCCTTTAAATTTTGATGAATTATTTGATGTTTATCAAGAACTTTCACATGATTATAAAAACCAGTGTTCAAAAATAAATGCCCTTCAATGTACAATTAACATATTAAACAAGCAAGTAGTGGATTATGAATTTGAAAACAATGAGTTGAAATCTAAATTGATGGATTTGCAATCAATTATTCTCAAATTTACCGATGGTGAAAATAATTTGAAAATACTTTTGGGAAGTTCACGTGGATTTTTTGATAAGGCCGGTATTGGATTTCAGAAAAATTTTAAACAAAAACGCTTTCATAAATTATTTTCTGAAACCAAGGATCTTATTAGATATTTTAAATGTAACGTTGTGGAGCATATTATTCGAAGATGTTTTGCAAAACTATCTAACCGTAGACAAGTTTGGGTTCCGAAAGGAACAAAAATTGTCCCGACTAACAAGATCAAACCCACGTATATTAGGTACCACTTAGAAACTATGTAAGGTGCTCCTTGTAGGTTATTCTAAAAGCATCAATAAGAAAGGACAAATGGTTCCTGGATAGTGGTTGTTCTCGACACATGACGGGAGATAAAAGTAAATTTACATATTTAACACCTAAAAATGGAGGTCATGTGACTTTCGGAAACAACGCAAAGGGTAAAATTATCGGTATAAGTAATATCGGTAATGGTACTACTATGATTAAAGATGTGTTACTAGTTTATGGACTTAAACATAATTTGCTTAGTATTAGTCAACTGTGTGACAAAGGATACAATGTTATATTTGATCATGATAGATGCATCATTAAGAAAAGTCATGATAGTAGTATTTTGTTAGTTGCATCACATTTTGAGAATGTTTATACTTGCTCTTTTGATGATTTTAATTCTCAAAATTTATCTTGTTTGAATGTTTTATCTAAGAATAGTTGGTTATGGCATAGAAGACTTGGGCATGCTAGTATAGAGTTAATTTCTAACTTATCTAAGAAGAGTCTTATACGTGGCCTACCTGATTTGAAATATGTGAAGGATAAAGTATGTGATGCATGTCAATTAGGCAAGCAAGTTAGGTCATCATTTAATAAAAAAATGCACACGTCCACGTCTAGATGTCATGAATTACTACATCTTGATTTATTTGGGCCTAACTCTGTTGCTAGTTTTGGTGGTAAGTTCTATGCATTTGTTATTATTGATGATTATTCTAGACTTACCTAGGTATACTTTCTTGCTAAGAAAAGTGAAGTTGCTTCCGTTCTTGCTAAATTTTGTACACGTATTCAAAATGAGAAACAATGTTCTATTATTAACATTCGTAGTGACAGAAGAAGAGAATTTAAGAATGATGAAGTGATAAGCTACTGTGATGAGCATGGTTATGCTCACAACTTTTCTATACCAAGATCACCGCAATAAAATGGTGTAGTAGAAAGGAAGAACATAATACTTCAAGAGATGGCCAGAACAATGCTAAATGAAAATTGTTTACCAACCTACTTCTGGGCCGAAGCAGTAAGTACCGCTTGTTATGTGGTAAACAGGGTATCAATTCATAGAGGGTTTAACAAAACCCCATATGAAATCTGGAATGGTAAGACTCCTAATATTTCATATTTTAAAGTCTTTGGATACAAATGTTTCATTTTGAACTACAAGGATAATCTTGGTAAATTTGATGCTAAATCCGATTATGGGATTTTCCTTGGATATGCTACTAACAGTAAAGCTTATAGAGTTTATAATAAATGTACTTTAGTAGTAGAAGAAACTATGCATGTTATTTTTTAGGAAGCTGATCCATACTTGTCGAGAAAGGTTTTGGATAATGATGATGCAGGTATCTTAAATAACCTAAACCAAGGTAATGATGCAACAAAGGAGTCTCAACAAGAGGAGGAACCTAAGGAGAAGGATTCGACTTTACCAAGAGCTATAAAGAAAGTACCAGGGCATTCAATTAAAGAAATCATTGGTAATTTCGAAAAAGGTGTAAGTACTCGATCTTCTCTTAGGGATATAATTAATCTTGCTTTCTTATCTCAAATTGTGCCTAAAAATATAAATGAGGTTCTAATTGATGAATCTTGGATTTCTGCAATGCAAGATGAATTAGTTCAATTTGAGCAGAACAAAGTATGGTGTCTTGTTCCGAGACCGGATTTTCATCCAGTTATTGGTACTAAATGGGTATTTAGAAACAAAAAGGATGAATCCGGTATAATAATTAGAAATAAAGCAAGATTAGTGGCTCAGGGCTATAATCAAGAAGAAAGGAATTAATTATGATGAAACTTATACTCTTGTTGCTAGACTAGAAGCAATTAGAATGCTACTCGCCTTTGCATGTTCACGTAATTTTAAGCTATATCAAATGGACGTAAAAAGTGCATTTCTAAATGGCTTTCTAGCTGAAGATTATGTGGAACAACCCTAGGGATTTGAAAGTGACAAATTTTTCGATCATATATTTAAACTTCGCAAGGTTTTGTATGGGCTCAAATAAGCTCCGAGAGCTTGGTATGAGAGACTTAGCCGATATTTAATCGAAAATAGTTTTCGAAGGGGTATTTGTGATATGACACTATTTGTAAAGCAATCTAATTATGATATTCTATTAGTACAAGTATATGTTGATGATATCATTTTTGGATCTGCTAATGAGGATCTTTGTTAAGAGTTTGCTAAGATAATGCAGGTTGAATTTGAAATGATTATGATGGGAAAGCTGAATTTCTTTCTTGGATTGCATATTAAGCAAACCAAAGAAGGAATATTTGTGAACCAAGCTCAATACACCAAGGAGCTGTTAAAGAAATATAGTTTGCAAGGAGCTAAAGAGTACAAAACTCCCATGGCAACGCCTTCAAAAATTGGAAAAGACGATACGGGCAAAAACGTTAATGAAAAGATGTATCGAAGTATGATTGGTAGCTTGTTATATTTAACTGATTTTCTCAGAACACTTCTCAATAATAATATCACTCTTTTCTCATTATGAATTTAGAATAATCACTCTCAGAAAGCTCAGGAATTGAATAGCTCTTGAAATTTGATTGATTGGGATTATTGGAATCTTAAAAACGCAGGTCTATATATAGGAAATTAAAACAAACCCTCCAACGACTAGTTTCCACTTATCATGACATTTAATTACTCTAATAGACCCCTTATATCATTAGACTCAATCCTGGTTCAATTCACTCAATTGTATCTGTTAAAATATTCAATTTAATCCCTCAAATATTTTCTCAAACTCAATTAGATAGGACAAAAATAATTATATGAACCAATTTGAGAAATAATCGAAATATATGAATCATATCTATAGAGATAGCAAAATATCAATGATATATCTTAAATACCATTAGTTCCTGAAGATATCTCTCAAATCCTAACTATAAAACGGCTAATAACGACTACTCTTTGAAAAATATCCATAAAAACCTCTAATCTTGAAACAGATCATCGGTTGACTGATGAAAGCCCATAGGTCGACCAATCGATTCAGGTTGTAGCCCAAGCCAAAACTTCAAGCACGTCGATCGACCGCTGCTCCTCTGTCTGTTGACCAAATGATTTAAAGAGTTCCCTATGCCAAAATCCAGCTATGGTAGGTTGACCGGTACACCTTGGTCTGTTAACATATCGATTTAAAGAGTTTACCCTTTGGCCATAGGTTGACCGATCAGTTTACCGATCGATTCAGAGACTACATCATTTCTCAACTCCTTCTCATCGGTTGACTGATCCTACTGGAACCCCTCTTCCTTAATTCATTTTTAACTCAAATCTTCGACCTTTTTTTCCTTTAATCGATTTATTTTCTCGGTTAACTTTATTAACTCCTTAAATCAATTTTAATTTCTAATCTTTCTTAAATCAATATTTCATTTTCATTTTCACAAAGAAGCAAATATGTTTAACTAATTAGGATCCTATAAAAGAAACACATAATCATAAAATCATTTTTTTGTCGTGTGTGATCCTAATCGGGATATATTAAGAGTAAAAGTTAACCTGAATTATTTTCTCCTAGATTCTTTAAAATCTTCGGTCTCTTAATACTCTTCTGTTTGTCAGTCTCTTGTAACCACAATCATCTTCAACAATTTTTTCCTGATTAAATTATTAATGGAACTTTATTATTGAAACACTCAATAAACTCCTTAGTTCCACAAAAAACGTCAAAATTTAATTGTCCATCAAAATCTTAGGATCAACACATTATAGAAGAGGGCAAGGAAGTTTGATGAGGTATTGAAGGGGTATATAAACAGTCCATACCTCAGATTATTCTTAAAATCCATCACAACACATTCCTTCTCACATACGATAGATCAAACCCAAATTTTTATATATATATATATATATATATATATATATATATATATATATATATAAGGGAGTACATCATTCTTTTAAAAAAATAGAAAAATAACGCAGAAGTGGGCAACATACAGAGAGGTGAAGATTGCACAAGCATCTTCAGTGGGGCGAAGCCAAGGGTTCGCTTTAGCGATGTTGTTTCCATCCTCATAAGCTCTCGAAAGTGGTATCCAATATTTACTTCTTTCTTTCTTTCAGCCTAAACAACATCGAAGGACGATGACAACACCATGACTTGAGTGAGATGAAGAGATAAATGGGAGGAAAAGAAGAAGGAAAACTATAAAGAAATCTTCAAGAGGTTTGGATTTAAATATCCAACCCAGTGATTACAAAGTGAAGTGATAGAAGCAAGCATTGAGATTAAAAAAAAAAACAAAAAACAAAAAAACAATAGTTTCCAAGATTGAGTTTGCATGGCGTCTGTTAAAAATAGGTTACAATTACAAAGTGTCGTGATTACAAAAACTGACAAAGATTAGAAATTAAAAAGACAGTCAACTAATCAAGACATTCTTGGTTGATTTGCATTATCCAGTTGGGGAGTGGCCTCGAGTTCAGTAGGAACCAAAGCTAATTCGTTGGGCGTGGTTCAATCCTGATCAAAGAAAGGTTGATCTGAAAATTGAGTTGTTGTTGACTGATTGGGAGTCTGAGCTACAAGAGGGAGAATTGGATCCGCTACAATGAGGCCTAAGGGATCAGCACTTAACAGTTTAGCAGAAGTGGAACATGGTTCTTCTTCTTCTTCGCTCTCTGGTAACTTGTCCAGGAATACAAGGTCAAGCTTTGGATGCTCCTGTTGTACTTGCGCTTGACAATACTTGAAACCGACCAGTTGAATGTTTTCCCAAAGGTTGTCGAACTGATCCCAAAGCTGCTTGATTTTCTCTTCGTTTTCAGTCTTCTTCTGCTCTATCGTCACAGACAGCTCTTCCAATGCTTTGGTTTAATCGGTTGACTGAGCCTTTAGAGTTGAACTTCTGAACTTTTGTGAGTTTAACTCATTTGATATGAAATCTTGTTTTGATTCTAAGCTCTGGAGGGCATCCATCTTTGCCTCAAGTTTGGCCTTCAACAAATCAACTTCAAAATGTTGTGTGTTGAGCTTCTTTATCAATAAAGAGTTCTCAGGTAACAGCCTGTTGTTCTTAGTTAGAAGCCTGGTGTTCTCGTTGATTAGGAGTTGATGGATTTTTGGGAAAAACTCACACTGAGCATGAGTGGCTCGTAGGTCGGTCTTCGATTTTTCTTTGGATGACCTCTCTAGTACAAGTTCTATCTCAAGGGAAACCGTTTTTTCTTGTAGAGCTCGAAGAATTTCTTCTAATCGGCTGAACTCTGTTAACTTGTGCATGAGCTGAGTATCCAGTTCGGCCATATCATCTGAGCTGCCTGCCAGTGCAGAAGATATATGGATGCTCTATAACGTTGATATATGTTCAAATCCAAATCTCTAATATGACTTCAAAGGACATACGCAATTAAAAAAAAAAAAAAAAAACTAGTTGGGATAATTAATCAAATAACAAAGATTACTTGAAGGAGCGCATAAACGAGAGTTCGAAAGAGCTCGGCCTGGCTACGGTTCTCAATCTTAGATTGGCTCTTGTCCTAGGACCATTCGAAGAGAGTCCGAATAGCGTTGTTGAATATTTCATGTTAGTTTGGAATCGAGGGACTTGTCTCCTTTAGTAGTTGACACATCTACTCTCGAGAAACCTCTCACAAGATCGGAGACACAAATGTCCCATGGCTAGATACCGTTGAGGGGAGAGGAGGACGAGCACTAATTTTTATGACTTCAGAGACTCGAAAGATAGGGGTCCCAGTTGCTCCAGTAACCGTTTCTATTCAACGAATTACAGTAGGAACTGGAATGTGTGAACTAGGGACAGGAACGGACACCACTCAATATTGCCTCAGGCTCATAGGTTTTGAGTTATCAGAGTCTGCATATATAGAAAGAACGATCTAAGGTGCTTGAGGCTGAGAACTTCTGGCAGGAGCCACAGCCGACTGAGGAACTGGCTGAGAGACAGAAGATGGTATGGATAATTCTGAGTTTTTCTTAAGTGTTCTTTTCCTTTTGCCTAATGCCAAAATTTATAAATGACTCACCTGAGACTCATCTATCTTCGGTAGTTCAAGGGATCGTAGGTGAGAGCCTTGCAAGCTTGTTCCTCCGCTACCAGGAGTTTTTTCAATTCGTCCACAATTTTTGCTATCATACAAAATCTCTTACAAGCACTTTTTTTCCTATGCAATGTAATTTGTAAAGATGTAAGGCTACGAATGAAGTGAAATCAATAAATTTAGGTAAGGAGTGAGGAATACATAAAAGAAAATTACTCAGGAAAATAAAAGTGTCACCGTACAACTTGGGGCTGCTCCATCTCATCAAATGAAAACTCCTATCGACCCTTGAAGAACAGATACCTCCTCTTCCAGCCCTTTACAGTACAAGAAAGGTCGCTGAGAAAAGAGTATTATTTAATGGTGGAATAATAATATCGCCCAATGTTTTGAAGGAATTCAAGAGAACAAACACTCCTAATCATTTCTATCATTAAGAAAATGTTGTTCACCCAAGAGAGTGCGAGCGCTCCCATAATCTGGAGGAACCCATTCAGAACTAATTGGGACGGGGTAATTTCTAATTAACGAAATATGTTACGGAGGAAGGGAGTAAAAGGAAGTCTTAGTCTATATTCGAACATCCACACAAAGAGGCATATTTTATGCTCTTTGCTGGTGCAGGGACGTTTATCCTTCGTTGGAAACCTATTTGTGACTAAGGTAAGGATTTTGTATTTATTCCAAAAGGACTCGAGCCATTTCTCTTTAAAGTCGCTCGTACCGTGATTTTCTTATTTCATTGGGGAATCAATCGATGGACGAGCTTTGGTAGCCACCACCTTTTCTAAGAGGGGGGTAGACGGGGAACCGGCCTCAGCTGGATTGAACGAAGGGCTAGAATCCATTTTGGCAATAAAACAATCGAGAGATATGAATAGAGAAGAAAAACAACCGAAGGATCTAGCAATTGAATGGAAGGAAGAAAAACTTATGGTAGAAAGAATGATCTTTCATCTTACCTCTTTGAATCGCCACAAAATTCAGGAGGGCAAATGATGTGGGTGAATTCCCACCCATGTTTGATAGAATCCAGTAGGAGATTGATGGGTCGGTTAGTAAAATCCGACCCATAGGAATGGACCTAGAGATCATCCCTTGACCAAGTGAATTAGCTTGAATGGAGTTGGGTTTTCCTACGTAAGAAGCCCAACACATGAATAGATGAAAGCGCCCATAAGAGGCCTAAACATGTATGGGCTGACAAAAATAGAAGAAGGCTCCCTAATGGGGCCTGATTGTAAGCGAGTAAGATCAATAGTGGAAGGCCACTGGGAGATTAACCTAAAGCCCCACGATCCCATTGACGTAGAGAGACGTAACTAATTTACGGTTTATAGTGAGATCATGGACAAGTTCTATGCAGTTAAAGAGTGGACCATAGAGAGAGTTATGACATAAACGAACAATGTAGAATAAACTATCTATATATGAGGGCAGGTATCAAGGTGCCAAGGTAGCATTTTTTATATATTGAGAGTTTTACATCCTAAAACAGACTTTCTTATTCTTACGCTAGAGGTTCTTTGGCCAACACCACACTGGCGTCCCTTGGAGCTAATCGGTTCCACAGGTTATAGTTGCAGGTTGCGGCGGTGTTTTGCATGTCGCTGGATCTTTGCACGTGTGAGGGATTTTTGGCAACATCATAAACAAATGAGTGATTTCAGCACACCAAATGTCTTACTTTAGAACAACTACGAAAACTTTAAAGTCTTGTATCTTATTATTAAAAATGAGTTACAAATATGAAAAGACAAATCACGATGTTTTTTAAAAATAAAAAAATAAAATTTGTCTAACACAATTATGATCCACAAATATCTTAACAATTTGAAGCACTGGAACTGACATGCCACATAGATGCGACATGACAAGAACATGGTGATAACAAAATTTCTTAATAATCCCAACATTGACACGGTGAGTACACAAAAGTATATATTAAAATTATGACACGAGTGTCGTAAATTATTTTTTTAACTCCATATTTTTCATCTTAGATTAAAAACGTAATAGCAAAAATAGTCAATACAATCATTTAAACGTAGGTTGTTCAACACTAATATCATCTGAATTAATAATAAACGTTAATAATTCAAAAACTATCAACAATCATTACATGATATTCCATATAATTAACTAGTGTATAACCCGTACCTGAAGGCACAGGTGTAAAACATACATCATCATTTGGGACAATTATATCAATTTGTTTTGCTATTCCAACCAACAATGAAACTTAAATGGTACACCTTGGCAACCCCAAATGTTTGAGAAAAATCCTACATATGCCACCATTTCTTAGTAGCTTACTGATCACCTTGGCAACATATAAATACTTTGTCATAGCAAGCTCCAAGCAGCCAACATTGATACAACGTTTTGTAATTTGTATATCTTAAGTATCATTAGATGCCATGAAGACTGAGCGTCTAAAGTAGAGGCGAAGGCCATGCCATGCCTGGATCTCCACCTCAACAAAAACAAATAGAAGAACCAGTAAACAAAAGCGGAAATGAGAATTTAAACTAATTCACAAACAAATCAAAAATAGGAAAATCTTAAGTCTCTGTCTTTACTGCGGCTATATATAGAAAGTGAAAACAAACTTTTTGTGGATTAATTTCACAAAAAATTGAACGAAATCAGAAACCAAATGGGAATAGAAACACCAAACAAATGCCACTGCTTGAATAAATGAAAAAGAAAATTACCATATGCGAATTCACTATTTAAGAGATATTTGTGCAGAGAATCTAAATCCAATGGAAATGAAATTAATTAACAAAGAAAATAGATGGAAAAAAATGAAACATACCTCAAAATTGAGATCTGCAACAAAACTTGGATATCATTACAAAGTTTTATTCATGCCATTACAAAGAGAGCTACGCTTAATTTCTAAACAGCAATCAACACAAACCCTAGATTAATAAACATAAATAGAAACGAAGAACAAAAACATTAGCACAAAAATATTTATGGCTTTATAGACAGATTTAACATGTAGTTTGTGAAATCTTGAAACAAACAAATAGAATTATTTCCTAATACCCCCAACCTGTAGCACCTATCATCATATTTCTTTAGAATTGTGTTTAACCCTAAGAAACTTGAAACATAAACAAAAATATGGAAACAAAGTAAAAAAAATATAGGAGCGAACACAACTACTTGCTTATATATATAGGAGCAAATCAATTGTTAAAAAATCTTAGAATGATTCTACGGCTAAAAACGTAAAATGATTTTGTAGCTAAAAAAATATATAGGAGAAAATACAACAACTTAAACGTATAAGTATAGAGAACAACTAAAGAATCATACCTTGCACTACCTCGAGAAGTAAATTGTGAAGGAAAGTCTAAGTTGAGCTCTCAATCTCAATTTAAAATCCCCCAATCTCGACATTTATCCTTGGAATTGAGCAATGCACTGCATGGCTACAGAGTTGTAAGATCAAAGTCAAAATTGGCATTAAACCACAGTTTCATAGATGAGGAATGAAATGAAAACAAACAAAAATCTAAAATATATTATAAATACAATTATAATACAATCCCAATGCCCTAATTTAATGCCTACTCAATCCCTACTATACTAATGCCTTTCCAAAAATTCAAGCAAATACACACTATATATCCATTTATAAAAAGATAATCTGCAAACCAACAAATGCAACAAACCAAAAAAAATTACGAAAATCATCAATTATGCATTATTCAATCTTGCTAACTCGTGATTAAGGGACTTAATTTTTAACAACCATTAACTAAAGCGTCTGAATATGTTGAATGTAAGAAACCAAACAAAACATGAAAATCATCGAGTTTCGTTGTTCGAGCATGCTAAAACTCATGATTGAGGGACTAAACAATCTGATTTTAAGACATTATTATGGGATTAGGACAAAAGGGTTATGAAAAAAACTTACTGTCAATTCTCAATCGTTCCAAAATCAAGCTCTCTTTTTGTCTTAAGCTTTGATTTGCCCAAAGATCAAGCAAAACACCAATCAATGAATCTCGATAAAGAGAGATAATAAATGATTAAGCATTCATAATAGAAAAAGAAAATTAATTAATCTTAAGCTTATACGATTTTCTTTCAACCAATACAACTTTCTTAAGCCCACAATTAAGTAAGAATTAAACCAAAGCAAAATAAAAGTAAAAAATGCTTACTACATATCCAAATCTCATTACCTTTATTGTTAGAACGACAAGGATGGTGAATAGAGAAATCAAAAACCTGAAAATATAAACAAAATTAGAAAATAAAAATAGAAAATTAGAAAATATATAAAAGAAAAACACAATTTAGAATCGAAGGATGGAGGGAGAGATATTACAAAAATTAGGAATACGTCTTGTAAAAAACTAAGAAACAAAACATAGCATATAAGAAACAAAAACACTAAACAAATGACATAAACAACCAGAAAAACACTAAACAAAAATTAACACTAATATCCAAAACCTTAAAAATATACCAGAAATTAGAAAACAGAAACATGTTCACCGAATTCATTACAATAATCTTACTTCAATCAAACCCTTCACAACAAAAATTAAAATCAAATTAGAAGTGAAAATGAAAATAATTCAAAAAATCACACAAAATTATATCCCTATAAATGGGAATGCAGCAACACATGCATATAGCGATACAAATGACAAAATACACACACAAATAGGATACAATATAAATGGTGTTCACAAATGGAGAAAAGGAAAACAACACATATGGTACCTCTTTTTGGTCACACACAAATATGATACAAAGTTGTTTAACAATGCTTACTGTTTACATTGGATTATACCAGATTTGTAAAATACCCACCTCAACTTCTTCTTTGTCAGGACCATAAATTCAGGCACCATACATGGTTCAAAAACGGCTCCAAAGAATCAGCCACAGAATGAATACATCTGGATTAGGGCATTCTAAATCTAAAAAAAGAATTAGATGTTAAATAAACAAATTCACGTGACAGTATAGTAGGTTTTAGAGATCTGAAACCCTAAACGAATAAACGATTGCTGTTGTTGCGGGAGAAAGGGGCCGGACTGGCCAAATCGGACCTCAAATGGTGTCGGATTTGGCCAAATCGGACCTCGATTGGCCAGATCTAAGTGGACGGCGGTGACATTTGGAGTAGGTCGACAACTGGAAACCTCTTCTCTATCGACGGCCGGTGATCGATTGAGACGTTTGGAGGGCGTAGGCGGCTGGGGATCGACCGAGACAGATGGATCGATCCAGCAAAGAAGGGGACCGATCTAGACCTACCTGAGGCATGGTGCCGTGACGGCAATGGGTAGCGCGAATGAAAAGTTCTGAGAAAAAAGAGAATAGGAGAGACTTACTTGACGGCGATGATTGCAATGCGCGATGGCGACGGTGGAGGAGTGGACGATGATGGAAATCGCTTCAGATGAGGAGAGAAAGATTGCTTCGGGAGAGAGAGAGAGAGTTGGGCTTGAGAATGATTTGAGAGAGAAGAGTGCTGAAAATGAGAGGCGCGAGAGTGAAGCTGCAAGTGACACCGTATGAAACCCTAATTTTCAATTTATATGCGGGTTAAAAATGATCCGACGGCTACCAATGTCTTTCGTGTTTGTTCTTTGATCGGACGGCCCTCTTTATAAATGAGCTGATTTATTATATAGATTATTTTATACATTTAAGGCTTTAAATTATATTTTTCAAATGAAAAAACCATCATTGATGGAAAAATCATATGAAAAAGTGTCTCAAAGTGTTGGACACGCCTGAATGGCATGTCCTAAACCTATCGAGATAAGAAAAACGTCAAAATATAATTCAACATGTGTTGGAAGAAATGTCAAGAGATATGTCCTAGAGTTGGACATGGATCACTCAAAAGAGTGTACATGGTGGTCCCATTATTTCTCAAAGTCACAATAATATGAAAATTAATTAAAGATCTTAATCATATATGATTAAAATGATACAACAATGTTTAAAGACGGATATCGAAAGGGTACTTGTTTCAGCTATTGTAGATAATTGATCGTTGTAGCGGATTACACACTAGGTCTTTCTCTCTATGATCTAGATATTTTGTTATCATGGCTCTCAATGGGAAGAAACTCTTAAATTTAGACTAGAGAGGGGACTTAGTATTTATAATTATGTTTTCTCATTGGGCCCTCCCATAACAGGTTTTAGTGAGACCCAAAACCTACAGTTACCACTTAACTAGACTTTTACTCAAAAGATGCCACAACTCAAATGAAAATGTAATCACTATTTAATTGGACCCCTTATATAATAGACTATCCATTAACCCATTTTTATAAAACAAGTAATTCAATTAATGTTATCCCATGTTTAATAAAAAAAAAATCAAATTTCTTGTACTTGGGCTACATTAATTGACTTTTAAGTACATATAAATTTAATTTTGAAAAAAAAGACTCTCGAGTTAATAAGAAAAAAAAAATGTATTTTTTGTGGTCATACCTTTTAAAAAAATGATAGTATATAAATTGCATCTTGATAAACTTATCTGGTTCAACATGATCTTAATATTAGATTATGATGGTCTATATGTTAATCTTAACAAATATAACACCCTTTATAGTCACAAATACTTATAACCATATCGATATGGATCGTAAGCCTAATAGCTCTAAACCTAGTAGTGTAATAAGAAACCAATGTTAACATGTGATCATTATCTCTATACATTTTTCTTATCGGTCCTCATTACAATTTCTTAATAAAACGAAATTATAATTACAATTTCTTAACAAAATGAAATTGTTTGACTTTAACAAGTCATATATCACTAATAATTCACCATGAGATCTCAAAATAGTATTTTGTGACAACCAAAAGTATACAACTGTAATTTTTAAGGCATGGTATCTTAAGATACCATATTATATATTAAATTCAAATAATATAGCATAGAATAAAATATGTAACAATAATTCTTAAGTCTCGCAATACCTTAAGATACCATATTATATATTAAATTCAAATAATAGGACATGCAATAATATAATATGCAATAATGATGATCATCAAAATTATTTAAATTTTTCAAATCGCATTGGTGGCCGCAATTACGCATCGCCACTTTTACCGCAAGCGTATGGGTCAAGTTCTAGTAAAATAGATCATTCGGTCCGGTATCACATCCACAGGGATTGATTGAGATTACTATTGACTACCACGATTATCATTACTTAATTTTATCTAGGCGCTTACAAATTGAATTTAAATTATACTAATACTAAACTAAAATACTAATTAAATTAACTATACTATAAATTCTATATTGAGATTTTTTAGGGGAGTAGATTGCCTAGAGATTAATTTTATTTACTTAAACATGTTTGAAATCATCTGACTTACGTTAACGGTATTCGACCTCTTCGACAATCTCTGTTCGTAAACTCCTTCGCCACCTCTCCCGAGTCTAAGACGGGGGAATACGCGATTTCGTGTCAACGAATAAGTTTCCCTCAATGTCTTAACGACCCTAGGACACGTGGATCTCGCCCCAACGTTATTGATTGCATACTTTCTAACTACCTCCCAGGTTATTGGATTGTCGCATTGTGTTTACCCTAGTCCAAATCCGAGGTTACCTCTCCCGAGTGTCAAACCCCGTATTCTTAATATATCTAAACTAGTATATAATCATAGAAAACACGGCCAACACAATCGAATGACGAAGAACAACTATTAACGAAACACCGATTTCAAAATCACATATTCATAAATATTATTAATCCCTAAACAATATCCATTTAGCTAATGACCATAACCATATATACAATGATAAATGAGCTAAACATCCTCAAACCATAATCCAAAATTAAGAAATAAAGAAAGAAATGAGGGAAACTAGCCGTAGTCCGAAGATTCGGCGTTAAAACCGTTCCAAGATCGCTTCTCCCTCTTCACCTTCGGATTTGGTGGAGTATTCCCCAAAACACTCTCAAAATCATAGGAACCCTAAGGGGTCTCCTATGGCCGAGCTTGAGGAGAGGAGAGAGGATGAGGGTTTAAATAGAGAGCAAAATATCTAAAAAAATATCTAATCTGTATAGAGGTGACCGCCTAGGCGGTGGGTTTGTCGGTTTAGTGATTACAGCAGCGGTGAAGACAGCGGTGGATTTTGTGACCATCTTGCAGTTTCACCGCCTAGGCAGTGAATCTCCGACAAGAATTGGTCATTTTTGTATTTTCACTGCCACGGCGGAGGTCTGACACTGCAACGATGGGCTTTTTATCAGAATGTTGCCTCTGTGCTTGTTTTTTCCATCGTTCTTCTATTATTCTTGGTTCGATCTGATCGTTTACGCTCTATTTTCATACCTTTGCCCCTAAAACACTTGATTTAATACAAAAAGAATATAAACGAATTAAAACGTAATAAAACATACTAAACATACTCGAAAACTAACAAGTTCGGTTTGGAAGATAGGTAATTTACACTTATCAAATACCACAAAATTCGGAATTTTACTAGTCCTTGAGCAAAACACCCACACAATAAAAGAAAAATATAAAAACTAAAAACTAAAAATGAAAAACAATGAAAACAAATATGTGCAAATTTTGAGTATCATCTACTGACCAAATGAATTATCCCTCATCAGCCCCCAATTCTATCGAGTTCAAGCATAAAACACACTATGTGGTGTTCTAGAATTTTAGCAATTCGATGATAGTAAGCGCCATTCTAGATCCTACTAAAGTGTGTGTGTGTTTAAAACTCAACTATACAATTATCTGTTGATTTGATGGGATTATCCCTCAATATAGTTCATGACTAAAACCTTTACGCTATAGGGAATCCATAAGCCTAACCCAGGTTCTATTCTCCACTACTGTAGGCTCGGAGGTTCACAAAGATCATTAAGACTTGGTTCGGTTTTTAAAAAATGGCCAAGGTTATATTGGAAATAGAAAAACAGGTTAACGTCGTTAACTTGTTGATACCTGAGGCACATGCTTGACACTCTCACACTCGAAACCCCACATATAAGATTTAACAACCCTGAACAATACAATTAAGACCAACGTACTCACTTGTCAAAAGAAACGAAAATAAAATTATATTCACATAGGTTTTTTTTTTTTTTTTTTTTTTTTTTTTAACAACACACCCCCAAACTCATTTGATTTGTATAATTTGAGGGGTGTGTGAAATATGAACAAAAAACGACAAGTACTCGAATACCGAACCAATAAAAAGTTCACCCTAATCCCAACCGCTCACTTCAAGTAGTATAATGAATGCTAACTTGATTCGCTTAAATTGTGCCTTTGGTTTAACGATAAAGGACTAGAAGGAATTCAATTAACTATAGTATTGGTTAAGTGTTTAGAATTGAAATGACTTTTAGGCTTCGACAGGGTAACGAAGGGTAATGATATATCATGGTAGGTTTAAAAAGGCTCAAGCGACAAAAACGAATGCCTAAATCAAATCTCCTAAACCACCTCGCCTAGGATTTTGCCTCGGATTTCCCCCAAATCAAGTTCTAAAATCCCTATTGTCATGAGCTGGGCTAAAGGATAATCGTTCTCAAATCAATTGGATAATTCTACATTGAGTTTACGTGCTCGTGCACTTAGGATCTATAATAACTTTTACTAAAACGAAACGTCAAGCACACAGAACACATATGAATGAGCTTTATGCTCGACCTCAAAACAACTAAGGGACAGACTCATCATTGGGTAATGGTCCAGATGAAGTCAAAACTCAGCACATGCACAAAAACTATCCTAAACATACTTGCACACGTAAAACAAAACATAAACTACAACTAAACATATAACACTATACTAACACATCACACCCGACTTAAACAGGCAATGATCATAACAACCCTATCAGCGATCCCAATGACAGTTTATAGCATGATAATGAAGATAGGGGTTTAGAACACAAACCTGGGAGGCGAGAGAATATCGCCTCTGAATTAAGTCAGCAGTGATGGATTTAACTTATTCTTGCCTTGGGTTGTCTCCTAAGAAGCGCTTGGTTTATTGTCGTCGGCCCAACACACGCCCTCAAGACTGGCGAGATGTTGCAATGAAAGAAACGCAAAAGTACCTATCGATCTAACATCTTCAAGCACCCTGCAGGAAACAAAAACAAAACTACAAAGAAAAATTATAAATACTAAAAAATATGCCTACTCGCAATATCAACAATAATCTAAAACAAAATCCCCAACAACGGCGCCAAAAACTAGGTGGCCGCAATTACGCGTCGCCACTTTTACTGCAAGCGTACGGGTTAAGTTTTAGTAAAATGGACATTTCGGTCGGGTATCGTATCCATAGGGATTGGTTGAGATTACTATCGACTACCACGATTATCATAACCTAATTTTATCTAGGCGCTTCAAAATTGAATTTAAATTATTTTAATACTAAACTAAAATAGTAATTAAATTAACTATAAAATAAATACTATATTGAGATTATTTACGAGAGTAGATTTCCTAGGGATTAATTTCATTTACTTAAACGTGTTTGATATCGTCTGACTTACGTTAACGGTATTTGACCTCTTCGACAATCTTTGTTCGTAAACTCCTTCACCACCTCTCCCGAGTGTAAGATGGGGGAATACGTGATTTCGTGTCAACTAAGAAGTCCCCCTCAATGTCTTAATGACCCTAAGTCACATGAGTCTCATTCCAACGTCATTGATTGCATACTTTCCAACTCCCTCCCAGGTTATTTGATCGTCGTGTTGTGTTTACTCTAGTCCGAATCCGGGGTTACCTTTTCAGAGTGTCAAACCCCGTATTCTTAATATATCTAAACTAGCATATAATCATAGAAAACATGGAAAACACACAATCGAATAACGAAGAACGACTATTAATGAAACACCGATTTCAAAATCATATATTCATAAATATTATTAATCCCTAAACAATATCCGTTTAGCTAATGTCCATAACCGTATATATAATGATAAATGAGCTAAACATACTCAAACCATAATCCAAAGTTAAGAAATAAAGAAAGAAACGGGGGAAACTAGTCGTAGTCCGAAGATTCGGCATTAAAACCATTCCAAGATCACTTCTCCTTCTTCGCCTTGTAATCGTCTCCTTCGAATTTGGTGGAGCGTTCCCCAAAACACTTTCAAAATCATAGGAACCCTAAGGGTTCTCCTATGGCTGGGCTTGAGGAGAGGAGAGAGAATGAGGGTTTAAATAGGGAGCAAAATATCTAAAAATATATCTAATTTGTATAGAGGTGACTGCCTAGGCGGTGGGTATGTCAGTTCAGTGATCGCCGCAGTGGTGAAGACAGCTGTGGAGGTCTAACGCTGCGGCGATGGTCTTCTTTTCGGAATCTTGCCTCCGTGCTTGTTTTTTTCACCGTTCTTGGACCATTTTTGGTTCGATCTAATTGTTTACTCTCCGTTTTCATACTTTTTCACCTCAAACACCTGATTTAATAAAAAAAGAATATAAATGAATTAAAACACAATAAAATATACTAAACATACTCGAAAACTAACAAGTTCGGTTTGAAAATAGATAGGTAATTTACACCTACCACGCATTACAATAGTAATCAATGTTTACACAACATATTCATCGAAATAAAGAAAATTACAAAGGCTTGCACTAAACCAAAGAATCAAAAGACTCAAGGACACCCATATTCACAACATGTTCCTTGAACACCATGAGCCTTAAACCTTTGGTCAGAGGATCAACTAGCATGGACTCAATTTTTATATTCTCAATCACAATATCTCTTTTCTTCACAAGTCCTTGACTGTGAGGTACTTGATTTGCATATACTTGGAACCCGCACTGATCTTTTTGTTCTTGGAGTAGAACACAGTTGCATTATTGTCACAATAAATCACAATGGGTCGATAGATGGAATCAACAACTTGTAGCTCTAAGATCAAATTTCTTAGCCAAATAGCTTGAGATGATACACCATAAGAAGCTACAAACTCAACAAACATATGCGATGATGCAATTTGGCTTTGCTTTACACTTTTCCTAGAAATGGCTCCACTAGTTAGCACAAAATGTATCTTGAAGTAGATTTGCGATCATTTAAACAACCACCAGAATCAAAATCTGAGCATCCAACTACCTCAAGTTATCAACCCTTCAACATACAAGTATAAAGTCCCTTGTTCTTTGTAGATATCTCATGACTTTCTTTGCAGCAACCCAATGATCATGCTCAGGGTTCGATAAATATCTATCAAAAACATTAACAATAAAGGTGATATCAGGTCTGAACATACTTGTGTATATATCAGGCTACCAATTTCACTAACGTAAGGAATAATCTTCATGACATCTTTTTTCAAAATCATTCTTCGGACATTGTTCATTGCTGAATTTATCTTACTTTACAATAGGTACGTCACCAGCTTTGCACGTCTATATATTGAACCTTTTAAGCATACGATCGATATAGGCTCTCTGAGATAGCCTAATGAGGTTTCAAGATCTATCGTGATGAATCTCAATACCTATGAAAACAATGCTTCTCCAAGATCCTTCACGTCAAAATTAGCAGACAAAAGACGTTTGGTATCACTCAAGAGATTCACATTGCTATTAGAAAGCAGGACGTCATCGACACAGAGAACTATGAAAATGAACTTGCTCCCACTGATTTTCATGTAAATGCATTGATAAAACTTGTTTTCTACAAAACCAAAAGACGTCACAATCTTATCAAATTTCAAGTACTACTGACAAGAATCTTTCTTGAGACCATAAATGGACCTTTTTAATTTGTATACCATGTTCTCTTTTCCATTTTTTTTAAATCTTTCAGGTTGGGACATGTAGACCTCCTCACTTAAATCTCCATGCAGAAAAGCTTTTTTGACATCCATTTGGTGAAGCTCTAAGCCAAAATGAGCTACCAATACCATAATTAGCCTAAAGGAATTTTTGGTGAAAACTAGTGAAAAAGTCTTTGTGAAATCAATTTTCCTTTCACACAATCAACATAAGCTCCCAAGTCATCAAAATCAAGAGGAGGAAGAATCCCAAAATCAATTAAGCGTTCTACTTGTTCCTTAGAAATATGCCCTAAACTCTCATGGCACAACAATAAAGATCTTTCCTTAGTTAAAGATCTTTCAGCAATAGTGTTTTTAACATTGTAAGAACAAGTAGATAACAACGAAAATCTATAAAGCCCATCAAAAAGAAAATAAATAAAAAAAGAAAAAAGAAACACAATTGCCAATCACCTCACTTTAGAGTCATAAATCATCTCAACTCTTTTATTTGTAAAAGTGAAACAATATCCAGTTTTGTCAAGGACTAAAAGAGAAAGTAAATTTCTTCTAAATGAAGGTACATAGAAAACATTGTTCAAAACAAGCTGAAAACCAAAATCTAATTAAAAAACAATAGTCCCAATATGCTATACCGATGTCACTGCCAACTTTAAGCTTTGACTCTTTCTCACTTGGCTTCCTTAAGTTTCTTATCCCTATGTTCCTTCTTCTTCTTATCTAGCCAATTCCTAAACTTAAAGAAACCAACCCTCTTATGATCATCCTTGTTGTAGTGATAGCACTTAATGACTATGTTATTGGAATCTCCATTTCTCTGCTTTTCACTCCTACTTTTCTTGAAATTCTTACTTTTTGTGTGACCATGGAAGTTGGGCTTTTAGTATTTTCATGTCTTTTTTGATTATTTTGCTTTCCAAGAGCAACAAAATGAGCAGATTCATTCTTTTCTCATTTCAACTTTTATTCCTCAGCCATACACTTAGTGATCAGATCATTCACACTCTAAGTCTGATTCTGGGTGCTATAGGTAGTCTTGATTTACCTAAAAGAAGATGGCATAGTATTGAGAGCTTGATGAACAATGAACTTATCGGGAATAGGAATGTCTTATGCCTTCAATATAGTTTGAAAGTATACTATTCTCAGAATGAATTCGTGAACACATTTTATCTCTTATGACCTCATATTCATCAATCTATTCTTAAAATACCCAGCTTCGGTGTTGTTAGATGTCATGTATATGTTTCGCACAACAACGAGAAATTGCTTAACATTGTTGGTGGTCACTAAATAAGCGCTACCACTTTTACCACAAGCGTACGGATCAAGTTTTAATATAGTGGACCTTTCAGTCAAGTATCATATCCACAGGGATTGGTATTGTTACAATCGAGTACCGCGATTATCATAGCCTAACTTTGTCTAAGAAACCAAAAATGTAATTTAATTAACTAATACTAATGCTAATATAGTTTAATTTAATCTATACTAATACTAATATTAATATGAGATAGTTTTGAGAGAATAGGTTGTCTAGGGATTAGTTTTATTTACGAATACGTGTTTTGTCTCGTTTTAGTTTATGTTAACGGCGTTCGACTTATCCAACAATCTCGGTATCTAAAATTCCTCCGCCACCTATCCCAAGTCTAAGATGGGGGATATAACACAATTTTGTGTAAATGAAGAAGTCCTCCTCAACATCTTAACGACCCTAGGTTGCGTGAGTCTTTCCCCAACCTCATTGATTGCACACAAAACCTAAGTTTGTAAACTCTCTCGCCACCTCTCCCGAGTGTAAGATGAGGGATATGACATGACTTCGAATCAACAAAGAAGTCCCCCTCAATGTCTTAACGACTCTAGGTCATGTGAGTCTTGCCCCAATGTCATTGATTTTCGTGCGTTGTGTTTACCCTATCGACAATCTCAATTCTAAAACTCCCCTGTCACCTCTCCCAAGTGAAAGACAAGAGAATACGTGACTTTGCGTCAATGCTGAAGTCCCCCTCAATGTCTTAACAACTCTAGATCACATGAGTTTCGCCCTAACGTCATCGATTATCCACGATCCAAACCCCGACTGGGTTATAGGATTGTGGCGTTTGTTTATTCTAGTTCGAATCCGAGATTTGTCAAACACTATATTCTTGATATGTAAATCTAAGCAATATAAACAAACAATACGGCATACACAATTAACATAACGAAGAACATTCGCAAACGAAACACGAACTCAACTAAATAACATTTTCATAAATTATATTAAATAATCCCTATACAACCTATGTTTAGCCAATGGTCATAACCATGTATACAACGTAAAATGGTGTAAACATAATCAACAACTACCAAAATGAAAAAAGTAAAGAGAAGAAACAAGTGACTTAGCCAATATCCAAAGAATAGCCACTAGAATTGTCGAACAATCGCTTCCCCCTTCATCCTCCACCTCAGGTTGAGAGCTCTCCCTAAAAAATCCCTAATCCTACTCCTAAAATATGGCCAAAGGCCTTAGGGGCCGAAGAAGTATGAAGAAATGAGGAGAGAAGGGTATAAATAGGCCAAAAAATATCTCAAAAATATCTCCCACTGTGCAGAAGTTTCTACCAAGGCAATGGAATTTCTGCCTAGGCGGAGGGGTATGTCGGTTAAAGTTCACCTAGGCGATGGAGATGGTAATGGTTGTGGAAAACATTCTGTTGGATTTTCGCCTAGGCCAAGAAATTTCCACCTAGGCCAAAATCCAGCAGAAATTAATTTTTTTTCTTTGCATCTTCTCTGCCTAGGCGGAGGTCTGGATGCCTAGGCTAAGGGCTTCCTTCAGATTTTTACCTCCTTACTCATTTTTCTACCGTTCTCGATACGAATTGATCATTTATGCTCCGATTTCATACATTTTCACCCCACGCACTTGTTTTAGTACAAAAAATATAAAAATTAATTAAAATATATAAAAATAACTACAAATGTACTGAAAAACTAACAAATTCGGGTTAGAAATATATAGGTAATTTACACCTATCAAATACCTCCAAACTCGGAATTTTTCTAGTCCTCAAGTAAAACACCCACACAATATAAGAAAATGTAAAAACTAATTACGAAATTGAAAACTAAAAATGAAAAAACACTAAAAACAAAAATGTGTAGGTTTTGATTATCATCTACTGGCCGAAATATTTTTCCCTCATCGACCCCCAATCCTATCAAGTTCAAGCATAAATCACACTATGTGATGTTCTAGAATTTCAACGTTAAAAAATAGTAAGCACCATTCTAGATCCTATTTAAGTGTGTGTGATTAAACTCAAATATACTACTATCCATTGATTAGATAGGATTATCCCTAAGTATCATTCATGACTAAAACTTTTATGGTATAGGGAATCCATACGCCTAACCCGGGATCTATTCTACATTAATGTAGGCTCGGAGGTTCATAATGATCAATAGGGCTTGGTTAGGTTTTGGAATAATGGCCAAGGGTGCTTTGGAATTGGAAAATAGGTTAACGTCGTTAACTTAATGTTACCCGAGGCACATCGCTTGGCACTCTCACACTCAGAACCCTATAGTTTAAATATAAACAACCCTGAACAAACTTTAAGAACGTAGTACTCACTTGTCATATAAAAAAGAAACGTGTTTTTTTTTTCAACTACACAACACAACCCAAACTCATTTGATTTGTAATATTTAAGGGGTATGTGAAAAACGAACAAAAACGACAAGTGAGTACTCAAATACCGAACCAATATAAAGTTCACCGTAGACCCAACTGCTCACTTCAAGTAGCATTTTCAACTGCTAATTTGGTTCTCTCAAATTTGTGCCTTCAGTTTAGCAATATAGGTTTGGAAAAATATCAATCGGCTATGGTATTTGTTAATTGTTTAGAGATTGAATCGGCTTTTAGACTTCGACCGGGTAACGAGAGATAATAATATATCATGGTAAGCTTAAAAAGGCTCAAGCGAGAAAATGAATGCCTAAATCATGTCTTCTAAACTACCTCGCCTAGGATTTTGCTTCGAATTTTCCCCAAATCAAGTTCTAGAATCCCTATTGTCTTGAAATTGAGATAATAGGTTTCAAATTAATTAGATAGTGTTATATTGAGTTTACGTGTTCGTGCATTTTGGATCTACAATAACTTTTCCTAATAAGCACACAGAATACACATGAATGAGCGTTACGCTCGACCTCAAAACAATTAGGGGACAGAGTCATCATCAGGTAAAGCCCTAGATGACGTCAAAACTCAGCACAAAACACAAACTAAACTAAACAATCTAATCCTAAACAAGCATGCATACGATAAAAACAGTAAAACGTAACTAAAAACCTAAACACATACTAAACATACTAACACATCACCACCAACTTAAAACAGATGATGTCCAAAATGAGCCGTCAGCAAGAGAATCTCGCCTCCGACTTAAATCGATAGAGATGTATCTAACTTATTTGTAACCCTGGGTTGCCTCCCAAGAAGTGCTTGGTTTAATGTCCTCGGCCCGACACACAAAAACAAAACTACAAACCAAAATTATATACAAAAATGCCTAAATTAAAATCAAGTTATTTACTTACAATATCGATAGAAATCAACAAGACAATCCCCGGCAACGGCGCCAAAAACTTGGTGGCCGCAAATAATGCGCTGCCACTTTCATCGCAAGCGTACAGATCAAGTTTTAGTATAGTAGACCTTTTGGTTGGGTATCGTATCCATAGGGATTGGTGTTGTTACTATCGAGTACCGCGATTGTCATAACCTGACTTTATCTAGTCGACCAAAAATGTAATTTAATTAACTAATACTAATACTAATATAGCTTAATTTAATCTATACTAATACTAACATTAATATGAGATAGTTTTGAGAGAATAGGTTGTCTAGGGATTAGTTTCGTTTACGAATACGTGTTTTTTCTCGTTTTAGCTTATGTTAATGGCGTTAGACTTATCCGACAATCTCGGTATCTAAAACTCATTCGCCACCTATCCCGAGTGTAAGACGAGGGATATAATACAACTTCATGTCAATGAAGAAATCCCCCTAAACGTCTTAACGACCCTAAGTTGCGTGAGTCATGCCCCAACCTCATTGATTGCACACAAAACTTTAGTTTGTAAACTCCATTGCCACCTCTCCCTAGTGTAAGATGAGGGATATGATGTAACTTTGAATCGACAAAGAAGTCCCCCTCAACATCTTAATGACTCTAGGTCACGTGAGTCTCACCCCAACGTCATTAATTTCGTGCATTGTGTTTACCCTATCAACAATCTCAATTCTAAAACTCTCCCGTCACCTCTCCTGAGCATAAGACGAGGGAATACGTGACTTTGCATCAACGCCGAAGTCGCCCTCAACATCTTAACGACTCTAGGTCACGTGAGTCTCTCCCTAACGTCATCGATTGTCCATAATCCAAACCCCGACCGAGTTATAGGATTATGGCGTTTGCTTATTCTAGTCTGAATTCGGGATTTGTCAAACCCCGTATTCTCGATATGTAAATCTAAGCAATATAAACAAAAAATATGGCATACACAATCAACATAATGAAGAACAATCGCAAACGAAACATAAACTCAACTAAACAATGTTTCCATAAATTATATTAATAATCCCTATACAACCTATGTTTAGCCAATGGCCATAATCATGTATACAATGTAAAATAGCGTAAACAAGCTCAACAACTACCAAAATAAAGAAAACAAAGAGAAGAAACGAGCAACTTAGCCAATATCCGAAAAATAGCCGCTAGAACCGTCGAACGATCGCTTTCCTCTTCATCCTCCACCTTGGGTTGAGAGATCTCCCTAAAAAATCCCTAATCCTACTCCTAAAATATGGCCAAAGGCCTTAGGGGCTGAAGAAGTCTGAAGAGAGGAGGAGAGAAGGGTATAAATAGGCCAAACAATATCTCCCACTGTGCAGAGGTTTTCGCCTAGGCGGAGGGGTATGTCGGTTAAAGTTCGCCTAGGCGATGGACAAGGCAGTGGCTATGGAAAACATTCTGTTGTATTTCTTCCTAGGCCGAGGAATTTTCGCCTAAGTGGTGGTTGATTTCTTCCTAGGCCGAGGAATTTCCGCATAGGTCGAAATCCAGCAGAAATTGTTTTGTTTTTTTTTTTTTTTCTGCATCTTCTCTGCCTAGGTGGAGGGCTTCCTTCAGATTTTTGCCTCCTTGCTCATTTTTCCACCGTTCTTCGACCGTTCTTGATACGAAGTGATCGTTAATGCTCCAATTTCATACCTTTTCACCCCACATACCTGTTTTAATACAAAAAATATAAAAAATAATTAAAACATATAAAAATAACTATAAATGTACTCGAAAACTAACAAATTTGGGTTGAAAATATATAGGTAATTTACACCTATCAATTGTTGCTCTCAAAGGAGATGCTCAGCAATGGACATCTTGATTGATATGAGAGTCAAACGATTCAATCTTTGTTATCTTACATAATGAGCTCTCTCAACTTTAGTGCTCTCATCAGTACACTGAGGAGGTTCATCTTCTCGTAGAGCTATATCCAAGTCCATTATTCCTAAAGTAAACTCTATGTCTGACCTCTATCTCTTATAGTTCAACCTATTTAGAATTTCAATTGTGGCATTATTGTTGTTCACAGCAAAAGAAATTATTTTCACAAAAAAAAAATGCAACTAGATCAATTATGGGTAATATGCAAAATGCTCAAATAAGCATAAGCAATACAATATAAGAATTAATTGTATTATCAAAAACTCCCCTTCGGGCAAAATCTACAATACATAACTATTCTCTAAGCATAAAGATCAACAAAATAAAGAAAATTTATAGATTTAAAAATCCAACCCCTTTGAGTAGATTGAACTTCAAAATCCACGTATTTCAATCAAAAGATAATGAAAAAAATAATCCTTCAAAATCCATTTCCTTTGGTAAACAAATTTATCCAATTAATTATCTCACACAATATCCTCATGAAATTAAATTAATGTGCATAATAACCCCCTTTGGACATGTGAATGTACAAATTAATTTAAAATTTCCCCCATCAACAAAATAAGAGCCCACAATCTTGAAAACTTTGTTAGTTAAATCACTTTGGTGAAATAATCTTAACAATTCACGAACAAACATTCCAGATTAGAAAAATTAAATAATATTAAATTAATTTGCACAATAACCCCTTTGGGTTGGTAAATGTACAAATTAATCTAAAATTATTACCATTAACAAAATAGGAACTCAAAATCCTGCAAACTTTATTGGGTAAATCACTTTGGTGAAATAACCTCAACAATTCAAAAGCAAATGTTCCAAATTGGAAAAATTAAACAATATTGCCCAACAACAAATCAATTATAGTTGCAAGAATTTGAACAATAATTTTACTACACTTTTAAAGTAATTATTAAACTAGTTTATGTGACTTAAAATTAAGGAGGAGAGTATACATTAAAAAAAATTAATCTAGAGAGAGTGACTATTGCACGCTTATTTCATAAACTAACATAAGTTCTGGTAAATTTTCAACAAAAAAACATAAAAAACAAAATTGTACTAATTAAAGCACATGAATAAGTAATAATTAACTAAAAATTATTTTTCATCCTCCAAATATTAAATAAATTATCCAAAAAAATAGAGGATAGAAAAATGAGTACACGGGAAAAAAAATGGGGGGGGACCCAAAACGGATCCCGGATGAAGCGTTACCAAATAGGCCCTAAGGCTCTAATTTCTTACAACCACACACTACCTTAATCACATGATTAGATAACATAACAAAGATTGTATGTACAACAGCATGACCATTGAATTCAAATAATAAGGACTAAAATCCACAACATGTCAAGTACTTGTTTGCATGGAAGGAACTTAACACAACATTTGGTTTCATGAAATTGGAGATCCAGAATTGGGATAAAAAATGAACGCAAGTAAAGATATATAAAATTTACATGTAAATATATGTAAAATCCAATTCTTAGGCCTTAATAAATAAACAACAGCTTAATAGGCCCATCAGAATATATGTATAGCCCATTAAACAATTTTTGGGCCCATTTAAAAACCCTAACCCTAATTTCAATCCCCTCTACCATACGTCGCCATCTTCTCCATGCCAGATCTGACGCTCAAACAAATCTCTTCCGCTTTAGGAACATAACATCTGATGTCGTGATGGGAGATAAAGCCAAAAATCGAAATCCATTCAACAGATAATCATCGATTTTGACCTTCGTTGGTACAAAAGACAAAGAGGAGAAGGAATAGGAGAAACCGGTGAGGGACAATAGGCGTCTACCGTCGCACCAATTGAGAGTGAGGAAACAACCAACCTTGTCTGATGCAGCGCAGGCGATGGATGATTTCTCGATAAGGGTGACGGCAGTGCCTTTCTGTGGCAGAAAATAGGAAGCGCAAACACCGATTACTCCGCCGCTGACTAACACCACTCACTTTGGCAGTGGATGGGGGTGATTAAAATCAAACATCAACGGTGGTTCTGATGATGATGCGCAAATCGACAGGACGAGGGAGATTCTAGATTTTCTAGGGTTCGTTTTAGTAGAAAAAGAGAAATACAAGAATGTTTTGTTCAATCTATTTTGCACCAATAGTGCAAATTAGCGTCAGAAAAAAGTAGTAAATTCAATCAAATAAATGTTGACTTAATAATCGATTATTTTTCGTAGTTGAATACATCCACTAGATTGAACAGCGTAATTTCTAGAATTTGGATGTAGTTTATCAATATTTTCTTATGAATTCTATCATCGTGGCAGATCTCAGGTATTCCGAAATGTAAATCTAAGCAGATATTTAAGCTTATATGCTCTGAATTATAAAAAAATATCTTATTATATAAATCAGTAGAGAGAGAACTGTGATATAGTTAAAACCCAATTATAGATCCTAAATCAAGTATGTAGGCTCTAATACCACATGTTGATTAATTATCATAATCACAATAATATGAAAATTAATTAAAAATCTTAATTATGCATGATTAAAATGACACAACAATTTTTAAAGACGATTACCAAAAGCGTACTTGTTTCTGCCATTGCAGATGATTGATCGTCACAGCGGATTACAAACTAGGTCTTGCTCTCTATGATTTAGATTTTCTGTTATGGTGACTCTCAATAGGAAGAAACCCTTAAATCTAGACTAGAGAGGGGATCTAGTATTTATAATACTGGTTTCTCTTTAGGCCCTCCCATAACAAGCTTCAGTGAGACCCAAAGCCTACACTTGCTACTAAACTGGGTTTCTATTCAAAAGATGTCACAACTCAAATTAAAATGTAATCACTATTTAATTGGACTACTTATTTAATAGACTATCCATTAACCTATTTTTGTAAAACAATTAATTCAATTAATATTCGCCCGTATTTAATTACAAAATTCCAACACCATATTGTCTTGAGCCTTAAACAACAATAGGTGATACAACATTATTAGTACTAGTGTGGTAATTAATAATAACATACACAATGTGATGCATCATTTTTTCAATAATGATGCACCCTCAAAAAATCTAGGGATGTGGCGGTTAACACTCTCATGGTGGAGGTCAAAGTTAACGTGGGTCGATGTGGCAATGACCTGGCGATGAGGTTGCGCTGGTGTGGCTAAAAAGTCAACATTGACATGGCAAGAGTCAACGGTGACATGGCAAAATGATGTTAGTATTTGGCAGATGTGGCCGCTTATATGTCACTAACATGGCAGCTGATGTGGCAGTGGTTGCAGCTGACATGGTAGAGTAACTTTGGCTTACTAGACTTCTGATTGGTGTTTGTGTGGGGATGAGGTGGCTGCAGTAGGGCTAACGTGGCGATGAAAAGAGTGAGCAATGCGTAGATCTAGGAGTAGGTAGTGTTTTGCGCACGTAACGGTACGCGTGTGGTCCAAAATTATTATTTTTCATGGAATTGGAATCTTCTCATCGAGGCGGTTCTAGTGGTATGATTTTGTGATGAATTTGGAGACCTGGATGAAATAGTAGAGCCAAAAATCAATTTTGGCAGTGGTGGTGCAAACGGAGGGCATTTGGAGGTGCGTGGATGCACGTGAGATCTCCAGTTGCGGTGGTTTTGGTGAAGTTTAGCTTGTCTCTACCACACGAAGGTGGTGTATGATGATAGTTGATACTAAAGCAGAAGTGAGGCCGTAGCAGTCACAAATACCATGGGAGAAAAAGACGCCACGGCAAAAGACTTGGATAGGTTTAGGGTTGCGAAAAAGATTTTTTTTAGGAAAACAGGTCCAACAAAAACTTGTTATTCATATCATGTTAGAATAATTGAGAAGTCGAATGGTGAACATAAAACGATTGTATTGATATTCAGGAAAATGGTATATGGGGATCGGGTTTTAACCTAATAGGCCAAGCCCATACATTACATTAACAATTTTAAAAGTTTTATTTCTTGTCAAATATATATGATTTGAGTTGATTTGATATATGGGGTCTATATATTCAATTTTTTTTGCATATCTTTCAAAATATACTCGATATAGGTATGGTTCAAAACTCATACATATAGACTTGGGGATTTTACCTTTTAATAATCAAGAATCAAAGATCAAACCATATTTTATGAAAGAAAGAGTTCATTTTTCTGAAATCTATTTTAGAAGAACGTTTTGAAGAAATTCTTGATCGAAGTTATCTTTGCAAAAACAACAGGTTTGAAACTATGTTGCTATTTTTTATCTTTCCAAGAAAATTTCGGTGACATCTCTCAGTGTATTTTAGCTTGCTGAAATTAATTGTGTTATATTGTTTTATATGTCTTGAAAATTTGAGCTTATTATATTTGTGATTGAAAATTATTTTTGATAAAATATATTAAAAATCATTAAAACGATTTTTTTTGTAAATCTGATATCTATAATCTATGTTCTTTAATTGAAAAAAAATTAGATATATTTTCTCACATACTTAAATCATTAGTTTATTAGGATATTAATTGAGCTTGAGTTCGAATTGAAGTGGTAGAAGTTCCTCTGAGAACAAACTTGTTTATTTCCTGTATTTTGTGAGGTGTAGCTTCTATCTAAACATACTTGGTCTAATTGATAGTTAATAAGGCATAAAGTGATGTTTTCTAATCAGGTTTAGTTTTTAGTCTAAAAAAAATATAGGGTTAATATTTAGCCTAGGAAAAAGATCAGTTTGATTCTAAACATGGGTAAACAATTAAGTTAATCTTGGGCGTGTGAAAAAGATTGTAACGGTTTCATACCTATGAAATGAATCAAGAGTTAGTGGATTGCGAATCCCTTGAGGGAGCTTAGGGGAAAGGACATAGATAAGAATAGTTTGCCGAACCTCTATAAATCTCGATGTCAATTTATGTATCTTTATTTAGAATTTCGTGTTTTTTGCTAAATATCCAAATGATAACCAGATAGAAAACTTGAAGTTTGATTGATTTGTTTGAATTAATTATTTAAAATTTTCACTATCCAATTCTAGCCTCCCTTTTTTTAGTAAATATGTGGGCCAACAATTCCTTTCCACTTTCTTTTAGAAACACTATCCAAAAAGCTAAATGGAAAATTCTCTCCACACAAAGCACAAAAAGATAAGAGGGCAAAAGGTTCCCTTGTCTGAGACCTAGAAGAATTAAATTTCTCTAGGGGTTCTCCATTGCATAGGACTATAAAAGACGCACTTCTGACACAACTGATGGTTAATTTGATCCAATTAGGGAAGACATTGAATGTAATTTGAGTATTTTTCAGAAAGTCCAAATAATCTTGTCATAAGCTTTTTTTATATCTATTTTTAGAGTATTTTCTAGAATTTCCACAAAACAATTGGTCAATAGAGGCGACTAGTACTTTTAAAATGACTTTGGAGGTTTATGATTTTGGACAAAATGACATTGGAGGTAAGTAGGGATGCCACTAGTTCGGTTTTGGTCCGGTTTCATATAAAACCAAAACCAAAACCAAAATCATTAGAAATATATCAAACCAAAACCATTGGGTTTTTAAAATAATTTTAAAACCAAACTATTTATATTTATACAAAACCAAAACCAAAACCGCGAAACCATTTTAGATTTTTCAATTTTATAAAAATCAAAAACAAAACCAAAATAGTGAAAACCATGGACCATTGTTTTTTATATATTACTAAAACATAACAAGTGATGACGGTGTCATCGTCTACTTGTGGTGGGTGGTGAAATGGAAGTATGGAATGTTGATGACTCATGAGAGAAAGACAATAGAGTCAAAGAAATCTTGGATATGAGACTAAGAGAACAAATGAGGAGAGGGAGAAAAGGAATGGAAGAACGGGTCGAACATCTGTGAATCAATAACGAAAATTATAAAACCCTCAGTCCTTTTAACACATATATATAAGAGGGCTAAAAGTATTAAAATTAAAAAAAAAAAAAAATTTATACTAGGGTTAAATTGTAAATATATATAAAACAAAATAAGAATATATATGTAATAAAATATATCTAAATATCAGTTTTGCAGTTCGGTTTTGTGATTTGGTTTCGGACTCGATTTCGCGGTTTCTATCCCAAAACCAAAACCAAAACTGCTTTAGTTGCTAATTTCAAAATCAAAACTGAAACCAAACCATTTAGTCAGTTTTAAAACCGAATCATTCAGTTCGGTTTCTTACGGTTACCTATCGACTCGTTTTTTTGTGGCATTCCTAGAGTTAAGTGGTATAACCCTTATTCAAATGTCTTGAAATCATAGATTGTAAGCAATCGATGATAGTTTTTCTGAGGGAAATATTTTCGGTTCTTAAACTTGATTTGTGTCACCGCTATTCTATGATTTGATTCATATATACTATTAGAAATTCTATGAGATTGTTCTTAATTAGTATATGTTCTTTGTGATTCAAATTTTTGATATATTTTGTGCTATAGCTGGATATATATTTTGATTAGATCTTGACTTGGTATTTGAAATAGAATTTTGATTTTGAAAAAATCTTTTTCTAAAAACTCCTTTATCTTTATCTTGAAAATTAATTATACACTAAGTTAAAATGATTTGATTTATCTAGGATATTTGATTCGGTGCTTTATTATGTTAAAATCAGATTTACGTAACACGATTACTTCATTGATTATCATGTGAATCGTGTACACTTGTTTCACACCTAGATTGGGTTAGTTATTGAATTTAATATTTAAAAGTGTTGGTAGAAGTTATGTGAGAAAAATAAATATTCTTTTTAAACAAAAAAATTGCGAGGATGGTAGCTCAAACATAAATGTATCTAGTTTGAGTGAGAGTATGTCTAAGTATAAAAAGAATTTACTTAAACGGGATTGTACGTGTTTGATTCTCAAATCTGTGAGAAGATTAAAATTACTAGAATAATTCCTTGTGAGAGCTCAAGGGAGTAGACAAAGTCAATAGTAGGTTACATTACTAATATAAAATACTATGTCAAGTTTTTCTACCCCTATCTATTTGTGTGTGTTCTTAGATAAACACTTTTGTCTACACGTTATCTCAAATGAAAATTGAATAAGTATTAATAAATTTAATTATATTTTTAAACTACCAATTCACTCCCCTTGTTGGGTGGATCTTTGGGCTAACAAACACTATTGCAAACAATAACAAAATTGAATTCAACTCGAACGCACATACTCTAATCAAACTTCGTATACACGTGTTGTACAAAATGTTTTGATATAATAGAGTTATTTTGAATGGTTTTAATCTAGAATCAGGAAATTCCGGCTTTGATTGCTTGTCATATTAAGTTGTTTAATTTCTTAAATCGTAAATTTAAAATGTGTGTGTATATGAATGGTGAAATCGTCTAAAATATTTTTAAAACCCTAAACGGCGACATGTTAAATTTTAATAAAGGTTTAGTCTTGCTCCAATTGAAACCTAAAACATTGTACATGATAGATATAACATAAGGGTTTAAGGGTTTAAGTTTGCAATCGTATAAACTGTGTCTGCCAATAGTACTGGATCATCTGTTGTATGGTGATTTTTCATCGCATTCCTCTAAGCATAGAAACCAACGTGAATCAGGGAAGACAAACTGTTTCGGAACGGGAGAGTAGGGTTTTGATCCAAGGAATTTGTAAGGCTTTCAAACGTGGGTTGCGTTATGAGGAGGATTTTTTTCCTTACATGTCAATGTAATCCCAGGTTTTTTTTTTTTTTTTTTTTTTACATTTGGAAATTGGCCTGCTTCGCAAAATGTATGTTCCTTTTAATAATTAAGGCATGTTGTATTCAACATCCATACAAACAAAATTTTAACAACCATTAATTATGTATATTTTTCATATTTTTCTTTTGAAATTTATTTTAATATTTTAAAATATTTTAAATTTATTGTTTTTATTTTTTAATCCTAAGTGTAGACTATATACAGTGTTCCTGAGGAATTCAACACTATCCAAAATAATTATTTAGTATCATATATTTGAACATTTTGTTGAAGTTTACAAATTATTTTGTTTAATTTCAATAAGTCAAAAAATTCTATTTCACTAGTAACTACAATTATATTAATTTGATTTATCATTCATGTTGAATTCAATACATGTTCATTGTTTACTGACCATGTTCAATTCAACATGAATGGTGAGGATGCTTTGAAGTATTGATAAACCACCTTAATATATTGAATTCAACATGGAATTTTTTTCCTTGATCCAAAAACTACGATTGAGGTTTCATTTCGAAGAACTGAAGTAAGGGATTATTTGGGTATAATTTCATGATGAAAAGAATGAAGAAAATTGTTGTAATTACGTCCAATTATTTGCAAGGTTTATTTTTCGAATACAAATGGTAACTGTTCACTATTTTTCGATATACATATCTACAAAATTTTAGACAGATCAAATATAAAATGCAACAACACATTAATGGGGAAAATAGGGCCATATCTTCTAAAAGGGTCATTTGGTTCATCAAAAATCATTGGGTTCGTGATAGCGAATTATTTGTTGCTATAATACCGCAAGTGTACGGGTCAAATTTTAATAGTATAGGAAAAGTAAGATTGTCGTATCCATAGGGATTGGTTTAAATTATCGTTAAGTACTGCGATTATCGTAACTTAACTTTATTTAGGCGATCACATTTTGGGGTTTTATGAAAATAAACTAAAACAAATATAAATACAAAAATAAAATAAACTATGGATTATCTATGCACAAATATTCTTGGGGCTTGATTTCATCTCATTATTCCCATGTTAACCAATTAAGTTACTATTAGTTAATTTCGTTTATTCAATAATCAAGGTCCCCGTACAATTGTTCTCTCACTACCTCTCTCGAGCGTTAAGTCAGAGAATACGTAAATACATCAATATTGATATCCCTTTCTAGTATTTTGGTGAAAACATTCATTAAATCCGACCTTATAGATTACGCAAGCTCTAAATATCTCCCGATCTATTAAAGTTTACGTTGTGTTTAACCTAAGCCCGAACTCGAGATTACGTCTCCCGAGTGTCAAATCCAAAGTTCTCAATCCAACTAAAATACTATGTGGAAGCATAAATTGGAAGCATTAAGAAGGCAAACACAATTGAATAGAAAACCTAGTTGGTAAATCTAGAACTCGATCACCTCCCAATTTCACAAAATCCTAGATTCCCAACTAGATTACTTAGGTGTTGATTTCCTCCCGGATTCACAACAACCTAAATTATACACTCCCAATTCTGGTTACGAATTCAACCTCTCTCGAGTATAAAATTCACAACCTAAAACCATCTAACTCATTGATCACTTGAATCAAACACATTAAGTCTAGCAAATGCATAAAATAGAATTAAAACTAACAATTAACAAAATATTCAACACATGGTTCAAACGAGACTACATCAAGCCCTAGATAGAAATTACATACTCAACATAGATAAATCCATAACTAATATTATCAAGATTTTCATAAATGTAAACATGTTTTATACAATAAAACAAATAAAAAATTTAAACAATATTATGGAGAAGAGAAAAGAAGAGAAAATCTTATAGTGAGATCGAGCTGTAATTCTTCAACTCCAAATGCCTCAAATGGTGTTTTTTTCCCAAATTTCGCCACAAATCGCCACACCATAGGGTGTTTCTTGCCCAAAATCGCCACAAATATGATATTTGCTCTCCCAAAATTGCCTCTATTGTGCATTGAGGTATAAAGGGGTATTTATAGGGCTGAAAATTAGGGGTTTTTGGGTTTCCAGGCCAACATGAGCGCGCTACAGCGAGGTTTAGTCTACTGCAGTGCACTATAGGCAATAGGGAACTCAGAAACACTGATGGGAGCGTACTACAGCGCGTTTTGGACAACTCCGACGCCTGGTTTGGATTTTGGCCGTAACTTTGGCGTATGAACTCCGATTGACGTGATTCAAAAGGCTATGGAAATCTACGACTTACATCTACAACTGCTATGTTTTGAGTTTCTCTAAAATCAAATTGAATCGTCGTAAAAATTACCCTTGAAGTTAGAGAATCTATACTCATTTTGCACATTTTCTCTCATTTATTTATATTTCTATAAAACAACACAAAAATACATTAAACTAATAAAAATGCTTGAAAACACACAAATATTTGAATTTAAAATTACTTGATTTGTTGGTAATTAAACCATTTATCAAATATCCCCAAACTCGAACATTTGCTTGTCCTTAAGCAAAAAGAAAAGAAAATACAAATCAAATACTAAAAATGCTAACAATAAAATTGTGAGTTATGTATCAAATCAACAACCGTGCAAGAATCTCTGATGGCACAAAATGATCTAAGCTCAAAAGAAATGCACACATTGAGATTATCTAGAACTTCCCCTTTAAGTATCAATTTCAATCCACTCGAGATTCTAGATGTGTCAGTGCCTGCACAACCACTCTCATCCAACGAAACGAGCCTCGGATATATTTATGTGCTAAGGAGACATTGAACAATCTTTAGATAAAGAATAAAAGAACGACCATAAGCCTATTTTTCGTGTCACTCTCCACTAATTGTGTTAGTATATATGTCATTGGAGATCAAAAGGACTTTGTGGGTTGTAATGTATGGCTAGGGTAAAAGGTAGATGAGAATGTCATTTTTAGGCGCA
This sequence comes from Eucommia ulmoides, assembly GCA_016647705.1. Lineage (NCBI taxonomy): Eukaryota > Viridiplantae > Streptophyta > Magnoliopsida > Garryales > Eucommiaceae > Eucommia > Eucommia ulmoides. The sequence goes on from CM028328.1 coordinate 26,491,537, forward strand.
AATCACCTTAAGCATGTATCACAACTCATGGATCCTACACAATTTCCAAGAAAATTTTTCATCGACTCCCTTTTTCCTCACATGTATTCTTTTCATCAATCATACAATGTATTATTCATAAAACAAACAAAAACACATGTTTTTTTTTTTTTTTTTTTTAAATAGTTGAGAACCACGCCCTCAAAGTCAAACTCAATATTGTCCCCAATGTTGCAGGGAAAAAATAAGGAGATAGACAGGATACTCACCATTATACTACAACGATTTTTTATTTATTTTTTATTTTTTTACAAAAACAATTCATATACAAAATGAAACACACAACCTAACCTGCCAACAACTTTCCAAACACCACCTATGTTAATCCTTACGCTCAATTATCTATGCAAACATGCCAATTAGTGATGGGTTTAGGAAGTAAAAAGCTATGTAGTGGGTTGGATACACAAATGTGAGTAATGAAAGAATTAGGTAATGAGGCTCAATGGGGGTAACAAGGGGTAAAACAATTTTTAGGGTTAATTTCAAGGATCAAACAATCCAACGAATACCTGAATCATTTCTACGATAACACATCACCTAGTATTTCGCCTCAAGTTTCACTCAATTGGGTTCTAGTGTTCACGAGATGTCAAAGTCTACCTAAATCACAAAAATGTTCTCCAATTACTCAAACGACCAAGTGATCGTGATCCATCATGCTCAATTGTGATGATCAAGAGTGAATTTCAATTAACACAAGTAACGCACATAGACATCTCAATAACATGCATTTCAAAAGACCTAAGAGAACATCAAGTGTTTATACTCATCATCGATTTTAGTCATTTTATCTCAACAAAACTCACAATTTATTCAAAAAAATTGAAGAAAAGAAACTAAAAACACGGCCACAAGAACACAAGTTATACGAAGAAAAGTCACAAACACAAGCATTCCCTAACCCAAACCAACATAAGCCAATATGTGTCACAACAACCCCCCCTCCCCTCCCCACCCAAATTCAAAGTAAAACATGTATTTAGATTAAACACAAGGGAATAAGAACACGTACCAAGGAGGTGAGACAATCTTGCCTCCTAGTTCAGTCGACGGCGATGCTCTGGGTAAGGTAACCCGTGTGGGGCTTTCTTCTATCGCTTGCATCCTTAGGCTCCATTATTCTAAAACTTGGGATGTCTCCCAAGAAGCATTTGGTTTAATGTCCTCATCTTGAAAATAAAGAAGGGATCATCAAATAACGGCTTCCACCCATAATATGTGTCATATAACACAACATATGGGTCTTGGTTCAGAACACCCTCAAGTTTGGCGAGATGTGGCAGTGATTGGAATGTACTCTCAATGTAACTCGACTCCAACTTATGTGCTTGGGAATCTTGAATGAATGTTTGATAGGTGTAAAATACATATCTACTTCTAAACCGGATTTGATAGTTTTCGAGTGTTTTATTTATATTTCATTTCTTTTTAGTTTGTTTTTATATAATTCAGGTGTAGGGACGCAAACAAGAGCAAACGAGTCAAAACGGTGGAAAAATGGTGAAAATGTGCAATGTCGGTGCAGGTATTGTAACTTTAAGCTTATTATTGACTACTAGTCAATCCTATTTTGGAACAAATCAAAACATTTAAGTGTTATATCTCTCTCTTATCTTTCCATAGGTTTTTGAATTACCTCAATTGAAGCTTAGACGAAGAAGTTACAGCCAAAACAAGAAAGTGTGTCACAGTATAGGCGGAAATAACTTCGCCTAGGCAAAGTAGCGGCAGAAAGTTAACCGACTTAACTTCGCCTAGGCGGAAATTCCTTTGCCTAGGCGAAAATCCGGTAGCACAGAGATATTTTCTGAGATATTTTGAACCCTTGTACCTATTTATATCATTTCTCCCACTTCCCTTATGATGCTTGGATGTTTTGAGAGCCCTTTTCACCATAGATAGGATTAGATAATTTAGGAGTAGATTAGATTAGTTTTAGGAAGTGTTCCTGGCCAAATCTTGAAGAGCTAAAAGAGGAAGATCATCAATGGAGAAAAGGAAGCTCGGGAGGATTGTTCTTTGGCGAAAGTGGACTACTCCACTTTGAGATTTGATTTTTCTTCCTTGTTTCCATCTTTGTACTTAATGTTTATTATTGATGATGATGATCTCCTCTTGATTTAATATTGTAATAGCTAAGATCATGTTAGTTTAGCTAGATATTAGTTAGGGATAGATATAATTTATGTAAGTAGGTTTGTTATCCAATTCCAATTGTGTTTACCGTTATTTCACATTTATTATGCTTATTACGATAAACCGAGAATACAGAGTTTGACACTCGGGAGAGGTAACCCCGGATTCGGACTAGGGATAAACACAACGCGACAATCCAATAATCCGGGAGGGAGTTGGATTGTGTGCAATCCATGAGGTTGGGTCAAGACTCACATGACTATGTGTTCGGAAAGGCGTTCGAGGGAGACTTTGGCGTTAATGCGAAGTCATGTATTCACTCGTTTTTTACTCGGAAGAGGGAGCGCGTGAGTTATAGATACCAAGATTGTTGGATGTGATCATAATTGTTATTGATAACTAAACTAATCCAAAAAGATACTAAGTGAATGAAATCGATCCCTAGTAAATTTAGTGTAATTAGAATTAATCCTTAGGAGTAGTTTTAATTAGTTTAATTTAAATATTAAATTGAATCGTCAGGATAATGTGAGACTACGTAAATTGCGGTACTCAATTATTTACACTTTCCCTGTGGACACGATACCCGATCTTAACCGATCCACTATATTAAAACTTTGACCTCATGTACTTGCGAGTGTAAGTAGCGGTGTATTTTACGCGCTACCAAGTTTTTGGCGTCGTTGTCGGGGAATGCGTAAATTTTAAGTTGATATTGCGACTAAGTGGTCGAATGTTAATCCTAACATTTATTTTGTTTTATTTTTTATTTTTATTTTTGTTTCATTGTGTTAGTGTGATTATGTCGTGCGAGAAACGATGAAGAAGATTGGAATTCTAAATTCTCAATCCCGAGATTGAGCTTATATTGAAAATAATAAGAACAGAGAGGAGAAGCCGACTTCGAGCCATGATCTTGATCCAACTGAGCATTTGAGCCCAAATACCTTGTCTATGGGGAATTTTGGTGAAAAATGCTTAGCCACACGAAAGTCCAGCTGGGGATGGTAACTTAAGCGCAATTTTTTTGAAATGAAACTCAGGGTATCAAGTTACCCAATTTTTGCTACTATTTATTTTATTATTTATTCTTTTTGGAAGCCGGCATGGCTTCAGAATGTGTTTGGAAGTAAATTTAGGAGTTTGGATATTTAGGGTTGTGTTTTGTGCTAAAAACCATTTAAGGAACGAAGTGGAAGTAAGTGGCGTAGAGAAAAGTTGTGAAAATATAAAGAAATCCAGCCAAAATTCACACTGACGTAACTTTTCCTAGGTGGAGAAACCACCGCCTAGGCGGAAATAGTGTAGTTGGCTGAGTTTTTACACTGCCTAGGCGGAAATAATGCTTAGATTAAAATCAAGTTATTTATTCACAATATTAACAACAATCTAAAAGTCAATCCTGGGTAATGGTGCCAAAAACTTGGTAGCGAATTATTTGTCGCTATAATGCTGCAAGTGTACGGGTCAAGTTTTAATAATATAGGAAACGTAAGGTTGTCGTATCCACTGGGATTGGTTTAAATTGTCATTAAGTACCTTGATTATTGTAATTTAACTTTATTTAGGCAATCAAATTTTTGGTTTTTATAAAAATAAACTAAAACAAATATAAATACAAAAAGAAAATAAACTATGATTATCTAGGCACAAATGTTGTAGGGGTTTGATTTCATCTTGTTATTCCCATGTTAACCTATTAAGTTATTATTAGTTAATTTCGTTTATTCAATAATCAAGGTACCCGTGCAATTGTTCTCTCACTACCTCTCCCGAGCGTTAAGTGAGAGAATACGTAAATACTTCAATACTGATATCTGGATCTATTAAAACTTACGTTGTATTTAACCTAAGTTTGAACCTGAGATTACCTCTCCCAAGTGTGAAATACCAAGTTCTCAATTTAACCAAAATACTATGTGGAAGCATAAATTGGAAGCATTAAGAAGGCAAACACAATTGAATAGAAAACCTAGTTGGTAAATCTTGAATTTGATCACTTCCTTATTTCACAAAATTCTAAATTCCCAACTAGATTACTTAAGTGTTGATTTTCTCCCGGACTCACAACAACCTAAATTATACACTCTCAATTCTAGTTATGAATTCAACCTCTCCTGAATATAAAATTCATAACCTAAAATCGTCTAACTCACTGGCCACATGAATCAAACACATTAAACCTAGGAGCTGCATAAATGGAATTAAAACTAACAATTAACAAAATATTCTAAACATGGTTCAAGAGAGACTATATCAAGCCCTAAATAAAATTTCGTACTCAACATATATAAATCCATAACTAATATTGTTGGCCCAGTGAGCTAACTAAGAGGGGGGTGAAATGGGTAGATAAAAAAAAATAATTAATCCAAATAATAATACTTCAAAAATCAAATAATTAATTTTACCCTAAATTAATTATCATCTTTATAGCAATGGATAAGTGTTATCAACTACATGTGCACCAAACAACAAAATATAAATAAAGTAAATAAAGCAGTACACTAGAAATTTATACTGGTTCACTAAGTTATTCTTGGCTAATTTAGTCCCCCGAGCTCCATGGAGAGTCGCACCCACCAATCACTATGATTCCTTTAATCAGGTAGGAACCAAACCCTTACAAATGATTCTTTTCACAAGCTCAGAACCAACATTTATAATTCTTTTTCACAGGCTCAGGAATGACCCTATGATTATCCTAATTCTTTTATACTTAGGCTAAGAATTAAACCTCACACAAAAATCACCCCAAGTAGCCTTTTACTCAATAAGGATTGAACTGTTAAAAATTCACTCAAAAATAATTTTATTCAGGAAGAATTAATACCTAATCTTTTTGTACTCTAGGCAAAGATCAAAATCTCAATCTCTTTACCAGAAGATATTGAAACTAGCTACCATTTGATTAGACACTATGGTAGCGCGCGGAAATGACACGCCGCTACTTACACTCGCAAGTATATGAGGTCTAAGTTTTAGTATAGTGTGATCATTAAGATCGGGTTATCGTATCCACAGGGATTGTTGTCGTTACTATCGAATACCGCGTTTATCGTGACCTAATTTTATCTAGGCGAAAAGCAAATGTATTTAACTAATTAAACTAATACTAATATATCCTAAATTAACTACACTATTATGTTAAAATGTTTTAGGGTGAAGAATTTCATAGGGATTAACGTGTTTACAAATACGTGTTCAATTCTGATTTACTTACATTTACGTTGTTCGACCTATTTGACAACCTCGATACGTAAACTCCACCGCCACCTCTTCCGAGTGTAAGACGGGAGAATACATGACTTCGATTCAACGAAGAAGTCCCCCTGAACGTCTTAATGACCCTGGGTCACGTGAGTCTCGTCCAGCGTCATTGATTGCACACAATTCAACTCCCTACCGAGTTATTGGATTGTCGCGTTGTATTTACCCTATCGACAATATCCATTCTAAAACTCCCTCGCCACCTCTTCCGAGTGTAAGACGAGGAATATAACGCAACTTTGAGCCAACGAAGAGGTCCCCCTCAACGTCATAACGACCCTAGGTAGCGTGTGTCTAGCCCCACGCCATCGATTGTCCACAATCCAACTCTCTCCCGGGTTATTGAATCGTGGCGTTTGTTTACCCTAATCCGAATCCGGGATTTTGTCAAAACCCCGTATTCTCCATTTATCAATCCAAGCATAATAAACAAACAATACGATAAATACAATCAAAATAAAAAGAACAATCACAAACGAAACACCGAAATCATCCAAACAACATATTTATAAATATATTGTTAATCTCTACTACAATCCATATTTAACTCGGGGCCATAGCTGCATATACAACAAAATAATGAGCTAAATATTCTCACATACTGCTAAGATAAAGAAATAAGGAAAAACGATCAAAGAACTTAGCCTCGTCCGAAGATAAACCGCTAAGAACGCTCAACGATCGATTCGCCGTCTTCTCCACTTCGGGATGCGAGCTCCACCACTAAAATTCCTAACCCTTGGCTTAACTATAGCCTAAGGGGATCAAAAATGAAAGAAAGATGAGAGAGACTCCGGCCAAGGGGGAGGAGAGGGGATATTTATAGCAAAAATATCCTAAAAATATCTAAAAATATCTCAAAACAGTGCAGGGCAAATCCGCCTAGGCGAAGTTAGGTCGGTTAAGTCTGATCGCTTGGGCGGTGAAGTAAGTGGTGGACTGGAGAACATTCAGTTGGATTTTCTCCTAGGCGGTAGAATTTTCGCATAGGCGAGCGGCTGTCAGTAGCCCTTCTTTGTCCTCTGCTGGATTTGCGCCTAAGCGGTAGAATTTCCGCTCAAGCGGTCGTCCGTCAGTAACATTTTTCTCTTCTCTGCATTTTCACCACTTAGGCGGTGGTTTGGACGCCTAAGTAGTGGTCCTGTTTCATCTTTTAGCCTCCGAGCTTGTTTATCCACCGTAACTTCGAACCGCTTTGGTTCGATCTCATCATTTTAGCTCCAGTTTCCTATCTTTTTGCCTTACATACCTGAGTTATACAAAAAGTATGAAAACTAATTAAAACATAATAAAAATAACTATAAACATATTCGAAAACTAACAAATTCGGATTAGAAATAGATAGGTTTTTCACACCTATCAATACCCCCAAACTCAAAATTTGGCTAATCCTCGAGCCAAACACACACATTAAAATGAAAAAAACAACAAACGGAAATAAATAACAAACAACCTAAAAACAATCTAAACATAACAACATGCGAGTTTTGAATTCTTCTAATGGCCAATTTATTGTCCCTCAACAACCGCCAGTTATATCGAGTTTAGGCAGTAACACACATCATGAGGTTCTAGATTTTTGACATGCAATAATGGTGAACGCTATTTTAGATCCTTTAAACGTGTTAGTGTGAGACTCAATAATATAACTATACAACGATCGGATTGGATTATCCACCAACAAAATTCATGAGTTAAAGATTACCATAAGCCTGATTGGGGTCCACTCTCCACTAATGTAGGTTTAGTAGTTTATGAAGATCATTAGAGCTTGGTTCGGTTTTGGTGTATTTGGCCAAGGGTAATTTGGAATAGAAAATGGGTTAACATTGTTAACTTAATGTTACCCAAGGCTCAACGCTTGGTACATTCACTCTCGAATCCCTACAGAAAGATTGGAAAACAATCCCGAACATGCATTTAAGAACAACGTACTCACTTGTCAAAAAGAAATGGAAATAAAAACTGTATTTACATTTGATTCTTTTTTTTTTTTTTCTTTTCAACGAACATACCCCCAAACTTATTTGAATGTTACAATTGAAGGGGTATGTGAAATACAAATGAAAAAGGACAAGTGAGTACTCAAATACCGAACCAATTAAAAGTTTGCCCTAATCCCAACCGCTCACATCAAGAAGCCTTTGCAATGGCTAACTTGATTCACTCACATGTGCCTTTGGTTTAGCGATAAAGGACTGGAATAAATTCAATTGGCCGTGGTATTGGTTTATGTGTTCTGAATTGAATATGCATTTAGGCTTTGATAGGGTAACGAGGGATAAACATGTAACAAGGTAGGCTTAAAAAGGCTCAAGCGATAAAAAGAATGCCTAAATCACGTCTCCTAAACTACCTCGCCTAGGATTTCGCCTCAAGCTTCCCCTCAGTCAAGTTCTAGAATCCTTAATGTGTCATGAATTTGGTTAATCGATAATCGTCCTCAAATCAATTGAATGACTATACATTGAGTCTATGTGCCCGTGCAAATTAGGATCTACAATAATTTTGACCAAAACGCATAGTCAAGCACACAGAATCACACATGCATGGGTATTACCCGTGACTTCGAAAACAACCAAGGGTAATTTTCATCATCGGGTGACGGCCTAGATAAACACAAAACTCAACATGTAAGCAACAACACAAAAACATAAACACATTCTAACCTAAACACACATGCAATACGGAAAAACAATAACACATAAACTAACAATACTATATACTACACATCACCCCCAAACTCAAAGTGGACAGTGTCCTCAGTGATCTCAATCATCATTCTTCAACATATGGAATTAAAAGCATGCTGACGAAGGGTGTTTAGAACACTTACCTGGGAGGCGAGAGGATCTCGCCTCCGAATCAAGTCGGATAGGATGGATCAAAAAGAATTACTTGGGTTGCCTCCCAAGAAGCGCATGGTTTAATGTCCTCGGCTCGACATTTTCAGAACGCCCTCAAGATTGGCGAGGTTTTGCTTTGGATGGCTCAATCTCTCAACGAAACACCTCACCGGCTTATGTGCTTGGCTAAGCACAATAAACGGCTTGGAATCACGTCGAAAGGGATGCATCAATACCCGTCGATCTAACATCGCCAAGTACCCTGTATTGGTAACAAAAACAACACTACAAACAAAAATTATATACAAAGAAATGCCTAAAGTAAAATTAGGTCACTTTCACACAATATCGATGATGAACGACAACACCAATCTTGGTAATACGAAACACTTGCTTCTCCTATCTAAAACTTAAGTCTCCGGAGCCGTTACCGCATTTTTCCGACAATAACATCAAAACAATCCCCAGCAACGGTGCCAAAAACTTGGTAACGCATGAAAATGACACGCCGCTACTTACACTTGCAAGTATACAAGGTCTAAGTTTTAGTATAGTGTGATCGTTAAGATCGGGTTATTGTATCCATAGGGATTGTTGTCGTTACTATGGAATACCGCATTTGTCGTGACCTAATTTTATCAAGGCGAAAAACAAATGTATTTAATTAATTAAACTAATACTAATATATCCTAAATTAACTACACTATTATGTTAATATGTTTTAGGGTGAAGAATTGCATAGGGATTAACGTGTTTACAAATACGTGTTCGATTCTGATTTACTTACGTTTACGTTGTTCGACCTATTTGACAACCTCGGTATGTAAACTCCACCGCCACCTCTTCCGAGTGTAAGACGGGGGAATACATGACTTCAAGTCAATGGAGAAGTCCCCCTCAACGTCTTAACGACCCTAGATCACATGAGTCTCATCCAGCATCATTGATTGCACACAATCCAACTCCCTCCCAGGTTATTCGATCATCGCGTTGTATTTACCCTATCGACAATTTCCGTTCTAAAACTCCCTCGCCACCTCTTCTGAGTGTAAGAAGAGGAATATAACACAACTTCGAGTCAACGAAGAGGTCCCCCTCAACGTCTTAACGACCCTAGGTAGCATGTGTCTAGCCCCACGTCATCGATTGTCCACGATTCAAACCCCGACCAGGTTATAGAATCGTGGCGTTTGTTTACCTTAATCCGAATCCGGGGTTTTGTCAAAACCCCATATTCTCCATTTATCAATCCAAGCATAATAAACAAACAATACGATAAATACAATCAAACTACGAACAACAATCACAAACGAAACACCGAAATCATCCAAACAACGTATTTATAAATTATAGGTTAATCCCTAGTACAATCCATATTTAACTCGGGGCCATAGCCGCATATACAATGAAATAATGAGCTAAACATGCTCACATGATCCTAAGATAAAGAAATAAGGAAAAATGATCAAAGAACTTAGCCACGTCCGAAGATAAACTGCTAAGAACGCTCCACGATCGATTCGCCGCCTTCTTCACTTCGGGATGCGATCTCCACACCTAAAATTCCTAACCCTTGGCTTAACTATAGCCTAAGGGGCTCAAAAATGCAAGATAGAGGAGAGAGACTCTGGCCAAGGGGGAAGAGAGGGGATATTTATAGCAAAAATATCCTAAAAAAATCTCAAGACAGTGCAGGGAAAATCCGCCTAGGCGGTGGAATTTCTGCCTAGGCGGAGTTAGGTCGGTTAAGTCTGATCGCCTGGGTAGTGAAGTAGGCGGTGGACTGGAGAACATTTTTTTGGATTTTCACCTAGGTGGTAGAATTTCTGCCTAGGCGAGCTACTGTCAGTAGCCCTTCTTTGTCCTCTGCTGGATTTCTACCTAAGCGGTAGAATTTCCGCTCAGGCGGTCGTTCGTTAGTAACATTTTGCTCTTCTCTGCATTTTCACCGCTTAGGCGGTGGTCTGGACGCCTAAGCGGTGGGCCTGTTTCATCTTTTAGCCTCCGAGCTTATTTATCCACCATAACTTCGAACCGCTTTGGTTCGATCTCATCATTTTAGCTCCAGTTTCCTATATTTTTGCCCCACATACCTGAGTTATACAAAAAGTACGAAAACTAATTAAAACATAATAAAAATAACTATAAACATATTTGAAAACTAACAAATTTGGATTGGAAATAGATAGGTTTTTCACACCTATCACACTCCCAATAGTATCTAATCTGACACACAACTCACCAATTACAAAATTGATAAGTCTTTTTTCCCACTCAAAGCTTCTACCACCTTAAATTCATTTGAACTCAATTAATGTCTCGATACTAGTGATATAAATACAGTGAGAATTTCAAAATCTGATTTTAACAAAACGGGTAGCAAGTAATTTAGCACGTAATCAGATTTTCTCAAAAAATCGTTCCAAAAATAATTTTCAATTTAAAATTTAGGAAAACGATTTCAAAGATCGAAATTCATAGTATTAAACAATAATATTACCCAACAGTTAATAGCAAAAAAAAAAATTGAAACGATCTCACTAGGAATCCACCAAATAAAGAATGATTAGAAATGAAACTTCAAGTTAGCCGTAGCAATAATCCACAACAATTTTTGTTACGAACACTTCTCAATAATACTTCTTACAATACACTCAGTACGATTTCAGAATGATCACTCTTAGAAGGAATAAGAACTAAATTGCTCTTAAGATATGAATGATTGGGATTATTGAAACCTCGAAAATGCAGGTCAATTTATATGGAATTAGAACAAGCCCTCCAACAGCTAGTTCCTATATATCATGACAAATAATTACTCTAATAGACCCCTTATATCGTTACAACTAAGTCCTAGTATAATTTAGTCAATTATAACTCTTAAAATGTTTAATTAAGTCCCTCAAACGTTTTCTCAAACTCAATTAGATAGGATAGAAAGAATTACATGAACCAAATTGAGAAATAATCAAAATACTTGAACCATATCTATAAGGATAATAAAATATCAACTATATATCTTAAATTCCATCAGATCTCTAAGATATCTCTCATATCCTAACCATAAAATGGCTAGTAATGGCTACTTTTTGGATCAAAACCATGAAATCCTCGAATCTTGAAACTAACCAGAAAGCGTAGGTCGACCGCCCGATTCAAGAATAATCTAAGCCAAAAATCTCTCACCCATAGGTCGACCTCTACTCATTCTTCTGTCGATTGGACAATACAGAGAGTTTCTCAGGTCAACCTTTTAACTTTGTCTATCGACCTAACGATTTAGAGAGTTCTTCTTTTGGCCATAAGTCGACCTAGCTGTTAACCAAATGATTCAGAAAGTTCAGCTAATTCCCATAAGTCAACCGATAGAACACCATAAGTCGACCTGTTGATTCAAAGACTGTATAATTCTAGCACTATCTCGCCGGTTGATCAATCCCTCTAGACAGATGGACCGATCCTATTGTACTCCTTTATTAATTCATTTTTTAATTCAATTTTTTCAACATTTTTTGCTCCTTTAACCGATTTCTTTTCTCGATTAACTCCACTAACACTTAAATTCAATTTTAATCTAATCTTTCTTAAATCAATATTTCTTCTTCAATTTCACATAGAAGCAAATATGTTAACTAATTGGGATTCTTATAAAAACACACATAATTGTAAAAAAAAATTGTGTCGTGTGTGATCCTAATCGGGATACATTAAAAGTAAAAATTTAACTTGAGTTGTTTTCTCCTAAGTTCTTTAAAGCCTTCGATCTCTTAATGTCTATCATCTTTGTCAGTCTCTTTAGCATCCACTTAGAATTCATCTAAATTTATTCATGATAATATCTTTAATGGAACTTATAAATTGAAACACTCAATAAATTCATTAGTTTCACCAAAAACATCAACATTTAATTGTCTAATAAAATCTTAGAATCAACAATCTCTCATTTTTTATGATGATAATTAACTTTGATGTTTTTTGTCAAAATAATATGTAACCACACTCCTCCTAAATCCGAGGATGGGTTTTTGACTCATTAAAGCACAATCATGAAGAATTAAAAACATATGATATTCAACAAATCACAAAATCATCTCAATAATTCATAAACTCCCTCTGCATAAATGCAAACTAATTTATAGCACAACTATGGTCTCTTCAACAAAATATTAATAAATTCTCCCCCTTTGTTATCTCAAAAAGTGGGGAAGGGGAACCACAAATCACCACTATTTTAGGTGAATAACGTAATACATACTTGAAGATAAAATCATGATACATAACATTTTTTGAAAGAAAAAAAAAAACCATTATTTTAAAAAGATAAGTCAACTCATAAAGCTCAAAATAAAATCATTTTTCAAAATAATTCCACGTGGATCATCATTAGAGATAAGTATTTAACTAAGTAGATCAAGTCTAGCTAATCCATACTAATAGTTAAGTTTCACCAAAAACCTAGTTTAGCTATTACAGACCAAAATGCTAATGTGGGACTTGTTGAGTTAACACATCCATAATGAAAATAGAAGATAAAATCTAATAAGGACCCTGTCCAATAAATTGATAATACAGTCCCATCGAATTAGTAGCTGGATGTTGAGGATATTGAACCATCGGCTGAACATTCGAGCTTGAAGGCATTTGTTGATGATATGTCGTTAACGGTCCTGCTCCAGATGGCCCTACCACAGATAGTCCACCTGAAGGACTGCTGTGCTCCAAACATGGTATGACCTGTAAAATGTTGCAGAGCACTATACTGCTACTGGTATGCATGATATGATGACTGCATAAACTGGAACATTTGTTCCAGATTTCCCATGATTTTCCCAAATCCAACTTCCATATGCGTATTCATTTGGGCTATACTATTTTCGAGCCCAACCATCCGATGTTCCATTATTTTTGCATGTACACGAAGATCATCAACTGGTTCACAAAGCAAATCTATCTTCTCATATGAGCTCATTTCATTCTTATCACATTTTTCTTCCTCAATCTACACTCTCTGTCTTCTCTCATTTCTCTTCTTCACGCATCTATTTTCTCGATACTCATATCCCATTAGCACAACATTTCCCACATTAATCAACCCAGTGTCATTGTCATGAATTTTTCTTCATCAGGATCAGTTTCCACTCCAAAATGTTCAAGCAACCTTTGAAGCGCATCACCATACGGTAACACTCCAGAGGGTTTCTGAAGGTGATATTTCATATGATCCATCATAATATGTTCCAAATCTAGCTTTCTTCCTTCAACAATCTCATGCATCAAGTAAAGATCAAAGTCATTCACATTTACATGACTTCCCCCTCTAGGCACAATTGTATAGGTTATTAACAAATGAAGGAACCGGTGCTCTAGGGATAACAATCCTGCTTCATCTTTATCCAAGTAAATTTTTTGTGCAATTTATCTTCTATTAAAATTTATCGACAGCCAGTGGGAAGTATGGAAAGGAAATACATCTCCTCTTGGTATCTCCGAAATATAACAAAGTAATCCCCTATTAAACCGAATTTCTTTTCCTTTGACAGAAGATGTCATATAAACATCATTATATGTGAGATTACAATAAAACATTCTTACCTATACCGACATCCATTCATTTCTTTGGGTGACAAACTCAGTCCATCCCATATCTCCAAAATACTCTTCAATATCAATATTTTTCTCTTTTAAACCGGTAAAATCTATAGGTTTGCGACCTATAACCTTCCAATTCACCAACTCCTTGGTGTATCTAATTTCCTGCTTCCCCTTTTGAAATAGGTATTATCAAATTTAGATTTTTGAGCACGCTTATTGATTTTAGGCATTTTTCTCACAAATTTGAAACAAATCAACCAAGATAACCCAAAAGATTTACCTTAAACAAAGAAGCAACCGAATCCCTAAAAGATATAGAGAATACCAACCTTATCTCGAAGCAAAGGGTCTCCAAGTCTTAGATCCAAGCCAAATATCTTCAAATCCAAGCGAAATCGAACTAATTTCGTGAGATTTATGAGTGACCGGACTCAGGAAAAAAAGAGGGTTTTGAGAGAAAAGGTTTTAAAATCCAAATGGGGTGGAAAAAAACGTGAGTTAGGTATTTAAATCCCATAACGATAGGTCGACCGCCCATTTAGGGTCAGTTGACTGACAGATGTTGCGCCTTTTACTCTTCCCAGGCTTGCTACTGTCGGTTGACTGATAATACACTGTTGGTTGACTAACACTTCTGACCTTTTCGTCTTTTACTGCATTTAAACCATAATTTTATCAACTTGACTCAATTTATACCTCTTATTTTGATCCACATATTTTATTAAAGATATTTTTCAATTATTCACATATTTAAACACACATACCCGCATATCACAAACATCTAAATTTCAAAATGTACATGCTTATTCTCCCTAACAAAATTAATATATATTTAAACTTTAAAAAAAATTGACATGCCTGGATCATCCTTGGGGGAAATTGGTGTGTGTTCCTTTGCTGGATTACTAATTTCTGACTTGGTATCCTCTGGTTCCACCAAATTTTCTTTTGATCAATTTGTTACTTTGATTTTTTCTTTCTTAGTAGTAGCCATTTTCTAGATTGGCTCAGTAAGCATTTCTTTACCTTTGTTTGGTGTTTTGAGTTGTTTTCGTCATTCTTCTTTGGAACAACTTTGTAAATAGTATTTTTCTTGTTACGGTATCTTACTGTCTGTTGTGGATGAGCTTGGTTAGATATCACGTAACGAGCTTGTTGTTACTTGACCCTTCCATTTTGCACATGTTGATTTTTAGATATATTGAACCTTGATTCCCTAGTCAGCATTGGATATTCATTGTATCTTCACGTCTATTCAAATCTCCTTGTCGGCATGTAATATTCATTGTATCCTTGGAATTGTTTGAATCTACGATTGGTACCTGCATCAAAATTTTCTCTTTTTGGTATCCAGTTGTTTCTGGATCCGATAAGGTAACTCTACGTCGAGGTGTTTGTCACACGCTAGTGTATTGACTACTTGCAAGTGCACGAGGTCCAATTTTAATATAGTGGATCTTTAAGATCAGATATCGTTCCTACAAGGATGGGTTAAATAATTGAATACCGCAATTTGCATAGTCTTGTATTATCCAGACGGTTAAATAAATGTTTTTAAATTAAACTAATTAAAACTAAGCTAAACTACAATTCGTGCGTTAATCCTAACTAAGTTGATTAACTAGGGATTGATTTTGTTCACTTAATACATGTTTGATTTCGTTTAGTTAACAATAACGGAGTTTAGGTATCTGACAATCTTAGTTCGTAAACTCCTCCGCCACATCTTCCGAGTGTAAGACGGGAGAATATGTGACTTCGTGTCAATGCCGAAGTCCCCCTTAACATCTTAATGACTCTAGGCCGCGTCAGTCTTGCCCCAACGTCAACAATTTCACACTAACTAATGCCCTCCCTAGTCGTTAGATCGTAACGATGTGTTTAACCTAGTCCAAGTCTAGGGTAACCTCTTCCGAGCGTCAAACCCTAGATTCTCAAATCCAACCCTAATACCTTAACAAGCATATTGAAGTTGTCATAAAATGATAAACACAACCGGATTTAAAGCAAACAACCGTTAAAGAAACATATATTAAACTAAACTAGTATTTACACAACTACATCGATCCCTAGCTAATATTTAACTAATCTAACATGATCTTGGCCATTGAAACTACAAAGCAAGAGGGATTCATCATCATTTACAATAAAACATTAAAGTACAAAGAGAGAAACAAAGAGAGAAATATCAAATCTTAAAGTGGAGTAATCCACTGTCACCAAAGATCAATTCGACAATGTTTTCTCTTCTTTGGATGATGAATATCTTCTTCAAGAATGTCCAAGGATCAAGGCCTAAGGGTTAGGGACGTTCTATGCTCCAAGAATTCTTAAGCGAAATGGGAGAATAGGTATTAATAGGCACAAGGTTTCAAAATATCTCAAAATATCTATTTGTTGTTCATAGGTCACTGCCTAGGCGGAGGTTAAGTCGGTTAAGGTTCTGTCGTTCTGCCACCTAGGCGGTGGAACTGCCACCTAGGTTGAGAGACTGCTCCAAACATTCTGCCACTTCTCTGCCTAGGCGGTGGAATTTCCACCTAGGCCGAGAGACTGCTCCAAACATTCTGCCTCTTCTCCGCCTAGGTGGTGGAATTTCCACCTAGGCCAAGGAACTGCTCACATTTTAAGCATCCTTTGCATTCTCACCGCCTTCCTCACCACGGCGGTGGCTCTTGTAATTTTGAAACCTTGTTTCTTCATCATTTTTTCACAATTTTCGCTCGTTTGTCTCTTGTTTGCGTCCCTACACCTGAATAACATAAAAACAAACTAAAAAGTAATTAAAGATAACTAAAACACTCAAAAGCTACCAAATCCAGTTTCGAAGTAGATAGGTGTTTTACATCTATCAAATACCCCTAAACTTGAAATTTTGCTAGTCCTCGAGCAAAAAACCCTAACACTAAATTAAACTAACTAACCTAATTAACATATGACTAATCTAGAAATGAAAAACTATAACAAAGAATAAGTATATGCATGCGAGTTCCAAATTCAATCGAAGAGACCAAGCTGGTCCTCTCTCAACATCCTTCAATCTGATCAAGTTTGGGAAATAATACACATCAAGTGGTGTTCTAGAATTTAAAACTTCAATTTCAATAAAAACCATTCTAGATCCATTTGAAATGTGTGTGCGTGAGAGCTCAAATGTATAACTAACCAAACTCCAGATTGAATCATCTAGTAGACAAGTTCATGACTTAAACCTTAAAGGATTCAGGAAAACCATATGCTTAACTGGGCTCGACTATCCACTAATGTAGGTTTGAATATTCACAGAGATCAATAGGGCTTGGTTTTGCTTTGGAGAATGACCAAGGGTATCGCAGGAATAGAAAATAGCAAATCGTTAAAATTGTACGATACCCGAGGCACAAACTCTTGTCACTATCTTACTCTCATAACCTCATATGTTTAAAAATATAACCCTGAAGAAGAATTTAAGAACGTTGTATTCACTTGTCGAAAGAAACGGAATTAAAAACTATACGCACATGGAATTTTTATTTTTTATTTTTTAAACATTTTTACACCACCAAACTTATTCGAATTTGTACAATTTTAGGGGTATGAAAAAAGAATGACAAGTGAATACATTAATACTGAACCAATAACAATTCGTCCGAAACCCCAATCGCTCACTTCAAGTGCATTAGTCTATGCAACTTGATTTCACTCAATTTTAACTTTTTGGCTTAGCGACAATAGTTTGGAAAAATTTAATTTGATAGAGTATTAAAATGTGTTCGAAATTGAAAAGTTTATTGACTTCGACAGGATAACGAGGGATAAAAAATTTATGGTTGGCTACAAAGGTTCAAGCGAAAAAATTTAAGGCCTAAATCATGACTCCAAAATTACCTCACCTATAATTTCGCCTCAAGTCTACCCCAAATCAAGTTCTAGATTCCTCATTTCTGTCATGAACTTATTACTGAATAATCAATGTCAATTATATCAAATAATTATACACTAAGTCCATGCGATCGTGCGATTTTAGGATCATAATAATTTTTACCTAATCGACATGCTATACACACAAAACACACATGAATGGCATTATCCCCGACCTTAATATACAATTAAGAGATAATTTTCATCATTGGGAAACAGCCCTAGCCGAATTCAACAACTCATCAAGCATATACAACTTCATACATAAACAAATCTACATTACTCTAAATACTAACATATATACTCTAAACTAAGAATTTAACATGCATAAACAAAAATTAAAATAAAACTTAACTAAAATTTAAAGTTTTACATACAAAAAATATTTTCATCCTTCACATCTTTCTTCAACAACACAAAATGTGATGCATATTTCCCCTAAACTTAAAAAGATGAAATGTCCTTACTGACTAAGCAGCGAACCCAATAACAGTTTATAGCAATGACAAGTAAAATTGATTGCCGACAAATACCTAAGGGATAAGACTTAAAAGTTTCACCCCTTACCGTTCGTTGGACAAAAGTCATCGCCACCACTATCACGTCGAAATGGAAATTGTGGCAGTTGCAAAAGGTGCGGTGGCAATACTAAAGCAGTCGCACATGAACCTGTGGATTTGATCTTGCGCACACACTAATCACAATGTTTCAACAAAATATTAATAATGTAGCATGTAAATTTGTTTTACACAATTTAACAATCCATATAAATTTAGTTTATCACCAAAAATCAAACCAAAATCCCATAGAGAATGAAAATCGTGAAAATGGGGTTGAAAATTGATTTTTTTGTGGATCATTTGGTGTGGAAATCACGAATTTTGTAAATAGAATGATGAATTTAAGGGTTGGAAATGATTTAGGAGCATGAAAATAGAGAGATTTTGGAGTTTTTGAAGTGGTTGTGGCGTTTTTGTTTAGCGGGATGGCTTTAATCAAACAGGGGCCTCACAGCTGCGGCAGTGGGATCACCGCCTCGGCAGTGTGAGCGCCTTTCTAAAACCATAACATTTTGTCATTTTACTACCTTGGCAGTGAAACATTTATGCAGAAAACTTGACATCCTGAATTTTCACCGCCTCGGTGGTGAGCCTACTGCTAGATTTTCATTTTTTCTTCAAATTTTCACATAAAGGCTCCACACCATGCATTTCCACTTTGCTTTTTCAACGATTTTAAGTGCAAAACACATCTCCGAGTATCCTCACTCCTTAATTTACCTCCAAACACGTTTCGAGACCATTCTAGGGTTAAGGATGTTTCATGCTCCAAGAATCAAGGCCTAAGGGTTAAGGATGTTTCATGCTCCAAGAGGCTTCAATGGATGTGAGAGAATGGATATTTATAGGTGCAAGACTTCAAAATATCTGGAAATATCTTCTTTGTTGTGCAGAGCCCACCGCCGCGACCGTGGGTAAGTCGGTTAACTCACAGATATTTTACCGCCGCGGTGGTGGCCTTGCGCCGCGGTGGTGTGGAACAACATCCAAACTCTTTGATCTTTTATCGCCACGGCAGTGACTCTTGTAATCTTGAAACCTTGTTTCTTCATCATTCTTCACCATTTTCCCACTGTTTTCGCTCGTTTGTTGCTTGTTTGCGTCCCTACACCTGAATTACATAAAAAGTACAAAAACACAATTAAATATAACTAATTCACTCGAAAACTACCAAATTCGATTTAGAAGTAGATAGGTATTTTACACCTATCAAATACCCCCGAACTTGGAATATTGTTAGTCCTCAAGCAAAACACCCTAACACTAAATTAAACAAACTACACAAATTAACTAACAACTAATCAAAAAATGAAAATTTTTAACAAAGAAGAAGTATATACATGCGAGTTCCAAATTCAATCGAAGAAACCAAGTTGGTCTTCCCTCAACAGCCCTCAATTTGATCAAGTTCGAGAAATAATACACACCAAGTGGTGTTGTAGAATTTCAATACTCAATATCAATAAAAACAATTCTAGATCCATTTGAAATATGTGTGTGAGGGAGCTCAAATGTATAACTAACCAAACTCTAGATTGGATTATTCAGTAGACAAGTTCATGACTTAAACCTTAAAGGATTCAAGAAAACCATATGCTTGACTCGGCTCGACTATCCACTAATATAGGTTCGGATATTCACAGAGATCAATAGGGCTTGGTTTGGCTTTGGAGAACGACCAAGGGTATCATAGGAATAGAAAATAGCAAATCGTTTTAATTGAACGACACCCGAGGCACAAACTCTTGTCGCTATCTCTTTCTCGTAACCCCACACGTTTAAAATACAACCCTACACAAGAATTTAAGAATGTTGTATTCACTTGTCGAAAGAAATGAAAATAAAAACTATATTCATATAGTTTTTTTTTACAAACATTGTTAGACCCCCAAACTTATTCGAATTTGTACAATTTTAGGGGCATGCAAAAAGAATGACAATTGAATACACTAATACCGACCCAATAACAATTCGTCTGAAACCCCAATCGCTCACTTCAAGTTAGCATTAGTTTATGCTACTTGATTTCACTCAATTTTGACTTTCAGGCTTAGCGAAAATAGTTTGGAAAAATTTAATTGGATAGAGTATTGATACGTGTTCAAAATTGAAAAGATTATCGGCTTCGACAAGGGAAAGAGGGAATAAATATTTCAGGTTAGCTTCAAAAGGTTCAAGCGATAAAATTGAAGGCCTAAATCATGCCTCCGGAATTACCTAACCTATAATTTCACCTCAAGTCTACTCCAAATCAAGTTCTAGATTCCTCATTTGTGTCATGAACTTATTACTGAATAATCAACATTAATTCATTTAAATAATTATACACTAAGTTCCTGCGATCGTACGATTTAAGGATCATAATAATTTTTACCTAATCAACATGCTAAGCACACAAAACACACATGACTAGCATTCTCCCTGACCTCGATATACAATTAAGAGATAATTTTCATCATCGAAAAACGGCCCTAGATGAATTCAACAACTCATCAAGCATATACAACTTCATACATAAACATTACTATATTAAACCTAAATACTAACATACATAAACTAACTAAGCATTTAACATGCTAAAACATGAAAAATAAAATAAATATTAACTACAAATTAAAGTTTTACGTACAAAAAATATTTTCATCCTTCACATCTTTCTTTGACAATACAAAACGTGATGTACATTCCCCCTAAACTTAAAAACATGCAGTGTCCTTACTGACTAAGCAGCGAACCCAATAACAGTTTATAACAATGACAAATAAAATTGGGTGCCGACACATACCTAGGGGATAAGACTTAAAAGTAACACCCCTTACCATTCTTTAGGAGGAAAGTCATCGCCACCACTATCACGTCGGAATGGAAATTGTGGCGGTTGCAAAAAGTGTGGCGGCACATGTGGCATTAGCGGATAAGCACTCATTTCAATGTCAAAGCGCTCGTGCAAAGAGCTGTTGGATTTAACCTTGAGCACACACTAATCACAACGTTTTAACAAAATATGAACAATGTAGCATGCAATTGTGTTTCACACAATTTAACAATCCATAGAAATTTAGTTTATCACCAAAACTCAAACAAAAATCCCATAGAGAATGAAGAAAATTGCGAAAATAGGGTTTGAAAATTGATTTTTGGAATTTGATTTGTGGTGGAAATCACCAATTTTGTAAATGGAATGATGAATTTGAGGGTTTGAAACAGTTTGGGAGGATGAAAATGGAGAGATTTTGGAGTTTCAAAAGAAGTTATGGGGTTTTTGTAATAGCAGGATGGTTTTAAACAAACAGAGGCCTCATCGCTGTGGCAGTGTGAGCGCCTTTTTAAAACCAATTCTTTTTGTTGTTTCACCGCCTAGGCGATGAAGCACCTTTTTCAAAAACTTACACTCTGTTGTTTCACCGCCTCGGTGGTGAAGCAACAATGCTGAAAACTTGACATCCTGCAATGTCAACGTCGTGGCGGTGCGTCCAGCACTGCGGCGGTGAGCCTGCTGTTGGATTTTTATTTTTTCTTCAAGTTTTTCACCAAGATCCCTTATAGACAAGGAATACGGAAAAAAAAAAAATGCTCCATTGGATCACAATAGTATTGAAGTTGGATTCTTCTCTCTCTCCTTATCCTTTTCAACTTACACTCGATCTAGGGATCAAGAGTCAAGAATTTCAACTTCTTCTATGTTACATGCATTGTTTGATCACAACTCATGAAACAAATGAACAAAATAAATAAAAAGAAAATTACAACAAAAGAATTGTCTGGATTAATATTTAACTACTTAGTCGCAATATCAACCGATTCAATATCGTCCCTGGCAACGATGCCAAAAACTTGTACGTCGAGATATTTGTCACACGCTCGTGTATTGACTACTCGCAAGTGCACGAGGTCCAGTTTTAATATAGTGGATCTTTAAGATCGTATATCGTTCCCATAGGGACGGGATGAATAATTGAATACCACAATTTGCATAGTCTTGTATTATTCAGACGGTTAAATAAATGTTTTGAAATTAAACTAATTAAAACTAAGTTAAACTACAAGTGGTGGGTTAATCCTAACTATGTTGATTAAATAGGGATTGATTTCGTTCACTTAATACATGTTTGATTTTGTTTAGTTAACAATAACGGAGCTTAGGTATCCGATAATCTCAATTCGTAAACTCCTCCGCCACCTTTTCCGAGTGTAAAATTGGGGAATACGCAACTTCGTGTCAACGCCAAAGGCCCCCTCAACATGTTATAATGAAGTTGTCATAAAATGATAAACACAATCGGATTTAAAGCAAACAACCGTTAAAGAAACATATATTAATCCAAACTAGTATTTACACAACTACATTGATCCCTAACTAATATTTAACTAATCTAACATAGTCTTGGCCATTGAAACTACAAACCAAAGGGATTCATCATCATTTACAATAAAACATTAAAGTACGAAGAGAGAAACAAATAGAAAAAGATCAAATCTTAAAGTGGAGTGATCCACTGTCACCAAAGATCAATCCGATAATGTTTAATCTTCTTCGGATGATGAATATCTTTTTCAAGAATGGCCAAGGATCAAGGCCTAAGGGTTAGGGACGTTCAATGCTCCAAGAGTTCTTAAGGGAAACGGGAGAATAGGTATTAATAGGCACAAGGTTTCAAAATATCTATTTGTTGTACAGAGGTCATCGCCTAGGTAGAGGATAAGTTGGTTAAGGTTCTGCCATTCCACCACCTAGGCGGTGGATTCTCCGCCTAAGCCATGGGACTGCTCCAAAGTTTCTGCCTCTTCTCCGCCTAGGCGGTGGAATTTTCGCCTAGGCCGAGGGACTGCTCCAAACATTCTACCTCTTCTCCGTCTAAACGGTGGAATTTTAGCCTAGGCCGAGGGACTGCTCACATTTTAAACATCCTCTGCATTCTCACTACCTCGGCGGTGGCTTCCTCGCCATGGCAGTGGCTCTTGTAATCTTGAAACCTTATTTCTTCATCATTTCTTCACCATTTTCCCACCGTTTTCACTCGTTTGTCTCTTGTTTGCATCCCTACACCTGAATTACATAAAAACAAACTAAAAAGCAATTAAATATAACTAAAACACTCAAAAACTACCAAATCCGATTTAGAAGTAGATAGGTTATTTACACCCATTAGTAACCATGCAATAAATAACAATATTTTAATAATGAGCAAACTTACCACAATAAAAACACTTAATACTATTAGTATGTCTCTTCGGATAGTCCATGTTTCGTACAGGAACCCGATATTGTTGGCGACTTTGAGAATCAGCTTTATTAACTATTGGTTTTTCAACAGGTTTAGCACTCTCAATATCATTGAATTTATTCATTGCTTCTTGAAGCTCTTTTTGCGTCTTCTCAAGTAACCACTCATTGGTGCTAACGTTTACCTGTAGATCAAAATTTGTTTTATACATAACTTCAAGATCATTCTTAAGAATTTGGCACTCATTTTCAACAGAATAGATTTTC
The DNA here is from genome assembly GCA_016647705.1 of Eucommia ulmoides. Lineage (NCBI taxonomy): Eukaryota > Viridiplantae > Streptophyta > Magnoliopsida > Garryales > Eucommiaceae > Eucommia > Eucommia ulmoides. The sequence continues at coordinate 26,515,374 of CM028328.1, forward strand.
ACACGAGCTTTATCAAGCTCATACCTTACATTATCCAACTCAATGCTTAAGGCCTCATTCAAAGTTTCAAGATTTTTTCTTTTAAAATCATTAATGTGAAGATCATAAAAATCATTTTTCAAAACCTCATTCTCATCTTCAAGAGACTCAATTTTCTCATACAACTTACCAATTTCGGATCAAGCATTTCTAAACTCAACAGTTTCAAAATATTTCTCCAAATTCTTTATCTTGAAAGATTTGACAGTACTAAACTTCTTAGTTTCAAGAGTTGCAAGTTTTTGCTCAAGTGTAAAATTCTCTTTTCCAAAAACATACGTAAGAGGAATAAGCATCTCAATAACCTTGTCTGCATTCTCATCATTGCAATTTCTATCAGTCTTATGAACAAAACAATGACTATTAGAAGAAGTAGAATCAACAGTAGTGTACATAATTTCAGAGTCAAGACACTCCATGTGATCGTGCTTAATAGTGCGAATGATATCAGAATCAGGGCACCCTTTGTGATCGTGTTTAGCTATATTGTAAAGCATATTGAGATAAAACCAACTCTGATACCAATTATTGGCCTAGTGACCTACCCAAGAGGGGTGTGAATTGGGTCGATCAAAAAATTTAATTAATCCAATTAAATACTTCAAAACTCAAATAATTAATTTTACCCAAAATTAATTATTATCTTTATAGCAGCGGATAAGTATTATCAGCTAGGTGCACACTAAACAACAAAATATAAATAAAGCAACATACCAAAAATTTATATTGGTTCACCAAGCTATTCTTGGCTAATCCAATCCCCCGAGCTCCATTGAGAGTCGCACCCACTAATCACTACGATTCCTTTAACCAGGTAGGAACCAAACACTTGCAAATGATTTTTTTCACAAGCACAGAATCAAGATTTACAATTATTTTTCACAAGCTCAGGAATAACCCTATCTTTTTCTCAAGCTAAAGATTAACCTAATTCTTTTATACTTAGGCCAAGAATTAAACCTCACACAAAAATCACTCCAAGTATCCTTTTACCCAGTAAGGATTGAACCGTTACAAATTCACTCAAAATTAATTCTATTCTAGAAGAATTAACACCTAATCTTTTTATACTCTAGGTAGAGATTAAAATCTCAATCTCTTTATCAAAAGAGATTGAAACCAGTTACCATTTGATTAGACACTCCCAATAGTATCTAATCCGACACACAACTCACTAATTACAAAATTAATAAGTCTTTTTTCCACTCAGAGCTTCTACCACCCTAAATTCATTTGAACTCAATTAATGTCCCGATACTAGTGATATGAATACAGTGAGAATTTTAAAATATGATTTTAACAAAATGGGTAGCTAGCAATTTAGCACGTACTCAGATTTTCTCAAAAAATCATTTGAAAAATAATTTAAAATTTAAAATTCGGGAAAACTATTTCAAAGATAAAAAATCCAAGTATTAAGCATTAATATCACACAACAGTTAATAGCCAAAAAAATTTGGAACGATCTCACCAGGAATCCACCGAATAAAGAATTATTAGCAATGAAACTTCAAGTCGGCAGTAGCAATAATCAACAACAATTTTTCTTAAGAACACTTCTCAAGAATACTTCTCACAATACACTCAGTATGATTTCAGAATGATTACTCTTACAAAACACAAGAACTGAATAGCTATTAAGATATTAATGATTGGGATTATTGAAACCTCAAAAATGCAGGTCTATTTATATAGAATTAGAACAAGTCCTCCAACGGTTAGTCCCATATATCATGACAAATAATTACTCTAATAGACTCCTTATATCATTATGACTTAATTCTGGTATAATTTACTCAATTATAACTCTTAAAATGTTCAATTAAGTCCCTCAAATATTTTCTCAAACTTAATTAGATAGGATAGAAAGAATTACATTAACCAAATTGAGAAATAATCAAAATACTTGGACCATATCTATAGGGATAGTAAAATATCAACTATATATCTTAAATTACATCAAATCTCGAAGATATCTCTCATATCCTAACCATAAAACGGATAGTAACGACTTCGTTTTGGATCAAAACCATGAAATTCTCAAACCCTGAAACTAACTATTGGTTGATTGACCAGAAGGTGTAGGTCGACCACCCGATTCAGGAATAGCCCAAGACAAAAATATCTTTCCCATAGGTTGACCATCACTCCTTCTTTTGTCGACCAGACGATACAGAGAGTTTCTTAGGTCGACCTCTCAACTTTGTCTGCCGACCTAACGATTCAGAAAGTTCCTCTATTGGCCATAGGTCGACCTAGCTATTGACCGAATGATTCAGAGAGTTTAGCTAATTCCCAAAGGTCGACCGATCAAATACCATAAGTTGACCTGTCGATTCAGAGACTGCATAATTCCAGCACCTTCTCATCGGTTGACCAATCCCTCTAAACATGTGAACCGATCCTGTTGTACTCCTTTCCTAATTCATTTTTTAATTCAATTTATTCTATATTTTTGCTCCTTTAACCGATTTCTTTTCTCTGTTAACTCCACTAACACTTAAATTCAATTTTAATCTAATCTTTGTTAAATCAATATTTCTTCTTCAATTTCACATAGGAGCAAGTATGTTAACTAATTAGGATCCTATTAAAAGCACACATGATTGTAAAAATATTTTTGTGTAGTGTGTGATCCGAATTAGGATACATTAAGAGTGAAAATTTAACATGAGTTGTTTTTCCCTAGGTTCTTCAAAGTCTTCGGTCTCTTAATGTCAATCATCTTTGTCAGTCTCTTTAGCATCCATTTAGTATTCATCTCAACTTCTTCATGATAATATCTTTAATGGAACTTATAAATGGAAACACTCAAAAAATCAGTTAGTTCCATAAAAAATATCAATATTTAATTGTCTATCAAAATATTAGGATTAACAAATATTATTAAGAATTTCACAAATGTAAACATGATTGATACATTATCACAATACAAAATTCAACCAATATTAGAGAGAATCGAAATGAAGAAAAAATCTTATAGTGAGATTGAGCTCCAATTCTTCAACTCTAAATGCCTCCAATGGTGTTTTCTTCCCGAATCTTACCACAAATCGCCATACCATGGGGTGTTTCTCGCCCAAAATTGCCACAAATCTGATATTTGTTCTCCCAAGATCGTCTCTCTTGTGCATTGAGGCATAAATAGGTATTTATAGGGATGAAAAATTAGAGTTTTCAGGTATCCAGGACAACAGGAGTGCTCTACAATGAGTTTTAGCATGCTGCAGGGCACTATGGGTAGTAGGGAACTTAGAAACACTGATGGCAACGCGCTGCAATGTACTTTGGACATCGTCAATGTCTGGTTTGAATTTTGGCTGTATATTTATCGTTTGAACTCCGATTGAGGTGATTCAAAAAGATATGGAAATCTAAGACAAAGATATACCATTTTTATGTTTTAAGTGTCTCCAAAATCGAATTATATTGAGGTTGTAATCGGTCTTGAAGTTACAGCATCTACACTCATTTTGCACATTCTCTCCCATTTATTTATATTCCTATAAAACAACACCAGAACACATTAAAATAACAAAACTTCTTGAAATCATACAAATATTTGAATCTAAAAGTACTTGATTTGTTGGTAATTAAAGCACTAATCAGTTCGTATGGTAACTTTGGTACCAAATTAGTATCCTTGAGTAAGCGTCCTATTTTTTTATTTATTTATTCTTTTACCTCATGAGGTCTCCCCGGATTTTGATTGATCATTCTCTTTTTCCTTTCTTGGAGCAATTGGAAAATAAGAGAACTTTTTTAAAATAAGTTAGAAATAGTAGCTATTTTATCATATTCCAAATTGACATGTACATGATTGTTTTTCTTGCAAAATTTAGCCTTTAAAAAATTAAATCAAGATTAGAACTAATGCTGCTCTAATTTCGTCAGTTGTCCCAGCTCGCAAAACCTAACTATCACATGCAACACTTAGATAATTACTTGGAATATTGGTATGGTATCTGCCAAATACCCTCCAACATGAAAATAAGTGATAGGTGTAATTTATCTATTTATTCCCAAGCCGATTTTGATAGTTTTCGAGTATTTTTATAGAGTTTTATTAAGTTTTAATATGTTTTTATTTGTTTTGTTGTAAATTAGGTATTTGGGGTGAAAATAGACTAAAATGGTCCATAAACGAGTAAGTCGGTGGAAGAATGGTAGAGAAAAAGAGCAAAAACGCCAAATTCTGAACCTGCATCCACCGCTGTAGCGGTGAAAATACAGAGAGTTGCTGAAAGCTCCACCACTGCAGCAGTCAAAATGTAAAAAACTCCACCGCTGCAGCGGTCACCGGCCAAAAATCTACCGACCTCTCAACCGTTGCAGCGGTGATCCCATCGCTGCAGCGGTCCGCACTAGATCTTTTAGGATATTTTGAGATATTTAGGATCCAATAAATATTGTTCCTTATCCCCCAAACATGTGGTATACATTTTCAGGAGTCTTGAGAGCTCCAAGGCCATTTGACCAATAGAAGATCACAACGTGAAGAAGGATGAAGCGTTCTTAGAGCGATTTTAGCGTCCGATCTTTGGATAACGGCTAGTAATCTCATTTTTCTCTTTCTCTCTTAGATTAGTTGAACGTTTGTATATGTTTAGCTTGTATTTAGTTGTATTTAGGGTTATGGCCATTTGTAGCTAAATATATATTGTCTAGAGCTTGATGTACTTCACGAAAACGTTGTTTATATAAAATCTATGCTTCGTTAATGGTTGTTCATGTTTATCGATTGTTTTTACCATTTTATTACAATATTAATATGCTTGTTATGGTATTAGGATTGATTTTGAGAATACGGGGTTTGACACTCAGGAAAGGTAACCCCGAATTCGAACTAGGGTTTAAACACAACGCGACGATCTAATAACCCGGGAGGGAGTTAGAAAGTGTGCAATCCATGATGTTGGGGTGAACTCATGTGACCAAGTGTCGTATAGACGCTCGAGGGGGACTTTGGCATTAACGCGAAGTCACATATTTATTCACTTTATTCTCAAGAGAGGTAGTGAATGAGATTTCGATACCGAGATTGTCGGATAGGATGAATTCTGTTAATGTAAACGAGATTGAAACGAACACATTTAAGTGAACGAAGTTAATCCCTAGGCAATAATTTTTCAAAAATGTCATACTAGTATATTAGTATAATTAGTTTAATATATTGTATTATAAAAACTACATTTTTATCGTCTAAATAAAGTTAGGTTATGAAAATTACGGTACTCAATAATAATCTACACCAATCCCTGTAGATATAACAACCCTAACTCTTCCAATCTATACTAAAACTTGACCCATACACTTGTGGTGAAAGTAGCGACATATTTACGTGCTACCAATAAGTCAATCAAGAATTGAGTGATATATTGATGATAGAATGAACTGACTATAAATGTAACCAATAGATAATTGTATTTATAGAGTGAGAAATAATTAGCTCCTCACGATTTGGAGAAAATAATATCTGTATGATTTGGGAAGAATAATATCTCAGCCATTTGATGAGAAAAATATCTGTGCGATTTGGAAAAAATAATATATCTTGGATTTGGGAGAATAGTTTAAATTGAACTTGGTTGACCAGTTATTATAGACCGTTATTACTCGGCCTGAATATGCCTGAATTGAAAACAATCCACGCTTCCTCCGACGAATGCTCTTTTTTATTCTTGCTTGATTATCGAAGGACTATTGCTGGGAGGCGTTGCACTTATTCATCAAACCTGATATAATATGGGTTATACCCACATAAGCCCATTTTGGAATTAACGATTAGGCCTTAATTTATGGGCTTATCTAGTAAATATTACCCTTATCATTTGCCCCATTGGCTCATTGGTTTGTTTGAACTTTCAAAACAACTGGTGAAGCAATTTCGAACGTTTAAACAATGTCTTCTCTGATTGCCTCATACTTGGTGGTTCCTCAAATAAAAGAGTATATGAGAGAGAGAGAGAGAGAGTATTTAGTCGAATTTTACCTTCAGTCACTCCAGTTCTAGGTCGAATAAGACCATTATTTTTAGGGCTAGTCTTCCAATCAACCTAACCATTTTTTATAAGATTAATCTGTGGAATAGGTTGACCTAATTTGTTAAAGGTTCGTTTGGGAACTAAGATGATCTTCCTTTATTGTGAGGTCAGTATGTGAACCAACCTGATCTGTTAGAGGTCAGTTTGTGAATTGAGCTGACCTTTCTTTGTTGCAAGGCCAGTTTGTGAACCGAGCTAAAACTCTTTTGTTGTGAGGTCGGTTTGTGAACTGAGTTGACCTTCTGTCGTTATTAAATTCTCAATTTAATAGAGCCACGAGGTGCTGGGCTTTTTAGCTAAACCTGACCACTATTTGTTTGATCCCATATTATTATTGGCTATGTCACAACCCGTCCCGAACACCCATCATCCTGGGGCTGGCGTGACTACAGCATGACATCACCAAAATCCAAACAACCTAATAGAAATGACAATATACACCCACTGTATAATACATACATCTATTATGGGGGCGCACCCGGCCCGAAGTTTTTCTAACTAAAAGTATCTATCCATGAACCTTCTTAGGTTCGCCTTTGACAGTTTCTCTCAATCGTTCACATGACTCCATCACATAGCTCTACCTAGTGCTAGTAGGGGACCGACTCTTAGCCGTTGTACCTGCGAGTGTACTGCCTTCTTAGTAAAACATTTCAAAAATATTAATACTTTCTAAATATTTCCACAATCTAGTATGGATCAAGCACAAGTAAATAAGCAATGACAATAAAGCGATATAGATAAGTTTCATCTAGTATAAAATCCTACCAATCATCATAATAAATAATATCAAATCAACCAATATACGTAAAACACCACATTTTAAGCACCAATCTCAAACACACTGGCCAGTCCTAGTGATCGTTTTAACCTCACGATTGGGAGTTTGCAACGGTACCGTACCATCCGTAGGATATGCCTTTCTACGAACACCCATCACTCCGTTGAAGCGGATAATTACTGCGCAGTATAAACGTCTAACATCAATCTGCCGAAGCAGATAAACATCACTCCGCCGAAGCGGATAAACATCACTCTGCCGAAGCAGATAAATACTATGGTATCGTCAAATAAAATACAACATCATGGAATCACAACCCAATAAATATCATCTACTCAACATCGTCAAATTTCCACGTCTATCTCTTTTTCCTCAAAACCAACTTTTAAATCCAGAAATCATATATCACACTCTCTTTTAAAGAAAACGTCTGATTTTATTAAAACCACTTTTCCACCCTTTATTTTTAGAAAACCAGGCATTTCTATAAAACAGATGTTTTCTATTCTCTTTTAAAAACACCTTCTGATTTCACCAAAATCCAACCAAAAATTCATTTTCAACTTCCTTTTTTGAAAACTATCAAAATCCAATTTACCAACTTATTCAAATCCTGCTTGATCCATATTATTTATAAATTCATACAGTTTAAATAATCACATATTTCATCACATATATTTATAGAAAAGTAGTTTGGTAAGAAGACAGTACACTCACCTCGATATTCATTTGCAAAACTGACACTGACCGCACTTTATCTGGACGCCCGTGCCTGCGAACCTAATAGTGACAGATTCTAAATTAATATCTTATCTAAAACATCCTAATCATGCAATGTGGACCCTATATTCCAAATCGTTATTAATTTTATGTACTACATACTTAAAATTAATTAATCGTCACGAAATTATTATGATTTTAGGATTTGTAACACTAACTAAAATTTAATTTAACGAGAATTAATAATCGATTGAAGTTTCACCTGTTTTCGAAACGTTTGGTGACCACGAGATGGGTTTTGGATTTTCCTGGGGTGGTTTCTGCAATTTTCCCTTTTCTTTTTTTTCTCTTTTTCTTTCTTTTCTTCTTTTTTTTCTCTTCTTCTTCCCCGTTTCCTGTTTCTGCTTCCCGGCTCTGTTTGCTGTTTTAGGGTGTCCACCGGCCGGCCACGCACCACCCGTCGGCAAGGTGGTACCCACCTACGCACACCGTCACAGACGGACGACGGACGACGGCCGTCCACCCGTACATCCACCGACCAACAGAATCGACGAACGCCCCTCCGTGCCGATCTCTCTCTCTCACCAACTTCGGCCACCCCACTAAATATACACACCCACATACACACAAACACGTTCAAAAACACTCACACACACAGACAACAACTCAAAGCAAAGCACACACGCACGGCCGAACCCATACAGCCCACCGACGAATAGTACCCACGCAGCCAAAAACACATGCACACACACACCACTGGAGTGAATAACCTCTCCGTCAAACGAACGGACATCAAGCACACGTATAACAACGGACTGAGCGATGGACAAAGCACACACATACACCCACACACAAACGCAATTCACGACGAGCCGATCATATTACCAAACACTTACCGGACGACCGGTGACGATCACCCACCACCCTCTCTGTCTCTCTTGAAATTTGACAACGGCACACCCACGAAGCTCTCCGTTGACCACCGAATACCCACGCACACCCACAACCCTGTAACCGGAACACCTTACCTTCGCCGAAGAACCCTCTGATCTTCCCTTTCTCTCTCTAGATTTTCTCTCTTTTCCTTCTCCGGTTTGGGGTTCATGTTTCGAGAATTGTTTCTTCGTGATCATTACATGCATAGGTCAGTATTTATATGCATGTAGCTAGTAGATTAAGCGGTAACCTCCTCTTGCCACGTCACCGTTTATGCACTGCTCCGACCGGTGGCTCCCGATCACCTATATATATATTTTTGTGAAAATTACCCTTTTCTCCCTTAACTTCTTAAAATCTTCATTTTAGTTTAGGTCCACTTTTAAGATTTTTTTCTTAAATTGCAGTTGCACCCCTAAATGTTTTAAATTTTAAGTTAAATGTCAATTTACCTTTCTAAATTGGGATTTACTGTTTCCATATTTTCAATTTGACCCCTAGACTTTTTATTTGAATTTTTAATTGTCCCGGTTCCACCCTGAATTTTCACAATTACTCTAAAATACCACTGAAATGACGCACATGCTACAATTGAGGTCTTACAGGCTAACCCATTGGTAGGCTGGCCCATTAGTAGGCTGACCTACCCCTTTTGTCTTTCCCTTAACTAAGATTGCCTTGTGGTTATGCTGACCTAGATTAACAATTCTTGATATTTGGAATGTATGAATTGGTGGTGACCTGAGATTCTTTAGTTCTTAGTTGAACTTGACCTTTGTCCATTACATAGCTTCAGTCTTTGGCGTCTGAGTCTTATAACCTTGGGCCTTGAGGTGGGTTCATTGCTGAGCCAAATCTCGGGCTCATAGTGTTTCCTTGTCTTTGTTGCGTCTGAGTCTTACGACTCATAGTTTCACATTGTCTTTATTGTCGTTTGAGTCTTATAGAGGTAAGTTCATAACTAAGCCATAGCTCATGCTCATTCCTTACCTTTATTGATGATGTTTAACTCTGATAGAAGGAAGTTCATAACTGAGCTCTACCTCGAGCTCATTCCTTAGCTTGTTGATGATGCCTAAGTCTGATAGAGGTAAGTTCGTAATTGAGCCCTACCTACAGCTCATTCCTTAGTTTATCCTTAGGCGTTGACTTCAATATTGAACTTAGCCTTTTTGTTGATTCCACTTTAGTTTCATTCTTCAAAAACACAAGGTCAATTTTCAAATAACAAAATTTATTGATAACTTTCAATGATAGCGCTCAACAACAAAATTAAAAATAGTTTCAAGCAAAATGATTTCTTAGTTGGTTCCTTTGTTGATTTGTTTTAGAATGGATTATTCTCTCTTTTCTATATCCTTCTTGTCATTCATTTTCATGGGATTTGACTGGGACATGTTGCTCTTTAACCTGCTTCACAAGAGCTACAGTTTCTTCCATGACACGCAATAATCATTAACGAAAAAATAGTTTCATCTTCATGATACAATTCATAAAACTATTCAGGGTCATGTTAGCCATTATGAGAATTTAAAAAAACTTCTAATCATGAGTTGTCTGATGCCAATCCTTTTATTTCTATTTTGATTTTTGAATACTATATCTGATATAGTGGAATATTTCCACTCAAACTTTAGAAAATTTAATGGAATAAGACAATTTTAAATTTCTCTTACGGAGAATAAATGATATTCCAAGCCAAACTCAATTGATTTTTCATAGATAAGATGATAGCCAGAACAATTAATGCACTTTTGAAGATAATGCATATTTCCTATTTCACAGAATATTCATATCACGAGCCGAAGAGTTTAAACCCTTAAATTATCTTTTTATCAAAGTGAAACACTTTTAATTCAATATTTGGTTTCCATTCATGCAAATCCATATTTCACAATAATTTCTAGTAGTGTAATTGGCCAAAGCATTTCATGAAGCAAGATTTGTTTTATAATCTTAAGAATTTTTTCTGAGATCTTTAATGTCTGAATTTGTCACCCCAAACAATAATAACAAGAGCGAATTGTATATCCGTCAAATCGTAAGTTATGCTAAGTGACGATTTCATTATTCGTCACATATCAAGTATCTTTTAATTTTTGCTAAGGATATACCGGAAAGTTAGCCTTGAATTGGTCTTTTATAATTACTTGAAGTGTTTTCTCCCTCTTTAGTATTTTTATAAGGGCCTCATCCAAATAATAAAAAGTAGGGGGTATAAATTTTAATCAAAGAGATGCTCTTGTATTATCTCTGAGGCAAAGTAAAGTTTACTTCTAGCCACTAAATTTACGTTACAATGTAAAAATTAGGTGTACGGTCTGTACTTATTCGTAATCATACGGACCTTAAAGAATTTAACACATGGATTGAGGGTTACCCATAACTTTATTCGATGTAATTTTTACCTCTAGATTTATACATAAGTAGAGATACAAATTGGAATTCATTTGTTTCCTCTAGGGTCTTGAAGTATTTAAATATAAATTTAATTCTCTAGCATATTGCCCCCAAAATTTATAAGTTTATTATATAACTAAATTTCTTCCATATTATCATGCACACCATATAGAACGTGAATACTAATTTCACAATGTAGCCGAATAAGCTTATTGGGAAAAAAAAAAAAAAAAAAAAACAAACAAACAAAAAATGCAGCCGAATTATCTAATCCAGTACACTTTTGCGAGGGTACTTGGATATTTTTGAAGTATCAAATAGCGGTCTTATAACATGTAATTTGTTGAAAATTAAACTGTAGGGACCAAATTGATGATATTCAATCCAAACTTTTCAAGGGGGCCAAAGTTTATTTTCTGCTAAGCCTTAGGGTTTTGAAGAATTCTTATCAAATTATGGGTTAGCATATTCTGTAATTATAATACGCCACCTTGAGACGAATATCTCACTTTTGGTCATAATTTGTAATTATAATGTACTTCTTAGAGATGAATATCTTACTTAAAGCAAATGTTAAATTTTCTCTAAATGTCATATTCAGCAGTGTAATTAGTTAAACTTAGAAGATATGAATTCTAATTTTCTTTAATTCTTGATTTATCAAGATGTCATCAATAATTTATAAGTTTATTATTTTTAAATTAACTTGAAGGGTATAAACCTGTAAATATTTACTACGTTACGGGCTTTAGTGCATTTAGCCTTGGTTACCTCATTAATCACCTCCATCTCATTACAACCGCCTCCTTTTCCTTTGTAAACATAAGGGTGGCTTCTTTGTTCAGCACTGATCTGGGCATAGGAAGCCCCTGCCTAGCCACGAACTATTGATTTTTCGGATTTATTTCCAACTAGGGCCATTCCTTGTACACTAAACCAAGAAATATTTTCCAAACACCGATTTTACACATGCATAGAACCTTTAATTAAGTTTTGACGAAAATCCAATATTGCTAAATAGCGTGTCAAAGCTACTTCTTGAACCGGGACAATAGGATCAGGATTGTATTGAGTAAAAATCACTACACATTTGGCTCTTCTTGAGCGCATCTGATGATCCTCTGGCGTATAGTTTGCTACTAGTTGCTCTACCTCGGTAATTAATTTGTACGGCCATCGTGGGACTTTTTTACTAATCGAATTCAAAGCCAACCTCTCACCATCGTTCTTCGATGTCATCATCCATCTCTTCAATCATGGTTGTTGAAGATGACCGGAGCACATTACGGCAATGGCGGCGATGGATTTGGATGGAGGAGATGGCAGAATCATCAAAGATGGTCGAAGGTTACGGATCTAGCGTCGAGCACAGTGGAGGCCTTGGATTAGGACGCCAACAGTGCTAGGAGCTTCGGATCTAGAAAGCATCGACATCACAACTTCAGATGCGAACGATGTGGAAATCGAGGTGCTGTAGCTAAACATTGACGTCTCCAAATGGCGGCATTATGAGTTTCGGCATTCCGATCCTTGCCGGTGGATTTTTTATTTCTCTCTCATTTACTGGTGCGATAGTATTGATTTGACTGCCGACATATTGTATTTTCCGGAATATTTGAGGAGAAATCCTACCGCTTGGCTCGTCACTTTGTCGCTCCAACTGAAGTTAGCAGTGATAGCAATCCTAGAATTCGTCGGTAGTCCATGATGGACTCGACTCCAGCGATCGTATGTTGTGGTAGTGATTGGAATTTCGAGACTTTTTGCTCGATTCCTACAAGCGGCCCCAAATGATACTGCTCTGATTTCATTAGCTATCCTAGCTTTCAAAGCCTAATTAACACTTATAACACTTAGATAAGTACTGGGATACTGCTGTGGTATTGGCCAAATACCCTCCAACGTGAGAATAAATTAATCAAGAATTAATTGATATCATATAATCATAGAACAAATTGATTTTAAATGTGATCTATAAAAAACTGTAACTAACTCCCACAATTTTGGGATAATAATATGTCCGCGATTTGAGGAGAACATTTCTCGGTGATTTGGGAGAATAATTCAAATTAAACATGGTTGATCGGTTATTATAGACCATAGTTGCTCGACCTAAATTATTAATTGTTGATTCATCATAATACAGGTTATACCCATTGAAGTCCATTTTTGACATTGACCATAGAGACTCAATGTACAGGTTTATCTGGCGAATTTTGCCCTCATTAGAAACTTTAAAGATTTAGTTGAAAAAATTAAAATATCAAGGATTAAACACAAACTTTCGAAAGCTATAAGGACCAATGATGTAATTAACCCAACACCATTTTAATATTAATTTTAATGTAACAGCACGGAAACCAAGAAAATAAAACCGCACTTTCCGAACAAAACATAATTTATGACACACCAAACTGAATTGAACCCAGGAGCAATTAAGCAGGAACCAAAAAAAAAAAAACACTCTTTCAAATTAATTTCAGGCTTGGAGCTTGAGTCTTCCCTCGTTAGCCATCTTGAAGAGCCTAGCCTGAGCTTCAGCAGCCTTGTCGGAGCCAAGTGATGTGACGAAACTGTCCCTGACTTGGCTGGTCGTGAAAGGGAAGGCTTTGTTCACCATCGAGTTCAGCAGAGAAGCTGTGCCTTCTCGATAAAGTTCTCCGACACCGTCGGCCCCAGTGTTCGAAAGTGCGTCACGTAGGCTCATGCTTGCGCCGAAACCAGGCAGGGTGGTTGCGCCAAACGCGCCGCCGACGGTTCCCCACCATCCGAACAGGCCCCACATGAGCCCTGGGTGAGTCCTCCAGTAACTGTAGTAACCGAAAGCGACATATTTACTATAGATCACTGAGAGCTAGTTTCGAGTATGCATGTAGGGAGTAGAACGAATCTACCATAAAAATTTGAGGATTTCTATGGCAAGTTTTTATTTTATTATTTATTTTTAAAAATATTTTTTATTTTAATATTAATTTTTAAAAAAATTTATACGCAATTGAAATTTATGTTTTAGTCTTATGTATTAAAAAAATATGGAAGATTAAATATACGCAATGCACTCTAGCAATTAAATATATTTAACTTATGTGTAAAATATTTGTTTGATGTAATAAATATTATACAAATACATGTAACATAGTTACATATAATTTATAACTTGTAATTAACATTACACATGTATAAATAACTAATATTACACATGCTGACTACATGTAGGATTAATATGCAACCAAAAATCATGCAGGACTAATACGCAAGCAAAAATCAATTTACGTATTAAAGTAAAATTTATGTTTTCAATGAGATTAATAACATATTACACCCACGGTTTAAAATAATCATCAATTATCCTGAAAATTAATGACTAGACAAGAATCCCAAGAATCAGCCCAGAAAGTCCAATCTTCAGGACCCCATAGCAGCAATAAATTTCATTCTATTTTTGAAAATTTATTTGAGAAGCCAGACAAATATATTAAATTATTGATAGACATCTGTGACTTACTCGCACGTACCGCCGGTGGTCGGCGAATTAGGATCAACCGGTGGGATTGAGGGGGTGTCCGGAGCAGCAGGATTGGTTGGTGGGCTTACAATTGTCGGTGGGTTTACAATTGGCGGGGTTAAAGGTGTACTGGGAGTGGTGGGTGCAGTAGGAGGACTCCCTCCGGTTGACGGCGATGGTTGATATCCACCACTGCCGCCGG